>JARQOC010000005.1:455731669-456428651 GCA_033576535.1 Allobates femoralis | reverse complement strand
GGGATGGGCGAGTCTACTCACTAGGACTCGTTACTCGGCGAGTAGTAAGGGACTCGCAGGACTCGGTACTCTGCGAGTTTCCCAGCGATTACTCGCACAGTAACGAGTCCAATGCAAGTCAATGGCAATCCTAGTTTTGTCAGAGTTTACTTTTTCTCACTCGCTAGACTCGCTATATCACATCGCTATGTAGCTTGAATCTCCCCAAAGCAGCGAGTCTGAGCGATTCTGAGCGAGTCTGAGCGAGTCTACGAATCCGAGTCCTGAATACTGTATTCGGGACTCGCGAATACAGAATCTGTTATGTTCTGACAAAGCTTCCGAGACAGCCTAGCGTGTTAGGTCAGAAAACTTGTGAAGATGGACAAGCATGTTAGCCAATCATATTCAGTAATGCCACAGCCATGATGGTTGTGGCAGGACTATGATTGGCTTCTGTCCATCGTGATGCCTATGTCCTGTTTGAGAGGCGAGGCTGTATATAAGCCTTGCCACCGCCATTTCCTCCACATCCAGTGACGATCTGAGCCTAATGCAGGGTGAGGTAGATGCTGGAGCAGATCATAGGGAGTGTCAGTCAGTGTAGGGAAACTTCAAGATTCCTTATATTTAACCCAAACAGCTCTTCTGAGAGCTACCAGGAGGACAGAGGAGTACTGTGTAGAGGACTGTAGGCAGGCAGGGAGGAGCAGCCTTACAGTGCACACAGGACCGACCTCATAGCTTAGGCTGGCTTCACATTAGCGTTCCCCTCCGCAGAGTTCTGCGGAGGGGATCCGCAAAGTGTGCGCAGCGGCCGCCAGCTCCTATCTTTATAATGGGAGCGCACGGTGCTGCGCTTGATAGCGCATGACCGTGCGCACCCATTCACTCCTATATGTGATCTGTGCGCAGGCGGATGCCTGCGTACAGATCACACACTCTCGTCCGCACTATGGACGCGACATGTTGCGTCCCTTGTGCGGGCGAGAGTGTGTGATTTGTGCGCAGGCATCTGCCTGCGCACAGATCACTCATGGCGGGCAATGGGAGCGTACGGTGGTCTGCAAGCATCTGCAGACACCGTGCGCTCCATTATAAAGATTGGGTCTGCGGTCTGCATGCAGAGGCTTGCAGATGCCTCCTTAGAACGCTGCGGAGGCATCTGCAAATGTGAAGGCAGCCTTAGCTTACTCACTCAACTTTCCTAATAGCTGAAGTCAGAGGCTTAGGGCACTTTCACACTAGCGTTTATTTGAAATCGCGGCAGATGCGGTGAAAAAACTGCATCTGCCACGATTACCGCATACCGGCTGCACTTGCGGCACGGTTGCGACACAGTTGCGGCAAGCCCCATACAATGTATAGGCGGGCTTGCGGCAGGTGCGGCAAGTGCGGTTTTGGCCCGCCTATACATTGTATGGGGCTTGCCGCAACTGTGCCGCAACCGTGCTGCAAGTGCAGCCGGTATGCGGTAATCGTGGCAGATGCGGTTTTTTCACCGCATCTGCCGCGATTTCAAATAAACGCTAGTGTGAAAGTACCATTAGCTGAGGTACTATTTCTTATTTTTTTGCACCTGATAGATTTTGGGTCATAATAACCCCTTCAGCTTTATTTTCTCTGTGGCAGACCAGTGTGTTGCTGCTCTCCTACCTGCAAATAAGACAAACACATGCGAGTTTGGCCTCGGACACAGCAGCAAAAAACTGTTGCGAGTCGGGTTTCCAAAACGGCAATGCGAGCGCTTTCCGAGACACATCTGCGATTTGTAAATCGCACATTACTCGCTATTACTCGCTTCCCCATTCATTAACATTGGACTCGCTAGACTCGCAACGAGTAGCGAGTCCCGGACTCGGACTCGCTAGAGTCAAGCGATTCCGAGTAATTTAGGAGTCGCCCATCACTATTTGTGAGTGTAAAGGAGAGAATGTTATGATCAGAGAGAGGAAGAGATGAGTTGTCTAAGGAGGAGGTAGAGCAGAGCCAGGTAAAGACCAGGTCAAGCATGTTACCATGCTTGTGTGTCTCAGAAGTTGAGAGCTGCGAGAGACCAAGAGAAGTGGTTAGAGATAGGAGCTGGGATGCAGATGGGGAGATGGGGCTGTTTATGTGAATGTTAAAGTCTCCCAGGATGAAGGTTGGTAAGTCTGAGGACATGAAGTGCAGCAGCCACACGGAGAAGTGGTCGAGGAAGTGGGTGGGTGAACCTGGGGGGCGGTAAACCATTGCTACTCTGAGGGGGAGGGGACAGAACAGCCTAATTGTGTGGACCTCAAAGTCAAAACTGCTCTATAAATACATCAAAATCATGTCAAAAACACATTTTTTTTCCTAAAGGAGATGTAGATGAATGCATTTAACTCAATGCATGCCGTTTTGTGTCAAAACTGCACTAAAAAACACATCAAAAATGTATTGTAGTTTTGGTGCGTTTTTCTGCCAGGAGATGCAGATGCACTTAATGAACTCACTGCAAGCAGTTTTGTAACAAAACTGCACCAGAAATTGCATTACGATTTTGTTGCGGTTTTATCCCAGGAAATGCAGATGACAGACATTAGACTCAATGGATGCAGTTTTGTGACAAAAGTGCACCAAAAACAATATCAAAATTGCGTCAAAACCGCATCATGGTTTGGGTGTGATTTTCTGCCAGGAGATGCAGATTTGGTGCAGAAATTAGTGAAAATAAATATGCAATGGGCACACATAGCCTAATCTGGAAATAAGGCATTGAGTTCAATGCCAGATTATTGATTTAAATGCTGGATAATCAGATAATCCAGCACCATTGAAGTCAATAATTAAGCAAAATTGAACTCATTGCTGAATTACCTGAATTCAGTTCAATGATTTCACCTGAGGTGAGTTTACTTAGTTCAACGAGTTCACTTGAGGTCACAGTTGGGCTTTCATGGGAACTGAACAGCTGTGTCCTCAGATGAACTCATTGACGTCCCTGCTCTCACAGCTGCGGCCTTCTCAATGTGTTACTGAGGACGCAGTGATTTGTCCCATTTTCAAATGTGACTGGGCACTGCAACTCCAGATATAGCAGAGCCGGCATCTTTGTGGGAAGTCTTGTTTTTGGATTATGGACCTGCAGATAAGTTTGCCGTGTTTATAAATTAATGAAAGAGGGTATATTTAAAAGATTTTTCTATTTACAATATTAGTAATGGAGGGTTTCATAGACACCCTACCCATTAAGAACCAATGGCTTGATGGCAGCTGTGATTTTTGACAAATTACAGCTACAAATAATAAACGTTTGCCCACTGACAAAGTCATGAAAAGTCTATAATTTTAATGATAGGTTAATTTAAACAGTAATGGTACCTTTACACGCCGCTACCGAAGGTTAGAAACCACCGGGTGTCTCACGTGCACGAGCACGTTTCAACGGTTCCTAACGGTACCTGATACTGCAATTACACACCGCTACAAAGTGCTCCACGGTAGGTTTTTTCGATCCCTGGAAGCACCGACGGGTGCCGCAGGTTACCTTCTGTAGAGCACCTTCCCTCATTTACATGCCGTTACCACAAGGCAATATGGGAGGACCTGGGGCAGCAGGGACAACATATAGGCGTGCCAGAGTTGTGGATTACGAGACGCTCGTACGGTGATTGGACAATGCAATAGCATCATGATTGGCCAGCCAGCGCAGGAAGGCTGGCTAATACATGATGCTATTGCAATTGTGTAGTGTGACTGGTCAGCTCCTTAAATATGCCGCCCTATGCAGGGACAACCAATCGTAATGCAGGAGCTTCCACCAATGATCGCTGATGGGGCGCGGTATCCCGGAGGCTGTGTCACGCCCCAGGGAGTTCACTAGGTGTCGAAAATACCTTCCTGTTCCTCAATTACACGCCGCTACCATAGGGTTTATACCTACTTGTTTTTGAGCACGGCTGAAAGACAGGTGTCAACAAAGACCGGTGGCAACAACCTGAATTACACCTTGCGGTGTTTTGAAGGTACAAGTTACAATTGTCTCCGACACCCGGTGGTTTCTAACCTTCGGTAGCGGCGTGTAAAGGTACCATAAGAGATAGAATATCAAAAATAAAATCAAAAAAATCACATCGTCTAAATTATATAAATGTATTTGCATTTGAATCGAGAAATAAGTATTTGTTCTCCTACCAACCATTAGGAGTTCTGGCTCCTACAGACCAGGTAGACACTCTAATTAACTCATTGCCTGCATTAAAGATAACTGTCTAAGGCTGCTTTCACATCAGCGTTTTTCGCTAATAGCGACCGCACTTGCGATTCACTTGCGGCAAGCCCCATACAATGTCTATGCCGCGTTTTTTTCGCGGCCGCACCTGCCGTAAGTGCCGATACCGCACTTGCCGCACCTGCCGCAAGCCCCATAGACATTGTATGGGGCTTGACGCAAGTGAACCGCAAGTGCGGCCATTATGCGGTAATCGTGGCAGTTGCGGTTTTTTCATCGCAACTGCC
Source organism: Allobates femoralis (assembly GCA_033576535.1). Classification (NCBI taxonomy): domain Eukaryota; kingdom Metazoa; phylum Chordata; class Amphibia; order Anura; family Aromobatidae; genus Allobates; species Allobates femoralis. Next base: position 456,424,190 of record JARQOC010000005.1, on the reverse strand, counting down.
GCGATCAGCGAAAAACGCTGATGTGAAAGCACCCTTAAATTGGCACCTGTATAAAAGACTCCTGTCCACACACTAAATTAATCAGTCAGACTCCAACCTCTACAACATGGGCAAGACCAAAGAGCTTTCTAAGGATGTCAATGAAAATATCCTAGATCTACACAAGGCTGGAATGGGCTACAAAATCATAAGTAAGACGCTGGGTGAGAAGGACATAATTATTGGAGAGAAAATGGAAGAAATACAAAATGAGTGTCAATTGACATTGATCTGGAGCTCCATGCAAAATCTCACCTCGTGGGGTATCCATGAAAACTACACGATGGAGAACTTGTTAATGGACTCAAAGCAGCTGGGACCACTGTTGCAAAGTAAACCATTGGTGACACATTATGCCGTAATGGATTAAAATCCTGCAGTGACTGCAAAATTCCACTGCTAAACAATGCACATGTGCAGGCCCATCTAAAGTTTACCAATGAAGACCTTGGTGATTCTGAGAGTGATTGGGAGAAAGTGCTGTGATCAGATGTAGCAAAACTTAAGCTCTTCGGCATTAATTGAAATCGCCGTGTTTGGAGAAAGAGAAATGCTGCCTATGACCCAAAGAACACCACCCCCACAGTCGAGCATGGCTGTGGAAATGTTATTTTTGGGGGCGTTTATCTGCTAAGGGCACAGGACTACTTCACCACATTAATGGTACAATGGATGGAGCCATGGACCATAAAATCCTGAGTGACAACCTCCTTCCCTCCACCAGGACATTAAAAATGAGCTGTGGCTGGCTCATGACAATGAGCATGACAATGACCCAAAACATACATCCAAGGCAACAAAGGAGTGGCTCAAAAAGAAGGTCTAGCCAGTCTCCAGACCTTAATCCCATAGAAAACTTATGGAGGGAGCTGAAGCTTTGAGTTGACAAGCAACAACCTTTATTCATTATATCATGCAATGCATTGAACTTGAGATCAATATAACATAAAAATGATCAATGTAAATCAAAATTAATATCCCATGGAGGTCTGGATTTGGAATAATTCTCAGAATCAAAGTGGAATATCAAATTACAGGCTGATCCAACTTCTGTGTAAATGCCTCAAGGCAAGGAAATGAGGCTCAGTAGTGTGTGTGGCCTCCATGTACCTGTGTGACCTCCCTACAACACCTGTGCATGCTCCTGATGAGGCGGCAGATACTCTCCTGAGGGATCTCCTCCCAGACCTGGATTAAAGCATCAGTCAACTCTTGAACAGGCTGTGATGCAACGTGACATTGGTGAATGGAACGAGACATGATGTCCCAGATGTGCTTGATTGGATTCAGGTCTGGGGAATGGGCAGGCGAGTCCATAGCATCAATACCTTCATCATGCAGAAACTGCTAACACACTTCGGCTACATGAAGCCTATCATTGTAATGCATCAGAGGGAACCCAAAGCCCACTGCATTTGCATATGGTCTCACGATGGGTCTGAGGATCTCATCCTATACCTAATGGCAGTCAGGGTACCTCTAGCTAGCATATGGAGGGCTGTTCGACCTCTCCACACCATTACTCACTGCCAAACTGGTCATGCTGGAGGATGTTGCAGGCAGCAGAATGTTTTCCACAGCGTCTCCAGACTCATGGCTCAGTGTAAACCTGCTGTCATCCATGAAGAGCTCAGGGTGCCAATGTCAAGTGTGCCAATCTTGGTGTTCTCTGACAAATATCAGTCGTCCTGCATGGTACTGGGCTGTAAACACCCAATTGTGGATGTCGGACCATCATAACACTTTCATGGAGTCTGTTTCTTACAGTTTGAGCAGACACTTGGATATTAGTGGCCTGCTGCAGGTCACTTTTCTGGGCTCTGCCACTGTTCCTCCTTGTACAAAGTTGGAGGTAGAGGTCCTGCTTCTGGGTTGTTGCCATCCTATGGCCCTTTCCACATCTTCTGGTGTACTGGTCTGTCTCCTAGTATCTGCTCTATACTCTGGACACTGTGCTTACAGACAGGTTCAATCCTAATATTCCTCCTATTATCTGTATTTACTGCCCCATTGGACAAACCATGAGTAAATTCTGTTTCCATTTGTGGTTCTACCATTACTCCACAAAATCACGCCTTTTGTCTTTGTGTTATATTTGAACCATATCTCCCCGTCACTCCCGAATCACTGGCTTACTTGTCATCTGCACATCAAAGACATCTCTAGAATTTGGCCTTTTCCTACCATTAACTCTGCAAAGTCTTACTGTTGCTCCTCTTCATTCTCATCTGGAGAGTGGCAACTCTAATAATCGTTCTCCCTCTTACTAAACTATCTCCTCTCCAATCCATCCTGAATACAGCAGCCAAGATCACTTTCCACTACAACTGCTACACCAATGACTTTACCCTATAATAAGAAAAAGGGTCTGCTCACCTGACTTCGCTCTACAGTTTTCCTCCTTCTCAGCACGGACTCCAGCAGGCCTGTAGCTGCATCCAAAACACTTCCAAGAATTGTCCAGTGAGATAAAGAAAATTGCACCTTGAGTTCTTAATAAAATTTCCACTTATTGGTATCCAGGTAAAAACAGGGTTTTTTTGCACATAAAAGCACACAGATCAGTTTATCATGTCTTCAGGAAACATGTTTCGGCTAGCTTGTAGCTTTACTCAAGATCATAGCTTTTACCTGGATACCAATAAATTAAAATTTTATTAAGAACTCAAGGTACAGTTTTCCTTAACTCACTGGACAATTCCTGAAAGTGAAATGACTTTACCATTTGCCAGTGATTGCACTGGTTGCATATCTGCTACAGCAGGGTTGGGGAACCTCTGTCTATTACCATACCTCTGCCCTCTGTTCCGCTAATGACCTAAGACTAATATCCTCAATAACATGAACATCCCATTCCTGTCTTCAAGAGTTCTCACAAGCTGTGACAATTCTCTGGAATGCACTACCCAAGACAATTTGAATAATTTCCATTACCCACAGTTTTAAGCATGGCCTAAACCACATGTTTTTAGACAGGCCTCTTACCTTATTTCGTTATTGTTCTTTTGCCCTTACAAAATTTTCTTCCAAATCTCATCCCTTTTATCATCTGTTTACACGCCCTCTATATCTGTACTTGTACACATACTGGCTGGGGATCGGCTCATGTATCATTATTTGAATACTCTATTTATTATATTAATGACTGGACCAGAAAATACAAGCAATTTTTACCATTTACCTTGAATGTCTATTACCTCGTACAATTTATTTGTTTATTTTATCTTTATTCACTTATATAGCGCTATTAATTCGACAGTGCTTTACCGATGTGATCATCACTAGCCCCATTGGGTTTCACAATCTAAATTCATTAAAGGAAACCAGAAGACCCAGAGGAAACCCATGCAAACAGGGGAGAACATGCAAACTCCTTGCACTTGTAGTCCTTGGTGAGAACCCTGGAATCTAGTTATTATTATTATTATTATTATTATTATTATTAAAAGTTGATATAGCGCCATTAGGTTCCATGGCGCTTTACATGTGTAAGGACAAGAACGTAGAATGACAATTGAATCATACAGGTACAGTAGGGCAGAGGATCCTGTCTACAAGGGCTCAGAGTCTATAGTTCAGCAAGACTGCAGTGCTAACCACTGAGCCACCCTGCTGACCATGGATTGAGTGTAAGTTTGCGAGCAGGGCCCTTACTCCTCTTGGTATCTGTTGAATTGTGTTACTCTATAATATGTAATATTGTCTGTACATGTCTTTTCTGATTTGTAAAGTGCAGCATAATATATTTGTGCTTTAAAAATAGAAATTATTATTATTTAATTATAGAAAAAATATAGATATAGAGCATGTGTTTATTGAATTCTCTGCAGCATCTTGCCTAGTAGACAGTTAACAGCTCTTCTGTTAATGAGTGTTGACAATCTTATCACCACATGACATCAAAGACTGTAATCTGAAGTAATGGTGCTCTCGTAATTTCTCTTATTTTTTAGAGGTAAAAATCAACTACGTTTGACAAATTGAACATAAAATTAGCTTATTTTCTCTGCTGCATTGAAACGTTTTCTGTACAAGTTGAGGCTCATTTACCAGATTGACTTGAAAAATATTTCTAGCAAATCACGAATAAATTTGCCTTTTGCATATCCATGCCAAGATGTTCTGCTCTTGCTCCATTTTACATGTAGTCTTTGTGCGTGTAACTCGCACAAGTAAATCTTGCATTGCACTTGGCCTAATGTTCGGCAATCAAGCAGCCCAGATATGCGATTGTCTGCGAGTCTCGGATCACTCGCACCCATAAAAAGTCTATGAAACATCGCACTGCACTTGGCATGCATCTGCCGATGACAGCAATGGAGGAGATGGAGAGATTAATCTATCCCTCTCCTCCGCAACTGTGATCTGATCACAGGATCGAATCACAGTTGCATGATACATGGATGATGCTCGCAGCAGAGCCTAAGCTGAGTGTCATTAGCATATCGCATGCCAAATGCTCGTGGAACCCCAGCCTAAACGTGTATATATAACTTCTATTATTATTTGCATCAATATTCAATAAACATTTGAAAAGAGATTTTCAACATCCACTTTTGGTTGGCCTTTTTTTACTTCTCAGCACCGGTAGAAGAAGATGATAATATGTAAGATTTGTACATTTCTCAACCACATACATGAAACAGTCTGATCATTTCTAGTAATAATAATTATAAGCTGTGTAAAGAGAAAGCTTAAATACCCACCAAGAGAAGGAGTTGCCTGTTACCAATATAGTGCTCACCTTGTAAGGTTGTCACCCACAACAAAATGAAAGCATTAGAGGCAGCTGCTGCAGTATGCACTATGCACTATGGCAAATCAGTTATACAGGGTAAAATGAGGAAAGATAAGCTCCACCACCCAGTACTCACTGGATTCCCAGACTTGCAGATCAATGGTAGGCGTCCATCCAGTAAGCAAAAAAGAAATGAAGATCCGGTGCCACCAATGTGGTTAACTCCTTTATTTCACGATAAAATCATCACAGATGCCCCCGGAGGGAAACAACTAGACGCGTTTCGGAGGTATACTCCTTAGATGTTAGTACATCCATATGTGTCATAGTGCAGTTTACATACATTTAAAAACAAAGACAGATACACCTGTGATCAATTCACATAATTCTCAAAGGTTAAACTAACCCCTACTTTATTACTTCTACAAATCTCCAACGCATTATCATTATTCAAAACCTGTAACTCTTTACTTGTCAAAACATCGCATAGTTCTAGATGAAGTGGATAACAATCCAAGAGAGGTACGGAGGTTGTTGATAATCCTCTTAAAGAATTTTTGCTCATGAGTTATCTTTTGAAAAGTAATTACTTCATCTTTGATGGGGATTTCTACGTCCAGTTGTATGGTTGTCCTATGGGGGCGAAATTTTTGCCCTCATTAGCAAATTTATAAATGCAGAAATGGGAGGAGGAATTTATCTATGCAGAAAATAACCCTTTTGCAAATTACATTCGATGGCACTGAAGATACATAGATGATATATACCGGTCCTATATCAGGATGAATCATTGTGTGAAATCAGGTTGGAGAGTGATTCCAAGGAAGGTGAAAGATATAGCCAGTACTATTTCACCGAGTGCTTTCTTGGACTGTATAACTACACCCCCTACATGGCTAACATACAAGGGGATGTTCAAATGTGGTAACAGCAAATGTGGTACGTGTAGGTATGTAGATCCAGGGAGGGACTTCAGAAATTTCCATACGGATAAAATTTATCAAATTAAAACATACATGATTTGTAACACCCCATATGTGGTCTATATGGCCACATGTGTGGTGTGCAAGAATTACTACGTGGGGTGTAACACTTGATCTCTCAAAATGAGGATATCGGAACATTTTACTGCAGCTAATCCACAATCCAAAGCAATAAGGACTGGAAAGTCTGGATTATCCAGACATTTCAGAGATGTTCATGCAGGAGATCTGAAATCTTTAAAAATAAAAGGATTAGAGAGAGTATGCCGTCCATATCGTAGCGGCAATTGGGAAATAAAACTGCAAGATAGGGGAAATATATGGATTTTACAGTTGGATGCATGCATACCGCATGGTCTTAATTTTAAGAGTGACTTGTTCTATTGTTATTGAGATGTCTGATATTTGTGGGAATATCCAATACATGTAATGTATCCAATACATGTAATGTTATTTATACATAAAGATATTTAATATACAATGTAATTATTATAGTATATATGAAAAGAGAAAGTTTCATGTGTTGCATACACCCACAAAGGGTATGCATCATTTCCATTGCCCGACACGGCGGGATAGGGGTTAATTTAACCTTCAAGAATTATGTGAAATGATCACAGGTGTATCTGTCTTTGTTTCTAAATGTATTTAAACTGCCCTATGACACATATGGATGTACTAAGATCTAAGGAATATGCCTCCGAAACGCGTCTAGTTGTTTCCCTTTGGGGCACCTGTGATGATTTTATTGTGAGATAAAGGAATTAAGCGCATTGGTGGCTCCGGATCTTCATTTCTATTTTAGTTATACAGGGCATCAGAGAAAAAGTGGTATCAGGACCACGCTGCTGCCAAATAATCATGGAGTTCATCAACATCAATGATTTCAATGATTTGAATAATTAATAATAAGGTTGTTAATGAACCTTTCACCTACCCTCATGTCAACTGATGATTAATTCAAGTTGAGCTTGAATGATCATTTCTGCCTACATGTTTAAGAGGTAAGGTGAGAGGATGTAGCCTTGTCTTGTGCCCTTTTTGATTTCAAATAGCTCTCCATAAATTGTAAAGCCTTCCTCATAGGCCTTCAAATCTTATAATGGCCCCCGCATAGACTTCCATATAGTATAATGGCCCCCACATAGACTTCCATATAGTATTATGGGTCCCACATGGCCTTCCATATAGTATAGTGGATCCCACAAAGTCCTCCATACAGTGCCACCATCTCGGCATTATTGTCCTTACTCCTGTATGGGGCCCGGTAAGCAGAAGCAAGGAGTGGGGCCCACACATGCTGGCAGCCTGGGCCCCTTCTCTTTTATTATTCTGCTCACCGGATCCCAGGTGAAATGGGTGGGACTCAGAGGCATTTCTATAAGGGGGCAGGCAGAGGCCCAGGCCATGTGCTCTAGCAGAAGCAGGCAGGGGGGGCGCCATCAGACCACCTGTTGCAGCAGTCTGCAATGTCTCCCTGGTGGCTGTATTTTACGCCCTCCGTAATTTGAGTTGGACATTCTCTCTATGAGCTGCTTTCAAACTTACAGCGGCTCAGGGAAGCTGCTGCGCCACCTCACACTGATCAATTGTATTAGCTTCTTTTAGACGCTAGTACAATTGAAGTGAAATGCTAAATCCAGCTACCAGTTTAAAATTCAAAGGCTTTTTTTGGTCCATCAATTAAAATATCAATAACATGGCATAGGAGATTTAATACTACGAAAGTAAGCCAAATAGGGCACGGAGCAATTACGATGGTGACGCATTTCTAACTCAGACTGCCTTATTTGTGAAGCCTGATGGGAAATAATCCCCATCAACCCTATATACTGACAGCAGCAAATCATATACATGTTAAAAATAAATCAGTGAGTGTGTTGAAAACATGTGTACATAATCACATCAAATGTGCATACAAGGTGACTACAGGGACAGAGTGCAATAATAACCAGAGGAAAAAGGGAAATATTTCAGCGGATAAATCCTTGTGGTAGATTAATTAAAATTCCATTTCATTTCCATTGATTAAAATAATTTAAAATAGGAAGTTCATGCTAGTATACTGTAGGCAAGTACAGGTGAGAGCATAGTTCCTAATGGGTGACGACTACGCGTTTCGGCTTATGCAGCCTTCTTCTGAGTCTATTCCTACTACTTTGCCTCAGATAGTATTATACTTTGCCCCGGACATGGTTAAAACAATTAGCAAAATTAAAACTGGGAGTAATCCCCAGGCTACTGGAGATGAATACTATGTTAGTCAAAGAATAGTTTCTTAGTAACCTATTTGAGAACTGTATCTACCTGCTCTATTCAAAAGATTTTTTAATGTAATGTAAAGATATTACAGATATGCTGAAGAGTAAGTATTTGTTGAAAAAGTACTAATTATTAGGGGAAATTTATATATACAGTATGTTTAGTTTTAGAAAACTCCTTCATTTTAAATGTTAAAGCTTAATCAGACAATTGCTTTCATTGAGTTTATTAAGAGATTTATCCTGGATCTTCTATATAAATTATTCCTAGAAACATGCAAAAAATTCTTTCAAATATAGCCCATGCTTGTCAAGTATTAACTGCTCCGCAACCAAGTGAATTATTGCTCTGCTGCAGTTTAATTCAGAGTAAATTTCCTTTGGTTCTTTCGGGGTTAATGCTGAAGCTCCTGTTGCTGTCAATGGGGAGGTGGCACTGAAGGTGAAGGTATAGGTTTATTAGGTGACCATGCCTCTGGCTTTTAAATAGCCTCCTCTTCCTCAAGATGACAAAGCTGATAGACTCCTACTCTGCCTTTGACTGTGAGCTGAACATGCCTGTGCACTTGCTGAAGCTTCTTTGTCCATTTTGCTATTTATCCCTGTCTGTGGTTCAAGTTGAGAATGAGTAGCTGAGGGCTTGTTGAGGAGCAGAGGGCAAGGTTGGTGGCCCAGACCTCCTCGCCATTGAGGTACCTCTAGGTACAGGGCTAGCCAGTGCCAGATTAGCTACCTAGGTTTCCTTGCCCGTTAGTGCCATCCTGCTCCCTGTCCCTTATCCTCTATACTACACGCGTGACAACACTAGGGTCTAATATTGTATTATCAAATCTTGCCTACTATTCATATCATAAGGCATGCAGCTCTCAAAAGTGAAGATCCAATAGGTTTCTTGATTAAGCAGTTGTCTCTTGTGATTTCCTCCCCTGTATGGCCTGTTCACTTTTTCAATGCCATTAAATTTGAACTTGTGTAGATCACCCTTATGTTTTTGGAAAAAATGCCTAAAGACTGCAGAAATCCCACCACTGTTGCATTTACTGCATGAGATAGCTGTTTTCTGATGCATATCTTCAGCGGTCTTGTTGTACAGACTACATACTGCATGTTTCATTCTGCACACTTAATGACATCTACTACATAAGTAGAGTAACACTTTATAAAGTCAATTATTTTAAATTACTCATTTTATATCAATCCCCCCCCTCTCTGTGGTGGCTGTTTAACCCTTTCAATTCCATAAGCCTGAAAGTTAATTACCGTAATTGTCCAGTATGTTTAGTGGCTGAATGCCTGGCTGCAGATTCCTACTAAATTTAGTATTTTTATCAAAATTGATTACATCATTCATATACACATTTATTCATATTTTCATTTCGCGGAATATACAACCAATGTATAATAACTCACAGGTTGTGCATTTTATGCAGTAAATGATGTTTTTTGAATTATAATTGATATATTCCTGAATGTACAATACAAAATAATATTGTGGTACCGTGTTAGCCAGAAAAAATAATGTTAATACCGTATTTATGTTGGAAAAAATAGGAAAAAAGTATTCAAGAAGTGATACCTGATTGGCTAACCAGAGAAAGGGGGATCTTATACCTGGATGGGGGCCATATACCATGATGGAACCTATATATCAGGATATGGAGCTCTGGTTTTCTGGTTAGCCAATAAAAATATCACTCCTTGAATACTTTTTTCCTATTTATTTGGGAACATAAGTATTTACATGTATTCCTGAATGAAATAGGAATTGGAATGATTGAAGTTGTAAAACGTACATGGTTTAGCAGATTGAGATTGTATTTTTTATTAAACTGTTGCAATCCTTTGCAGCCACAAACTTTTATGGCACATCCTAAAGTTGATTGAGGATAACCTCTTATCGCCAATCTGGATTCTGTCCTATCAGTTTCATGAATCACTGCAGGTTCTAGGAACACTTGTGTATTCACCCACTGGTACGTATCTACTGTATTTTTCGGACTATAAAACACAACAAACCATAACATGCACCCCTGTTTAAGAGGAAAATAGGGGAAAAAATGTAAGCATATAATGTGGCAATGATGCACTGATATGGGAGGGGAGCTGCTACTGACTTGGTTATAGGGTAATGTCCCCAGATTCTGTACTAATGTCCCCATCCTGGGCCCATTCCAGGTATACATGTCCTCCATTCGGGTGTATATGTCCTCTATCCTGGTATATGACCCATATCCTGATATATATGCACTATCCTGGTAAATTGCCCCATCCTGGTATATGGCCCCCATCCAGGTATATGATCCCCCGTCCTGACATATGGCCCATATCCTGGTATGTGCTCCATCCTGGTATATGCCTCATCCTGGTATATTATTATTATTATTTTTTATTTATATAGCACCATTAATTCCATGGTGCTGTACATGAGAAGAGGTTCATACAAAATTATATAGTTTACAGTATACAAATTAACAATGACAGACTGGTACAGAGGAGAGAGGACCCTGCCCTTGCTGGCTTACATTCTACTGGATAATGGGGAGGAGACAGTAGGTCAGGGGAGCAGCAGATCTGGTGGTGGTGAGACAGCAGCTCCGGTGTCAGTGGGGCAGCAGCTCCAGTGTCCAGTGGGTGTCAGCATGGTCATTGCAGGCTGTAAGCTTTCATGAAGAGATGTGTTTTCAGGTTCCGTCTGAAGGATCCGAGCATGGTGAATAATCTGACATCTTGGGGCGCAGAATTCCAGAGGAAGGGAGATATTCGGGAGAAATCTTGGAGGCAGGTGTGTGAGGAAGAGATAAGTGTGGAGGAGAGGAGGAGGTCTTTGGAGGATCAAAGATTACAACCCCATCCTGGTATATATGCACCATCAAGGTAAATGATCCCCACCCTGGTATATGACCCATATCCTGATATGTGCGCCATTCTGGAATATGCTCCTTATCCTGGTATATAGGTACCATCCTGGTATATGGTCCCCATCCAGCCATATGATCCAGTATCCTAGTATATTGTCCATATCCTTGTATGTGCCCTATCCTGGTATATGTCCCTTGTATTTTAGTATATGGCTCCCATCATGGCACACATTTAAAAAAATAAATGATTATAGTCAACGTCCCTCTCCCTCGCAACATCGCATCATCCTGTTTTTATGCCAGCAGGTCATCAGCATGTGGTCAGCACGCAATGATGACATCACTGTCATGCGTCACACTCTACATACAGCTGCTGGCCAAGGAAGACAAGAATATGTCATGATGCTGCAAGGGATGGTGAGTATAATCATCCACCTGTGGCTGGGATATTCAGCGACGGGTGATCACATATACCAGCTGTTTAAGTTACTTTACTGTTTCTTTAGCTGCCAGGCACCACCACAATCCTTCCTCCTCTTCTCAGGTATGCTCCGGGTGAGCACAGACAACAACCGCCCGTCGGCTTCCACGCCAACACCTCTAGGACTTTATGGTGCACACTTCCGGTTGAAGGGGTGCACTTTCGGTAACAATAATAATAGATGTGGCAGCACTCACCGGTCCTGGGTGAAAACACTTAACCTTTATTGCATCTTGGTCATGGCGGTTAACAGGTTCTTCATAGAGTGTAATGAGAAGGACGAAGTGGAAGTCCTGGGCAAAAAAAACCTGAATATAAGATCTTTTCACTAGCAGAAAAAGAAGTGAAACTCTACTGGACTATACAATCGTTGTCCTCATATATACAGAGTGACAGGGTCCCAATGGGCCTCAGGATTCTGAAGGATCCATCACAATATTTGGAGGATAGTAGTTTTGTGACACAATGGCGTAACATTCAATTGGAATATTCTAAAAAAAATGCTCAGTTTAATTCTTAAACAGAGTGAAAAAGACCATAAAGATACATTAAAAGAACTGGAGAAAGCCAAGGAGGTATTGAGTTCTAGACTCTCTGAGAAACAGTGGCATTTGTTTTCTGTCAAACTGCATTAAAGATTGGTGCCTATACAATCTGAGGTGAAACAGAGGAAAAGGGATAAATTTATCCAGGATAAGAAGGACTATGATTCAGGCCAGATATTCAATTCGACTAAACAGAGAACTAACCCTGATAATAAGAAGAGGAGGTCCTATGTGAGAAAAAATAAAAGGACTGATAGTAATAAAAACAGGAGATGAAAGAGGGGTTATTGGACCACAGACTCGGAGTCTAATGAGTCTGAGGAGGTGGTCAGGGGTGCAAAACCTGCATTTGGAAGTAACATGGGTACCCCTAGTGTCCCTTTAGGAAACGCACTCGGAGGGGCAGAGAGAGGGGGCAGAAGAAACGTAGGTAGCAAAAGGAAACAAGTATCATGGAGGGAATAGAAAAACATCCCCCAAAGGACCCCCTGAAGAGTAACCATGGGACTGATGAGTCTAATGCTGTGTTAAATTTAACCGACCATTGTTTATCAGATGATTTGCTTTATGCCCTGTCAAAAGGGCTGAATTATTGTCTCCCGAGGAGTTTTTACTTTGCAGAGTTCAATGTGGACCTTTTTTCAGTCCACTAGGAAATTGTATCTCCATAAATATTTTGAGAGTCAGGCAGAGTTTAAAACTACCACTGAAAAGAAAAGTTCTGATGAAATTGGCCCTTGGAATTTAATCCCTTAAACTCAAATTTATTGGATGTTGAAACAGATGTGTGGCACCCTGCATCCACAGGTACCCACAGGCCTTCCTAGAACACAGATGAAAATCCACAGCAGGTACACCAGTACAACCAATGCCTTCCACCCCAGCACAGTATGGGAACTCCACTTGCTGCCCTTAAGCAAGATCCCCAATAAATACTGATGCTGGGGAGGAGTTAGTCAGAGTGTGCAGACACTAGGAGAGCTGCGAATACGTCCTGGTGATTGGTGCCATGTTAGGCCTGAACCAGTGACTCTGAACAACCTCTGAGCAGTCCTGCCAGGCTCAGGAGTGGGGACAAAAGGCAAGGAGAGGAAAAAGGAAGAAAAGTGGGAACCGAGGAGCCAAAATAGATTCGCCCAAACAACACACCGGGGTCTGCGTCTGCAGGAGAGATACACGCCCATCAGAGAACCCCGACCAACCGTGGAGACTTCAGTCACCCGATCACCTGCTAATCACCGTTCAAGGAGCCAGACACCGTAGAGAGGGAACTGGCGGTAGTCATCAGAGGTGTCCCATTGACAGTGCAGGTGAAGAGACAGAGAGAGTAGCGGAGGCCAGCCAAGTTCTACATGGGGCAGGAGCTTCAACATGGCGAAAAGAAGACACAGAGGCCTTACACCCACTTGACGTGGAGATTCAACTGTGTTTCCTGGTCACCCGACAGTGTTCCGGACTTTTACCTGCTATACCACCAGTAAAAGGTAAAGAGACATTCCACAGCGTGTGTGTGCATTCTTCACCCCCTGTCCCTGCTACCCACAGAGACTATACCGTTAATCCACAACCTGGCCAAACCCCTACTCCATTCCTCACAATCATCACTGCCCCAGAGGTTTAACTCTACCTGTAGGGAGCTGCTCCACCCTAGCCGCAATAGCACCACCCTCCAGAGGACTGTGGCGGCACTGGTGTCTAGTCACCAGGTACTACAGGTGGCGTCACGAGACAAAGACTTTAATCCCTTGTAAATACCAACTACACCCCCCTTCTTTCAGGGTTGTCCCCGGGGCCACGGATCTGGGCTGGCCACATGCGACATTCCCCGTTTGGAGAGAAAGAGGCCCAGACATCCGAGTTCCCATATCCTGGGGTGGTACAGATGCGATCACCCTTTTAAGTATCATGAGTAATAAAGATGTTGTTGAACCACCATGTTTGGTTAAAGAGAGTGGACCATTTTTGGGTGGACTTAAGTCAACTTTTTGTCCCCCAGTAGTTCAGGGTAACATACTTGATTTGTTTCAGGATCAAGAGGCTAAAGATGTGGAAGCCCTGATTTATAAAGAGACCCCACAGAATCTCAACCGAAACGAGTGGAAATCCCTAAATCTAGTAAAAGGATGGAATGATGTGATAGTACGTAAAGCAGAAAACTGTGGTCATGAAGTGTTAAGAAAAACCGACTACATGCAGGAAGCGCAAAGACAGTTGTCAGACTCTAAAACATATAAAACTCTGAACAGTGATCCAACAAATAAGTTTGAAGAAAAACTGAGATCACTGTTGAAAAAATCAGTAGACTTAGGGATACTCACCCAGAAGGAGGCTGAAAAGCTGTGCGCTCTCCTTTGAGCGGTCTTCCCCCATGCGCTGTTTTCTCCCCTCATCTGCTCTCTATTTTGCGCTGTCTCACCATGTGCTCTACTCCCTGTATGTAGTCTCTGTCCTTGCCTCTCCCTGTGCTGTCTTCTCCCCACTGTGCTGTCTCCTTTGAGGTTCCCCCTTGTGCTTTCTTGTCCCCGTGTGTGTTGGGCACTCTCTGCTCCCCAGTGCTCTCTTTCTGCCCCTTGTTTCTGCCCCCATGCTCTCTTTCTGCTCCTTGTCCCTGGCCCCGTGCTCTCTTTTCTGCCCCCCCAATGGTCTCTTTTTGCCCTTTGTCTCTGCCCCCCTGTGCTGTCTTTTGCTCCCTCTCTCTGCCCCCGGTGCTCTTTTCTGCCCCACAGAGCTCTTTTTTGCCCCTTGTTTCTGCCCCATGCTCTCTTTTCCGTCCCCAGTTTACTTGCTGCCCCTAGTCTCTGCTCCCAGTGCTCTCTTTTCTACCCACAGAGCTCTCTTTTTCCCCTTGTCTCGTGCTCTCTTTTCTGCCCTCAGTAGTGTATTTCTGTATCTTGTCTCTGCCCTGTGCTCTCTTTTCTGCCCCACAGTGGTCTCTTTCTGCCCCTTGTTTCTGCCCCCAGTGCCCTCTTTCTGCCCCTGTCTCAATACGCAGCGTGTGAACGTAGCCTCAGACCTCAGGGACCATTTGGTTTTAACGATAAAAATGACCTGTCTGTGCTTTTATAGGCATAGCATAATATGATTGTATGTAGGTATAATATTCTTGTATTTGGTGTGACAACTTTATATTGGTAGTTTGTATTGTTTTAACATGTATGTTCACTTTGCACAATTCTGTCCCTGAAGTAGTTAACTGACATAGATGGGTGGGTATAAATAGTAAGAAGTGACACCATCTACTGTGTTGTAACCTGTAGAAGCGCCACTAGGAGGCGTGAAATGGTCCGTCGTTACTGAAGACCTCCCATCCTCCCCCCCGCACCCCCTGTATTGTAAACTTGTTAACCACCATGACCAAGATGCAATAAAGGTTAGGTGGTGTTTTTACCCAGGACCAGTGAGTGCTGCCACATCTAAGTTACTTTAATATTCACCTCTCCCCCCACTCATGATCCCACCTGCCTCTCAGTGCTGAGAGGCGATGGGCTGGGAGAGAAGGGAATATTAAAGTAGCCTAAACAGCAGGCCCTTGTGATCACTTGCAGGGGCTCCTACAGCCTGCCTTTGTGTCTGATGACCCGCTCCACCGCTGCCAGCCCCACCACAGCCACCATACACCCAGACTATGAGACAGACACCCACTTTTCCCCAAAGTTTTATTTAGAAAAAGGTCATCTTATAGTCTGAAAAATATGGTAATAGTATGAGCCGAATGGCTACTACGAGTATATAAAATAGTATTGCCGGCTTTTGGTTTCCTGAGTATAAAGATGAAGATATAATTTCACTAAGAATTCCTATAAATCGCAGATCTAAAAATGTGATATTTGTGTGATGTAAAAATGTGAACTTAAGATAATTATTGTTCATATATGTAATGAACTCTAGAATGATGGAAACCAGTCCATACCAGATAAATAACTGGTCATCAATAAATTTTCCGTAAAAGTGGATGAATTCAGCAAAAAGTGTTATAAGAGCAAAAAATAACATTTTCTTCCCAAAATGCCATCACTAAATAAGTGATGGAGGTTGAAAATTTAGCAACCATGACAACTCCATTGTGTTGGAGGTAATAGTTGTCATTAAAAATGTAAAAATTGTGTTCCATGAGAAATTTGCTAGTCAGAATAATACATTTGCATAAGTCATTGGTGTATGCACTGTATTTTTTCAAGTGGAACATCCAGATTCTGGATGAGAAAAAAGTTGCAACATGCTGTGAGGGGATCCGATATATGTGCAAGACTCACCAATGCAAGTCAATGGTTGCTATAAAAAAAAAATGACAGCATACAGGCCATCCTAGTGGCATCCATTTTAGTGATACAAATCATCCTGTTGCACAGAATACTGTAAATGTTCCTGAATATGACTGTATAGCAATAATTGCTGAGAAATAAAAATTGTATACGGTCCGCACACGGATGTCACATGGATGTCATATGGATTCTAGGCGAGAAAAAAATTGCGCACTCTCAATGCACTCACTTGACATATGGAAGACCATGTCACTCATCCTACACTCCTGGATAAAAAGTGGTCAGATTTTTCATACCTTCTTGTGCTTCCAGCCTTAGGCCAGAGAAACTCACATGAGTCTCGCATATCTCACCCAAAATGGCCACCGACTCTCTGAATGGGAGTGCGTCAGCTGCTTGTGTTTCTATGGAGCTTCTGGGTGAGTCATGTGAGACATATGCAAGTATCTTGCATGCATTTCGCATAGTGTGTTTTCGGCCTTAGAGGTATTCACTCCTGTTTGATTAGTGATTCATTAGTGTGTGCACAGAATCCT
Organism: Allobates femoralis; assembly: GCA_033576535.1. Taxonomy (NCBI): domain Eukaryota; kingdom Metazoa; phylum Chordata; class Amphibia; order Anura; family Aromobatidae; genus Allobates; species Allobates femoralis. The sequence goes on along the minus strand of JARQOC010000005.1, from coordinate 456,407,487 downwards.
GATTGACCATAAGGTAATTTAAAACGTACCAGAATGATCAAACAGGGGTTAATCAGCCCCCAAAAAAGAAGCCTATTTTGTCTGTGCAGTTTACTGTTATTGTATTGTTGTTAATTGTTAATAGACATTTACCACTCTTAATAGAAGATCCAATCCTGCCTGAAATATTGCAACCTGGCTACAATATGGTTGTTAAATGAGCACCCACATTAAGGAATATCTTGTCACTGAGTTATCGTAGTAACATAAAAAAGTCCCCACATGGCTACACTAAAAGAATATGCGCAGACGATCCAGAGAAACCGCGTCCTTGACTCAGTGTCTCCAGACCTGAGGGAAGCAGTGGGTGAAAGCAAGGTGAACGCAGCTGACCCGTGCCCAAGATCTGTGTTTGGGGAAGGACAACTTTTCCCTGCATTCACCTGCCAAAATCGCTTCCGACTCCACAGCATTAATGTGGAGATGCGGAAGCGCGGCAACAAATCTCATCCAATGTGCTTGTACTGTACAACTCAGCATTTCGGTAATACACTGCATACAAAATGCTGCTATTACGGATTGTTTGCTCACCAAAATACCAAAGTTAATAGGAATGTATAATTTGCAGCCAGGCATTATGCAGCTCAACATGATGGACAATTAACTAACTTTTGTGCCTTTGGATTTGAAAAGGTTAATCAGCCACAGCAGAGTGTGGGGGGGGGGGGGCGGGGCGGAGATATAAAATGTCTTCTCAGCATTGGTGAAAGCTGAAGACAACAAGGATTCATTGTCATTAGGTAAAAGGGGGGAAGGTGGGGGAGAGTATGTGAAACAAATGGGGGGATGATTTTTGCATGCACAGTATAAAGATCAATGGCAGGGTATGGGTATCGAGTGGAGGGGGTATGGGCAACAGTGGGTGGGAGTATAAGGAGCTAAGGGGTAAATGTGAGGACACAGTATGGGAAGCAAGAGGGCGGAAAGGGTGCAGTTGCATTATGAGGAGTTGGGGGGTTGGATGTGGATGCAGTAAGAGGAGTTATGGCTGATTGGTGAGAACACAGTATTGGAAGAGAGTTGGGTTATGTGGACAGTATGAAAAGTGAGGGGAAGATGGGTGTAGACACAGTATGGGAAGTGAGGGAGAATGAGTGAGGACTCAGTATGGGGAACGAGGGTAGATTGGTGCATACACAGAATGGGGAATGAACAGGGAATGGTGTGGAAACATCATGGGGAGTGATGAGGGATAGGAGTGTGGAACCTGTATAAGTAGAGAGAGAGGATGGGTGCAGACATAGTATGGGAAGCAAGAAGATGATGAGTATGGAGGTAGGGAGGAGAGAGTATGGGATGAGAAAAATATGAAATGGCATAGAATAGAGACTGGATAGTGTGGGGGTGGGGGCTGGATGCAGACAAGATTGTATAGTGTTTGAGGGGACGGTATGTACAGTACATGGTGCTGCATGGGGGGAAAGTGTGAACCTACAGCAAGGATGGGACAGTAAGGCGAGGAGAGAGAGTGTGATAAGAGAAAATAGTATAAAGGCTAGATAGTATAGAGGGACAGTGTGTAGAGGACAGTGTGAAGAGGGGCAGTTTGGAGAGCATTTAATATAAGAGGTACACTGTGTGCATCATATTTGTGCAAGGAACTCAGTGAAAAGCAATTATTTATTTAGGAGAACAGTGTCTGGCAGAAGTTTTTATTCGGGTACATTGTAATGAGACTTATCTTAAAGGGCACTGTGTCAGGATGTGCTGCAGAAAAGCAGAGAAGATATATATACAAGGCTGACTTGACATTACAATTGATGTACCATATACTGATGGTTCTTGTGATGTATTCCTGTATTGATGAAGGTTTTAATGCTATGTTTCTGTACTGATTGGAATTATATGGATGTATTTCTGTACTGCTGTTGGTTCTGGTGATGAATTTCTGTACTGATGAGGGTTTTGATGCTTTGTATCTGTACCTATTATGGAGGTTCAGGTGATAAATTTCTGTTTTAATGAGGGTTGAGATGCAGTGTTTCTATACTAATGTGGGTTCTAGGTATGTATTTCTGTACTTCTGGCTCTTGTGATGTATTCCTGTACTGATGAGGGTTTTGATGCTGTGTTCTTGTGCTGATAGGGGTTCTATGGATGTATTTCTGTACCTCTGCTGGGTCTGGTGTTGTATTCCTGTGCTGTTATAGGTTCTGATCCTGTACAAATGTAACAGTTCAGAACTTGTGATTCAACCAGAGCTAGGGTGGGTGAGGTGCTCGGTCACCGGGGCTACTGTGTGGGAGTCACGGATGGTCGGAACCCCGGTGCCGTGCCCTGGTGATCAACTATACCAGATGTTGATGGTAAACGGTGGGGGTTAAAAGGGGTTATTTACAGGGGAACGTGACGCCACCTGTAGAGTCCGGTAAGATGGTACCGGCGCTGCCAGCCGACCACTGAGGTGATGGTTGAGGCAGCTAAGTGTGGTACAGCTCCCCACAGGTGGAGCTTTACCTCAGGGCAGCTATTGTGGTGAGACGGTGAGGGAGGACAGTGATGGTAATGGTGGTGCTGCAGTTCTTACCCCTCTGCTTGATGATGTTAAGCCCTCCGGGCTGCCGCAGGAAGAATAACAGAACAGTTCCAGTTTAACTCTGCTTTACTTGGTACCAGCTGATGGCATAACAAAAACACGGTACAGTTTGGCTTTAGGGTGTTGTTGCCAACTCAGGGTTCATCTTATGGAGTCTCTTGATGTCCTCTCTTTGTCTTTCAGGGTTTACTACTTTCTTTCTGACTCTTTCAGTCTTTTACCACCCTCGCAGAGCTCTCCCGCCAGTCCTACGGTCTGTATCTAGAGGACAAGGTCTGTGCACTACCCGGTCTGGATAAGGCACCCTGGAAAAAGAGATAGAAGACTCCTCTCCAGCACTGCAGTATATGTCTGTCCCTTTTGTTTCCTCTAGTGTCTTGAACCGGTTTTCAGTCCTGAGGGGAGAGGTACCTTGTGGCGCTGTCAGCAACCCGGTTATGTTGGGCCTGCAGCTCGTCGGCTTTGCAGTCAGGGATAAACTCCTGGCTGCCTCAGTTGTCCATGTCACCGGTGTCCCTCAACATGACCAGCTGGCTCCTACCAGCCCAAGCCCGTTGCCTTCTGTCCTGGGTCCCCACATAAAGATGGGGTACCCTCCACTCAGCTGGGCTGCCAGGCCTGACCACTCTGTCTGCCTTCCCAGCACCGTCTGAGGTAAACTGTCAACTGTCACTCTTACTCTATCCTAAGCTCCGCCCCCATGTGTGGAACCTACTATATTACCAGTTCCCCCTACTCTAAGTGGTGGGGTCCTAAGTGAGTGTAAAAATAGACTCCATAAGATTTAAATCCTAAACCAGCAACTTACAAAATAATATTACACATAGATAATAAATGCAATACTACTCTGTGGCGCCTAGCCGCAGGGGCGCCACACACCCCCTTGGTGAAACACACCTGTCCGCGGTTATCAAACCAAACCTGGAATAAAATGCATTTTACATATAACATTGAACATTTTTATTAACTGGTTAACCGGGTAACTTTTAAACATGTAATAACAATAAAATTTTACGTTCACTTATATTCTTCCTTTTCAGGAGGCTCACTTCTTATAACGTTACTTTAACTTTGAAAACTTTGACTATAGTCTAGTCCTTTTCGGTCCAACAGGGACCAGGTAACATGTCTCTGATTAATATCATCAGGATTTAACACAAAAGAAAATCTTCACATACATTCGTATTCATGTACTGCAAAAATTAAAATAATAAAAAGAACAAATGCACTTCAACAGTTAAAGTGGAATTCACACTCTTAACAGTGCAATACCGGGTTAACTTCTATTGCTTGACTTTACTAACCCGGATGGCAAACCAACCACAGGAACATGCGTGGCGTTCATAGGTGATTACATCCCCACGATACAGGTCCCGTTCCGGATGGCCCTGCGGTAGATGTTCCTCTACGTTCCTCCGACCAACATGGACTTCCTGGTAAAGACCCTCCTCCTTGGCGAACCCACACCCGGTACTAAGATTAAAAGTAGTGACCACCCCCCCGTTTACGTTGGTCTAAGGGCAGTGGGGGTTGATTACGGGCCATGACGCGAGCTTGGCGGGTCTCAAGTTCGTTTGCATACCATGCCTCGCGTCTACGATGTCGTTCAGCCTCATCGTCGGGTTCAGGTTGGGTAAACCAGGGACAGCCCACCGGTTGCCATGTATGTCCGCTGCTATCGGTGCAGAACGCTGCTCTCCTCCCTCTGCCCGTTGTTGTTGGCGCTGGTACCGCGACCCTCCATAGCTCGCAGGGTCCGGCCTCCTCCTCGCCACCGACAACTCCTTCTTCCTCCAAACTCTCCTCCTCCCCGACACCGACCTGGTCACCGCTGTACTCCTCCGCTTCTTCCACGATCAGCTCAGGCTCCTCGGAGAATTGTATGAGGTCCTCCACTTCGGCAGCTCTCTCCTCTCCGGACTCCACCAGGGGTACACGAACCGGTTCTAGGAGGTCATCCAGCAGTTCAGGGGTTACCGGGCAGTCAGTCTGATTAGCAACCGACACCCGGAGCTCTTGTTCTCTTTGAACTGCAGCCCTCCACCTACGGTTCAGCTGGAGCATCATCTCCGCTCCCCAGCGCCGGGCAGTCCACTCAGTTACTTCCCGCATCTGTGATTGTAAGTCGTCCAGGGCAGTCCTCCAAAAGGCACCATCATCACCGTCCATCTCCCGCAGCAACGCACCCGGTTCTGCACGGTCCATTAGAATGTCTTGCTCAATTTCTCGCACCAACTGTTTAAAATTGGGGACAGCCATTACCTCACACCTGGTTTCTGGTAACGGGTCCGGAGCCTGAACAGGTATCACGCGTCTGCTCCCGACCGCACCCTGTTTAGTTCTTATAGTCTCAAACCGGTGGGGGCTGGCGCTCGACCCGCCTCCTTGGTTGATAGAGAGCAATGGGGGCGGGGAGACTTTTTGGCGCCTCTTGAATGTCCCATGTCTGCTGAGGGGCTGAGGCACGCCCCTGGGCGGCACATAGTTGTTTTCACACTTTTAAGCCCGCCCACCACGAAGTTCCTATGGGCAAGTCTTTCGGGCTTTTCCGGAGCCCGCCACTACCTTCGTCACTCCTCGGCAGAGCGGAGGGGCGGGGCTTATCTTCCTGCTCTTTCTCCTGCTGTAGTGACGCAGTTCAAATTTGTGAGGTGGTGTAATGGCGGCTCGGCTCAATTTTTATAATCCACACAGTTAGTCAGTAATAAAGTTTTTAGGCACACTTTACCTGGTATCTACCAGGCTGGTTCGTCCTGTTCGTGACGCCAATTTGATTCAACCAGAGCTAGGGTGGGTGAGGTGCTCGGTCACTGGGGCTACTGTGTGGGAGTCACGGATGGTCGGAACCCCGGTGTCGTGCCCTGGTGATCAACTATACCAGATGTTGATGGTAAACGGTGGGGGTTAAAGGGGGTTATTTACAGGGGAACGTGACGCCACCTGTAGAGTCCGGTAAGATGGTACCGGCGCTGCCAGTTGACCACTGAGGTGATGGTTGAGGCAGCTAAGTGTGGCACAGCTCCCCACAGGTGGAGCTTTACCTCAGGGCAGCTATTGTGGTGAGACGGTGAGGGAGGACAGTGATGGTAATGGTGGTGCTGCAGTTCTTACCCCTCTGCTTGATGATGTTAAGCCATCCGGGCTGCGGCAGGAAGAATAACAGAAACAGTTCCAGTTTAACTCTGCTTTACTTGGTACCAGCTGATGGCATAACAAAAACACGGTACAGTTTGGCTTTAGGGTGTTGCTGCCAACTCAGGGTTCCTCTTATGGAGTCTCTAGATGTCCTCTCTTTGTCTTTCAGGGTTTACTACTTTCTTTCTGACTCTTTCAGTCTTTTACTACCCTCGCAGAGCTCTCCCGCCAGTCCTACGGTCTGTATCTAGAGGACAAGGTCTGTGCACTACCCGGTCTGGATAAGGCACCCTGGAAAAAGAGATAGAAGACTCCTCTCCAGCACTGCAGTATATGTCTGTCCCTTTTGTTTCCTCTAGTGTCTTGAACCGGTTTTCAGTCCTGAGGGGAGAGGTACCTTCATCTTTTACTCTATGAATTGAGTAAGGATGGACACATCTAGTCAGAATATGGCCAGAAGTATTCAAAGCGGACACTTGTACTAACATTATTATTATAGAGAGCTTGGCTCACCCTAGGTAGGTAGGTGCATAGAGAAAAATAATTGTGACATTAGTAGAGCGCTCTAGCACACCAAATTAGAAAGTCACACAGAAAACATTTTATTATATTGAGGATTCTGTTTTTATTATGTCTGAGTAATCTTGATCAAGTCACACAAAAAACGTTTTTCGGCCATTCAAGGCCTTCATCAGTTTACAGAACTACAAAAAATATATACAGTTGAAAAGAAATCAGTAATATAGTTTGTGTACAAAGGCATACATGATGAAAATGTAACAATAAGTAACACATAAGAGAGGACTAAATCATCCCTTATATTAAATGAGCAGACTGCTATTCACTTATACATCCAGAAAAAATATTATGCATACCTTGATCAAAAGATCCAATAAGGATATCAGGTAAGATACAGCATGCAAGAGGAAGGTCCACAGACATGTATATCTGGTAATACTAGATAAGGAAACCTTATGGTCATTTGATTTTGCTGGAATGGTATTTATTAAGAAGTAATATAGCACTTTATGAGACCGTTGCTTTTACCAATTTGATCTCATTTTTATTTTTTTGTTCTCTCCTACTCCTATAGTTGGCTAATATTAATGAATGCCTATAATCATGGTGTATTTTCATCTTAATAATTTTAACGTAATTATTTGATACATTGTATTTTAAATATGTACCAATAAAATTGATTTTTCATACCACAATTTGGGCAATAAACTCGTTTTTGATAGGTTGTGGTTGTTTTGAGTTTGCGTAGCCCACTAGTAGCCTACGATCGGTTTTACTGAGAGTTAATTTGTTTTACAGCAACCTTAGATGTGGGCAAAAAAGGACTTTAATATACTCAATAATCTAAAAAGGAGAGGGAAGAAAGTTAAGATAATAAGAAAAACACCACAAGATATATGCCATATAGGTGTAACCCGGTAAGTTACCTTAAGGCAAAGACCAATATTTCATGGGGCTCACAGCTAAGGAAAAGCCTATAATGAAAATCACCATGTATACCAGATAAATGACAGTGATATGAATGAGTCAAGTTATATAGGCGCCATTAGAGTTAATGGCAGGCTTACCATTGGGCTAATGTAGAAAACCTAAAGAGAAACATGAAACCATAAATTAGGAAGCAGGGGCTAGGATAAAAAGACCCCCATACAGAATATCTCCACTGCTGTGTCAGGAAACTTACTTGTACAACGAAAGGGGCTCAGAGAGGCTGTGAGCGGCATGTATTTGCGCCGCCGCTCATTAATTGAAGACCGGATGTTACGCAACTTCCTGCTTCAAGTATTTGGAATGCAGGAAGCCGCGCTGTGGAACGCAAGCAGCACATGCGCAGTAGCAAATCACAGAAGAACAGCAAAAAGACTGATTTATAAAGGATACTATGATAAGAATCAGTGTGGGGGATACAAGATATGAGAGTATTCGATCAGGAGGGCTGGAAATTATGGGAAAAAGAAAAAAGGGAAAAAGAAGGTTGTAACAAGGATTTTAAAGATAATACGTAAAAATGCAAAATTAACATTTTGAGTCAATGGTTAGTCAGTTAAATGTTACTACATGAAAGCTATAAAGAGCCAAATAACTACCAAAAAAGAAAACATCAAGTCCAATTACAGGCTGAGTATGAGTACAGCCACTCTCATTATTAAGAGAGCCAAATGAACCAAGGTACAATCTACAACTGCAATGACATATCAGATTTAAGGATAAATGCATATTCTCGATTGAGACCTTTCTTTGAGGCGTTTAACACGGTCTCCTCCTCGCCTCATAGGACGTACATGTTCAACAATGTGATATCTCAATTGTGCCACTGAATGGCCTCTAGTTACAAAGTGGTGTGGTACAGGTAACAATAATTTTTGCAACGTATGGTAGATTTATGTTTTGATATGCGGTCTCGGACATGCTGGGTGGTTTCCCCAACATATCCAAGACCGCATGGACACTTTATGAGGTAAACCACATAAGAAGAATCGCATGTTAAATAGTCTTGAATATGAAATATCTTCCCTGTTCTGGGGTGTGAAAAGGTACAACCTCTAACAAGATTTGAACACTGGAGACAGTGACGGCAAGGGAAATTCCCCTTTTTTAGAGTAGAAAGAAAAGTTTGTCTGGACTTAATAACATTAGAGCCTAAGTCCACATGGACCAAATTATCACAGAGATTGGGTGCTCTCTTGTAACACCAAAGGGGAAATGATTTTAATGCTTCAATGGACTGATAAGACTCCGTCAGAATGTGCCACTGTCTGTTAATAATACACTTTAAGATCTTGTTATAGGGATGGTAAGAGTTCACAAAGGTAACTCTGGGTTGGGATTTATTGAAGGGAAAGTCATTCCGTGTCTGAGGGGTAGCTATATGTAACGGATACCCCCATTCAATGAATCTAGAGGTCATTTCGTCATGTCTACTTTGTTTTAGAGTGGGGTTAGAGACAATATTCTCTATACGTGTGTGTTGAGAATGAGGAAGTGCCCGCTTGGTATGTTTAGGATGGCAGCTGCTGTATAAGAGCAGACTATTTTGGTCTGTGGGTTTACGGTATAAGTCTGAAGTAATATAGCCATCCGAAGATACTGATATGAAAGAATCTAGAAAATTGATCTGTTTAAAGTCATAATGTATGGTAAAGGTTAGATCAGTGGTGAAGTGGTTGAGAACTGTGTAAAAGTCCATCAATTCTGCCTGGGTACCTGTCCAGATCATGAAGATGTCGTCAATGTATCTATATCAGGCTAGGGAATGTGACAATATGAGGAAATTAGAAAGAATGTGACTATCTTCAAAATAAGCCATATATGCATTAGCGTAAGATGGCACCACATTACTTCCCATGGCTGTGCCTTTTATCTGGGCAGAAAACTGCAGTTGTCCATGCAGACTTTGTTATAGCTGCCTCTACTGCAGGTATTGTGTTCTGCCATAGTATACTGTCTTTTCTGGTTTTATTCAATACTTGAGTGGTTACTGAACCTTTTGTTTCCTTATCTAGTATTGCCAGATATACATGTCTGTGGACCTTCCTCTTGCATGCTGTATCTTACCTGATATCCTTATTGGATCTTTTGATCAAGGTATACATAATATTTTTTCTGGATGTATAAGTGAATAGCAGTCTGCTCATTTAATAAAAGGGAAAATTTAGTCCTCTTATGTGTTAGTTATTGTTACATTTTCATCGTTTATGTGTTTTGCTGTATCAAATTATAAATGATTGCACATGACAAAAATGCATTTCTACAGAAACTATGTTACTGATTTCTTTTCAACTGTATATATTTTTTATAGTTCTGTAAACTTATGAAGGCCTTGAATAACCAAAAAATGTTTTTTTGTGTGACTTGATCAAGACTACTCAGACATAATAAAAACACAATCCTCAAGATAATAAGATGTTTTCTGTGTGACTTTCTAAATTGGTATGCTAGAGCGCTCTACTACTTGCGCTAACATGACTGTCCAGTCTTGCCATTGGCAAGGGAGAATCGTAAAAGTGTGCAGTGCATGCACCGTGAGAATTCAGAGGCCTGCAGTCACCTAGAGTCACTGCTGACTTTCACCTCAAATCTGAGCAAGCCCTTTAATTATAAAATTAAGTGGTGTAGCCCAATCCAAACAGCGTGCAGTATACTGACTGTCAGCATCCAGCTTTGCTTGCTAGTTGCAGCAGTCTTCATATGGCCATTCCACTCATGCAGTTTTCCCTCCATATGTTATAATGCACTGCAATGGTCGTAAAGACCAGGGGTACTTGATCATCCGGGATCGGTCAGAGGGATGTCATGGTGGCAGTCCCGGTGGTCGTGGCCCTCACTGAGCATAGCAGGAGGATATTTACTGGGGAACAAAGTTTATCGTGATGCCATCCATGGATTCTGGCCAGGGTGACCAGCACCGCTTGTAGTCAACTCTGGGGCATAGATGTAGTCACAGCTTGGGTGTATCACTCCACACAGATGGAGTGGTCCCCAGAGTTTGGTATTAGAGTCTGTGCAGATGATGGTAGTAGTTATGGTGCAGGGAGGCACAGAAGGAGTGGACAGACACAGGAATTTGCAGTTCTAACCAGTCTCTTTACTTGCAGCTTAGTTTGATGCCAACCCAGCCAGGACACTGTGCTCTTCCAATGTGCAGCTCAACCAGCCCTCAGATAGTCCAGGAACACTCTGCTGAGATACCTTTCATAAGCCTTTTTTTCGCTGCCCTGCTCTCTGCACTAATCTTTCCTCTTTACTTCCCCTGTGCCTTTGTGCTATGAGTCCCAAGGCAGGCGTCTGCAGGACATGGCAGGCAACGGCCTGGCACAACCTTTTGAACCTCTATAGTCACTGTGCCTGAGAGCGTTCACGAGGTTGGCTACTGCAGCCTCCGGGTTTCCTGGCTTGAACATATAGTTTTCACACCAGATTAGGGCCGGTCCCCTCATGCAGCTAGTTTCTCTACCAATGACCTGAATGGCGGCTGTAGATTTGGGGTCCCTCTGGCCAGGGTTCCGTGGTGATCTACCCACTGGTCCCACTCCACCCCAGCTCTAGCCTCCCCTAGTACTCCATCTTGCTGCTTTTTCTTCTTCCTCGCTCTGTTACTGATTAACTGTGTTCCACCCCCTAAAATACTCCTTCTTCCAGCCAGCAGATGGGGACTGCCCTCTAGAGGGGTATCTTCTGTCCAGTATCTCCTGGCATGGAGTTGGGAATGGTGTTGGGTGTAAGATGGTGTGTCTCAGTAGGTTCATGTCCCTGTCTTACCTGAGAGCAATGACACCACACCTGTGGATTAGGTGCAGTACCACTGTGAAAACCAAGATGCAGGGGCACCACAGTACCCCCATATCATTTAATGCACCCCAATAGTCCTTAGCCACTGTGTTCTCACTGATTAAAAATATGAATAAATACTCACCTCTCCTTTGATACCCTGCTGCTCTGGATTCTGTGTGAGTGGGTGCACAGTAGTGATATCACTGCACAGACACAAGGGGAGAATGATGATGGAGGAAGTGGAGCGCTCCCTATTTCATCATTAGTTTGTGTGACAATGACTGAGAAGGGCCCATGCTTGCGTTGGTATCAGGTCCTGGTAATTAATGGGCCCCATAATGGCCGCGTAGTCAGCTGCCATTGAGCTCAATGTGGTTTAGGCCGGATTCCTCCTGCATTGCCCTAGTTCATTCACAGGTCTTTTCCTATGCGTAGAAATGGAAGAGATAACTCAATCAACTGGAGTGAGATGGGGAAAAGGGCAGCTCTGCTTTATGCTGTCTGTGGACTGGGCAACATGAATTGAGTGACAGGTTCCCTTTAAGAGTGTTCCTCATAAGGTCATTTTTACTTGTTTAGGTGAAAGCCATAGTGCAGATGGTTGCACCAGCAGTATTACTGTCATCACACTGTAAGCTTAGCCTAATAACCACTGTGCTGCCATAGTAATGGTAATATAACATATTGTGTGTTCTTCTGTTTGTTTTCTCCCTTCTTATATGGCTTCTGAATATCAGATAGAATAACAAAACAAGCATATTAAGTGCACTTACCTTATCAATTTGATCAATTCATATCTGCTTTGAGTTCCCCTTTAAATAAAGAACTGCTAAGGTCTGTATTACCATTATAAATCTCATTTCTGAATTTACCATGTGGCCCTTGGCTTCTTTCTGATATTGTTTCAGCGGTAATTAATTTACTGGTAAAGGACATTTATATACAGGGCCGCTGCATAATTTGTAGCCTGGCAGTGACAGGAGTCATTACCTATCATTGTATTATGGTAATAGATGGACACATCAGGCGCTCCTGAACTCTTATGGACATATCATTTCATTTACCCTTGATAAGATTGAATATTGGCAGTTACATAAAACAAGATCATGTTTGCTCAAGAGATTGTATTCCGTGATCCAGACAACATAAATGTTGGTTGTCTCATCTTTGAAGGCGCCCTGCGATCCTGATGGAGTATTGGAGACAGGGAAGCTCCTGCTGACAGCAACTTAAGGATTCTGTCCTCTGGAAATGATGTAATCAATTCCATACATTCACACATCAGCTGCTTCTGCAGAGTGACACAAACCAGGGTTGTTGCTAAGCAGCAATTCCTCAGGGTAAAGCTCGGAATTTCAATTTGTTCCATGCACTTCACCTTACAACCTCTCCATACTCATCCTCCACTCCCCTACATCTAGAGAGATGTAGTCAGGACAGCTATTGTGCATAAAGTAACCTTTGATTTACAAAGGTTAAAGAACACTTTGCTCACAGCAAGGTTCTCATTGTATGGATGTTGGAATGGTGTCAAGCGGTGACTGAGAACACTGACATCAAGTAATCAAGTGGCTTTAACATCCTATTGTTATTAAGAAAATCAGTTAATGAGACCAAGGGCAACTTAAAACAAAGCATATTATTCTTACTGACTAGTTAGGGATACCACTTAGTGCTCCAGGCATTGCACACATTAAAAGACACAATAAAATTATGTGGGTACATAATGACAGGGTTTGGTTAAATAAAGATCATAGAGCACCCATAATAGAGTAACAGAAGATAGTGAGTTATTATTTTGTTTAGACTGGTAGCATAATACAGAACATTGATCTTTTGCCGCAACTTAAAACTATCAAGATTCTATAGATAGATAGATAGATAGATAGATAGATAGATAGATAGATAGATAGATTAGATAGATTACAAAAATGAAAACAGGAATCAGCACAAACTTAAAGAGGACCTGTCACCCCCCTGCTGCATGGCAATCTAAATGCAGCACTGAATGCAGCATGTCTGCTGCATTCAGGGAAGGAGTCCCCCATGTGTCTGTGTGTTGTGTACCCCGAGATATAGGCTTAAAAAAAACTTACAGTTAGAAGCCATGGAAGCAGTCACTGTGGCTGGAGGGAGCTTGCTTGACTATGGTCATTCCCTCCCCCTCTGCCTCTCTGTGTGCCATCTCCTGCTGTTTTGTTTATGCTTTGTCAGGGCAGGAATCTGAAGCTGATGTCAGGACAAATGATTTGCATGCTGTGAGTGACAGAGAGCAGGAGAGGAGGAGGGCAGAGCCTGCACAGCAGAAGCAGCACAGAGAGACAGAGGGGGAGGGAGTGGCCACCGTCAATGAAGCTCCCTTCAGCCACAGTGACTGCCTCCATGGCTTCTAACTGTAAGTTTTACAAAGGCTATATCTCGGGGTACACAGCACACAGACACATGGGGGACCCCTTCCCTGAATGCAGCAGACAGTGCTGGATTTAGATTGCCATGAAGCAGGGGGGTGACAGGTCATCTTTAAGAAACTTAAGGAGCAGCCGCCATCGAGGAGGGAGTTTGTGACACAGGCTAATTATATGTCTCGCTTGGAAAAAGGGGTGTACTGAAAGAGGGGAAAGATGCATCTATACGACAAAATATGGTCGCCTCGGCATGCATATGGGACAGGATAAGTTAGGGGGACCTAATCATAGGGGGAAAGAAAAACAAAAAGAAAAAGAAACCAATGAAAAGCAGTCTATTTGTAATAAATTACCGTATATACTCGTGTATAAGCCGACCCGTGTATAAGCCGACCCCCCTACTTTTGCACCCCAAAAACTGGGAAAACTTATTGACTCGTGTATAAGCTGAGAGTGGACTCCAGCACAGGTATACAACCCCCAGCAGTGAGGTATACAGCAGCCTCCCCAGTGGTAGTATAGAGCAGCAGCCCCAGTGGTATATACAGCAGCAGCCCCAGTGGTAGTATACAGCAGCCCCAGAGGTATATGCAGCCCCAGAGTTATATACAGCCCCAGAGGTATATGCAGCCCCATATGCATCCCCAGAGGTATATGCAGCCCCAGAGGTATATACAGCCCAAGAGGTATATACAGCCCCAGAGGTATATGTAGCCCCATATGCAGCCCCAGAGGTATATACAGCCCCAGAGGTATATGCAGCCCCAGAGGTATATGCAGCCCCATATGCAGCCCCAGAGGTATATACCGCCCCATATGCAGCCCCAGGAGGTATATGCAGCCCCATATGCAGCCCCAAAGGTATATACAGCCCCATATGCAGCCCCAGGAGGTATATGCAGCCCCATAAACAGTCCCAGAGGTATATACAGCCCCATATGCAGCCCCAGAGTTATATACAGCCCAGAGGTATATGCAGCCCCATATGCAGCCCCAGAGGTATATACAGCCCCATATGCAGCCCCAGAGGTATATACAGCCCCAGAGGTATATGCAGCCCCATATGCAGCCCCAGAGGTATATACAGCCCCAGGAGGTATATGCAGCCCCATATGCAGCCCCAGGAGGTATATGCAGCCCCAGAAAAATATACAGCCCCATATGCAGCCCCAGGAGGTATATGCAGCCCCATATGCAGCCCCAGAGGTATATACAGCCCCATATGCAGCCCCAGGAGGTATATGCAGCCCCATATGCAGCCCCAGAGGTATATACAGCCCCATATGCAGCCCCAGGAGGTATATGCAGCCCCATATGCAGCCCCATAGGTATATACAGCCCCTTATGCAGCCCCAGGAGGTATATGCAGCCCCATATGCAGCCCCAGAGGTATATACAGCCCCATATGCAGCCCCAGGAGGTATATGCAGCCCCAGAAGTATATACAGCCCCATATGCAGCCCCAGGAGGTATATGCAGCCCCAGAGGTATATGCAGCCCCATATGCAGCCCCAGGAGGATATGCAGCCCCATAAACAGTCCCAGAGGTATATACAGCCCCATATGCAACCCCAGAGGTATATACAGCCCCAGAGGTATATGCAGCCCCATATGCAGCCCCAGAGGTATATACAGCCCCATATGCAGCCCCAGAGGTATATACAGCCCCAGAGGTATATGCAGCCCCATATGCAGCCCCAGAGGTATATACAGCCCCAGGAGGTATATGCAGCCCCATATGCAGCCCCAGAGGTATATGCAGCCCCATATGCAGCCCCAGGAGGTATATGCAGCCCCAGAAGTATATACAGCCCTATATGCAGCCCCAGGAGGTATATGCAGCCCCATATGCAGCCCCAGAGGTATATACAGCCCCATATGCAGCCCCAGGAGGTATATGCAGCCCCATATGCATCCCCATAGGTATATACAGCCCCATATGCAGCCCCAGGAGGTATATGCAGCCCCATATGCAGCCCCAGAGGTATATACAGCCCCATATGCAGCCCCAGGAGGTATATGCAGCCCCAGAAGTATATACAGCCCCATATGCAGCCCCAGGAGGTATATGCAGCCCCATATGCAGCCCCAGAGGTATATACAGCCCCATATGCAGCCCCAGGAGGTATATGCAGCCCCATATGCAGCCCCAGAGGTATATACAGCCACATATGCAGCCCCAGGAGGTATATGCAGCCCCAGGAGGTATATGCAGCCCCAGGAGGTATATACAGGGCCCCCCCCCGCCGCAATCCTGTAAAGCAAGAGATTAGTATACTTATCCCACTGCTGTCCCGCCGCCGCCGCATCACGCTCCTCCATCTTCATCCAGCGTCTTCCATCTTCTTTCAGCTTCCTCCTCTGTCGCGCCGGCAATGACGTCATTGCCTGCAACCATCGGAGGAACCCAGAAGAAGACGGAAGACGCTGGATGAAGATGGAGGAGCGGCGGCGGGACAGCGGCAGCGGGACAGCGGAGGGATAAGTATACTAATCTCTTCCTTTACAGGATTGCGGCGGGGTGGCCTGTATATAGATCGGGGCACTGTATACTGTATACATTGTATACAGTATACAGTGACTCGCGTATAAGCCGAGGGGGTAACTTTTCAGCCCAATTTTTGGGCTGAAAAACTCGGCTTATACGCGAGTATATACGGTATGTGTCTAATTACTTTTTTCTGAATGCTATGAAGGGGCTTGTACCTGCTGTCTAGACTGGGGGAGGGAAAGAGGGGAGGGTGCTTTGACAGGGCTTGGGGAGGGATAGTTTACCAAAATATAAGTTTAAAATTTAAAATGAGTGATATGTGTTGATATTGTACAATATGCTTGATTTATGTTGATTAATAAAAAATACCTGATTAAAAAATAAAAAAAAGAAACTTAAGAGGGTTGCAATACTTCCTGAATGTGGTGTTCAAACGTAATATATAAATCCAAAGAATCCAGGCAGCACTTCAAATCAGATAAAAGTGGACATCGTTAATCCAGCCCTTGGTGGCGCAACATTTTGACCTGTATAGTCTTTGTCAAGCCCAGGGTAATGGCATAGTGATGGGCTTTTCATACATCAAGTGCATAATACTCAATTTAATAGTGCATATAGAAATTCATGCAAAGACTGATCATATGTGATATACAACCATCTTAATAGTGCAATATGAATAAAGTGCAGAGTATAGTGCTTACTGTAAACCTCCATATTGTTCTCCATCAGAGATACATCTTAATTGGATATGATTAGATTATACATTACACCTTTGTGAATACATTAAAAACATTATGTGGGGACACATGGAGTTTGCTCACCGGCATGGTGTCATGTTATTGCGCTGCTCCCGGTGTCTTCTGTGTTACACTGCGCATGTCTGATCGTCATATGCACCTCCAATGGCTGTGATGTTGTCACGCATGCGCTTTAACTCACACTGAGTCTATCCCCGCTATTGTAGGAGCAGGCATGCTCCACATTGCTGCCCAATCTCGTTTTTATCAGAAAGTAAACATTTAACACCAACTTCTAACCGCATATCATGTGTAAAAAACATAGAATAAGGCAAATGAGTCTGGTCCATTTATCCAGGACATAGCGATGCCCAATGATTAATCTCATATATTCCCATATGGGAATAGATAGATAGATAGATAGATAGATAGATAGATAGATAGATAGATAGATAGATGTAAAAAATGAAAGGCAGCACTTCCTTCAGTAAATTCATGTGGGTTTAATAGTCCTAGGACTGCAACGTTTCGGCACACAGCCTTTCTCAAGCAGCTGTGTGCCGAAACGTTGCAATCCTAGGACTATTAAACCCACATGAATTTACTGAAGGAAGTGCTGCCTTTCATTGTTTACATCTACTTTAAAACCAGTGAAGTGGTAGGAGGGCTTTGCACCCGACCGTGTGCGACTGTGCTGTTTTGTTTTTCTGTTTTTTTCTAGATAGATAGATAGATTGATAGATAGACAGATAGATAGAGATAGATAGATAGATAGATAGATAGATAGATACCAAGAGAAAATCTCTCTGCAGCACACAGCTACTACCAATATTGTACACATGCTACCAAGCAATAAATGAGGAAAACATTTTAAAAACTTACATTTTTTAAAAAAAAACTCATTATTCTTAATTTCTATTTTCTGGGGTTCTTAGTACACACATTGGTCAATGTCTGCTTGCTTATCAACCACGTCACGGTGCCCCCAGGTCTAATGAGTCCTGCACTGACATCCCTGTCCTCCGTTTCCTCCCTGTCCCACTTCTAAGTGGGTGGACACCATCTCAACCTCAGACCACCTGTGGGTGATGAGGGTGCTAAGTGCAGTCATGGAGCCAGGAACTCCATATCTTATACATAAAACAGAAAAAAAACTGCACAGCACTCAAAGACATAATGTGAACTGGTGCTAGCAGTGACGCTGGGTCAAATACCAAGAAAAAAAATCTCTATGCAGCACACAGCTACTACCAATATTGTACACATGCTACCAAGCAATAAATGAGGAAAAAATTTTAAAGCACCGCGACGTGGTTGATGAGCAAGCAGACATTGGCCAATGTGTGTACTAAGAACCCCAGAAAAAAAAATTAAGAATAATGAGTGTTTTGAAAAAAACGCAAGTTTTTAATTTTTTTTTCCTCATTTTTTGTTTGTTAGCATGTGTACAATATTGGTAGCAGCTGTGTGCTGCAGAGAGATTTTTTTCTTGGTATTTGACCCAGCGTCACTACTAGCATCAGTTTACATTATGTCTTTGAGTGCTGTGCAGTTTTTTTTTCAGTTTTTTTTCTGTTTGATAGATAGATAGATGGTGTGAGGCAGTGACCAGTGTTATATATGAAGGTCACATTGTGTCCCCCTATAAGACCCACTGGCGTGTGTTGTATTCACAGTGGGTGCTGTGAGTACAACACAGAAATAAAGGAGTGTGAACTGGGTCATGTTATGTGACTTAAGTTTAAGGAAAACAAAATAAGGGCCTTTATTTGGGCAAATCTGTAGGAACGAGTGGGATTGATTCTCCCTCTACTCCAGGTCTTCTACATGCCCAGGAATGTGCTTTTAAACCTGGACTGCAGGTGTGCTAGCCTGTGTGCTGGGAGCAGAGCAGCAGATTGACTGCAGAACCTTAGAAGGGTGCAGCACTGACGGAGCAGAGCTAAACCCCAATCCTTAGCGGTCAGAGGCCACAAGGTAAATGGATTTTATGTTTATGGACATTTATGTGTTATTGCCTAAAGTAAGGCCTATGTCTCAGTTAAGCTATATGTTTTATGAAGACTGGATAATAAACCTGTGGAATTTTTAAAGAGTAGTGATTGCTGTATTTTCTACAATTGTGCTGTCATGACTATCCCCCAACAAGCGCTACCTCACAATAGATAGACAGACAGTGGTGTGAAAAATGTTTGCCCCTTCATGATTTCTTTATTCTTTTGCATGTGTGCACTTAAATATTTCAGATCACCAAACAAATCTAAATATTAGACAACAATAACAAATAAAAACAAAATGCAGTTTTAAATGAAGATGTTTGGTATTAAAGGAAAGAGAAATCCAAACCTTACAGGGCACTGTGTGAAAAGTGATTGCCTGCTAAACCTATTTCTTGGCTCTGTCTCCATTAGCAGCAACAACTGCAATTAAGCATTTGGGATAACTGGCAATGAGTCTTTTACAATGCTCTGGAGGAATTTTGGCCAACTCATCTTCGCAGAATTGTTGGTCATCCAGCCATATTATAGGGTTTGTCAGCATGATCTGCCTTTTTAAGGTTATATCGTAGCATCTCAATTGGATTAAAGTCAGGACTTCACTAGGCCTCTCCAAATCTTAATTTTGTTTTTCTTAAGCCATTCAGAGCTGGACTTGCTGGTGTGTTTTTGATAATTTTCCTGCTTAATAACCCAAGTTTATTTCAGCTTGAGGTCACAAACAGATGGCTGGACATTCTCCTTTGGGATT
Source organism: Allobates femoralis (assembly GCA_033576535.1). Taxonomy (NCBI): domain Eukaryota; kingdom Metazoa; phylum Chordata; class Amphibia; order Anura; family Aromobatidae; genus Allobates; species Allobates femoralis. Next base: position 456,388,107 of record JARQOC010000005.1, on the reverse strand, counting down.
GTTTGGTAGACAGCAGAATTCATGGTTCCATTTACCACAGTAAGTATTCCAGGTCCTGAAGCAACAAAACAGCAGCAGACCATCACACTGCCACACCATATTTCATGTTGTGTTTATGTTGTGGGGTGTTTTATGACCTCTTGGATGAGTCCTCGTTGCGATCTTGAGGTAATTTTGGTTGACTAGCCACTAATGGGAAGGTTCACCACTATTCCATGATTTCACCATTTGTGGATAATGGCTCTCACTGTGGTTCGCTGGAGGCCGAAAGCTTTAGAAATTATTTTATAACCTTTTCCAGATTGATAGATCTAAGTTACTTTGTTTCTAATTTGTTTCTGAATTTCTTTGGATCGTGGCATGATGCCTAGATTAAGATCTTTTGGTCTACTTCACTATGCCAGGCAGGTCCTATTTAAGTGATCTCTTAATTGAGAACAGGTGTAACAGTAATCAGGCCTGGGTGTGAATGGGAAATTGAACTCAGCTTCCCAAAGATGTGATAAACCACAGTTAATTTATGTTTAAGGTAGGGGCAATCACTTTTTCACACAGGGCCCTGTATGTTTGAATTTCTTCCACAGATCTTACCACTACCAACGACCAGGAATCCCTGACCACAGGCCTCGCCGCTGCCACCGGCCTGGTGCTGGAAGGTGAGGTAGAAACATCCAGTACCAGCAGCAGCCACCCCTTCACCAGTGTGCACAGGGCCAAGCCATGCCCATCACCCGGTGTTGTGCCACCATCAAGCCTGACGGCACCTCCAGTTGCTTTGGGGCTCCGGTTAGCTGTATGTGCTGCTGCCGCCCCACTTGTTGTATACTCAGCACTGACCATTCATGTGTCACACTACACAGTCAACCTGGGGAATGTGTTGGCACCTGCTTCAGGTGACAGATAGTGAAGATGATATGCAAAGACTTAACACTAGAGATGAGGGATGATCGATTCGAAATGTTCGGAAATCTCAAATTCGACCTGTTTTGGGCGGTGTTCGAGTCATTCGACGAATGCGAACAATTAGCTTCAAATTCGGCAGTTCTAGGTTATGTTCGATAATGCTTTAATCACCAAAAGGACCCTATAAAGTGGTCTGGGGGCAGAGGAAAAGGCTGAAATGGGGGCATGATTGTTTAAAAGCCGGCGGTAAAAAGCAGGACCGGGCGGGAGCGCAGCACCAGGGAGCGCAGAAGCAGGGCGGGGAAGCCGGTGGCGGTAAGAAGACTCACTAGAAATTCATGGCGATCATGTCTAATATTGGCGTGACCCCATGAATTTCGGGCTTAGGGCCAGTTGATAACACAAAGCTGGCCCTAACCCCTTTATTACCCAGTGAGCCACCGCACCAGGGCCCTGGATGACTTGGATACAGCGCCAGAGGATGGCGCTTCAATGAACACGCCATCTACTGGGGTGGCTGCAGGCTGCAATTCTCTGCGGGAGGGGCCCAGAAAGATTGGGCCTCCCTCCGCTGCGGATTCGAGCCCCCAGCTGCCTAGTTGTACCTGGCTGGACATAGAAATAGCGTGAAGCCCCACGCGATTTTTTTTATTTCATGAAATTCATGAAATAATAAAAAAGTAGGGCCTCCTTCTATTTCTGTTTCCAGGCAGGTACAAATAGACACCTGGGGGTTGGAGGCAGCCGGTTCCTGCCTGCTGTACCCGGCTGGACACAAAAATACAGCGCAGCCCACGTCAAATTTAGGGAAGGCATCTTTATTAACCCCTCAAGGCCGGAGGACTGCGGCATTGTAAGGGGGGTTAACTCAGGTCACCGAGGATAGCTCAGGTCATGCCACCTGAGCTGTTCTCAGGTGACCTGAGTTAACCCCCCTTACAATGCCGCTGTGCTACGGCCTCGAGGAGTTAATAAAGACGCAGTCCCTAAATGTGATTTTTTATTTTTTTATGAATTTTTACCAAAAATGTTGACATGGGCTTCGCCATATTTTTGGTGATGAGGGGGCATCAGGGAGCGGGGGGCGCAGAACACAGAAGGAAAGCCGGCGGGGAAGTCTTTTCACCGCCCTGCTCCTTCGCTCCCCGCTCCCCACCGCCGCCTCTGCACCTGATCCTAACTTACGACCGGGTGGGGGAGTGGCTCCAGGGATCAGGGAGGGGGCATCAGGGACCACTGCACAGACCAGAAAAGCTGGCGGTGAAGTCCTCTTCTCACCGCTGGCTTCCCGCCTGTGTTTTTCGCTCCCCGCTCCTGTTGCTGCGCTCCCCCTCTCCCTGTAGGTGCTCCACCCGCCCGGTACTAATGTTAAAAGACTTATTACATTAATTTTCAATGGTGTTCAATGTGTTCGACGGTGTTCGATGAAAATTCGACGAACATTCGACGAACACACATCAAATTCGACGAATCGAATCGAATTCGAACATTGGGGTAGTGGCTCATCCCTACTTGACAGACATAACAGTTGTGCTGGTTGCACTTTAAAGAATGAAGAGGTAGTTCCCCAAACCTCCACCTATGTTTGTCCTGCTATGCTTTTTCCTTGTAGACTGAGTATAAGCCCTCCTTTTTTATTTTCATTCTCATTTTACTTTGCACGTGTTGTGCCCTGTAATGCTGTTTTTCTAAAAGCACACGGTGCAATAATGTGAACTAATGCACTTTAAAAGGATTGTACTGCTTTAAAGGACGTTTTACCACCGTTTTATATGGACTATAGTGATGGGCGAATCCTAAATTACTCGGAATCGCTTGACTCTAGCGAGTCCGAGCACAGGACTCGCTACTCGTTGCGAGTCTAGCGAGTCCAATGTTAATGAATGGGGAAGCGAGTAATAGCGAGTAGTGTGAGATTTACAAATCGCAGATGTGTCTCGGAAGCTTCAGCCTGAAGCAATCCTAGTTTTGTCATTTATTTGCATTGGACTCGTTTACTTTGTAACTGTAATCGCTGGGAAACTCGCACAGATAAGAGAAGAGTCCTGTCTGCTCTGTGCAGCTCCAGGGTCCTAGAGCCCGGCTGCTGCCTGATGTAGCAGAGCTGAGATTGTTCTCAGTCTGCTCATTCCCTGTGTACAGACATGAATGTCTGTGCACAGAGATGATGTAGCAGAGCTGAGATTGTTCTCAGTCTGCTCATTCCCTGTGCATAGACATCTATATCTATACACAGGGGATGTAGCAGAGAGGACATCGCGTTTTGGACTGCGTCGGACAGAAGAGGATTTTTTTAATTAAAGATGGAGTCCCTAATGGCTTTTTTTTTTATTTCTAATAAAAAAATTTCTCTGTGTTGTGTTTCTTTTAAAACAATTTAATAGAAATTCATGGCGGTCATGTCTAATATTGGCGTGACCGCCATAAATTTCGGGCTTAGGGCCAGCTGATAATACAAAGCTGGCCCTAACCTCTATTACCCAGCGTGCCACCGCCACCAGGGCCGCTGGAAGAGCGGGGTTCAGCGCCAGAGGATGGCGCTTCAATGAACGCGCCATCTTCTGGGGCGGCTGCGGGCTGCAATTTGCAGCGGGGGGTGCCCGGAAAGCTTGGGCATCCCTGCGCTGCGGATTCCAGCCCCCAGCTGCTTAGCTGTACCTGGCTAGACATAGAAATTGCGCGGAGCCCCACGCATTTTTTTGACTCCGACTCCGAGACGACTCCGACACGACTCCGACTCCGACTCGACTCCGAGACGACTCCGACTCCAAGACGACTCCGACTCCGAGACGACTCCGACTCCGACTCCGAGACGACTCCGACTCCGACTCCGAGACGACTCCGACTCCGAGACGACTCCGACTCCGAGACGACTCCGACTCCGAGACGACTCCGACTCCGACTCCGAGACGACTCCAACTCCGAGACGACCCCGACTCCGAGACGACTCCGACTCCGACTCCGAGACGACTCCGACTCCGAGACGACTCCGACTCCGAGACGACTCCGAGACGACTCCGACTCCGAGACGACTCCGAGACGACTCCGACTCTGAGACGACTCCGAGACGACTCCGACTCTGAGACGACTCCGAGATTACTCCGACTCCGAGACGACTCCGACTCCGACTCCGAGACGACTCCGACTCCGAGACGACTCCGACTCCGACTCCGAGACGACTCCGACTCCGACTCCGACTCGACTCCGAGATGACTCCGAGACGACTCCGACTCCGAGATGACTCCGACTCCGAGACGACTCCGAGACGACGACGACTCCGACTCCGAGACGACTCCGACTCCGAGACGACTCCGACTCCGACTCGACTCCGAGACGACTCCGAGACGACTCCGACTCCGAGACGACTCCGACTCCGAGACGACTCCGAGACGACTCCGACTCCGACTCGACTCCGAGACGACTCCGACTCGACTCCGAGACGACTCCGACTCCGAGACGACTCCGACTCCGAGACGACTCCGACTCCGAGACGACTCCGACTCAGACGACTCCGAGACGACTCCGACTCCGAGACGACTCCGACTCCGACTCGACTCCGAGACGACTCCGAGACGACTCCGACTCCGACTCCGAGACGACTCCGACTCCGAGACGACTCCGAGACGACTCCGACTCGACTCCGAGACGACTCCGACTCCGAGACGACTCCGACTCCGACTCCGAGACGACTCCGACTCCGACTCCGAGACGACTCCGACTCCGACTCGACTCCAAGACCACTCCGACTCCGAGACGACTCCGACTCCGAGACGACTCCGACTCCGAGACGACTCCGAGACGACGACGACTCCGTCTCGACTCCGAGACGACTCCGACTCCGACTCGACTCCGAGACGACTCCGACTCTGAGGCGACTCCGACTCTGAGGCGACTCCGACTCTGAGACTCCGACTCTGAGACTCCGACTCTGAGGAGACTCCGACTCCGAGACTCTGACTCTGAGACTCTGACTCTGAAATTCATTAAATAATAAAAAAAAAAATACGTGCGGCTCCGCGCAATTTCTATGTCTAGCCAGGTACAGCTAAGCAGCTGGGGGCTGGAATCCGCAGCGCAGGGATGCCCAAGCTTTCTGGGCACCCCCCGCTGCAAATTGCAGCCCGTAGCCGCCCCAGAAGATGGCGCGTTCATTGAAGCGCCATCCTCTGGCGCTGAATCCCGCTCTTCCAGCGGCCCTGGTGGCGGTGGCACGCTGGGTAATAAAGGGGTTAATACCAGCTTTGTTATACAAGCTGGTATTAAGCCCGAGATTCTTAATGTCAGGCCACGTTTGACCCAGCCACTAAGAATCTCCAATAAAGGGTTAAAAAAACACAACACAGAGAAAATTTTTTATTTGAAATAAAAAAAAAAGCCATTAGGGACTCCATCTTTAATTAAAAAAATCCTCTTCCGTCCGACGTAGTCCAAAACGCGATGTCCTCTCTGCTACATCCCCTGTGCATAAATATAGATGTCTATGCACAGGGAATGAGCAGACTGAGAACAATCTCAGCTCTGCTACATCAGGCAGCAGGCGGGCTCTAGGATCCTGGAGCTGCACAGAGAAGACAGCTGGACTCGGCTCACAAAGAAACAGCAGTTACTTTGCGAGTTTCCCTGCTATCACTGGCACAGTAGCCGAGTCTAATGCAAACAATGGCAATCCTAGTTTTGTCAGCGTTTCTGACAAAACTAGGATTGATATTGATTTGCATTGGACTCGTGCGAGTAATCACTGGGAAACTCGCAGAGTACCGAGTCCTGCGAGTCCCTTACTACTCGCCGAGTAACGAGTCCTAGCGAGTAGATTCGCCCATCCCTAATGGACTACCCCTTGCACTATTCCATGGTTCTTATCAAGAAGGACCGAAGTCCCCCTTTGTATTACTTGAACGTTTTATGGACTTAATATTTTATATGCACTACATTTATTATCAACAGGTGAAGATCTGCAGCGGCATGGAGCCATTGAAAACAGCCAGTGCGGCGAAGAAACCAATGTTATTTCTGTGTGCCCGCACCTGCACTCGGGGATGATAACACCATTCAGGAAGTGGATTTTTTAATTGTTATTTAATGTAAAAGAATGTTTTGGTGAAATACTACTGTATTCTTGGTTTTGAGGTCTGGGTATGTACTGCACTTAACTAGGGGAGAATGTGGTGCCCATTGTGTCTGCAATTAGAGTACCAGTCCCTAGGTCATCCAGGCTTACAGGGCCTGGTGGCAGAACTGGAGGCTGGTAGGTTTTATACCCCCTTGCCTCTCAAGTGGAAATTTCCAGGTTGACAGTAGTATAGAGGATCAGTGTTAGTAGCTTGAACTGGATTCGTTGAAGAATTGGAAGCCAGTGGAGGGATTTGCAGAGGGGAGATACAGGTAAGTAGCGAGGAGAGAGGTGGATTAGTCGGGCAGCAGGGTTGAGGACAGACTGGAGAGGTGCAAGAGTGTTAGCAGGGAGGCCACAGAGGAGAATGTTGCAGTAGTCAAGGCAGGTGATGATGAGGGCATGTACAAGAATTTTAGTAGATTGGGCTGAGGAAAGGATGGATTCTTGAAATATTCTTAAGCTGAAGGCGACAGGAGGTGACGAGAGTTTGGATGTGTGGTTTGAAGGACAGGGCAGAGTCGAGAGTTACTCCAAGGCAGCGAATTTGAGGTGTGGGAGAGAGCATGATGCCATTTACCATAATAGATACATCAAGTAGTGAGGATGAAAGAGGGAATGGAGGAAAGATGATGAGTTCGGTTTTGTCTACATTGAGTTTTAGGTAGCGAGAGGAGAAGGAGGATATGGCTGACAGCCACCCCGGGATTCTGGACAGCACAGAGTTGACATCTGGGACAGAGAGGTAGATCTGAGTATCGTCAGTGTACAGGTGGTACTGGAAGCCATGGGACTGTATGAGTTGTCCTAGGCCAAGGGTATAGATGGAGAAAAGTAGGGACCCCAGGACAGAGCATTGTGGGACTCCAGCAGAGACAGGGTGGGAGGAGGAGGTAGTGTGAGAGTGGGATATGCTAAATGTGCGGTTGGAAAGGTGTGAGGCAACCCAGGACAGGGCGAGGTCATTGATGCCAAGGGAAGAAAGAATCTGAAGTAGGAGGGAGTGGTTGACTGTGTCAAAGGCAGAGGACAGGTCTAGAAGGAGGAGGATGGAGAATTGTCTGTTACCTTTGGCTGTAAGTCGTTGGTAATTTTGGTTAGGGCAGTTTCGGTGGAGTGATGGGGCCGGAAACCGGATTGTAGAAAAAAAAAAGTCCTCATTCAGAGACAGGATGTTCCTCCTCCTGCTCCCAGCGTGTACATTCTAGTGTGGAACTGGAAGCTGAAGGTCACAGCAGATTTCTCTCTCCCTCTCCAGAAACCAGATTGATCCTATTCTCATGTTGTAAGCTGGATGTTGTTAATTCTCATTAAATGAACATTCTCTGTTGCTCGCTGTGGACATCACGCTGATTAACGTGCTGCTAACACAAAGAGAGAGTTGGATGAGAGGTGGGAGGAAAGTTGAGCATGGACTTGTTGTTCAAGGAGTTTGGAAGCAAATTGGAGCAGCGATATGAGGTGGTAGCTTGTCCTAACAGTCAGGTGAAGGTTCGGCTTTTTGAGGATAGGCGTGATGGTGGCATGTTTGAAAGCTGAGGAGAAGGTCCCGGACGTTAGCGATAGATTGAAGAGGTGGGTTAGGGCTGGGATGAGCATGTTAGTAAGGTTGGGGAGGAGGTGGGAAGGGATGGGGTCAAGAACACAGGTGGCGAGGTGTGATTTAGATAGGAGACGAGTAAGCTCTCCTGTAGTGATGTTGGAGAGGGAGATTATGAGGAAAGGGCAGAGGTGTGGTATATGAAATGGTTGGGGTGGTGAAACAATAAAGGTTTGCCTTTATTGGCAACAAGGACTCGCACTACCAACCTGGCAGGAGGTGACCCACAAGAACTAGGAGTGCTGGAACCTAAAGGCATCAGGAAACCTACAAACAAGGGAAATTGGCAGGAAGGCCATATTACTCACCCAGCAGACCGGACTTCAGTTCTCATCAGACTGGCCAGACTACATGCCTGGTGGTGGTTGTAGTCACTGGATCTGCTTCACGAGCTTGCAGTAAAAGTAATGCAAAGATTGCCTCCTTGTTTATCCTTTCTCCTCTGCACGACACCACCATCATCCTTACAACCCTCATCTCCTGGGAGCCAGCCCTAGTTGGGAAGGGTTCAACACCTGCGCTGCTACTACCACTTATCTCCCCAGGATCATCTGCGGTGCCAGCCCTATACTGGCTGATCACAACTGGTTTCACAAACGTATCTTTTACTTGAAAGACATACTGCTAGGATGTTTAGATTTTGAGCCCCAATGGGGACAGTGTGGCAAATGTATGTAAAGTGCTATGAAATTAATAGCGCAATATAAATGAATAAATATTATATTATTATTATTATTTTATTTATTTTTCCATTCTTCAACCTCCCGTTACATGCATGGTTAGGACCACAGGTGCTGGGCAGCACCACCGGAAACTTAACCCATGGCAGAGCCGCTGAGTACCCTGGCCCTTGCGACCGACACATTTGCATCCAATAATTCTCATATGAAGACATCAGCTGCAGTCACTGTTAGTTGTAAAATGACAATAGTTACATTAAAATTAATCTCTTGAAATTTCTTTAGCTTGAAAAAAAATCATGGACACCTTAAATTATTTTTACAGACGGGGCAATTTACAGACTGTGCTCGAATTTTTGGAGTGTTTGCAACCCAGGTTAAAAGACTGTGTTTCAACTTACATATGAATATGTATACATATGTACGTATATCTATAGTGCTACAAAGTTTCTTTAACAAAATAATTGATGCTCATTTGAAACCAGATAAAAGATTAAGATTTTTATTTAGATTTAACTTTTGTTCATAAATTTTGCATTTTGTTAATTGATAAAAAATTGATAAAACAAACTATGAAAGAGGTTTTCCAAATTTAGGATAAAAGTCTGCAGTCACTTTATATGACTGTTATTTATTTTGTGAGTAGATTGTCATGTGACCGCATGTCTGCAATTTGATAATTGCAGTCATGTGCCAACTATTTCCATAAAAATAAACTTACAAAAGCTCAAGACATAAAACATTCTGTTATATACTGTATACATATGTATTATGACACAATGTATACTTGCACGTACAGTGGATATAAATAGTTTACACACCTCTGGTTCAAGGTTTTTATCATTTTAGAACTTTCTCTATTTCAAACATAATCTGTGTTGATTGAATTGAAAAATTAACTGCAATCTTACAGTGTAGAAAAAGAAAATAAAGAATTAAAATACCATATATACTCGAGTGTAAGCCGAGTTTTTCAGCACATTTTTCTGTGCTGAAAAGTGCCCCCCACGGCTTATACTCGAGTCAGTGCTCAGTGTCAGTGGGCAAGTCAAGTGGTCCCGCTCATTAGTCTAATGTAATATGCACTGCATCTCCCGGTCTATCACTGGCGGGGAGAGCAGCACATATTACATTAGCCAGTGCACAACCCCCCCCATTACTGGTATATGGGCCCCATGCTGGTGCTCACATTAAAATAATAATCATTTCAACTCACCCCTCCAATACAGCTCCTCAGGTTCCGTGACGTCCTCTGGTCTTCCTGCTTGTTCCTGGCTTCTAATCATGTAACCAGCACATCAGTGACATCATCGCTGCTGCACCGGTCACATGATTAGAAGTATGAAAATTGGAGGAAGGACACCACGGAGCCTGCAGAGAAGCAGCGGAGGGGTGAGTTAAAATAATAATTATTTTATTGTGAACGCCAGCATGGGGCCCATATACCAGTGATGGGGACCATATACCTGTGAGGGGAACCCATATACCTGTGATGGGGTCCATATACTTGTGATGGGGCGTATACTGTGATGATGGGCTATATACTTTGATGGGGCTATATACAGTAATGAGGAGCTATTTACCAGTGATGGGGGCTATATACCAGTGATGGGGGCCATATACCAGTGATGGGGGCAATATATCAGTGATGGAGGGTGCTATATACCAGTGATGGGGCTATATACCAGTGATGGGAGCACCATATATATGCTTATTGTATTGTTTTCTATTATTGTACTGTATTCTCTCTCTACTGTAATTACTTACTGTATTATATTGTATATTTTCTTACTGCATTATATTATGTATTTTCATTTATTACCCACTGTATTGTAAAGTGCTGAGAAATATGCTGGCACTATATATAATTATTATTATTATTATTATTATTAATATTATATATCAGTGATGAAATGCTATGTACCAGTGATCGGGGCACTATATACCAGTGATGGTGGTGCTATATACCAGTGATGGGGGTGCTTTATACCAGTGATAGGGGTGCTATATACCAGTGATGAGGGGCTATATACCAGTGATAAGGGGCTATATACCAGGATGGGGGGTTGCTGCATTTCCCACCCTAGGTTTATATTCGAGTCAATAAGTTTCCCCAGTTTTGGGGGGTAAAATTAGGGGCCTCTGCTTACACTCGGGTGGGCTTATATTCGAGTATTAACAGTAATCTGGTTGCATAAATATGCACACCTAATACTAATTTTTTGTTGCAGTACCTTTTGAATTTACAATATGTCAGTATTTAGTCTTTTTGAGTAGTAAATGCTTGATAAAGACCTCATTGTGAGGTTGAAACGTTGCAATGGCAGAATAAAGATACCGGTAATTTCAACTTGATTATCACCAATCTGAGGTGTTGTTGGATATTTATTATTTTTGGGTAGGAGAATATCATATCTAGAATTGGTAATTTTTGCCAACTCTTCCTTGCAGTAGCGCTCCAAATCTGTCAGGTAAGTAAAAAAAAAACCTTAAGGCTATGTGTCCATTGGACGTTTTGTGGGCTGTTTTTGAGCGTTTTCCGTCGGCGTTTTCTGCTGAGTTTTATGTTAATTTATGTTAATCCTAACCACCGGTTGGATTAACATGCTAGTCAATGGATTTTAGAAAACGCTTTTTACATTAGAACGTTTTTTTTAGTCTCCTTTCCAGCTTCTTCACCGGTTTTCCACCGGTTTTCAAAGATAGAGCAAGTGACTTCTTTTGAGCGTTTTTCCAGCGTATCTAGCTTACAAGTGCACAAAAAACAGTCTTAAAAATGCTAAGAAAAACGCCGGGGAAATCGCCGAGAACACGCTGTACAAGCGCTAATAAACCGAACACAAAACGTTAGAAAAACGCTAACAAAACGATGGACACTGCTGAGGTCAGGAATCTCAGTTTCTGAAATCCTCCACGGGTTTTCTGACGGTCTGCAATGATGCAGAACCGTCCAATGGGCACATACCCTGAAACTATTGTGGAATTGCTTTTTTCTTGAAATTTCACCACACTTTGAATTTATTTCCAGTAAAAAAAAAAAAACACTCAAATGGTTATATTGCCGGAAGAAATTAAAAGTTACGGCTCCTAGAAAAAAGGGGGGACAAGAGAAAGCAAAAAATGGAAAACTGCCAGGTAGTGAAGAGGTTAAATAGCCAAGAAGTAAAGTTCAGGTGAAATAAAACTCCTTTCCCTTTTATGATACAGTTGTTCCTTAACAGGATCTCAATGAAAGAGTTGATCTTATTAGTAGAGATGAGTAAATCTTGCAAGGTTCGGTTCGAATTGCCAAAATTCCCAGTGTTGAGCAAACCAGTTCGGTTCCTTTATGTTTAAAAAGCACTGGAGCGAACATCGGTGTGGTGAGATGCAGTTGATGCTTGGCCCAGTGTGAACCGCATGCAGTGTTTGATCGGCTCGCACTGGGGTTAATAGCACAATTTTTGGGTGTAGTGTGTGTCCAAAATTATTTACAAAAAAAAAATAACGCCCTCCTACCCTTGGAATTTTTTTACTTATGGTTGGCTGTATGCGGGCGGTATGTGAACTGTCAATCAGTGACTTCCATTGAGGTTCGGGTGAAGTCCAGAGTCACGAACAGTGCGCTAAAACGTTTGGCTGCACCAAACCACCAAAACGTTCACTTATTTATAGGTATGAGTTACATGTCTCACTCATGTATGGTTCTGCAGTGGAAAAATGACCAGGGTTCAATAACAATATTTCATGCTGCAGTTATTGTGTTCCTTTGTACCTACAATACTATCCCCAATACTCACTTGTACAGCTGAGAAACAGTCTAGGCAAACCAGCTTACATTTATTAACACACTTGCATTCTATGCATTATTGACTATGCTTGCCATATACTGTACAATATGTGCAAGATTTCTGAATTTGTCAAAGAAGTGTAATGACCCCCTCCCCTCCTCTGCTTTGCCTTCACTTTTCAACCTTCCCCCATTCCCTGGGTCTGTTCCTGGTTAATACGGTCCCCCTTCTACCTTTTTCTTTCTGAATTCTCATATTTAAAACTGATCACACATTTTGTCATATTTTAATCTTTCTATTGGGTCTTTTTGTAAGTCCTTGTGTCATACATTTAGCTCCAAAAGATAATGTGATATAATAAGCGCTAAGATACACACAAGGACTCGGCCATTAGATATTTTACCTTTCAGCTTTAATCATCAAGTGGATCCCTCTAGTCACTAGAGGGATCCACTTGATGATTAAAGCTGAAAGGTAAAATATCTAATGACCGAGTCCTTGTGTGTATCTTAGCGCTTATTATATCACATTATCTTTTGGAGCTACATACACATTCTTCACTGCTGGGAAGTGTGATAGCCAGCAGCTTTGAGCCACAGGACCTGGCAGACGTCAGATTACCACTCCTTAGAGCAGTCACGTGCAGAGAGAGAGACACAGAGGGCACGTGCAGCGTCCACCTCGCCGCTCGATTTCAACTAGGAGAGCCCAGCAGCACTAGCGACTAATCCAGTTGTGCGGACCTGCACAACCTTAGAAGGTGAGCGGAGGGGTTATTAAACCGACCCCATATAATCTTTTATAGCAGTTTGGCACAAACGATTCTGTTTCTTGTGTCATACATTGTCCTTTAGATCAGAGGTCCGCAACTCCAGTTCTCAAGGCCCACAAACAGTCCAGGTTTTCATGATTTCCTTAGCACTTAACAGTTGGAATCATCACCTGTGGTTTTCAGGATTTTCTTAGCATTTCACAGTTGGTACTTCAATCTCCTGCACATGTGATGATTCCAACAGTTAAGTGCTAAGGAAATCATGAAAAACTGGACTGTTGGTGGGCCTTGAGGACTGGAGTTGGGGACCTCTGCTTTAGATCCTGCACTGGGTTTTACCAGTGTATACATTTTGTACCAAGTCTTCCTTTATGGGCTCGGACACACTCATCAGAGTTTCACTGAGGAGACTCAGAAAGGGCTGGAGCAGTGACCCTGAACGGCTTCTCCCTCTCTGGACAGGACTGTTAGCTGAGTGTGTTTTTGTGCAGCTCCAGACTCCCCATCCAGAGAGGAGAGGCCGATCAGGGTCACTGCTCCAGCCTTTTCAGAGTCTCCTCAGTGAAACTCTGATGTAACTAGGAAAGTGTGTCCAAGCCCTAAGTGTGGAAAAATGTATATTGAAGGAGTTGTGTTACTTTCCTCACTTCCGGCCCAGGAGCTGGGGTATATCCGACTTGTTGTTCCTGCATGGTCATGGTTGGACACAACCTTAACACAAGGACACATTTGTAAGAATATCTTGGGACAAGAACATTTTCTTTAACACATCCAGTTGTGTAACTTATTTTTATTCCAAGGTCAATTAATTAAAATGTACAATTGTTTGTGGCACAAACCCTTTAATTATTTCAATGAAAAAGTGTCAGAAATGTATTTTGGCACTAACATTGTATACTGTACTTTCTTCCTATTTCTGTGCACCATTGGCCAGCTCTACTAGTTTTAGGTAACAAGTACCTAGAACAGACATAAAGATATGTTCATTTGGGTCTGCCAACTAAGTGCCTGCCAGCTAAGTGCCTGCCAACTGCCGCACCCAGAGTGAGATTACAAAATCTATGCAAGTCAAGTTTGGAGAAAAGCCCAGATATCTCTTTTGTTTCACATAATATATAATCAGGAAAATAATCTAAAACCATATCCATGTAGATAAAAACGATACAGGTGCGGGTGCTACTGAGCAAAGTTACAAACTGTGAGGTACGAGTGCAATTTAGTGAGAGAAATGTTTGAATTGCAATCAGCAGTTCACTCATGGAGCTAAATACAGAGACTGATGCCCCCCAGGCCTAATTCTGAGTTGATGAAATTGTTGTTGTACATTATTTTCTTAAATTAGGAACCATATTTTCTCTCATTTGTTATTTCTAGCATTATAACATTTTCTTATTTGCTCCCTTTTATTTCAATCCAATAATTAAAACGGTAGCTTGCACTTAAATGTATGAATTGTATAAAGTTACTATTAGAGGGAAAAACTAATTTTTTTTTTGCATTCTAAAACTTTATGCCTAGGGCTCCATTTTCTCTTTCATTCACTGTAAAATGTTTCTCCCTGGGGTAAAGGTCTCAGAATGAAAGAAATGCCAGGTTGAAATTATTGTGATTGTTGCTCAATCTCTTTTCCCATGAAGATAAACAGTTCATAGACCTGTCTAAAATCAAGACATCAATGGAGTGAATAATGCCAAATACAGTATATTGAAATGTTTATGCCACCTCATAACTTTGACACATTTTTAAGTGTCTTATAGTCAAACAAATTAAATCCACTCCTCCAATGAGCAGCTTCATATTTGCAACACAATTTGCCACATATTATGATGAAACTCTAGGGGTACTTTTACACGTCGCAACATTGCATGCAATTTCACTTGCAACTTACTGGTTGCAGTGAAATCATGGATACATTGTTCTATTTTGTGGCCGTGTATAAATGTAACAATGTGTCCATGATTTCAATGCAACCAGTAAGTTGCAAGTGAAATTGCATGCAATGTTGTGACGTGTGAAGGTACCCTAAAACTCAATGTCCACAACGCTTTTGGATCATTGGCAACTACGTTTTATAAAGTGGTTTATACCATTCATAGTTTAAACAGGAACTCTGGGGAGATAATATTATTTTGGTCTGTCCCTGCCCTCCTACATGATTAAACTGAGCTGGGCACTGCAGTTCTAGGATTTATAGATCACTTATAAATCAATAAAATCATATCTGCTCCTCAGCCCTCACCCCTCTCTCAGGGGACAGAGAAATTCAGTCAGGCATAGTGCTGAAATTTCAGGGGACAGGAAGCTACCTAGTTGATATGGGGTAGGATGGACCATGGCAGTGCTGAATCAATCAATGCAGTGCTCTGCCTCTGCTCCTAGCCTGATACATGTCAGTACACATTATGCACCATCATGTCATTGCATAGCAAAAGATCACAGCATGTATTTATATTTGCTTAGTGACATGATTGCTATTTGAAGGGAGAACACCCCTGTTCAGGCCCAGTGTCAGCACCTGACATACCCAGCCTATTTTGACCCTAAAGACCTTGGCATTTTTTGCAATTCTGACCAGTGTCCCTTTATGAGGTTATATCTCTGGAACGCTTCAACTGATCCTAGCGATTCTGAGATTGTTTTTTCATGACATATTGGGCTTCATGCTAGTATTAAATTTAGGTCGATAATTTTTGCGTTTATTTGTGAAAAAATCAATAATATGGCAAAAATATTCAAATATTTCACAATTTTCACATTTTGAATTTTTTTTTCTGATAAACCAGAGAGATATGTGACACAAAAAAGTTATTAAATAATATTTCCCACATGTCTACTTCACATCAGCACAATTTTGGAAAAAAAAAAAATTTTGGTAGGACGTTATAAGGGTTCAAAGTTCATGAGCAATTTTTCATTTTTCAACCAAAATTTACAAAACCATTGTTTTTAGTGACCACATCACATTTGAAGTCCATTTGAGGGGTGTACATGACAGAAAACACCCAAAAGTGACACCATTCCAAAAACTGCACCCCTCAAGCTACTCAAAACTACATTCAAGAAGATTATTAACCCTTCAGGTGCTTCACAGGAACTAAAGCAAAGTGGAAACAAAAAATGGATATTTAAATTTTTTTATCAAAAATGTTCTTTTAGCCTCAATTCTTTAATTTTCACATGGGCAACATGATAAAATGGATCTTAAAATGTGTTGCGCAATGTCGCCCGAGTATATCGATACCTCATATGTGGTCATAAACCACTGTTTGGGCGCATGGCAGGGCTCAGAAGGGAAGGAACGCAATTTGAATTTTGGAGCTAATGTTACATTCAAAAAGTGAAATGGCGCTCCTTCCATACTGAGCTCTGCCGTGCGCCCAAACAGTAGTTTATGACCACATATGAGGTATCGGTGTACTGAGGAGAAATTGCCCAACACATTTTAGGATGAATTTTATCCTGTTGCTCATGTGAAAACTAACAAATTTAGGCTAAAAGAAAATTTTTGTGAAAAAAAAAGTACTTTTTCATTTTCACAGATCAATTTGTAAAGCATCTGGGGGTTCAAAATGCTCACTACCCATCTAGATACGTTCCCTGGGAGGTCTAGTTTCCAAAATGGGGTCACTTAGCTGACACCATGTTGCGTTTGGTGAGCCCCTGTGTGCCTAAACATTGGAGCTCCCCCACAAGTGACCCCATTTTGGAAACTAGACCCCCCAAGGGAACTTATCTAGATGGGTAGTGAGCATATTGAACCCTCAGGTGCTTCACAAATTAATGAAAAAGAAAAGAAAATTGCGGAAAAGTAGTACTTTTTCATTTTTACGGATCAATTTGTGAAGCACCTGGGGGTTCAAAGTGCTCACTCTGCATTTAGATACGTTCCCTGGGAGGTCTAGTTTCCAAAATGGGGTCTTTAGCTGACACCATGTTGCATTTGTTGAGCCCCTGTGTGCCTAAACATTGGAGCTCCCCCACAAATAACCCCATTTTGGAAACTAGACCCCCCATGGACGCACGCACACATCCACGCACGCTGGAATTCACGCACATCCACATACGCACATCCACGGGCGCACGCACACATCCACGGACGCACGCACACATCCACACACGCTGACATTCACGCACGCTGACATCCACGCATGCACACTTCCACGGACGCACGCACACATCCACGCACGCTGGAATTCACGCACATACGCACATCCACGCACGCACACATCCATGGACGCGTGCACACATCCACGGATGCACGCACACATCCACGCACGCTGACATTCACGCACGCTGACATCCACGCATGCACACATCCACGGACGCACGCACACATCCACGCACGCTGACAATCACGCACGCTGACATCCACGCAGGCACACATCCACGGACGCACACACACATCCACGCACGCTGACATCCATGCACGCTGACACCCACGCATGCTGACATCCACGCATGCACTCATCCACGGACGCACGCACACATCCAAGCACGCTGGAATTCACGCACAACCACATACGCACATCCACGGACGCACACATCCACGGACGCACGCACACATCCACGGACGAACGCACACATCCACACACGCTGACATTCACGCACGCTGACATCCACGCATGCAAACATCCACGGACGCATGCACACATCCACGCACGCTGACATTCACGCACGCTGACATCCACGCATGCACACATCCACGCACGCTGACATTCACGCACGCTGACATCCACGCATGCACACATCCACGGATGCACACACACATCCATGCACACTGGAATTCATGCACATCCATATACACACATCCACGGACGCACACACACATCCACGGACGCCTGCACACATCCACGGATGCTGACATTCACGCATGCTGACATCCACGCATGCACACATCCATGGACGCACGCACACATCCACGCATGCTGGAATTCACGCACATCCACGCACGCACACATCCACAGTCGCACACATCCACGGATGCTGGAATTCACACACATCCACATACGCACATTCACGCACGCATCCACGTACGCACACATGCACAGACACACTAACACACATCCACGGACGCACGCACACATCCACAGACGCACGCACACATCCACGGACGCACGCACACATCCATCCATTCACCCATCCATCTATTCATTCATACTTACCCTTGAGGAGGAGGAGCCCCTGAGAGGAGGAGGGGCCACACCGCAGCTACAACGGAGGCCGACAGAAGGGTGCAACCCGCCGAATAGGTGAGCGCCGCGGGACTAGAGGTGGGGGGCTAGGCCGGAGGGGGAGGAGAGTGAGCAGGGGAAGGGGGGGGAGATGAGCAGGGGGAGAGGGGCCTTTGCAGGCTGATCGGCGGGCGCATGAGCCCGCCGGTCAGATGTATTACAGAAGGAGGAGAGCAGGTGGATGGTGGGGTCTCGGGGGGGAAGAACAGGCCGGACACAAGGGGGGCTGGAGGGAGGGGGATAAGACACAGGGGGGGCTGGAGGAGGAAGGGGTCGGGGGCGCATAAAGGGATGACGGCGGATAAAGATGAGCGGAGGGGCGGGGGGCGTATAGGCGAGAATGGGGGGGCCCTAATGTGTCTTGGAGCGGGGGGGTTGAGTAGGGGGAGGGCACCTGCCGATCCGCCCCTCCAGATCTGATTGGAGAGCTCCAATCAGATCTGGGAGGGGGGAATCGATCTGATTTCTCCGATCTGTAGTTTCAGTTTTAAACTGCAGATCGGAGGGGCCCTGGGCACGGGGGGGTTAATCCACCCCCCGTGGGGTTAACTACAAGTTGTCACCTTGCAGTAGCAACGGTGACACCTGAGTTAACCCGCTCACACACGCCGCAGGAGCCCGATCAATGCATGGCCCACCCCCTGGGCCATGGGTCGGGAACGAACTGACTTTCATGGCTCAAACGGTGGGCCAAAGGTCGGGAAGGGGTTAAGGGGAAGAAGTGAGAGCCCCGCTCACACACAGCTGTCCTTTCTCCTCTCCTCTCTCCTGCTCTGCACAGATGGTGTGAGGTACACAGCAGGAGAGAACGCACTGGGAGCTGAACAGACGCTGAAAGACCTTGCAGTTCCAGTCATGTGACTGATCACATGACTGAAATCAAGATCATGAAAAAAACTACTTCTGCAGCCTCCTGCAGCTCCAAGCGGCTCCTCTTCCTGCTCTGCACCAATCAAGATCAGGTGGTTAGGGTAATATGTATGTATCTGCATCTTTATGTGTGTGTATCTGTATGTATGTGTGTGTGTATCTGTATGTGTGTACCTGTATGTGTGTGTGTATCTGTATGTGTACAGTATGTCTGTATGTGTATGTGTGTGTATCTGTATGCATGTGCCTGTATGTGTGTATCTATATCTGTATGTGTATGTCTGTATGTATATGTGTATGATCTGTATGTATGCATATCTGTATGTGTGTATCTGTACGTGCATGTATTGACCATGTCACAGATCTGTGTGTGTGTTTGTATGTGCATGTAGCAGAGCTGTGTGTGTTTGTATGTGCATGTAGCAGAGCTGTGTGTGTATCTGTATGTACATATATTGTACATGTAGCAGATCTAGGTGTGTAGTGTGCATGTAGTGTCCATGTAGCAGAGCTGTGCGTTTATCTGTATGTGCATGTATTGTGCATGCAGCAGAGCTGTGTGTTTGTATGTGCATGTAGCAGAGCTGTGTGTATCTGTATGTACATGTATTGTACACATGAGCAGAGCTGTGTGTGTTTGTATGGTGCATGTAACAGAGCTTTGTGTGCGTTTGTATGTGCATGTATTGTACATGTAGTAGAGCTGGGTATGTAGTGTCCATGCAGTAGAGATGTGTGTGTATCTGTATGTGTATGTAATGTGCATGTAGCAGAGCTGTGTGTATATCTGGATATTTATGTAGTGGAGCTGTGTGTGTGCTACAGTTGTGGCCAAAAGTATTGACTTCATGATGCCATGCACACGGTCAAGCAGTCCAGTGCCAGAGGCAGCAAAGCAACCCCAAAACATCAGGGAACCTCTGCCATGTTTGACTGTAGGGACCGTGTTCTTTTCTTTGAATGCCTCTTTCCTTCTCCTGCAAACTCTATGTTGATGCCTTTGCCCAAAAAGCTCTACTTTTGTCTCATCTGACCAGAGAACATTCTTCCAAAACGTTTTAAGCTTTCTCAGGTAAATTTTGGCAAACTCCAGCCTGGCTTTTTTATGTCTCGGGGTAAGAAGTGGGATCTTCCTGGGTCTCCTACCATACAGTCCCTTTTCATTCAGATGCTGACGGATAGTATGGGTTGACACTGTTGTTCCCTCGCACTGCAGGGCAGCTTGAACTTGTTTGGATGTTAGTTGAGGTTCTTTATCCACCATCCGCACAATCTTGCGTTGAAATCGCTCGTCAATTTTTCCTTTTCCGTCCACATCTAGGGAGGTTAGCCACAGTGCCATGGGCTTTAAACTTCTTGATGACATTGTGCACAGTAGACACAGGAACATTCAGGTCTTTGGAGATGGACTTGTAGCCTTGAGATTGCTCATGCTTCCTCACAATTTGGTTTCTCAAGTCCTCAGACAGTTCTACGGTCTTCTTTCTTTTCTCCATGCTCAATGTGGTACACACAAGGACACAGGACAGAGGTTGAGTCAACTTTAATCCATGTCAACTGGCTGCAAGTGTGATTTAGTTATTGCCAACACCTGTTAGGTGCCACAGGAAAGTTACAGGTGCTGTTAATTACACAAATTAGAGAAGCATTTTGTACAACCCCTTTTTTATGTTTGGTGTGAAATTATATCCAATTTGGCTTTAGGACAATTATTTTTGTGTTTTTTCATTGAAGACAAATTAAATGAAGACAATAATACCAAATAATTTGTGATTGCAATCATTTTCAGGAAGAAACTGAGTATTATCTGACAGAATTGCAGGGGTGTCAATACTTTTGGCCACAAATGTACATTAATCCCACTCTCCTTCTTTTGCCTATGTACAACTTCCATACACCATTCAATTTTTTGGATCACTTTGAACCTCCTTGTTCCACTGTACAACACAAAAAGGCTTTTCTTGCTTGTTAGGCTGCTTTCACATAGGTGTTTTTGAAAAAATGCGGCAGATGCGGCAGATTTACTGCATCTGCCACCTAATGCCTGCATTTCCGGCACACTTGCGGCAAGCCCCATGCATTGTCTATGGGGCTTGCGGTCAGGTGCGGCAAGTGCGATTTTGCCGGTTGCGGCACTTGCCGCACCTGACCGCAAGCCCCATAGACCAGTGATGGCGAACTCCAGGCCTCGAGTGCCACACACAGTCCAGGTTTTCAGGATTTCCATTGCATTTGACAGTTGCCAATCAATTTACCAACTGTCAA
Source organism: Allobates femoralis (assembly GCA_033576535.1). Classification (NCBI taxonomy): domain Eukaryota; kingdom Metazoa; phylum Chordata; class Amphibia; order Anura; family Aromobatidae; genus Allobates; species Allobates femoralis. The sequence goes on along the minus strand of JARQOC010000005.1, from coordinate 456,366,906 downwards.
ACTCTAAGGAAATCCTGAAAACCTGCACTGTGTGCGGCACTCGAGGCCTGGAGTTCGCCATCACTGCCATAGACAATGCATGGGACTTGGCGCAAGTGCGGCCGTCAGGCAGCAAATGCGGCAGATGCGGTAAATCTGCCGCATTTTTTCCAAAACGCCTATGTGAAAGTTGCCTTACTCGAATATGATTTTTTTGTGTACATGCTTCCTTTGTAGAATATGACATAACTATACATAACGATTTTCTATTTGTAGTATTACTAGTATATTAGTATTACTACTATTATAATCATCCTTATTATTATTAACCCATTCCACAAAAATATCATATGCAAATTGTCCCTTCAGTGAGGAAGTAAACAAACTCTAGTGCCACCTAATAAAGGTAGCAATCCTAAAAGTCATAATTGACTCTTTGACAAGCCTTGTAATTTTGTCGAGCCCACTGGGACGGGGTACTCGGTACCGGACCGGGTCTGCTACTGGGAAAGTCATGGGTGGTCCTGGTCCGGACCGTGTCCCGGGTCCTGGCAATAATAAGGGGATATTTACAGGGGAATGACAATCGTGACACCACTCACTGTGTGCGGCCAGTAATGGGGCCGCCGCTGCTGCAGAACCTCCGGGGATAATGTAATGGCAGCGTAGATGGAGTAGTTCCCGTGGGCAGAACTGTGTTCCCTGGGGCAGTGATGGTTAAAGTCTATTGAGTAGTGTGCAGGCCTGGTGCTGAATGCAGTACACTTACTGTCCAGATGCTGCAGGAATCCTCCTTCAGTGTTGGAGCCTGCACGCCGTGGCTCTGCAGGTGGGAATCTGCTGCAAATCTGTAGGGAAGGATTAGTGCTCAGGCAGAGACAGACAAGAGAGTTGATTTCAGGGTTCACCGTGTTTACTTCTCAAGTTCAGGTTACAGCTCAGTACGGTTCTTACAGTTGGTCTCAGTTCAAGTCTCAATACACGGCACACTTTCCCCTCCGGGTTCCCTTTACTCTCTGCAGCCAGGTCTCTCTTTCTCTGTGACCCCTCATTCTGTCTCTGTGTCCGGACAGTATGGCGGTAAATCGGGCCCCTGTGGGTCCTCCTGGTTGTCACTGTGCTGCCTGTCCTTTGGGGTAGGGACCCTAACGTGTAGCTGTGGTCCCCCGTCTGTTGTCTGGGGATGCCGGGTGAAACTACGGTCCCCTCTAGAGCCGACACTCTACTAAGCCTAGCCTCCAGCAGTCCTCCCGTGTGAGGCTCTACCAGGCTCTCTCTACTGTGTCTTCCAGTGTCATAGGAGGGCTACTCCGCCTGCAGTCTGTCGTCTCGGCTGTAATTCTAGGGCCCGGATATCACCGTCCCTCTCTTCCCTCACACTCCTGGGGTGCTTGCTCCGGATAGGCTTTCTCTCTGCAGCTCGCACTGGCTCTGTTCAGATTCTGCGCTCCATACACCCCACTCGTCCAGGACGTGTGATTCCTTCTTTACTGCTTAGCCTACCTTGGTCTACTGACTCCTTCCTCCTCCCCCTTCACTATTTCTACTGTCTGTCACCTGACTACGTGTTAGCCCACCCACTGCTCTAAACCCACCACCCCTCGCCTGCTTAGAGTTCCTAGGCTCCGGGTTGGGTGCTGCCCTCTACTGTACGTGGGTTGTGTGGGCAGTGAGGGTGTTGGTGTTCAACTGTCATCCTACCTGCCTGGCTGCAGTTCCATTTGTGGCCTCCTGAACGCAGGGGCGCCACAATATTACTTAGGATTTTTGCCAGATCAGAACCCCAAACTGTAGACACTGCATTTAGGGGTGATAGCCAAGAACATAGTAATTTATTTTAAGCATTTATGTCAGATTTAAGAAAATCGGTCATCAGAAAATGATCTGCTTTTTAAACAAGAATATATGTAAAAAAGATAAATAAAATATATATATATATATATATACACTTAGGGCCAGAAATATTTGGACAGTGACACAAGTTTTGTTATTTTAGCTGTTTACAAAAACATGTTCAGAAATACAATTATATATATAATATGGGCTAAAAGTGCACACTCCCAGCTACAATATGAGAGTTTCCACATCCAAATCGGAGAAAGGGTTTAGGAATTATAGCTCTGTAATGCATAGCCTCCTCTTTTTCAAGGGACCAAAAGTAATTGGACAATAGACTCTAAGGGCTGCAATTAACTCTGAAGGCGTCTCCCTCGTTAACCTGTAATCAATGAAGTAGTTAAAAGGTCAGGGGTGGATTCCAGGTGTGTGGTTTTGCATTTGGAAGCTGTTGCTGTGCCCAGACAACATGCGGTCAAAGGAACTCTCAATTGAGGTGAAGCAGAACATCCTGAGGCTGAAAAAAAAGAAAAAATTCATCAGAGAGATAGCAGACATGCTTGGAGTAGCAAAATCAACAGTTGGGTACATTCTGAGAAAAAAGGAATTGACTGGTGGGCTTGGGAACTCTAAAAGGCCTGGGCGTCCACGGATGACAACAGTGGTGAATGATCACCGCATACTTTATTTGGTGAAGAAGAACCCGTTCACAACATCAACTGAAGTCCAGAACACTCTCAGTGAAGTAGATGTATCTGTCTCTAAGTCAACAGTAAAGAGAAGACTCCATGACAGTAAATACAAAGGGTTCACATCTAGATGCAAACCATTCATCAATTCCAAAAATAGACAGGCCAGATTTAAATTTGCTGAAAAACACCTCAAGAAGCCAGCTCAGTTCTGGAAAAGTATTCTATGGACAGATGAGACAAAGATCAACCTGTACCAGAATGATGGGAAGAAAAAAGTTTGGAGAAGAAAGGGAACGGCACATGATCCAAGGCACACCACATCCTCTGTAAAACATGGTGGAGGCAACATGATGGCATGGGCATGCATGGCTTTTAATGGCACTGGGTCACTTGTGTTTATTGATGAAATAACAGCAGACAAGAGTAGCCGGATGAATTCTGAAGTGTACCGGGATATACTTTCAGCCCAGATTCAGCCAAATGCTGCAAAGTTGATTGGACGGCGCTTCATAGTACAGATGGACAATGACCCCAAGCATACAGCCAAAGCTACCCAGGAGTTCATGAGTGCAAAAAAGTGGAACATTCTGCAATGGCCAAGTCAATCACCAAATCTTAACGCAATTGAGCATGCATTTCACTTGCTCAAATCCAGACTTAAGACGGAAAGACCCACAAACAAGCAAGACCTGAAGGCTGCGGCTGTAAAGGCCTGGCAAAGCATTAAGAAGGAGGAAACCCAGCGTTTGGTGATGTCCATGGGTTCCAGACTTAAGGCAGTGATTGCCTCCAAAGGATTCGCAACAAAATATTGAAAATAAAAATATTTTGTTTGGGTTATGTTTATTTGTCCAATTACTTTTGACCTCCTAAAATGTGGATTGGTTGTAAAGAAATGTGTACAATTTCTACATTTTCTATCAGATATTTTTGTTCAACCCTTCAAATTAAACATAGCCCCCATGCTGGTATACAGCGTCCTATACTGGCACATGACTTCGCATGCTGGCACACGACCTCCCATGCTAGCACACGGCCGACCATGCTTGTACATGGCCCCCCATAGTGGCATAAGCCCCCCATGCTAGTACATGGCCCCCTTATGCTGGTACATAGCCCCCCATGCTGGCCCACAGCTCCCCATGCTGGTACAGAGCCCCCCATGCTGGTACACGTCACTCCCATGTTGGTACAAGGCCCTCCCATGCTGGTACATGGCTTATCATGTTGGTACATGGCCTCCCATTTTGGTACATGGCCTCCCGTGCTGGTACACGGTCTGCCGTTCTACTGTGGCGCCCCAGTGGCCTGGTCGCCACAAAGCGGTACTGTATTCAATCCACGGGTGTGGTGTCCCTGCCTTCAGTAAATGGGATGGTAAGTCCAGACACCCACAAAATCACCCAACACACCTTGTCCCGGGTACGGCGGATACGGCGGGCAAACCCTGCAGGGGAAGGGCCCAGGTAGTAATCGGGATGGCAGGAGGAAAGGTGGAGGGTGGGAAGTTAGAAAGAGCAGTCAGGAAGTGGAAAAAGGAAACAAAGGGAAACAGAACAGGAAGTAGTTGAGCAGTTGGTGGAGAGCAGAGAGCGGGAGAGTACACAAGGACCTAGAGGACTTGAGAGGAGATTTGGCTCGTGCCGGGTACTTGAAAATCAGGCTGCAGAGAGAAAGAGGGAGCCCTAGGGGCGTGCGAGGTGAGTGATCCACCTGTGCACCCCAATCTGAAGTGACAACAGAGGGGCAGGTTTCACACCAGGGGACCGGCCCTGAATGTGGCGAGGAACATCCATACTCCAACCACGGAACCAGAGGCCACGAGGTCCAGAGGAGCTGTGGCCCACTCCCGGCACATCCGTTGAGAAGGCAGCCATACAAGGGTAAGGGGACACGGCCGGTCGCCCGGGGCGATGTGCGCGGAGGCACGAGCAGGAGTTAGGCGAGCAGGCAGCGCTAAGGAAGGCAGCAACCAGAGGAATGAACATAAAGGGGGTGTCCCGAAAGAGCTAACCCCAGTTGTTGGGGACTATCCGGACCGCGATTGTACCAGAACTGTATCTTGTGGTGCCTGCAGAGAACAGCTAAGGAAACTGGGTTTGGAACTCAGAACTGTGTGTGAGACTTTTCATTTCCCGCTAAGGAGTGGTAGACTTCTGATAACCCGTGTAGGCTGCAGGGCCCTGCATCTGAACTGCCAGATCTGCCCCGCTGGCCCTCCATCACCCAAACCACTCCACACCGGTTCCCCTGGGGATCCCCTCCACCCGTGGGTAGCAAAACAATCACAGCTGCCATTCCATCATCCCCAGTGGTCCTGGACTGCAGTGTCGGCCATCCATAGCCGAACACCATGGGTGGCGTCACGACAAACCAATCGCTAAAACCCGTTCTCCCCTTTTCAACAAACTCAACCCCCCTTTTTATTGACCGCTCTGGAGCCATGGACTGGGTCATGCCACCGTGACATCCCACTCACCCAGAGGACATTGAGAGGGTCCCAGCTCCGAGTACCCCGCGGCCCCCATGTGGCGAGTCACTACTACATTACTACATTGCCCCCCATGCTGGCATAAGCCCTCCATGTTAGTACACGAAACCCCATGCTGGTATATGGCCCCCTGTGCTGGTACAAGGCCCTCCATGCTGGTACACTGCCTCCCATGCTGGCACAAGACCCCCCCATGCTAGTACACTGCCCCCCCATGCGGGCACATGCCCCATGCTGGCACGTGGCCCCCTATGTAGGTGTTCACTTCAAAAATAATAAATGATCATACTTATCTCTCCATTTCATTCTCTGCAGCCTGCGCCATCTGTCTGTCTGCTTGTCATGTTAACAGCGTGCGCAGTGATGACATCACTGTGCTGTGTCACTCACATGACCACATGCTGGCAGTGAAATGTAGAGGTGAGTATAATATCGCCGGGATAGTCTCTGCTCTCCACGCAATTAAAGAAGTGTGGAAAGCACTGACTATTCACACATCGCATGGGGCTGCAGCTTATGCTCATTCGCTCATTCGGATTATAAGGCATGCCTTCAACCTTCTCCCAAAATTTTGGGGAAATTCATTTTACAACCCGAAAAATATGGTATATATATATGTATATATATATATACACACACAATTATTTTTCATTCTCCGTTGCATTATCTATATTGAAAAAAATATAAATAAATAAAAACAACATAATTCATACAATTTTGACACTGGCTTATACTAATCTTTTCGGCATTCTCATTATAACAGACAGGATAACACAAGATCCACCCTTCACTGTAGATGAGGTCATAGCTAACATGGGAGAGGTTTCTTGCTTTATAAAAACACTCAGGGTACCTTTACACGCGGCTACATTTCTAGGGTGGCTACAGGTAACTTACTGGTTGCAGTGAAATCATGGAGACATGGTTCCATTTGTACACAGCAACAAGATAGAACCTTGTCTCCATGATTTCACTGCAACCAGTAAGTTACCTGTAGCCACCCTAGAAATGTAGTGGCGTGTAAAGGTACCCTAAGGGGTCTGAGTTATTCTGTTGCTGCTGATGTCCATCATGTAAGGCTATGTTCACACACAGCATATTGCTGCGTTTTCTGAGGATTCGTTTTTGGTACACAAACTGCACTACGAATGGATCCTCACAGAACGCTGCAATACGATGTGTGTGAACACTGCTGCACTATTTGTCTGCACTTACTCACCTTTCCGCGCTCCCCCGGTGACTGCTGGTGATCTCCTCTCATCCCCGGAGGCCGCAGCAAGAGCGGGCTATAGGACCCTGCAGAACGGTGTGACCAGGTGACGTTGCTCGGTCACATGGTACAGTCCCGGATCCTCCAAAGGTCCTACAGCCTCGCGATGAGGAGAGATCCGTGAGGGAGCGCGGCGAGGTGAGTAAAAGCACAGCAAAATAACGCCTGAATAATTGACATGTGACTTCATTTTATGAACCCATTTTTGAGCCCAAAAGCGAACCCGTAAAAAGCGCAGCATGTGAATGGAAAATAGTGAAATGCATTGACTTGGCTGGCAACGTCAATGTGTTTCACTGCATTCCACTGCAATAGCGGACCTGCATTTAGTGCAGCGTGTGAACGTGGCCTCAGAGTCTAATATTAGGCTTAGTGATCTGTCTGTAAGTTTTAATATTTTTATTACATACTAGTATAGAAAGTGATTTTAAAAATAAAAAAAAAAGAATACATTTAACATAAAAACATGACTTAATGAATACATTTCTTCTAATGTAAACTGATAGATATCAGAGCAGTATATTATATCTATATGTCCATAATGCAGGTAGCCAAAAGTATTTAAAATGAAATAGCTCAAAGGAGCGCAGCATATTAAGCTTTCAGATCTACTTGAATGTTTCCAAATAGGGTCACACCACTTTTTGATGTGGCTATTTATGCAAAGAGTGAGCATTTAATATGATGGGGAATCTTTGACTAATCCCTACTTAGATCACAATGTTAATTACATTTGCACTTAGGACCTCTAATTATGGAAAAGTGACATTTGGCATCTAAGCATTTTGTGTAATTCAGTCATCTAAGTGTTTGGATTTCATACTATAATTATTAGTCAGGAAGGTCAGGAAGCCCACATGCTATATTAGACCACTATCAGTTCCAATGTTAGAGTAAAGAAGTTATTTTTATATAGTTATGGATCCAACAAACACTTTCCAGTGGAAGATTTAGAAACAATGCTATGATAGTGCTGAGCATATTTTTAGAAGGGAAGTTTGTGAACATGTCCAAGTTCCTGTTTCATACACACCCAGGTCTATTTTTAATGCAGCTTCAATTTTTTTGTCCCATTATTTCGAGCACGTGAAGAAAAAACGACAATTTGAGTGTAAACAAAGTGAATTTTGAGCCAGAAATATGATCTATTCAGGTCACTACTCTAATGATAACATCATAATGTATTTCTTCTCTATTCTTCTAAAGGCCACTTTACACACACCAACTTATCTGTCCAACTTCTGAACAACTTACTGGCTGCAGTGAAATCATGGACACATAGTTCCATTGTACACAGCCACAAAATGGAGCAATGTGTCCATGATTTCACTGCAACCAGTAAGTTGTTCAGAAGTTGGACAGATAAGTTGGTGTGTGTAAAGTGGCCTTAATAGTTTTCTTCAGTACACAAGTCTTTTTATGGCTTTTTATGGAATGCCAAAAGGAGTATAAAAAATAGTTTACTTTAAAGGGGCATTCTAGGTTTAGCAAATAAATGTTAGGGTATATGCATTTGAACAACAATGCATCAAAGTGTTTACACCAGAAAATGTTGAATTTTTGCTACTTTTGACATAACAAGTACCTTTGTCAAAATGAGCGTGGCTGGGGAGGAGCCAGTGCTGGAGGGGGCCTGGCTACAAACAGCTAGCAAATACATAGGAAGTAGCTGCCTTTTTACCCCAGAAATGTTACTCTAGTGCCGGAGTGTAGTAAGATTTTTGGCAAAGCGCATAGAGATGCATGCCACTGTTAAGATGCACTAAAAACCTGAAAAGACTGAAAACCTTACATTACTCCCCCCTTAGGGACAGCCTCTGGATGGCCCCAGTCCAGGCTTTCCCGGGTACCTCCGATGGAACTGGCGGAGTAACCGAGGAGCATGGAGATTGGAGGCCGGTGTAAGGTTTTCAGTCTTTTTTGCTATATCTGTTGTTATGTTTGCATTTAGTGTATTTTGTCGGCCATCTTGTTTCCTGTCATGTGCATTGACTTTTGCCCTCAAACAAGATGGAGTCCTCAGCTTGTCGTCGGCCATCTTGTTTCCTGTCCTGTGCATTGACTTTTGCCCTCAAACAAGATGGAGTCCTCAGCTTTGATGTCCCTGCCCTGTTCCTTGCCAATTGCCCTTTTAATCAGTTTCAGATGATTTACCTGTGCTCCTGAATCAGGTCTGAAACCAGTTTGTGTCTTGCTCTCTGAAGCCTGGATTCACTCTGCCTGGAATTATTTGTGGACACAGAATCTTCCTGTTTGAAAACAACATCTGACAGGAAAGTAATAGACTGAATGACTGGTGCTATGCTTTAATGCTCTGATCTCCTTGGTTGTTTGCCTTGCACTCTGCAACTACATTTATGTTATCCTGTTGATGCACTAACTTGCATGAAGCAATACAAGAGCTGCTTAAGAAGCGTATGTCTCATGTGTCTCATTATACCCATGCATTAGACTCTATATAGACTGTATCATATATGACAGCCGGCTCCCACGAGTTGTCCTCTGAAGAATAGCCCTGCCACTTTACCAGGTATTTCACCCCGTTTCTACGCAACCTGGAGTCCAGGATCCTGTCCACGACAAACTCCTCCTGGCCATCGATGAGTACCGGAGCAGGTGGGGAAGAAGAACGACCAGGGAATGAATTGGGAGTCACAGACTTTAGTAGAGAAACGTGAAACACGGGGTGAATCCTCATAGATCTTGGAAGTTGAAGGCGACAGGCAACGTTACTGACGAGCTTATTAATCTTAAAGGGCCCAACGTACTTATGACCCAATTTGGACGATGGTACTCTCAATTTGAGGTTCTTAGTAGACAGCCAGACCAAATCTCCTACCTTGAAGGTTGGTGCAGGTTTACGAAACCTATCTGCCGCTTTTTTATACCTGTCCTGAGCGGATTCCAGATTCTCTTTAAGCAGATCAAGATTCTGTTGTAGAGAGGTGATTCTGTCGGCCACAGCTGGGAGAGGTGTATTTATGGGAAGTCGAGGAAGGATCTTAGGATGATAACCCAAATTGGCATAAAAGGGTGACTGCTTGGTGGAAGCGCTCTGTGAGTTGTTATAAGAGAATTCAGCCAGTGGGAGCAAATCCACCCAGTCATCTTGTAGGTGGCAGATAAAACAGCGGAGATACTGTTCTAGGGTCTGATTAGTCCGCTCGGTTTGTCCATTCATCTGCAGATGAAAGGCAGAAGACAGGTTAACTTTGATGTCCAACGCAGCACAGAAATGCTGCCAAAACTTTGAAGTGAATTGCACCCCTCGATCAGATACAACCTCATCCGGTACGACATGCAGGCGAAACACATTTTGAATGATTAAGTCCGATGTGTGTTTCGCAATGGGTAGACCCACACACGGAATAAAATGGGCTGCCTTTGTTAACCGATCCACCACCACCAGAACTGTGTTCTTCCCTTGAGAGGTTGGCAACTCTACAATGAAGTCCATAGATATGGATCCCCATGGACGGGATGGAACGGGTAGGGGTTGTAATAGACCCGTAGGCAAAGATCGTGGTGTCTTGCATCTGGCACAGACTTCGCAAGAAGTGACGTAACCTAGAACGTCTCTTCTGTATGTGGGCCACCAAAAGAAGCGAGACAGGAATTCTTGAGTCTTCAGAACTCCTCTATGCCCCGCTATCTTAGAATCGTGGACTAGTTGCAGTACTCTCACCCTGACTGCTTCAGGAATATACAGGCGTTGAATCCACACACCGTTCTTATATACAAGACTTACTTCACAAGACGGTTGTGCCAGCCAGGGATCCGTATGGTATGCTTCCTTGATGTCGTTAAGCAAGTCTTGATTATGAATCACTCCCAGGAACCTGGAATCAGAGATAACAGTCTTACGAGACGCGAGTGGAATGGATTCAGTTGAGTGGAGTCTAGACAACGCATCGGCCTTTCCATTACGCGATCCTGGCCTATATGAGATAACAAAACTGAATTGGTTTAAGAAAAGACTCCAACGAGCCTGGCGAGGAGTCAAGCACTTAGCCGATCTGATAAACTCAAGATTGCCGTGGTCAGTCAACACGATTATCTGCTGTGCAGCTCCCTGAAGGTGGTGTCTCCATTCCTTGAAGGCTGCGATGATGGCCAACAATTCTCTATTACCCACGTCATAGTTCCGTTCTGCAGGAGACAACCGCCGGGAAAAGAAAGCACAGGGATGTAAGACTTCTTTCTCACCTGTCCTCTGGGAGAGGATAGCTCCGATGGCACTGTCTAAGGCATCCATTTCTATTATGAAGGCAAGTTCAGGGTTAGGATGCACCAGAATAGGTGCCGTGGTGAATTTCTCTTTCAAACGGGAAAATGTTTCTTGAGCCTGGGGGGTCCAGGTAAAAGCAGAATTCTTGCGGGTAAGCCGCGTAATGAGAGACACTACCTCAGAAAAGTTCCTGATAAAAAGCCTGTAGAAATTAGCAAACCCTATAAAGCGCTGGACCTCCTTCACATTCTTGGGGACTGGCCAGTCTTTAATGGCTTGGATCTTACTCTCATCCATACTAATTCCTCGTGATGACATTACATACCCCAGAAATTGGATCTCCGTCCGATGGAATTTGCACTTTTCCAGTTTGATACACAGATGGTTTTGTCGAAGGCGTTCTAAGACCATCTTTACATGTCTGTGATGCTCCTCTGTGGAATTAGAAAAAATCAAAATATCATCCAAATAAATGACAATGAATGTATCCAGGAGGTCCCTAAAAACGTCATTCACCAAATGTTGGAAAGTTGCTGGAGCATTACATAAACCGAATGGCATTACTAGGTATTCAAAGTGTCCGTAGCGTGACCTGAAAGCTGTCTTCCATTCATCCCCAGGTCTAATGCGGACCAAGTTATAGGCCCCATGGAGATCCAACTTAGTAAAGAGTTTTGCATGCCGTACTCTCTCCAATAATTCAGGGATCAACGGTAGTGGGTAACGGTTTCTGATCGTGATTTTATTGAGCTCCTGATAGTCTATACAGGGCCTAAGTGATACATCTTTCTTCTTCACAAAGAAGATTGGTGCACCAGCAGGGGATGAAGAGGGGCGTATGAAGCCCTTGGCTAGATGTTCGTCTATATAGTCTTTTAGAGCCTTTAGCTCAGGCCCTGCCATAGAGTAAATCTTGCCAAAAGGTATTCCTGCACCTGGTAACAGGTCTATTGGACAGTCATATGGACGGTGAGGGGGTAGCAGGTCTGCGTTCCTTTTGTCACACACGTCAGCATACTCACGGTATATTGCTGGTAGCTCAGAGACCGATGTTGGTCCTTTAGGAATGGAGCAGACTGAAGCTTCTGGACTTATCTGTTTCTCCGGAAAGTGCAGTTCTTTAGTTTCCCAGTTAATTGTAGGATTCTGAGCCTGCAGCCACGGCAGTCCTAGAATAATAGGGAAATGAGGAGAAGAGATGAGCATAAATGACAGACTCTCTTGATGGTCATTACCCATGAGGACCTTTAAGGGCTCCGTCTCCTGATCCACTGGTCCAGAGTTTAACAGTGAGCCATCCACGGTCTCCATCTGTACAGGAGTAGCCTTCTTTACTGAACGTACACCAAGTTTCTCAGCGAAGGAGATGTCCATAAAATTGCCGCTTGCCCCTGAATCAATCATAGTGGAGGTAGATACCCAGACAGAGTGAACCCTGAGCTTGAGGGGAATAAAGCAATGAGAATTGTTGTGCTTACAACTCAGCTGGGAAACCGCTGAAAAAACCTGAAAAACTGCTGCAGTGATGCGTGCATCAGGCTCAGAGATAACAGAGTTCAAGTCTGAGTAGTCAATGTCTGTATCCTCTACTCTCTCTGGGGTCTGTGGTTCGGACCTGGCAGAACCCCTGTCACAGCACTCGCAGTGTATGATGGCTGCAGTTGTCTTACGAGAACGACTGGGGCAGTTTATAATGAAATGTCCTGACTTACCGCAATAGAAACACAGATTTTCCTTTACTCGATGTTCCTTACGTGCATCACTGACCCGTCTCTGTAAAGAGTCCACCTGCATAGGCTCAGGTTCAGGTTCTCGTATAATCCTGCTCAAGGACTCCTTAGCTGGAGAGGGAGGAAATAAATGATTAGTGCGCTTTATCTCCGACCATCTCTCCTGTCTGCGTTCAGTAAGCCGAGTATCGATCCGAATACAGTAGTTGATAAAATCTCCTAATGCTGTAGGTGGGTCGGCACGAGCGAGTTCGTCCTTAATCACAGAGGATAATCCTTTCTGGAAAACCGACTTTTTAGCGGAGCTATCCCAAGTGGTGTCGAGGGCCCATCTCCGGAATTCCAAAGCATACTCCGCTACCGAGCGCTTACCTTGGCTTAAAGTTAACATGGCTGATTCCGCTGTAGCACCGCGGTTTGGATCATTGAATACCTGCCCCATAGCTGAAATGAAAGCATCAAGATTATTTAGACAGTCATCGTCAGTCTCAATTAGGGGGTTTGCCCATGTGAGAGCTTTGCTGGAGAGCAGCATAATTATTGTCAATACTTTAGATCGCTCAGTAAGGAACTGTGGCGCATGAGCCGCAAAGAACAGTTTGCATTGATTAATGAATCCCCTGAATTTTTCCCGTTCACCGCCAAAGCGGAATGGTGGTAGCTTGGGGATTCCAATAACCGGGGTTGAAGTTGGGGTGTGGACTCGTCCCTCCAGAACCTCAATCCGGGTTTGTAAGTCCTGCGTGGTTTGTCCGAACACCTGCAGATTATGATCACCACGATCCCGCAGGCTTGCAAAGCTGGCCTTCAATGCCTGTAGGTCAACAAGGATTGAATCCATCACTTCGCACAGATGTTTAACGGGGTCCTCCATATTCCCAGAAGCTGTACGGCAGAGAGGCTGGAAAGGAAGAAAAGGAGCACAATAGTGTTTACCTGTGGTAACACTCCTGACTTAAAAGAAGGAAATGTGCTCACCTGGAAAGGTTGTGAGAAGCCACAACCACTATCATCACATATGTCGATATCTCGGATCCACGTTCTGCAGTGGCTCCCCAATGGCAAAGAACCAGAAATCTCTATGCAGGTGGCAGCAGATGCAGCACTGTCCCAGACCCAATGGCTCCTGAATCTGTCATATATGATACAGTCTATATAGAGTCTAATGCATGGGTATAATGAGACACATGAGACATACGCTTCTTAAGCAGCTCTTGTATTGCTTCATACAAGTTAGTGCATCAACAGGATAACATAAATGTAGTTGCAGAGTGCAAGGCAAACAACCAAGGACATCAGAGCATTAAAGCATAGCTATTACTTTCCTGTCAGATGTTGCTTTCAAACAGGAAGATTCTGTGTCCACAAATAATTCCAGGCAGAGTGAATCCAGGCTTCAGAGAGCAAGTCACAAACTGGTTTCAGACCTGATTCAGGAGCACAGGTAAATCATCTGAAACTGATTAAAAGGGCAATTGGCAAGGAACAGGGCAGGGACATCAAAGCTGAGGACTCCATCTTGTTTGAGGGCAAAAGTCAATGCACAGGAAAGGAAACAAGATGGCCGACGACAAGCTGAAGACTCCATCTTGTTTGAGGGCAAAAGTCAATGCACATGACAGGAAACAAGATAGCCGACAAAATACACTAAATGCAAACATAACAACAGATATAGCAAAAAAGACTGAAAACCTTACAATACCATTCTCAAAGTAACGGACCAGCTGGACCATTGATTAAACAGGAGGTACAGTTACCCTTTGTGATCAACAAGCATAAACATTACTATACTCATCATGATCTAGTAGACCGATCCAACGCGGCGTTTCTCCGACCAGGAGGTAATATGGTGGGTTCATCAGGGATGTCAGTCTATCCAGTTCGGCTCCAAATGGGCCTCGGGTCGCCCAGGGTGAGAGTCTGATATGCCTCCTCACTCCCAACTCTCAATGGATGGCGGCCCCCACCTCACTCATGTCCTCCACTTTATAATCTCTGCTCCATGCTGTGGAGAGAGGGGGCGGCAGCGTGCGTTCCACCGCGCACCTGCTTCCTCCTCCTTGCGTTCCAGGAGGAGGAAGTACGTCACAGAAAGCTGTCACATGGCCGCAGCGCTCCGTCGCGGAAAACGCTCCCGCGGCCAGAAGTGTGCAGCCATGAAAAGCTCCCCCCGGGGACGCGGATGTCAGACAAGCATTCCGTGTCAGAAATCCGGGAAGAAAAGGACCCGGGGGGGATTCAGAGTGAATATAAATGCCTCTACAGGAGCTTCCACTTCAGTATAGTTGCGCCCCTGCACACCAATAGATCACAGACACCCCAGGTAAACGAACAAGTACTAACTTTCCACATTAACCCCTCATGTACTTTTATTTATAAATATATACCGTAAACATACACATCTCCATCTCCCAAAAAAAGGAGGAGGAAGCAAAAAGCCAGAGCCAGAGTGGAGCACCAAGTGGATTTGGGATCTCCCCTGGTATATACACCAATGATGGCAAAAGTATAAATTACAGACTAGTGAAACAAACAGTCTTCACTATAAATACAGATGAATTTATAGATAAACTGGTCTCATAATAGAAGCCCAATGTATTATAGTCCAAGATCCAATCAGGGATTGATAGACTAAACAGGACTCTAGTTTCGATATAAGAGACCCATGGAATGGGATACCAGAGTGAAGTGCGGCTACCCAAGGATTCCCCCCAGGGAACCGGGGTACATGATGTATTACAAAAAAGGTGTATATGTGAGCTGCTCATTTAAACCTCAAGCCCCCGATGATTCCATACGGTATATCCACCTCGTTTCCTTCCTTAGGATCTGTTTATCTCAGTTACCACCTCTCGACGGCCTTTCCACTACCTCAATGATCCAAAAGTCAAAACACTTGAGATCACCTCCATGGACCTCTCGTACATGGCGTGATATGGGAGTGTCCCTCTCATTCCTGATATCTCCAAGATGATCCCCAATGCGTTTTTTAAAAGGTCTTTTTGTTTTGCCAATGTAATCCATTGGACAGACGCATTGGAAGAGACCACCCCCTCCGTCCTGCAGTTGCCAAAATGCCTCCCCATAGCAGTGTCCCTGTGATACATTGTTTTGCCAATGTAATCCATTGGACAGACGCATTGGAAGAGGTAGCAGTGTCCCTGTGATACATTGTTTTGCCAATGTAATCCATTGGACAGACGCATTGGAAGAGGTAGACCACCCCCTCCGTCCTGCAGTTGCCAAAATGCCTCATCTCAAACTCCTCTCCGGTGGTACTACTCTGAAAGGAGCTTGATCTTTTGACATAATGGCAAAAAATGCATTTCCCACACCTGAAAGTACCGCTTGTTCTCTTGTCCAACCAAGTGCCCTGTTTCTTTGACGCGCTATAGAGGCTATGGACCAACTGATCTCTCAGTGACCTACCCCGCCTATACGTGATAGCCGTTTTTTTAGGGACAAAGGGTGCCACCTCTTTGTCAGCCAATAGCACCCCCCAGTGCTTCTCGAAGATGCTCCTTACATCTCTGTCGTCAAAGGTCCCTATCATCCTAATGATGTCCTCCGGTGGTTGTTTATCCCTAGGTCTAAGTAGGGCATCTCTGTTATTCTGTAATGCTTTTTTAAAGGCGTCCTTTAGTATCAAAGGAGGATATCCTTTTATCGAGGAATCTTTTTTGCATTCCTCTCGCCTCTAGATGGAAGTTGCCAGTATCAGAGCAATTACGTCTTACCCTAAGATACTGGCCCTTAGGGATGCCCATTTTTAGACCTCTGGGATGGTGGCTATCCCACCTCAACAAGTCGTTGTCCGCCGTCGGTTTTCGGTACATTGTTGTTTGTAATGTACCCCCTACATCCTTGTAGATGGTGATATCGAGGAAGTTGATCGACCTTTGACGGATCTCACTGGTGAATCTCAACCCTATATTATTCTCATTCAGTATGTGGGTAAAGTTCAAAAATGATTCACTGTCACCCCTCCACAGTATCAGCACATCGTCAATGTATCTGCCCCAAAATAATATCTGGGGACTGCACCATGCTGCACCCTCATCAGGGAACACGACCGTGTCTTCCCACCAACCCAGGAGCAAGTTGGCATAGCTAAGGGCACAGGAACTCCCCATAGCAGTGTCCCTGTGATGGTGGTAGAACTTTCCACTGAACAAGAAAAAATTATGGGTAAGAATAAAAGACAAAAGAGAGAGAACAAACTCACTGTGTTCCTTGAATTGCACTCCCCTGGTTTTCAGATAATATTCCACCGCTTTCAACCCTTTTTCATGAGGGATGCTGCTATACAGCGCCTCCACATTAACAGAGGCCAGCTGTACGCCTGGTCCTACCGATATCCCATCACGTTTACTCATAAGGTCAAGAGTATCCCTGATGTAAGAGGGAAGACTGATGACAAATTCCCTCAGTATTTTATCCAGATAGATCCCACAGTTCTGGGAGATGGAATCAATACCAGAAACTATGGGTCGGCCTTTGAGCGGGTTGAGTCCCTTGTGGATTTTGGGGAGTGCATAAAATACAGCAACAACAGGAAATTTGTTATAGATAAAGTCTCTCTCTTTTCTTGAGATTACACCAGCAGCCCGACCCCCCTGTAAGATGTTTCCCAATTCCTCTTGGAATCTCTCAGTAGGATCTGTTTCAAGTCTAGTGTAGGTGGTTCTATCTTCTAATATATCAAGACACATCCTCTTATAACGTTCATGACTCAGCAAGACAAGGTTACCACCTTTGTCTGCTTGTTTCAATATTATCTGGTCATTCTTGGTTAAATTATTCAGGGCGTGTCTTTCCTCCCTCGTTAAATTTGAATGATATACTTTTTTCTTGGTCTTACCTAACCTCTTAAGGTCGTTTGTCACAAGACTTGTAAAGATATCGATGCTTGTTACATCACTACTGGGTGGCATCTTTTTACTGGGGGGCATGCAGTCAGTGAAAGGAGCCCTACCAACCTCCACAGGTTGACCTAAAGCCAAGTCCCTAAGGTTCGAGAAAGTGTCAATGTCTTCCTCCTCGATCCCTAGCTGGTGGCATCTTTCATCATCATTGGTCTTAAAGAATCTTTTCCACTTATCTATTGGTGTGCAGGGGCGCAACTATACTGAAGTGGAAGCTCCTGTAGAGGCATTTATATTCACTCTGAATCCCCCCCCCCGGGTCCTTTTCTTCCCGGATTTCTGACACGGAACCTTTGTCTGACATCCCCGTTCCCGGGGGGAGCTTTTCATGGCTGCACACTTCCGGCCGCGGGAGCGTTTTCTGCGACGGAGCGCTGCGGCCATGTGACAGCTTTCTGTGACGTACTTCCTCCTCCTGGAACGCAAGGAGGAGGAAGCAGGTGCGCCCCCTCTCTCCACAGCATGGAGCAGAGATTATAAAGTGGAGGACATGAGTGAGGTGGGGGCCGCCATCCATTGAGAGTTGGGAGTGAGGAGGCATATCAGACTCTCACCCTGGGCGACCCGAGGCCCATTTGGAGCCGAACTGGATAGACTGACATCCCTGATGAGCCCACCATATTACCTCCTGGTGGGAGAAAAGCCGCGTCGGATCGGTCTACTAGATCATGATGAGTATAATAACATTTATGCTTGTTGATCACAAAGGGTAACTGTACCTCATGTTTAATCAATGGTCCAACTGGTCCATTACTTTGTGAATGGTATACATGTATATATATTATAAGTGATGACTGCCTGGATGCCCACACTGATGGTCATTTGGGTTATCTGTTAAGGGGCACTGATATTAGTGTATGATGTGATACCTACTGGAAGGGTTCTTTGATAGGCTTTTTTGTTACCTTCTGCACTATATAGTAGCTGTGCGAGGATCCCTTAGCCATACAGTAGCATAAGGTATTGTGGTTATTATGCTTTAGTGCCCTCCAGGACCAGAATACAATTTATTAGGTAATCCTCACCATATTTTAGAAAAACAGTGACTCCGTCTGTGGCATTTTTGTTTTTTTGTCACATGTGTCTAAGGGATTGACCCGGACATCCAGGAGACCCACACGTACTGGTACCTTTAGATATATTGTGGATAGGGGGAACCCAGTAATATTTACACCTTCTCATAGTGAGGACTAGAAGGGTTAGCCGCCATGGAGCGGGGACACCATTGGGGGTTTTTAGGTGAAAACTCCGCTGTTAGGCAGGGGTAGTTAGGGAGAGAACAGGGTGACCCTTCCCCCTCTTCCACTCTTTCACAAGTTTACACTGTATATGGGATCGTGTTTTTGATCCGTGTTTTAATTAAAACAATAAAGGTTGTTCATTTTAGAAGGTAGCACCCGTACTTAAGAATTTTCCATGAGGTGTACCATATATCATATTTAAATTAGTGTTTCTAGTTCCCGATCTAATGGACCCACTTAGCATTGTGTTCTGCTCCTGTGGGCGTGATAACATAGAAAAGCCGGTGTCTTTACCAACACTATACAAAACTGCGCACATGTGCAGCTTTGTTCCCCTCAGCATTAAGCTTCTCTGACGCATCCTGGCTTTCAAGAGGCGTAATGCACATGATTGAAAGTACGGATGAATTCCGGTCATGCACAGTAAGCCTCTCTAAATCCAAGACATGTCAGAGAAGCTCCATGCTAAGTGGAGCAAAGTCGTGCAAATGCGCGGTTTTGTATAGCGCTGGCAAAGATGCTGGCTTTAGTAAAACATGTTATCACACTAACAGGGGTGTAATAACATGTTAAGTGGGCTGACTGGGGCAATTAACGCCCTCAGACTAGTCAAAACCCTATTTTGTATATCATAAACGGGCTTTAGAAATACTTTTTGTAAAGTTCAGTTTGTTTGAAAATGCATATAAGGACTGAATTTTGATATGGGCACAGAACTTCCGATGCTTCTAGGGGTATGGAGGACTTGACAGGTTCTCTTTAAAGAGAACCTGTTAATATGAAAAGGCCCATATCCCTGCTCCCATTTGCTTCCAAACTTCTTGAAAAGCATGTCCACGCTGTACTTGCATCCCACCTCTCATCCAACTCTCTCTTTGATGACCTTCAATCCAGCTTCCGCCCCCACCACTTCACTGAAACTGCCCTGACCAAAATTACTAACGACTCACTCGCGGCCAAAGCTAACAGACAGTTCTCCGTCCTCCTCCTTCTTGACCAGTCCTCTGCATTCGACACATTCGACCACTGCCTCCTATTATAGATCCTCTTTTCCATTGGTATCACTGACCTTGCCCTCTCCTGGACCTCCTCCTACCTTTCCAACAGCACATTTAGTGTCTCCCACTCTGACATGACCTCTTCGCCCCATCCCCTCTCTCTTGGGGTCCCTCAAGGCTCTGTTCTGGGGCCCCTCCTTTTTTCAATCCATACCCTTGGTCTAGGACAACTCATAAAGTCCCATGGCTTCCAATGTCATCTGTACGCTGATGATACTCAGATCTACCTCTCTAGCCCAGACGTCACCTCTCTCCTGTCCAGAATCCCAGAGTGTCTATCATTTATATCCTCCTTCTGCTCCTCTCGCTTCCTAAAACTCAATGTAGGCAAAACTGAACTCATCATCTGTCCTCCATCTCACACACCTTCCTTACCAGACCGATCTATCACAATAAATGACATCACACTTTGCCCTGTACCTGAAGTCCGCTGCCTCAGAGTAACCCTTGACTCTCACTTGTCCTTCAAACAACTCAAAAATATTTCCAGAATCCGTCCCTTCCTCAACCCTCAATCTACTGAACTATTAGTGCATGCCCTCATCATCTCCCGTCTCGACTTCCGCAACCTCCTCCTCTGTGGCCTCCCTGCTAACTCTCTTGCACTTCTCCAATCTGTCCTTAACTCTGCTGCCTGACTAATCCACCTCTCTCCTCGCTATTCCTCCACTTCTCCCCTCTGCAAATCCCTCCACTGGCTCCCAATTCCCCAGCGTATCCAATTCAAACTACTAACACTGACTCACAAAGCCGTCCACAATCTGTCCCCCCATATATCTCTGAAGTAATCTCCCGATATCATCCAACTCATAATCTTCGATCCTCCCAAGACCTCCTTCTTACCTCCACACTTGTATGTTCCTCATATAACAGCTTGCAAGACTTCGCCCAAGCTTCCCCCATTCTGTGGAATTCGGCACCCCAAAACATCCGACTGTCCACTACACTCAGAATCTTCAAGCAGAACCTGAAAACCCATCTCTTCAGTACAACCTGCAATGACCACAATGGCACCTCACCACCACTGGACCTGGTGCCCCACCACCACTGGACCTGGCGCTCCACCACCATCAGACCCGGTGCTCCACTACCATCGGACCCGTGGCTCCGCCACCACTGCCCTGTAGAATGTAAGCCCGCAAGGACAGGGTCCTCTCTCTCCCCTCTGTCACTGTTAGTTTGTTCATTGTATTCATTGTTTGTATGTATCCTTTCTCATGTATAGCACCATGGAATCAATGGTGCTTTATAAATAAAATAATAATAATAATCTGCAGACATCATGCTATTGAACAGGGGGAGTAGAGAAGATTGATACATAGTTTTCTGTGAAAAGAGTTAGTAAACTTTGAGATTTCATCATTTACTCCTGTGCTGTTTCTGGGATTTTGGGTCCAGTGGGCAGGATTATCAATGATTGACAATTATATTTGTATGCTCACTTATATCAACACAACTGTCAGTTACTGATAGAACCATCCGCTGGACCTAAAATTCCAGAAGGAGCAGAAGTTTAAATTTATGGTGACAACTTCCCTTTAAGTGACCTGCTTCTCTTAATGAATTTGGAGCATCTCATTCTTGCATATTTTTCATACAAAACAACAGACTTAATGAATTACGGCAATATGGTTTTTAGGTAGTAAGAAAACTACAAGTTTTCTAATGGAATCTGCTTCAGGAAGCGCTATTTCTTTGGAAGCTTTTTTTGCAGCCTTTTGATTGTACAGTGACTAGTTTGGTGCTGATTTCATCAGTAGCCACTTCAAAGAAGTGACTTGCATGCTCGTTTTTCCCACAAGCTGCTTTTTTTTTTTAAACCTGAAGAGGAAGAAACACTCAAAACATTAAACGTTTGAGAAGCAATGTGGGTTTGCAGTAGAAATAAATAGAAACAGTCTTTTAAGTGATTTTGCAGCCATTTTGGGGAGTATACCAACTTTCAAATGAGCTGTAAAAAAGTATGCGAACATCGCCACGTGCTTGTATAATCAATAAAATTTGCAATATACAGAAAAGCACTAGTGTATGAACATCTGAATTAAAAAAAATGTCAAAACCTTATTATACTCACCTCATCACTGATTTCTTCAAACACTTCCCAACCTTATGATGTAAGCTTCTGCTTGGAACTTGCCGAAGTGCTGGCTTATAATGAAGTGGCGGGAGATGCGCCGTGCCCAACGACAGATAGAAGAATACAGGACATCGTTGCTCACTGTCTGGTGTCTCTTCTTTCCGCCATTGCGGTCCACATTTCAAAGATTTTCTAGCCACGTCGAGGCATCAGCTTGAAAACCTGGACTACAATGAAAAAGGAAAAATATACAGTGTACAACACTGGAAAGAAGAAGACCAGAGGGGCAGTTATAGTGGTCAATGGTGAGGAGAGTATTATTTTTCCACACCATGCTGAAAATGACATACATATCTGCATTACGAACTAAGCTTTAGACTGTATCTAGTTAATAACACAGAGACTACCTGTGTTTTCTATATTGATTGTCAACGGCTTTCAAGATCTTCTTGCTGTCATTCAGTATGTAGATACATTTTGGATGACAATCTGTGACAATAATGTGATGGACATATGGGTTGCAGGAGCAATAACAATTATATTGCAGTTAATAAAATGTTGCCTTCCAACAAACTATGCCCCATCACATTTTTCTTAGAATTACTTTTTGCTTTTGTGATATGGATATTTACATTTGAGGGACTGTTCCAAAACTCTCCGGTAACTTGACCTTGGCCTGCAGTATAACTGATATCCTTTACTCATTATTGCATTTGTTTGTAATGTTGTTTGACCAAGCAAAACTGACCCACATCTCTTGCTGGATTACTGTGGTGTCCCTACAACCAGGCTGGCCACAGGTAGGAACTGCAGCCAGGCAGGTGGAGACAGTTCTTTAGGAACACCTTCAAGACACACACCCACAGAGCACAACACCCAAACCGGAGCCCGAGACTCTAGGCGGGCAAAGGTGTGACAGGGTTTAGAGGGAAGTGGGTGGAACATAGGTCAGGTGACGAACTAGGTACAAAAGGGGAGAATGAGGAGGAGTTAGTCAGTAGGCCGGAGCAGGCTGAGAAGTAAAGACCGAGTACGCCGGAGTAGGCTGACCAGAAAAGACGGAAGGAGACTTTCCTGAGGGTCAGTGCTCCCTGGAGGCGCAGAATCCTGCAAGACGCCATTCCTTGGAGAGAAAGCCCACTCCAAAGCCTGCAGCCCAAGGGAAGGGAAAGACAGAGACTGGACCAGGACAACTGGGTTCAAGGAACTCGGCAGCATTGACTGACTACAGGCGGGACAGACTCCCCTGACGTACCCAGGTAGTCACACGGGTAGGAGAGAGCCTGGTGATCCCTTGCAAGACAGGGACACCCAAGGCTAGGCTGGGACCAGAGAGTCAGCTCTGGGTGACCGTAGCTACACGCCGGTACACTAACACACCGACGGGGAGGCACAGATTGCAGGTCTGGTGATACAACACACGGGCTGGAGGATCAGCAGCGTATAGGACCCAGCTTGCCACCCACACACACAGGGGGAAGTCAGACAAGGGACCAAGCTGCCATCATACAGCCCACAAGGAAGAACTAAGGAAAGGAAAGCCAGAAAGGTTACAGAGAAAGTGAAGGGTCTCAGAGAGGAAGCCTGGCTGCAGAGGGTTCAGTGACTGTCCGGAGTTAAATGAGTGAACTGTACCGTGAACTGTTTGAATTGCACTAAGAACTTGCAAGTAAAACCCAGTGAACCCTGACTAAGTCTCCTGTGTGTGATTCTCTGTAAACCAAACTCTATATTACATCTTTCCACTCTGTCAGGAACAGCCCCGACCCGCGGCGGGCTCATCCACCTTGCTGCAGCATCCATCCATCCTCCTGACAGAAGTACACTGCAGTGGTGGTCCTGTCATTGACCACAACCCGTGGGTGGCGTCACAACCACATCCCCTGTAAATACCCCTTTTTACTTGGTGGCTCGGGACACGGTCCGGACCAAGACCGCCGTGATCTCACCCGTGATACCCCGGTCCGGTACCGAGTACCCCATCCCAGTGGGCTTCACATTACACTGACATACTTTATCTTTCAATGTTAAATTGTCAATAATGCACTCATATTTTAGTAAATGGGGCTTCATGCCCTACTTCTCCTTGTTGGTATTCAGTTCAAATGCCACTTGAAAGACTGCAAGCACGCCTCTTAAAGTAAATGAAAAATGGCATATTTAAAATATCATAATATGGAATTTTTATGTATCAAAATGATAGCATCTCACTGGTTAAGCCAATACATGCAAACAATTATGTTTCTAGATGTTACTTTGAGAAAAAATAAAAAATAAAGAGTTTTTTCAAAAAAACTCAGCTAAACTTTTTTTGTTTTTTATGGTTCTTAGCGCATGCATTGGCCAATATATGCCTGCCCTTCAACCACTTCACGGTGACCATAATTCTGAAGGGCCCCTGTCTACACTAAAAGCCTCTCTCGTACCCTAGGGGTCTCTGTTACAATGGGCAGTAGCAGGAGACATACCTCTTCAGATGGACCCTATGGTAGGGAGGCAGGAGTGCAAGTCCAGCAGTGGTATCAGCTTTGTTTGCATGTAGTGGATTAACCAGTGTGCTGCTATCATTTTGATGTGTGTATATATACATACTTCTTAGTCTTAACAAAAAAAGGTAAAATATTTAAAAATTCCATATTGTGATATTTTAAATAAGCCATTTATCATTTACTTTTAAGAGGCGTGCTTGCAGTCATTCAAGTGGCACTTGAATTGAATACCAAAAAGGATATATATATATATATATATATCTTATTTCCAGTTTTTCTTTATTTTGTTACTTCAGCATCCTGCTGTTAACAAGTATGTCTATCAGTGATCTGCGTCACACAAATATGTTGGTGTCTGCATATCAAGTACGGTAGGTGCAGGGAAGGAAAGAAATGGGGTGTTGAGGTTGAAAATACCCCCTCTCACTAGTTCTTTGTCTCATCCCCGGGACGTTCCTCTTGCAATTTCGGCAACCTGCATGGTCTGTAATTAATGCAGTCTGCCATCTGCTGATGAATAAAGAAAGGTACATGGAAATTGTTTATTTACTCCTCAACACTGAAATTGGAACACCAAAAAGGGAAAGTTGTGGAATTATGGAAATCATATAATGGATAGACATGTTAATGATATGCAAATGATGAAAAAGTGGAAACAATATTTTAAAAACAACTCAATATATTCAGTATTCAGTATGAGGCGCTATGCTCACCAATTTCCACAATTACACACCTTGACTGCTATCAATGAGTCATGCTGAATGCACTTCGGCATAGAAGCCACCAAGATCTGCTACTGGCAGCTCCCTTTGCATTTCCTATGATGAGATAGAGGGCAAATCTGGAGATGTTGCACACCAGAATAGCATGAATAGGTCAAACAAACTACTCACAGTTCCATTAGCAACTTACACACTGGAGTTGGCTTGTTGATAAACGGCTTTTTGTCTCCATTCTGCACCACAAATGAAATTGAGGTCACATAGACTAAGGTGTGAAACACTGTCTACACAAACCACCAGAAAGAATTTGGATGACATTGGGCTACGAGTCAGATATCCAGATCCAGGTGTTCCATTGATCTCTCCTTTAAGTAGTAAGGAAAGACTTTATTCAGCTCACCCCGTCAAGCATGACATCCATCGGGCTGGCGTCCTGGAATAGTAGTAATGAAGAAAGTGGCCCAGCTTCCGTTCAATACTTGCTGAATCTTTATTAAAGAGATTTTTTGTATCTTCCCAAATCCACTGCAAAATACATAAACAACATGTCAGTTGGTATGGCCTAAGAGGACAGGTGTCTATATGCCACGTGTTTCAGACTTGTTTGTCAAGGCTTGATAAATGACAAACAAGTCCGGAACGCGTCGCCTGTAGACGCCTGTCCTCTTCTGCCATACCAACCGACATGTTGTTTATGCATTTTGCTGTGGATATGGGAAGATGCTGAATCTTTATTAAAGAGATTTTTGCAATTATTGAAAGGAAGCTGGGCCACTTTCTTCATTGATCTCTCCTCACTGCTCTCTAAGGCTATCATAATGCAGAACATGAGGGCAAATAAACATGGAATAGAGGACTACTCTATTTAAAAATGAGTCCCGCTAATATCTTGGAAACATTGATAACTTAAGATTGGTGTGGAGACCACATTTGCAACACCATGAAGAGTCTTACATTGGGAACATCACACCGGTCCTTCACCCAATATTATGTGTGGTGGCATAATGTATGGTATAGGGATGGGCGAATCTACTCGCTAGGACTCGTTACTCGGCGAGTAGTAAGGGACTCGCAGGACTCGGTACTCTGCGAGTTTCCCAGTGATTACTCGCGAGTCTAATGCAAATCAATATCAATCCTAGTTTTGTCAGAAACGCTGACAAAACTAGGATTGCCATTGTTTGCATTAGACTCGCGAGTAATCACTGGCTACTGTGCCAGTGATAGCAGGGAAACTCGCAGATAACTGCTGTTTCTTTGTGAGCCGAGTCCAGCTGTCTTCTCTGTGCAGCTCCAGGGTCCTAGAGCCCGCCTGCTGCCTGATGTAGCAGTGCTGAGATTGTTCTCAGTCTGCTCATTCCCTGTGTACAGACATGAATGTCTGTGCACAGAGATGATGTAGCAGTGCTGAGATTGTTCTCAGTCTGCTCATTCCCTGTGTACAGACATGAATGTCCGTGCACAGAGATGATGTAGCAGTGCTGAGATTGTTCTCAGTCTGCTCATTCCCTGTGTACAGACATGAATGTCTGTGCACAGAGATGATGTAGCAGAGCTGAGATTGTTCTCAGTCTGCTTATTCCCTGTGCATAGACATCTATATTTATGCACAGGGGATGTAGCAGAGAGGACATCGCGTTTTGGACTGCGTCGGACGGAAGAGGATTTTTTTAATTAAAGATGGAGTCTCTAATGGCTTTTTTTTTTATTTCTAATAAAAAATTTTCCTTGTGTTGTGTTTTTTTTAAAACAATTTAATAGAAATTCATGGTGGTCATGTCTAATATTGGCGTGACCGCCATAAATTTCGGGCTTAGGGCCAGCTGATAATACAAAGCTGGCCCTAACCTCTTTATTACCCAGCGTGCCACCGCTACCAGGGCCGCTGGAAGAGCGGGGTTCAGCGCCAGAGGATGGCGCTTCAATGAACGCGCCATCTTCTGGGGCGGCTGCGGGCTGCAATTTGCAGCGGGGGGTGCCCAGAAAGCTTGGGCATCCCTGCGCTGCGGATTCCAGCCCCCAGCTGCTTAGCTGTACCTGGCTAGACATAGAAATTGCGCGGAGCCCCACGCATTTTTTTTTAATTATTTCATGAATTTCAGAGTCAGAGTCTCAGAGTCAGAATCTCAGAATTTCATGAAATAATTTAAAAAAAATGCGTGGGGCTCCGCGCAATTTCTATGTCTAGCCAGGTACAGCTAAGCAGCTGGGGGCTGGAATCCGCAGCGCAGGGATGCCCAAGCTTTCTGGGCACCCCCCGCTGCAAATTGCAGCCCGCAGCCGCCCCAGAAGATGGCGCGTTCATTGAAGCGCCATCCTCTGGCGCTGAACCCCGCTCTTCCAGCGGCCCTGGTAGCGATGGCACGCTGGGTAATAAAGAGGTTAGGGCCAGCTTTGTATTATCAGCTGGCCCTAAGCCCGAAATTTATGGCGGTCACGCCAATATTAGACATGACCGCCATGAATTTCTATTAAATTGTTTTAAAAAAAACACAACACAAGGAAAATTTTTTATTAGAAATAAAAAAAAAGCCATTAGGGACTCCATCTTTAATTAAAAAAATCCTCTTCCGTCTGACGCAGTCCAAAACGCGATGTCCTCTCTGCTACATCCCCTGTGCATAAATATAGATGTCTATGCACAGGGAATAAGCAGACTGAGAACAATCTCAGCTCTGCTACATCATCTCTGTGCACAGACATTCATGTCTGTACACAGGGAATGAGCAGACTGAGAACAATCTCAGCTCTGCTACATCATCTCTGTGCACAGACATTCATGTCTGTACACAGGGAATGAGCAGACTGAGAACAATCTCAGCACTGCTACATCAGGCAGCAGGCAGGCTCTAGGACCCTGGAGCTGGGGCAGCCAGAACACAGAGAAGACAGGATCTTATCTGTGCGAGTCAGCGATTACTTACAAAGTAAACTAGCAATGCAAATAAATGACAAAACTAGGATTGCTTCAGGCTGAAGCTTCCGAGACACATCTGCGATTTGTAAATCTCACACTACTCGCTATTACTCGCTTCCCCATTCATTAACATTGGACTCGCTAGACTCGCAACGAGTAGCGAGTCCTGTGCTCGGACTCGCTAGAGTCAAGCGATTCCGAGTAATTTAGGATTCGCCCATCACTAGTATGGTAGCCAGTCCCCTCTAATCTTCCCTCCAGGTACACAAACCATTTGGCATTATATTGATTGTGAAAATAGTGGTATGAACATTTTACCAAAATGTCCTAGAACCCGTTTTTCAACTCAACCATGTTACATGCTACTTATTTTACCTTTTGTATCTTGATCAGACTGGTCTCCAATTCAGTAGACCTGGTTCAGGAATTAGAGAGCTGCCAGCAGTGGATCTTGATGACTTGCATTCCCAAGTGCATTCAGCATGGTAGCACGTTGCTCAGGTAATCATTAATAACTTCATTAAAAGAGATGTTTCCAAAATATTTCTTGCTGGAGCAGTCCTGCACTGTGGTGTACAGCCTAATCCTGGTAAAAAATAAAGATATTACAATAGCTATCGGCTCTTTCCAACATCTTATCGGAAGGTTTCAGCTGCATCACCAGGTCTCTGAAGTTACCCAAAGTCTGCACTAGTCTTCAGTGAATACAAAATTCCCCATTGCTGACATAAGAAGTTACAGTTGGTGCTCACAAACTTCTATGGAGAACTTTTACTGTTTTTTCTGGAGCACTTGCAATAGAATATGCCTTCTTCTAGCTCCTCCTCTTCCATAGATTTTTAAAACCACAAACTGTCATCTCGTATCTCAGTAATAGAAAAATCTGGATTCACTGAATACAGATTTTACACATAACTTGTCAAGAAGTAACAATCCATTTAATGTATTGATTAGTGTTTGGAAGCTCCCTGGCATAGGGTTCTGGCCATGATAATGACCACTTAAAGGGAACCTGTTATGTCGTTTTCAAATATTAAACTCCCCCAATGTTTTTTTAAGGATGCAATGTGCATCACTTAAATGGTTTTCTAAAAACAAAATTCTATGTATTTATCTTAGAAAAAGACTTTATATGCAGAGGTGACTGCAGCACATACTGGGAGAAAAGACTCAAATGTAACCTGAGGTCTGCATGTTTTCTTTTACAGTCTTTTTTTATTTAATAATGTTAGCCAGATGGATGTTAATAATGTATGTGCATTATTTAATGTTATTGTAAAGTATGGTAGAACATAATGTGTCTTTATATTATCCAGGGCAACTCGGTCAAGGATGACCAAGGTTAGAGAGGAGGTTAAGGGACTCCAGGATGCTGCCACCCCTGCCCTTGAGGAATGCTGTGCTCTTGTATATATATTGCTGTGTTGTGGACTTGTGTGTGTATCTATGTTGACATGGTACAGATTTATGTGTATATAGTTCTGTATATGCTGCCACTCAGTGGCCAAGGAGAAAGACTGCTTCCTTGTACTTGGGGTAAACAGAAAGTGAAAGGGTTATTAGTTTAGCTAATGAGTCCGCCCACTAAGAGTGGAGTGTAAGCGTTGTAAAACTGGGTGTTAGACATGTTAAGAGAAGATTGTCACCAGAGGATAGAATGTTTGGAGAACACTAAGTGCTGTGTCTATGGGAGATACAGAGGCCCCAAGGAGTAATTCTCTTGATAAACTGGAGACTGTGAGGATGAAAGTTGGAACCTCGATCCAGGATGCAGTTGAGTGGGACTTTCACTGGCATTGGTACTCAACCCCTGCCCTGTGTGGGTCATCCTGGGCAGTCCATCATGCCCCTGCTGTAATTACCACCTCACTGTCAATGTACAGTCTTTATTGAGAGCCTGGTGTGGGCGGGGCAGCCTACAACATTCTGCCCTCAGATGAGGTAGCAAAAATCTGCTGAAAGATTACCAGAAAGGAATCTGACAGCTGATACATACTGCCCGAGCCATGGACAGCATGTATCAGACACTGGATCCATGGTCTCAGCCAGGTGTGTTTGACTTTGAGACATTGCAGCACTTCACAAAGAAACATACTTTGTAAGCCAAGATGCAAGGGAGATTAGTCAGACAGGTGGGTCCCATGCAGCTTCACCCCGCCTGTTCCACTTGAGTCACAAGTGTCTCCCTGCTTGTATTCTTATGGAGAGACTTGCCAGTTATTGGTAATACATACTGTTACAAAGAAAGTTCAACACCTAAGCAGTCCTGATCCAAAGGAACACATCCACATAGCATGGTTTAAGGATTCAGAAGCCTGGGCTGACTCCCAGGTGAAAAAATGGAATTACAAGAAGGTAATCCAGCATCTGTGAAAAAAAAGGGAGGATAGGAAATATGACTGTGGGCGGTGTGCCTGAAACACGTATGCCTTAACAAATTTTAAATGAATTTTCAATAAAGGAGTTACTATTTTTTTCATATATTACCTATCTTCCATTTTTGTTCACAGATGCAGCATTACCGTCTACTACAGTCATTGGTAATAGACATGCGGAAGCCACCAGGGACCCCAACTGTTCTCCTTTGCACCTAGGTTCCTAGCGCAATTAAATGTTTTTACTCTGAAGCACCCCATCACAGGATTGGGCAGCATTCATCTTTAATATGTGTTTATCAACTATTTTCTGGACTTTCTATAGATTATTGCTGAACTCTACTGAAGTCTAGTGTCTTCTTCCTCAGGATTTTATTAAAATAATTTTAAGTAGTCCGTGTAATGAACTATTACCAAAGGTACGTTACATATACTATACAAATGTCATCTGTATTGCCACTAGACTCTGCTTCAAGTGAAGCCTTGTGGTAGTGGAACAAAAAGATACTTATAGCATATGCATGGCCATTATAATCTATGGACATGTTGGTTTATATGCTAAGGGATGTGAAATTTTAGCCGAATTCATATTTTATGTACAGATTTTGCTTATAAAACTGATATTCTATTGAATACTGAATCTAGTTGCTTTTGGTAGTTAGTTGTTATATATAATTCCACAGCATCAGTGTTTCCACTGCATTATTTGATGCTATGTACTATATGTATCTAATATATTAAGAACATTGGCTCTCTGTAAGCAGTGATTGCTCACAGTGCACGCTTTACAGATCTGTCACTTTAAATTGAGCAATCAGCTGTGGCTGTGACAGAATTTATTCTTCTATAACTGTGGGCGCTCATAATCAGTCTTGTGTGCAGTGTGTTGACACATCTCCATTAATTGCAAGGCGTGCCTAGCTATGCACTCAGTAAAGTCAAACATTATTGAATGGAGTGCACACAGTATTCTGGAAAGTGCCCAATCACTCATCACCAGGAACCGCTGAAAGCTTATAGAACCACTGGCTGTTTACTTAAAGATTGTACAATGGATCTCAGCCTATACTGTACAACTTGCAGTTGATGACGGATTCATGCTCTAGTTTCATTAGATAGTTGGGATAACTTAGGAAAAAGACAATAACCCCTTTACAACATCCGCCATATATCGCAAGTTGGAAGTGGGTGTATGCAGCGGGATCACGGGGTGAGCCTGCCCCATACTCAGAAGGTAGTGCTTGTGTATTACAGCTAGGGACCTGCCCCTAACAATCGCTGGTGGAGCGGAGCTCTGCCCATGATTGTTAACCTGTTAAATCCTGCTTTAAAAATTAAAAATACATATAGTAAAAAAAATACACACTTGTGGTATCGTTGTGTTGAGAAAGGTCTGATCTCTCCTAACATAAAAGTAATTAAAACATTCGGTAAACATTGTAAACCAAGAAAATTCAAGAAGGTCAAAATGACATTTTATTGGCTGCAGCAATACAGAAAAAATGCAGTGACAAGTGCTTAAAAAGTCATATCTATCCCAAAATGGTATTCATTAAAATATTTTCTTGCCCTGCATAAAAAGTTATCACGCAGCTTCATCAGCTGAAAAATGAAAACATTATGAGTCTTGGACAATAGGGACACAAGCGCCCCAAATCTTTCTTTAAAATATTTAGATTTTTTTTTTCACCACTAAAATTTCTATTCATTTGGAATTTTTTCCCTGTTTTATAGTGGGTTAAATTTAGTTATCTTATATATGGTAATTGAAATTTGTTCCCATTATACTTAGTGATCTCTAGCACCGATCCCAAGAATGGCCCCATAGTTAATAGAGCAGCTGTGCACATGCTCAACCTCTACTCTATTCATTATACTTATGGGACTGCCTATTCTGCCACCAATGCACATATGTGAGATTTGTCT
Organism: Allobates femoralis; assembly: GCA_033576535.1. Classification (NCBI taxonomy): domain Eukaryota; kingdom Metazoa; phylum Chordata; class Amphibia; order Anura; family Aromobatidae; genus Allobates; species Allobates femoralis. The sequence goes on along the minus strand of JARQOC010000005.1, from coordinate 456,334,950 downwards.
GAGGGATGTGGGCACGGATTTCTGGGCAAGCAATGGTAGATAGTTGTACTCATTAATCTCTTCCTCCATGTTATTACCAGCTGCACTTGGTCAATCCAGGAAGGACAATGCAGTGGTGGACCATTCATTAATTTATTGATAGCACCTTGATACGATGAGGTTTATATGTCAGGGAGATGATTGCATGGATGAGAGTTGTAAGATATAGGATAGAGGCTAGAGGTAAGAGGAGGAACCAACTTTCAGTCCTTATGCTCATGTTGCCAAAATAGCACTGACAAAGAAGCAGAATGTGAGCTCAAAGATAGGAGAGGTTACAGAGAGAGATAGGCATCATGGGAAAATCACAATAGAATCTATAGAAAGACACATTATAAACATAGTCAGTAGGTGGCAGGAAAATACAACAAACAGTTCACCATACTATGTCTATAAGATTAATGAAACAACGGAGATTGAATATGTCTTTTTCAAAAGAGGATGGCTGAACAGCACACTCCCCGTCTTAAATCTTTGAATTTAACTATTTTGATAGTCTTGATGTGGAGGTGATCTCCTGAAGTTAATTAAAGGATACATCAGTCTGAAAGACAAACATGCATGCAATGCATTTTGTCTGCTTGTATATGTGTCCCAAAAAAAACGTTGCTGTCTGTGTAGAATCTTGTGTTATACATGTGAATGGCAAGCTCACTCTATACAAAGTCTGCAATCTCAACAGCTAGTACAGCCCCACAGAGTTCAAATCTGGGTATGTTTGCTCAAGTTTAGGAGCCTATTTTGCCTTTCAAAATAGAACTGCAACATGAGCTTCATTGTTAGGGTCTACAACCCTCAAATAGGCAACAGCTATGATAGCTACAGTTGATGTATCAGAGAAAATATTGATCTCTTTCCTTAGACATGCAGTAAGGGATTCAAGACTGTAGCAGCATGGGATGTGGATCTTATCCAAAGCACAGAGAGATTCGCTCCAGGACCTTCACTTTAGTTGTTTGTCAGCAGGCAGTGGTGAGTCCCAGTCCTTAATATACTTTGAGAGTTGTCTCAGCAGATGCTTGCCTTGTATAGTCAAGTGTGCAACAAACCTGAGTGGATTGTATAGTCTGTTCACCACTGACAAGACCCTCCTGTAGAAGAAAATATGAATTTATAGGTAAATGGAAACCACAGAAATTAATGGCCATTTGTTAAATTCTAATACAACAAAACAAATTCATATGAAATATTGAGCCGAAAATGATTCCAATCTTTATTAGCAAATACTTAAAAGCATGCAAAATTAATTTAAATACTGCAGTTACAACATATTGAGAAGGACACAACCAAAATTATTTACATCACAATTTGCTAGTGTTTGCTCTAGTAGTATTCATCTTTATTAAGAATTTCTACATACAGCAATTTAATAGTAGCTATGGGGATTGTGGTAAAACTCCCTACTTAATAGACAGTGATTACTTATATTGCCCAGGGTATAATAGTGAATGTTAATATAAATCAGGATAATAGAAATTTTTGCACAACACAAAGTTCATCCCCTGGTGCTAAATAAAGACCATATTATACCTATGTTATAAATTGTACCTAACTTGCTGTCAATTATTCCCAAAGTAAATGTAGGGTACATACAGGCAACACTTATTTCCAATGTTGGGATCTGTAAGTTTGTACGCTCCCATGCCCCAACGCATGGTTTGTGTGGTCTCTTCCTCAGGATCCTTTTTTCCTTTATTTTTTTTTATACATTATGATGCCAGGTTAGTTATCATACACTAATGTGTATGACATCCAAGCACAGACACAATTCAGATTGTTGAAATGCAGTCTGATTGCAACAGCCAATCACAGACTCTCTGACAGAGTATGAGCTTCTGTGATTGGCTGTGGCTGGTCAGTGAAGTGAATATGCATTAAGCTTCATGGGTAGGATCAGAAGTACATGAGAGAGAGAGCAGACCTGGAAGCAAGCAAGCAAGAAGGAGACTGGAAAGATGATCTGTGTGTGTTTGGACACCTTTGGAGTGTTTTTCTATGTATTTCATGTTGCCTGCCATTGATTTCAATGGGGTTCGGAAGGTTCAGCGAACACCCCACATTCAGTAAACCAAACTGTATTCAAACACTCATGTGTTTGCTCATCTCCATTCAGCACCCACTTTGGATTTTAGCCATGACTCCATAAGTTCAGTGGGATTGATGTTGTACTCAGCTTTTTCTGGTACCTCAATGACCCTAAGACCATTTTTTCTTCTTAGACAATTTTCCATATCATTTATTCTGGCTATTAATTCAGAGATAGGTTGAAAATACCTATTTTAAACCTTTTGCAGTCCAATGATGTGGTCTTCTGCTATGTTTACCTACAGTTCTACAGCACCAGCCCTCTCATTAACTTTTTGCAGTGCAGAGCGAATTTTAGGAATGTCCCTTTTAAAATCATCTATTTGCTGTGTCAGGACAGTGAGCATGGATTTGCAAAAGAAGACCACCATAACTTCATCCTTAACGGTAGGTTATTCTGTAATAAAGCCTCCCTGCTCTGGCTGTACAGGGGCATCTTTTGAGGGGATTTGTGCTTTTGGTGCCCCTGGGGGTAGTTGTTCCTTTTTCCCCTCCAGTTCCACACCTTGGTCTGCATTCCCTGTCTCCCTGCTAATAGTCTTTTGTGCAGAGTTAGTTGCTTCCTCCACCCGGGCCAAACACTCCAATCTATTTGCTACCTCCAGCCATTTTGCATGAGCAGCATTCGCCTGCTCCAAGGCTGCCACTGTGCCGGCGCCATCTTGGATGTGAGAACTCAGCTCAGAGCCAAGATCTTTCTGCTTCTTGCAGATCATAATGGCTTCCCAAACTTCAGGAGACAGGATTGCTATTAGCTAGGGACATTCACACACCTCTAGAGCTGCTATGTGGTGGATAATACCAGATATATACAGGATATTTAACTTGGGGTCTTATACAGCGTCTAATCACATGTCTCACTAGGCCATTCCCCCAGAAAGAGAATCTTTAGCTGAAGAGCTCCAAACATCCATCTACCTTGGAACATAGTCAACAATAAAGGCAGGTGCATTGTGAGTTTAATTAGCTTCTCCCAAGAAGTGATAGGCCACACAAAGTAAAAAAGTGAAAACACATGGACAGAACTATCAGCAGCTGGATAGTCACTTAACACGCTGTGATCTAACAGAGAAAGGAATCCACTACACAACCAGTAGTCACCGCATCGAGTCTCAGACTCAAGCTATGACACATTACATTTCTTATGTTTAATTTATGTGCAGTAGTGATATCTACTGTGCATGATATAGATGCATGTATTTATAATATCTTTCCTCTCTAAATGATGTTTTATTAACTTGTACTGTTTAGAATCACATCTCAATTTACACATGATAATTACAGTTTCACTAGTGACAGTATATTCACAGGAAAATGTTTATAATAAGAAATGCATTACATGGGGAAAACATAGGGAAACAGCAGGTGGCTTAATTAAATGCCGACACATTCTGTGATTTAGTTCCTTAATAACCAGGTGTCATCTTACTTAATGCTGCTAGTGTATACACTGCTTCTTAACCACATCCTGCAGGTCTGCTTTGTGTCCTCATTTACGCTCAGAATTAATGGCTGCTCGCAGAACTGATATAGAAAATGTTACTTAAGCTTAAATCATTTTGGACTAGAACAGCATTTATATTTTTATAATTATATGGTATTTTTATCGTGGCATTTTAAGTAGAAGAGTATTAAAAAAAAAAGTAATTGTCTGCAATTACACTTCAATATATTTGTGTCAGAACTAGAGATGAGAAGATGAAGCAACATTTGAATTTATCTGTTTGCACATTTTTTCCATGGAAATTCAATTTGCAGACAAGTTATTCTCTGCAAATTCTATGTTCATTATTATACTCTTCGAATCCCAAAGAATAATAATTGTTACATATATAACATATCCTTATGCTAGCCTTAACTTTTTGGTCTCTTCACTCCTCAACATTACCTCTCCAGTCCTCCTCACCATATCTTCTAATTGTTCTCAAGTAAAATCATGACATCATGACGCTTACATTGGCAAAACAGTCTCATGCCTCATTACACGTGGAAATCTCGCTCTAGCGTAAGATACCCAGGGATTTCAGGATGAGCGGCAGCAAAAAGAAGACAAGTATATATAAGATTAGTCTAAACTGACATTGTTACTGTAAAATATTTGGGATTTTAAATACAGAAAATCCATGCAGAACGAGAGCTGCTACGCTCAGCTGCCTAGTTTTGCCTTCGCTGGCAGAAAAAAAATGTGTAGGGCTCTGCCCTATTTTTAATTGCCAGCTAAGGTAAAACTAGGCAGCTGATGGCTGGCATTCTCTGCAGGGTTATGAACAATCGTTTTAGGGCCCTTCCATGCTAAAGAAAAGCAGCCTGCAACTGCTCCTGAAAATGGTGCATTCATCATAGCGTCATTTCCAGGTGCTTTACCTGGCACTTCCAGTGGCCCTGGTGGGCATGGTATGCTGGGTAATAAGGGGTTAATGAGAAAAAAAAAAAGAAAACCCAGCGCCAACGAAGCAGATTGTCCTTTTAATTCAGATCTGAATTAAAAGGACAATCCGCTTCGCTGGCGCTGGGTTTTCTTTTTTTCTCAATATAACTTTGAATGGATGAGCTACCAATACCAGCAGCCGGGGAACCCAGTGAGTATCAGGTGGTAGAGTGATTCCTCTTCCTCTTTCCTTGAATTAACACAATAAGGGTTTAATGCCAGTTTGCATTGCCAGCTGGTATTAAGCCTGAGATACTTAATGTCGGGCCTTTATTAGACTCAGCTTTAAGATTCTCTAATAAATAGTAAAGAAGACACAACACACAGCAAAAAAACATTTTATTAAAAATAAAAACATAAAGACATTTCTTGACTCCATTCTTATTACTCCATCGACCCTCATACCCATCCTCGATCCTCTACAATGTCTTCTCTCTGCTGGACATGATGCACTCTCAGCTCTGCTTCATCAGAGGCAGTGGTAATGAACTAAAATAATGTAATAATATAGTAATGAATGTTCTATCCCTGCAGCCTGATGTAAAATGCTAATCAGATACTTAACATGTGAACATGGCCTAATAGCAAGAAGTTACCATTTCTGTATTTTTCATCCACTCCTGGTTTTGGCTTGCAAAAACTGATATGAAAAACTGACCAAAAGCAGAACATATCAACCTAGCATTACCTTTTGCTTGTCAGTGCATGTACTCATTTATGTATAACTAGCTGTGAGCCCGATGCAAATGCATCGGGATTCTAGAACGTGCATTAATTTGATTATAGTAGTTATAGCTGTTAGCCTGATGCAAATGCATCGGGTATCTAAAATATGTTTATTGTTTTTTTAAACATTTTTAAATAATAATCGCATCATCAATAGCAATAATATAAGCCATAGCATTATTATTAGCAGTAATAGCAGTATTAATAGCATTATTAGCAGTATTATGAGCATTGATAACAGTATTAATAGCATTAATAGCATTATTATTAGCATTAATAGCATTATTAATAGCATTATTAGCATTAATAATAGCATTAATAACATTATTAATAGCATTAATAGCATTATTATTAACATTAATAGCATTAATAATAGCATTATTAGCATTAATAATAGCATTAATAACATTATTAATAGCATTAATAGCATTATTATTAGCATTAATAGCATTAATAATAACATTATTAGCATTAATAATAGCATTAATAACATTATTAATAGCATTAATAGTATTATTATTAGCATTAATAGCATTAATAATAGCATTATTAGCATTAATAATAGGATTAATAACATTATTAATAGCATTAATAGCATTATTATTAGCATTAATAATAGCATTAATAACATTATTAATAGCATTAATAGCATTATTATTAGCATTAATAGCAATATTAATAGCATTAATAGGATAAATATTAGCATTAATAGCATTAATAGCATAATTAATAGCATTAATAGCAATATTAATAGCATTAATAGCATTATTATTAGCATTAATAGCATTAATAATAGCATTAATACCATTAATAATAGCATTAATAACATTATTAATAGCATTAATAGCATTATTATTAGCATTAATAGCATTATTATTAGCATTAATAGCATTAATAATGCCATTAATAGGATAAATATTAGCATTGATAGCATTAATAGCATAATTAATAGCATTAATAGCATTATTAATAGCATTAATAGCATTATTATTAGCATTAATAGCATTAATAGGATAAATATTAGCATTAATAGCATTAATAGCATTATTAATAGCATTATTATTGGCATTAATAGCATTAATAATAGCATTATTAGCATTAATAATAGCATTAATAACATTATTAATAGCATTAATAGCATTATTATTAGCATTAATAGCATTATTAGCATTATTATTAGCATTAATAGCATTAATAATACCATGAATAGGATAAATATTAGCATTAATAGCAATAATAGCATAATTAATAGCATTAATAGCATTATTAATAGCATTAATAGCATTAATAGGATAAATATTAGCATTAATAGCATTATTAATAGCATTAATAATACCATTAATAGGATAAATATTAGCATTAATAGCATTATTAATAGCATTACTAGCATTATTATTAGCATTAATAGCATTAATAATAGCATTATTAGCATTAATAATAGCATTAATAACATTATTAATAGCATGAATAGCATTATTATTAGCATTAATAGCATTAATAGCATTATTATTCGCATTAATAGCATTAATAATACCATTAATAGGATAAATATTAGCATTAATAGCATTAATAGCATAAATAATTAGCATTAATAGCATTATTAATAGCATTAATAGCATTATTATTAGCATAAATAGCATTAATAATAGCATTATTAGCATTAATAATAGCATTAATAACATTATTAATATCATTAATAATAGCATTATTAGCATTAATAACATTATTAATAGCATTAATAGCATTATTATGAGCATTAATAGCATTAATAGTATTATTAATAGCATGAATAGCATTATTAATAGCATTAATAGGATTAATAGCATTATTAATAGCATTATTAATAGCATTAATAGCATAAATAATAGAATTAATAGCATAAAAAATAGCATTAATAGCATTAGTATTAGCATAAAGAGCATTAATAGCAATATTATTAGCATGAATAGCATTATTAATAGCATTAATAGCATTAATAGGATAAATATTAGCATTAGTAGCATTAATAGCATAATTAATAGCATTAATAGCATTATTAATAGCATTAATAGCATTATTATTAGCATTAATAGCATTAATAATAGCATTATTAGCATTAATAATAGCATTAATAACATTATTAATAGCATTAATAGCATTATTATTAGCATTAATAGCATTAATAGCATTATTATTAGCATTAATAGCATTAATAATACCATTAATAGGATAAATATTAGCATTAATAGCATTAATAGCATAAATAATAGCATTAATAGCATTATTAATAGCATTAATCGCATTATTATTAGCATAAATAGCATTAATAATAGCATTATTAGCATTAATAATAGCATTAATAACATTATTAATAGCATTAATAGCATTATTATTAGCATTAATAGCATTAATAATAGGATTATTAGCATTAATAATAGCATTAATAACATTATTATTAGCATTAATAGCATAATTATTAGCATTAATAGCATTATTATTAGCAGTAATATCATTATTATTAGAATTTTTTTTTTTTAATTATTATTTTTTATTTAATTATTTATTATTTTTTATTTTTTTTTTTATTATTTTTTAATTATTTTTTTTATTATTAAATTTATTATTTAGGATGAGACCCAGTTCTCATTCAGGTCCGCTGGAAGGGCTGATATAATTAGCATATATTTATTTTTTTTATTATTATTTTTATTGAATTATTTATTATTTTTTATTTATTTTTTTATTATTTTTTAATTATTTTTTAATTATTTTTTTTATTATTAAATTTATTATTTAGGCTGAGACCCAGTTCTCATTCAGGTCTGCTGGAAAGGCTGATATAATTAGCATATATTTATTTTTTTTATTATTATTTTTATTGAATTATTTATTATTTTTTATTTATTTTTTTTATTATTTTTTAATTATTTTTTAATTATTTTTTTTATTATTAAATTTATTATTTAGGATGAGACCCAGTTCTCATTCAGGTCCGCTGGAAGGGCTGATATAATTAGCATATATTAATTTTTTTTATTATTATTTTTATTGAATTATTTATTATTTTTTATTTATTTTTTTATTATTTTTTAATTATTTTTTAATTATTTTTTTTATTATTAAATTTATTATTTAGGCTGAGACCCAGTTCTCATTCAGGTCCGCTGGAAGGGCTGATATAATTAGCATATATTTATTTTTTTTATTATTATTTTTATTGAATTATTTATTATTTTTTATTTATTTTTTTATTATTTTTTAATTATTTTTAAATAATTTTTTTTATTATTTAATTTATTTATTTTTTTAAGTCAGACTGAGACACAGTTCTCATTCAGGTCCGCATTTTTTTTTTTTTATTATTATTTTTATTTAATTATTTATTATTTTTTAATTATTTTTTATTATTTTTTAATTATTTTTTAATTCTTTTTTTTTATTATTAAATTTATTTATTTTTTTACTTGCGAATGAGACACAGTTCTCATTCAGGTCCGCCTTTTTTTTCCCCATTGACATACATTAGCGGTGTTTCGGCGATTTTATGGCCGGCCACCCGGTTCTATTTGTCGGCCCTAAAATCGCGGACACACCGCTAATGCATGTCTATGGGCAGTCAGCTCGAATTCTGATTGGTCGGCATCCAATCCGAAATCGGGCTGACTGCCCATAGACATGCATTAGCGGTGTGTCCGCGATTTTAGGGCCGACAAATAGAACCAGGTGGCCGGCCATAAAATCGCAGACACACCGCTAATGTATGTCAATGGGGAAAAAAAAATGCGGACCTGAATGAGAACTGCGTCTCAGTCTGAGGGGCTCTTCTGATTGGCTGAGGGCAGTATACAGCGACCAATCAGAAGAGGGCCTCAGATCTCATTGAGATTGAATGGGGGATTTTTCGTCCATTCTATCTTAATGAGAAGGAAGAGGACGTCGGAGGTGGAAGTTAGCGAAAAGAAGACAGAAGATCCCCGGGGCCGGACGAAGAGGCGGAGATGGCGGAAAGAAGAGAGAAGACCCCCGGGGCCGGAGGAAGAGGACGCCTGGCCGGACGGACGATCAGATGACTTGAAGGCATGTAAGTGATCGACGGGGACGTTAGGTTAGGGGACGGCGGGGGCTTCGGGTGTAGGGCCTTAGGTGACAGCGGCGTTAGGTTAGGGGACTGCGGGGGCTTAGGGTGTAGGGCTTTAGCGAGAGGGGCAGGGGGTAGACGGCGGGGCTTAGGGGGTATCGGCGGGGGCTTAGGATGCTACGGGTCTTAGGGGTAGGGGCTTAGGGGCTGCTGCGGGGCTTAGGGGGTAGGGGCTTAGGGGCTGCTGCGGGGCTTAGGGGGTAGGGGCTTAAGGGCGGTGGTGCCTTGGGGGTAGGCGGCATGGCTTAGGGGGTATCGGCGGGGGCCTAGGATGCTACGGGTCTTAGGGGGTAGGGGCTTAGGGGCTGCTGCGGGGCTTAGGGGGTAGGGGCTTAGGGGCTGCTGCGGGGCTTAGGGGGTAGGGGCTTAAGGGCGGCGGTGGCTTAGGGGGTAGACGGCGGGGCTTAGGGGGTATCGGCGGGGGCTTAGGATGCTGCGGGTCGGGGGTTAGGTGGTCGGGGCTTAGCGTGTAGGGGTGGGGCGGACTTAGGGGTAGGGCCTTAGGTGCGACGGGGTGGTTTTGTTGCGGGTGGGTGTGCGGACATGGGGGTGGGTGTGCGGACATGGGGGTGGGTGTGCGGACATGGGGGTGGGTGTGCGGACATGGGGGTGGGTGTGCGGACATGGGGGGGGGGCTGTGCGGACATGGGGTGGGTGTGCGGACATGGGGGTGGGTGTGCGGACATGGGGGTGGGTGTGCGGACATGGGGGTGGGTGTGCGGACATGGGGGGGGGGCTGTGCGGACATGGGGGTGGGTGTGCGGACATGGGGGGGCTGTGCGGACATGGGGGGGCTGTGCGGACATTGGGGGGGCGAGTTGTGGGTAGCGGCCATTGCTCGCGCTACCTGAGCGGTAAATCGGTAAGGTTGTAGCCGAGGCTGTGGATCGATTTTGGGGCAGCGGCTCGCAATGGCCCAATGTTAAATTCGTATCCACATGACCACGCCGGAAGTAGCGCGCGGAGGGGCGCTTTTCCGATTCGCGATTATATAATAGATGACTCATTTCTATCAATTATATTTGTCTATTCAAATAGAAAAAGCAGGGCGGCACTCACCAGGTTACCAAGATCCTTTATTCGTGACTTGAGGATCATGACATATTCTTCGGGGAGAGGAAGTGGGGAGCAAAGACGACGGCAGCCATTTCGCAGAGCTGTGTCTGTCCAGACCCGTGGAAGCAGGCACAGCCCTGCGAAACAGCTGCCGTCATCTTTGCTCCCCACTGCCTCTCGCCGCAGAATATGTCATGATCCTCAAGTGACGAATAAAGGATCTTTGCAACCTGGTGAGTGCCGCCCTGCTTTTTCTATTTGAATAGACTGTGGTTACTGCTTATTTGAGGGCGTGCAACACCGTGCACCGAGGAATTTTCCTGATGATACTGTAGTCACTGAAGAACTCTAGCCTCTCTGGTAGGTACTCGGTAGCCTCTCTCAATTTTCATTTATATTTGATTATTAACCTATGCCATATCATTTTGTTCAGATAATTATATTTTTCCTATCACACATTTTCTCTTTTTCCTTAGTTACTTACTTCACATTCACTTTGCACTTTGCATCGTTGGATTGTCTGTGCACATTTCACACCCATTAGCCTCCTCTGATATATCTTTCATGTTTGCTGCATAACCATTATGGCAATCTAATCACTGGTTATTAACATTACTTAGCACTTGTACAACAGAGACACAATAAATTGTATGAGGAATGGAAAAGAAAAATACATTTATTACAGTATATTACGTATATTACTATTATTTATTATAGAGATCTGCATGGGTAAAACTGTTTGAGAAGTAAGAGATGATTTTTATATACTCTCGATTACTAAACTTAGTAAAAATATCGAAAAAATTCCATACAGTTTTTTCACAAACACTAACTCCGTAGGCTTTTTCTTGCACCTTACTTTGACTTGGGTAGCAGAAAAGATACACAAAGTACCCATGCTTTTGGTGTGAATCGGCCGGCCCAAATAGGAATCATCACTAAAGCTAAAAATGTTGGCTAATGAGAACATCTTTGCAACCTGGACCCAAGAACGGAGTTATGGAAAGTTGAGTTGATCCAACTAAATTTCTCCTGCCACTACTCTACATTACGTTTGGACTGAAGTAGTTTGTAAAAGTTCTACCGAAATAAGGCAAGACTATTAAGTACCTGTGCACCAAGTTTCAGGGACTGTCGGAAACTCATGAAAGAGGACTTGTCTGAAATCAAAATAAAAGAAAAAGGGCTGTTGAGAAAAGGGCTTGGGATTCTTTCAAAGAAGTTGTGAAGAAATTTCTAGGTAACAACATAAATCCATAGTTTAAGTCCATCATGGAGAACATGTTAGGCTGGGTTCACATTTACATACGATGTGCGCTGTGAACGCAGCGTATCTAAGCGCAGCTAGACGCAGGCACTATGCGCTCCTATATTTTCATAGGAATGTATAGTGCCTGATGCACCTGTGTTCCGCTGTGTTTGCCTTCGGCTGCACATAATTTATGTGCATGCCGAACGCAAAATGTTGTATTTTTTTGTGCATAGCTGTATGCTTGTTTTATGCGCAAGCAGACAGCTGCGCACAGAAAATGAATGGAAGTGCATCTGTGCGCATTGCCATCTGCTGGCAAGCGTACAGATTCAGCAAAAGATGACCTCCTCTGAGGTCATCCGCAGGTGCATCCTTTCCTGTCATTCTCTTCTTCTTTCCCCTTCTTTCTTCTTCTCCTTTCCTCTTCTTTCTTTTTCTTCTTTCCTCTTCTTTCCTTTTCTTTTTTTTTTCTTCTTTCTTCTTCTTTCTTTTTCTTATTTCTTCTTATTATTCTTCTTTCTCCTTCCTCTTCTTCTTTCTTCCTCCCTGCCACCGCCGCTGCCGCTGGTTTAAAATAGCCGACGGGAAAGCCAGCGGTGAATACACTTCCGCTGCTGCATCAGCTGATCATTTGAATTAGTGGGATGGGAAAGTCGGAGGTGAAGTGTTTTCACCGCTGGCTATTTTAAAGCAGCAGCAGTGGCGGTGGCAGGGAGGCAGAGATCAGCGGCAGCGGGAGGGAGGAGATCTCTGCCGCTGATCTCTGCATCCCGGCCGCTGCTGCTGATTGGGTGGCCGCGCACACTCACAGTGCCATTTCATGTGAACGCATGCGGACAATCTTCGCTGCGTTCACATGAAAGTGTTTGCGTTCAGCACTGCGTATGGGTATGTGCAGCATACGCTGCAGTGCCGAACGCTAATCTGAGCCCAGCCTTAGAACGTTTTAAAGCCTTGAGTTGTCTGATGAATTTTTCATTTTTAACATTCCATTTGGACAACTTTCCTGAAAACCGAGGTGCTGTTAGGGAAGAGCAAGGAGAAAGATTTCATCAGGATACCAAGGAGATGGAATGATGATATCAAGGTTGATGGAACGTGAACATGATGGGGGACTACTGCTGTATGTTTCACAGAGTAGATCCACAGGCCTTCTAGAAGCGAAAAGACATAAAGAGATCTTTGAAGACAAATGGAAAAAGCGGGATAATTAATTTCCAATAAAATTGCAGAATGAATGTTCAATAAATTTTTATATATAATATTGTGCAAATTATTGGCAAAATAGAGATTTTTCTTGGTCATTTCGCTTGTACATAATTTCACTGGCATTTTGTGCAAAATCCACATGTGACGGTTAAAAATAGAAGTGTTTTTTTAATCAGGGCATAAGAAAACATTAGAAACCATAATTGGATTTGAAACAATTTTCACAACCTCAAAATTTTGCATAGCTGTTTCTTTTCTAGTAGTGTCACTGTAGCATGTGTGTAGAAATATAATGCACACATTTCAACCATATGGCCCTTTGTTCACCTCTGATAATCTTAAATCACATCACATGTGCCTATGTAACTATGCATATGAATATACATTTAAAACCCAATTTAGGACTAGCACTTGGTATAGAAGTGCAGGCTCATGAGTCGATCTCCTGATTTAACCTTGTTTAACTTCTCAAGTTCAAATGACCTTCTGTATGTGGAACAATGACACTTGTACTGTATATGATTCAAATGGCTCACTTTAGTCCCTGTACTCATTTTATGCAAATATATCTGTATCAGCCTGGTTAATTTGAACATCTGCAAGGAGTTTGCATGTTCTCCCCGTGTTTGCATTGGATTCCTCTGGGCACTCCGGTTTCCTCCCACATTTCAAAGACATACTGATATGATATTTAGATTGTGAGCTTTAATGGGGACAGTCTTGCAAATGTATGTAAGGTGCTATGGAATTAATTGCTCAATATAAATGAATAAATATTGTTATTACATTATTTGTGCATTGTATCTTATATTTTCTGCTCATTCGGTATGGTACTTACTGCAGCTGACTTCAGTATTTGCTTATTTGTGGGTCTTTTAGCCTTATTTTGGCCTTAAAGGGAACCTGTTAGCTTGTTTTTACCCCAAAACCTATCACTACCTGTCCCTGCACCTTGCTACTACATCCCTACTCATCCCTGTCTGTCCTAAAACTGTCCTATAATGTTTGTAAAAAATGAGTTTGATACTTACATGGCCGTATGATAATTAGTCTTCTAGACTACATATGTAGTCTAACTGGGGGGACTCCACGACTGCATTCTCCCCTCCGGATGCTGGGATCACGCCCTATTGGATGCGATCATTCAGTCAGGAGCATGATCATTCAGTCAGGAGTGCACACATGATTTCAAATTCCTGTTCCTCCTTCTGAGTATGATGCACTGCTGTTCAAGCGTCATTTCCGGTCTGGTGCATTGTGGTGGATTATCAGGTGTATGGGCCGGCTTCGGAATGTACACTGTGCATGCCCCGGAGCCGGCATATATGCCAATACCCTCCCACACTGCGTAGGACCAGAAATGACACTCGGCCGGCAGCGCATCATACCTGGAAGGAGGAACAAGAATTTTAAATCGGAAGTGCACTTCTGACTATTCAGGACTATTCACCCACCGGGGCGTGATCCCATTATTGAGGGAGTAAAATGCAGCCATGGAGAATGCCCAGTGTGACTAATTACCATACTGAGATGTAAGTATGAAACTCATTTTTTACAACCATTATAGGACAGTTTTAGGTCAGACAGGGATGTTAGGGATGTGCTAGCAAGGTGCAGGGACAGGTAGTGATAGGTTAGGGGGTAAAAACGAGCTGACAGGTTCCCTTTAAGCATGTGAAATGCATTCTTCATGGTGTTATGGTGATTGTCTTAGCCATTGCAGAATATTCCACTTTTATACCTTAAAAAACTCCAGGGTTGCATTTACAGTATGTTTTAGGTCATTGTCTTGTAAGAAGCTGTCCATTCAACCTTACTGAATTTGGTTGATTCTGAACAGAAAGTATAGCACTGTAAACTTCAGAACTCATCCAGCTGCTTCTGTGTTCAGTCACATCATCAATAAACACTAGTGACCCAGCGCCATTGGAAGCCTTCACCGTGTTTTACAGAGGATTTGGTGTGCTTTGGATCATGAGCTGCTCCAAGCGTTCTCTATACTTTCTTCTTCCAATCATTCTGGTACTGTGTTGATTTTAGATTCATCTGTCCAAAAAATACTTTTGCAGAACTGGGCTGGCTTCTTTAAATGTTTTTTGCAAAGTCTAATATTGCATTTTTATTTTTAAGGTTGATGAATGGTTTGCACCTTGTGGTGAACCCTCTGTATGTGCTCTCATTAAGTCTTCTTTTTATATATAGACTGAAACACCTACTTCCTGGAGAGTGTTCTTCATGTGGATGGATGTTGAGAAGGGATTTTTCTTCACTATGGAAAGAAGTCTGCCATCATCCACACTGCTGTTTTACATCCAAGCCTATTTCAGTTCCCATGTTCACCAGTGCACTCTTGTTTTTGCATAATGTACCAAATCCTTGATTTGGCCACTTTTAAGATTTCTGCTATCTCTCTGATTGATTTTTCTTTTTTTTCAGCCTAATGATGGTCTGTTTCACTTCCATTGAAAGCTCCTTTGACTGCATGTCATGGGTTCAAAGAAACAGCTTCCAAATGCAAATGCCACACCTGGAATCAGCTCCAGACCATGTACTTGCTTAATTTATGATTCATTAATGAATTACTAGGCCATGCAGTATATTAAAGGTGCTGTCCACTACTGGGAAATCAATTTCTCATTCGCCATGTCTGGCCCCATTAAAATAAAAAGCCTTTATTTACCTCTCGTGCTGACACCATTCTTGTTACACGAACTTCTTGCCCAATCACAACCGGTTTCTCGCTCTCAGCCTTCAAATGTATGGGTAATCAACATGAAAAAGAAAAAGATTTCTGGACTCATAGTGTATAATGTGATTTCTCCACTATTGAATGAATAGGTGCTTCCTCACTGTGTAGAGGCATACCCCAAAAGATTTGCAGCAGTAATTAAAGTAAAAGGTGGTCTTAAGAAGCATAGATTCAAAGGGGTTAAATACGGACACAGGTCACAATTTTCAAATTTATATTTTTAAAATAGGGTAAAGAATGTTTATTCCGTGTTAGCCAGTAGATAGAAAAATATTGGAATCTGAGAGTCCTCAGTGGTTGATACATTTTAATGGCTAACTGAAAAGATGGTAAGCATAGCGAGCTTTCGGGACATTATGGCCCCTTCATCAGGCTGATAATGACACAAATTCTGAAAACACATACATATATACATAAGCAAAAAAAAAGCAGGGTTAGATGATATAGCAAATACGACAGGTGACGTAAAGCAGAGTCAGGCTAGGGAGGAGGAGAGTAGCTGGGAAGGTAAGGTAAAGTGAAAATTTCAAGATAAGAGGAACCGATTGTATTACTGTTCTATGATTAGTGGCCTGTGGAGACCTGAAGATTCCTCAGTGAGTGTAGAAAGCCATAAATCAGGGCAAGAGAGTTCACATAAGAAGTGTCAAAAGTTCATTGTCCTCTAAATGAAGTCTGTTGGAAGATGTGATATCCCCAAATGCCCTTTCATTTTAAATAAAGACGCATGAATCTGTGATATCCCCAAATGTCCTTTCATTTTATATAAAGACGCATGAATCCATGTGAGACATTTAATCCTGTTTTGAATGCGTCAAAGGTCATTATCAATTTGTATTCCCAAATTCTTCTCTCTTGCTAAGATTTGAAGTGTCTCGAAAGCTTGCTATGCTTACCATCTTTTCAGTTAGCCATTAAAAGGTATCAACCACTGAGGGCTCTCAGATTGTAATATTTTTCTATTTTTAAAATATTTAGAAAACATGTATCATTCCCTTTGCACTTCACAAATACTTGCTACTTTGTGTTGGTATATCACATAAAATCCCAATAACATACATTTAAGTTTGAGGGTGTAAAGTGAACTAAAAATGTAGAAAATGATTGGGGTATGAATACTTTTTCAATGCACTGTATCTCAATAATCAGTTGCAAAGCACTGATACAGTCATTACATCTATCTGTTTACAGTGTTGGCCTCATCCAGATCATATACATTTCTACATTCGATGGTATCATCTCACTTTTTTGTGATTTTTTTTTTATCTGCCTTAAAGGGTAATATATAAAGAAGCACCAGTTCCCTTTCTGTTTTGTGCTATATTACTGACTCTATAAACATCTGCTACTGTGGTGTTATCACAGTCTTCGCTATCCCTTCGGGAACATCTGTCAGACACAAAGTGATTTCTTTCTTGTAACTAAACAGTTGATTTGGAAAGAATAAGACTCTGGTAAAAGTAAATATACAGTTCAGCTTGCATTGGGAAAATAAAGCCCGAAACCTTGTTATAGCTGTGATGTAAATGGCCGATCGGGAATTTAAATGAATACTTATTGAAAGTCAGATTTCAGTTTACTAGTTGTATGGAGGTGTTTTATGAGGTTTGACGATAGCAATCAAAGACTAAAATAGATTTATGTGCCGCATTTCCAAATACATAAATCATGTTATGCTCGACTATTGATGTGATACTCTAATTGAAATCAAACACTTCATTTCTACATACAGCGGGGGACTATTCCACATTTATAGTAGATGCTTTATAGTAGATGCTTTATAGTAGATGCAGAACATAGTTACAGTATATAAGACTAGATGGGAGCCCGATGCTATCGCATCGGGTGGGCGCCTACTACATTAAGCTGCCCGCTCAGCCACACCCATTGCAACGCCCTTCTGATAACTCTGCCCCCATCCCCACTACGGCCATTGAGTTCCCGACTTTGTGCATGAATGGGTGAGCAGCAGGAGCAGAGGTGGAGCGGAGGAACAGCGGGAGAGGAGGTGGAGTGGGGGAGCAGTGGGAGAGGGGGCAGGAGACTGGGCAGAGAGGGCTGCCATCTACTATATAACTGTCTAATTCTGAAATCCTGCATCGCAGATTGGTTGCGGGCGGCTGGTGCAACCAATCAGCGACGCAAGATTTCCGTTACAGATAGAATTAGGCCCCTTTCACATCAGCGTTTTTTTCAAATCGCGGCAGATGCGGTGAAAAAACCGCATCTGCCGCGATTACCGCATACCGGCTGCACTTGCGGCACGGTTGCGGCACGGTTGCGGCAAGCCCCATACAATGTATAGGTGGGCTTGCGGCAGGTGCAGCAAGTGCGGTTTTGGCACTTGCGGCAGGTGCGGCCGCGAAAAAAACGCGGCTGACCGCATTTTTTTTTGCGGCCATACCTGCCGCAAGTGCCAAAACCGCACCTGCCGCAAGCCCGCCTATACATTGTATGGGCCGTGCCGCAACCGTGCCGCAAGTGCAGCCGGTATGCGGTAATCGCGGCAGATGCGGTTTTTTCACCGCATCTGCCGCAATTTGAAAAAAAACGCTGATGTGAAAGGGGTCTTAGACGATTATATAGTAGATGAACATTGAGTAAATGTGCCTGTATTTTGTTGACAGTGCTGATGTTGGAGTTACAAGGATTCTGTCACAAGTGTTTTGCTACTTAATCTGAGAAATCTGAGCGCAGTATATTGTAGGGGCAGAGACCCTAATTTCATTGATGTGTCCCTTACTGGGATGCTTGCTGTAGTTTTCATAAGATTGTTGTATCAACAGGAGATTATCACTAGAAGACTTCTTGGCTTGCTGTTAGGTATTCCAACCATTCCCTCACCCTCATTGGCAGCTTTCTGCCCATAGAGAGTGTAAACAGATGGCTGCCAATCAGTGGTGTGGGCAGTGTTCAGCATATAGAGAACTGCTAGATCTACAGGAGATAAAAAAGGATTTTATCACAATTACAGCAACCATCAAAGTAAATGACATATCACTGGAATCAGAGTCTCTGCCCGTACATCATGCTGCTCTATGATAGTTTTATCCTCCCTGCGACCACTCGCTTTTAGACAGGGAGAGGTTATTTTCATGGCTCACTATTTACTGTGGCTGTAGTCATTTCCTGGCACTTTCACAGACTGTTCTATACACATGCTGCAAAGCAGGCTGTCAATCAAAGTATAGTGGTGTAATTACAGATATGCTCATTGTATAGTGAGTCGTGACCGTAAATGCTTCCTGCACCCCCCCAATTATTGAAAGCGAGCTGCTGCAGGAAGAATAAAATGTAATTTTCTCCCTGTGGTCACTGTTCCAGGAAGTCGGCTACTCAGAATTTAAATGCCAAATGCATGCAGATTACATTTATATATGCAAGTAAATAACATTTCTGGATGTTGTACTGTAGGTTCCGCCTAAATAAGGAGGTTCATTAACTCACCTCAAGCAACATGATCACAGGTGGCAGATGGATTACCATGGCACCCGGATTTATCAAGGCCCCATTACTGCCATACTTGTACATGTGTATAAATTGTCGATTTACTTATCTATGAATAAGCATATGAGTAATCTAATACTAATATACTTCAAGTTATTGTATAATTTTCCAAATCAAAAGAAGTGGGAGGTTTAAGGTCCTTTTATACTATGTATATCAAAGTCACTAGTGTTATGTTTTAATTCATGAATTTATTAAGTAAATTATGCATACATATAAATTATGCGTACATATAAAATTCATTACATAGCACATACAAAGGATATACATAGGTTACATTATTTTATTTATTTCATAGGTGATCAATGTTTAAAGTGACGTTGTGACATTAAAATTTCCATGTGGCAAAGTAGTATCCCCACTACAATGGACATGAGGTAGTGATCAAGGGTATGTGGGCAATATGTGTAAATTCATTCCATCTACGCTAAGTAAATCTATTGTGAATACTGTGGCTGTGCACTGCATTACATAGGGTTTGACTGTGATTAATGCTCCCCTGGGGTGGATGAACTGGAGGAGTGATGTACAGGACAAGTCCAGCACTACTCCACAGGGCTCCCCCCAGTGTGGGCTGTATATTCATTACACAGTCAGCCTCTGGTCATTAATTGACCTGCAACAAAACTTGCACAGCGTAGATGGAATGAATTTACACATAATACCCACATACCCTTGATCACTACCTCATGTCCATTGTAGAGGGGATACTACTTTGCCACATGGAAATTTTAATGTCACAACGTCACTTTAAACATTGATCACCTATGAAATAAATAAAATAATGTAACCAATGTATATCCTTTGTATGTGCTATGTAATGAATTTTATATGTACGCATAATTTATATGTATGCATAATTTACTTAATAATTTCATGAATTAAAACATAACACTAGTGACTTTGATATACATAGTATTAATGGACCTTAAACCTCCCACTTCTTTTGATTTGGATAATTGCACATATAGGAGGGGTCCATTCTGGCCAATGGCCAACCTAATGATACACATTGTAAAGACAACTCTTTTGATGTTACTAAGTTATTGTATAAGCAATAAAATTATGAAGGGTTAAGCCCTGCTGTTTTGCAGAGAGGGCGGGTGATGATGTTAGGGGCTGGGGTGGCCAGTAGGGCTCTGAGGGTGGTGGCATTCAATAGTGTACAGTGGGGAGGGAGCGGGCCTGTATGTCCTAGGGTGGCTGGCCATACTGAGAATAGGGGAGGGGCGTGATTGTGCTAAAGTATGTGGATACGACCAGTTCTCCATTTACATGCACAATCATACCCCCTAGACGTTCCCTGCCAGCCGCAAATGTGTTATATCTAGGAAACCCTGAAAAATGTTGACAACATATATATTGCAGATTGTCAACATTTTGCAGCCTAGATATAAAAATGAAATATAGCAAAAGCCCGGACAACCCCTTTAAGGGAGCTAAAAATAAACTATTACAATTTTTTTCAAGGGATCCTATCACATGTAGAAATGATACTAACCTTCAGATAAAGGGTTAATTGCAGGATAATAGCATATGGAAACTTCACAGCACCTGCACATTGAACCCCAATGCCAAGAGGAAATGAATTTCATCGCTCCCGGCAGCACTTGGCTTCGGGCACAGGGGTGGCGCCAGGGGCAGGTTCAGCCACCGGTCTGTGTATGGAAAGTGGTGACCATAACCACACCCTCCCCAATACTGGCGGGCAGCTGCTTAGAACCAGTTTTCAGTCAGTGCGGGGAAAAGACGAGGGTTGTTTACAACAGACACTCTCAATACACAGAACGCTGACTGAACCTGTGCCAGTGCCTCCCCGTGACTGAAACCTGAATGCTGCCAGGAGGATTAAAGCTCATTTCCTCCTGCCAGTGGGGTTCAATGTGCAGACGCCAGGCAAGTTTCAAACACTAAACCTGCAGATTAAACCCAAATCTGATCCTAATAGCATTTTCACATGTGACAAGCTCCTTTTTAAAAAAAAGTTCAAATTGACTCTTCTTTCTGAAACCAACAAAATAGATTTGAGATCTATGTTTGTAAATGTGTAATATTTTTAAATATAAAAATATTTAACACTTGGCAGAGGCTGCGGGACAGTCGGAGGGGTGAGTACGCCACTGCCGCTGGTCTCCCTATTGTGTAGATGTCAGCACTGCAGCGGGTGTAACATACATGATGCTCAGTCAATTTCACCTGTGGCAAGTAACAGGTGTGTGAAAAATCACATCTGAAACCAGATAAACAGAGGAGATAACTCATTCTTTACAGTATGTGTGCCACATTAAGCATGGAGAACAGAAAGAGGAGAAAAGAACTGTCTGAGGATCAAAATGTTTGAAAAATATCAACAATCTTTAGGTTACAAGTAGTGATGAGTGAACACTACATTTCTCTAGTTCTGGATACTTGAATCGAGCAGGTTGGACTCTCGGAGTATAATAGAAGTCAATAGGAAACAAGATAATTTTTCCTGAAGACCCAACAAGGAAGGCAGTGGGGCAAGAAAATCACTGAAATGGATGGAAACAGCATAGGGAAGACACCTGGACGTATCTCTGAATCACAGGTCACTGCTGGGAACAATGTTGTCAGAGTATTAGGCTGTGTACACACTGTGCGCTTTCACTGAATTTTTTGATACATTTTTAGTGAAGCTTTGTCACAAAACATTAAAGGAACCCTGATACCAATAAAGTCAATATGAATCGTGCAGTGTCTTGCACACAGTGCTTACTTGCACATTAAGGCTGTGTGCTCATGGTCCGGAGGAGCTGCGTGTTGGACGCAGCTCCTCCGGACCTGAGTGAAGCCGCGGGTGGCCACAGGGAGAACGCAGCCGCCCTGTACTCACCATGTGCGGCGGGTGCAGGGCGGCTTCTCCCTGCAGTCACCCGATGGGAGCTGCTTCCGATTCCACAACATGAAATGAACATGCTGCAGAGGAGGAGCGGAATGCCGGCAATCTGCACCGCAGCTGTCAGATCGCTGCAGTCGGGGTAAGCATATTGAGAATGGGATTTCTTGATCCCATCCACTATGCTTATACTGTACTATGCAGCGTTTTGGATGCAGCGGCAAGATGCTGCATACAAAACGCTGCATATACTGATCGTGTGCACGCACCCTTAGTATAGAAAGTAATCTGCAGGATGTCATTTCTTTCAACAAAAACTCAGGTGAAAAATGCATTAAAAATGCATGTAAAAACACATCAAAAACATAGCAAAAACGCACGTTTTAGTCACTGCATTTTCCTTCCAGGAGATGCAGAAATGGTGCAGAAATTTCTGCAACCAAATTCACAATGTGTGCACCCTGATTACAGTCCTTCTGTAGGTATACAGCTGCTACCTAAAAACAAATCTCCTTTCAGGGCTACATATTTGAGGGGGCTCCGGGGCAGTAGTCATGGTTGAAGGTCGGTTCTTGGACGTCCTGTCTATAATCGAAGTCTCAGGTCAACCAGGTCCTTCCTGAAGTGAAGACAAACACTGAGGCAAACAATTCTTAACCAACATTTCTTTTTAGTTCACAATTCTGACTTTACAAGTGAGGCAGTGGGCACACATCTTAAGCAGAGTTTCTTTATCGTTAATCTTCAGGTACAT
Source organism: Allobates femoralis (assembly GCA_033576535.1). Lineage (NCBI taxonomy): Eukaryota > Metazoa > Chordata > Amphibia > Anura > Aromobatidae > Allobates > Allobates femoralis. Next base: position 456,312,171 of record JARQOC010000005.1, on the reverse strand, counting down.
AATATAAATTCTTTTAAGTTTATTTCTCTACCCATTGAACTACCTTCATTTTCCTTATCTCTGAACAATCTTCAAGGGGTCTTTGAACTATGGCGAGGAATGAGCCATATGCTCGCAGGCTCTCCGCAAAGAGAGTCTATCATTTCCGGAAGAGAAAAGGACCAGGGAAGGAATGCCATAGTTCCAGTGAAGAGCCTTATGCTCGTAGTCACTGCTGAAGGTTCTGCACAGAAAAGTTTGTGCACCCCTTGAGAGGAAGGGTCTGAGGCCCGGCTTGAAGTACATCCAATAGCACAGTCTCTAGTCTTGGGGAAATTCATTTGTTACTAGCTCTTAGCTCTCTCATCTGAAGTTCCAATTTTTAGGAGAACATCACGCTACTTCAAAGTTATCCTGCTGTTTTGGAGCAAACGAGATCACCCACAAATTGCAGCCTTTTAATTATAAATCAAACTGAACGTCTGAACTCTACTGTAGTCAAACCCAATCTGAATCTAAGATGGAGTCAGTACTGTTCTTTAGTCACAGGCTCCTCAACCTGTGGGATAATCATAGAGTCTAGCTCTTCATTACCTTGCAGTCACCTATTTGCAAAGCAGTTCCTATCTTACATTGTCCTAATAATAACATTTCTAACAACATTAACATCTTCTTTTCCTGTCACCAGGCGCTTGGGTCTATGAAGTGGGTCATCTCGATCCCAGTCTTAAATAGAAAAAACAGAAAGCTTGTATGTATAAATAGAGATCACCGAGATAATGATGGAAAAATACACAAATCTTTATTATTTCACAAATACAGAACAAGTACTGAATCTCATTAAAATTAATTAAAATATAGCAAAAGCTATACCAATAGACACAGGGTGTGGAAAATATCAACACTGACTCTCTATACTAATCAATGAATGGGGGTATAAGAAAAACTATACACAATATGCAATAAGCAATAATAGAATATACAATATGTTCAGACAGCACACATCAAATGTACAAAGAGGTAAAAAACAAGAGCTTTGTATATAATAATACTGTACAAGATTAGGGCAAATTGCCAGACAAAAGTGATAAATCATAAATCTGGATAATAGACCCTATACAAACTACTTTGTAAGTCAAACTATAGCACCATACAGATAAAGTGAGACATGGTGCTGTAAACAATGCAAAAGACCAAATAGAAATAGCAATAACCTGAATCTTAAACCATCTAAAAATTATATAATCACATGATTAGAAGAGGTGAAGCCCCATGTAGAGCCATGGCTTCGTCAGGGAAAGTTAGGGGAATAACTTAGTGTCCATTCTTATATAGGGCACCAAATTGCAAATATTTACATCTAATATTTACCATTTGGGGCACAGGTTGGCGGGAGTTACGGTATGCGGACACAGAAGTTAAATGCTCACCCTGTATATGTCTACCTGAATGTACTTGCTCCCTCATGCAAAATGCGCATGAGGACCAGAAGCGGCCAGTCGATGGTTTGAGTGCACATTAAAATGACAATCCAAGGAGAAAAAATCTATGGAAGAAATGCTCTGCTCTGGCTAAAAGTTTGCACATGCGCAATAAAAGCATTTTTTACTATCTACCTTCCACTGTCAAGCTCAATGTAGAAAAATATAGGCAAACTAATTTATTCATAAGGCGCCCCAATACTATGTGAACCAAGGAGAATTTTTCTTTTTTTTACACAGAAATTCAGATCTACAAAAGTAAACAAAGAAACTGTGGCATTATGAAATGTAGATCCATGTCAATAAGACATGTATAATAGAATCATAGTACATGGAACCAAATACTTGTATGCACCATATAAAGAGTGAGTACTCTGAATTCGGTATTATAGATACTCTATTTTGGAGATTATAGTGAAATATGTATATGAGGGGAATGGATACCCAGCAGTTAATGGTTAAATTCTGTGTCACTACACAAATTGTTACAACCTATGTTATCTTGAGCACAAAGCTAGCTTTCCAGGTCACAGGGACTACAGTCTCTCTAGGTGACATCCTGCCAGCCCAGCAATAAAAAACATTTCACACATTTAGTGAGTTTCAAACAGTCCAACAGATGGGCAGCAAGGACTAGAAGATTGAGTCAGAGAAGACAAAAGAGCATTTTAAAAAATAATGTATGCATGGCTAAATTAGTGATGGCTCCAATCATAGTTTCAGAATTAGAATATTCAGATCCAATGGCGTACTAGAAACTCTGCCTCACACCAAATCCTATAAGAACTCATGCAAGCCAGGAGTTCTTAGTTCACACATTGAGGGCAGCCGAGCTGCTGACTGTGATCTCATAATCCATCCACCCTCAGAAGCAGAATAGAGGCTGCAAAGTTTAGGTATTTCTGTAAGTTTCTCCCTTTTATTTTATAACTGTTTTGCATATTTGTATGTCACTTTTTATTTGTATTTTTATATATTTTTGTTGTAAGCACTGTACCTTTCTATTAAAGATTAAAACTTTAATAAGTTTGAACCTTGTATTCTCTAAAGAACCCATAGCCCTAGAGAGTGTGCAACCCTGTTGATTGTTTCATATTCTTAGTTTAGGCGGACCTCATCGCCCGAAATCCAGTGAGTGGTGGGCGTGTGTGTGAAGCAGGGTGCGCAGTCTGTGTCGAGGTGTGATTTAGGCTCCCTTTTAGCATAGGACAGAGGTTGAGTCCTGGATTGAGTGAGAGGAGATAGATTGACACTTGCAGGCGCAATCCCGAGTCACATACTGAAAAGTGGGTATGTGACAGAGATACTAAAATGTATATCCCAAACATGATGTTGAAAAGAGGTTATATAAAGTATGCCAATGTAGGTTGTGTGCACAAAATAATAAACCCCTCAGGTAAATAATAAACTTTATAGGAGGTGCAAACACAAGCCTCAGTGAAAAAGGACAAAATAGTCCAAAACCGCTGTGCATAAAATGGCCAGCCAGGCATAGAAAAAACATATAAATATTAAGATATTAAGACATTACCAGTAAGTAATAGTCATATGTGCAGACCTTTATCAACGCAAATACAAATACTACATTTAGAAGAATAATGCTTACTGAAAAATTAAAATTCCATACAGCATTCTTCGTTTATTATGAAAGAACTAACAAAATCTCATATTGCAAAAATAGTAATGGGGGAGCGAGTTTGAAGAATAGGACATAGGTGGTGGGAACAATGCAAGGGAGGGTGTAAGAAAGAGTACAATGAAATTAACCCAATACTACAATCTGCAGAGAAATGTGTGATAGAGCATATTTCTTTTTACAGATAAGCCAAGAGAGGCAACGTCAGTATTGCATAGATGATGTTCCATATTCATTACTTCATTTCTTCATCCATATTTAAGGATCCTGATAAGTGTTATCCCTTCTTATCAAAGGAGTTCTAAAGAGGGAAAGAAAGGCAAAAATAAAACAAGAAATGACAATAATGAGGATTTTAAACATCCCGGCTCCTTCATATTGCACTGTACATTTTTAAATGAAATTGTCCATAAGGGCATTCATTCTTAATGAGCAATTATGCACCACAAGTCAATATTTTTATTAATATTATAATTTTTTGTTAAAACCCATAAACAGAAGCTCCTCATTTAAACCATGTGGGGCAGCACTTTGGAGATTATAGGTCCATTTAGATTAATGTCTGAGAAGTATATCCATGACTTGTCCACCTCTAATACTTGGAATAGTCTTATGAAGCACTCTAATCTGTATACAGTATTTTCCGCATTATAAGGCGCACCGGATTACAAGGCGCACCATCAAAAAAGGGCTGCTAAGCCGTCTTGGTTCATATATAAGGCGCACCAGATTATAAGGCGCACCTTATTACCATAAAAAAACAAAGCTCAGACCGTAAATCAAACTTTATTCAACTTTTTAACGATAACTCTCAACTTCTTCAGCTGTAACTGCAAATCAATACCAGTACATTTACTTTTCAGTTCATTCGTCCAGCAAAAATCCATCAAATCCTTCATCTTCAGTATTGGAGTGTAACAGTTGGGCGATTTCGGCATCAAGCATGCTCGGGTCCCCCTCTCATTATCTGAGTCGGTCTTGTTGCCGATGCTTAGCTCTTCAGGGATGATTCCAGCCTTTGTGAAAGCTCGGATGATCCTGGAGACTGATCTCCCAGGCATCCACGATCCACTTGTACAAAGTGTGGCATAACTCGCACGGCTTTGCCTCCTGGTGTTGGTGAATGTGTGGTCACCTTCTGTCATCCGCTGCTTCCATGCAGCTCGCAATGTAACTTTAAATGACCTGTTGACGCCTATATCTAGCGGCTGGAGCTCTTTGGTTAATCCACCCGGAATGACGGCAAACTCCGAATTAGTTTTCTTCACTTGGGCTTTGACAGTATCGGTCACATGGGTGCACATAGAGTCATAGACCAATAGGGATGGGGATCTGTGAAAAAAGCCATCTGGTCTCTTGATGTAGACCTCCCTCAGCCACTCACTCATCTTCTCCTCGTCCATCCAGCCCTTTGGGTTAGCCTTGATGATGACACCAGCAGGAAACTTTTTTGGGTAAAGTCTTCCTCTTGAAAATGACCATTGGTAGTAGTTTATGGCCATTAGCCTGACAGGCGAGAACTACAGTGAAAGCTGACTTCTCGTTTCCTGTAGTACGTATAGATACCGTACTGGTCCCTTTTTTCTCAACAGTACGTTTTACGGGGATGTCGAAAGTGAGGGGGACCTCATCCATGTTAGTGATGTGTTCTGGTTGGATATTCTTTTAACTTATTTTGGTTATACAGTTGGTGCAGAAAATGGCCAGCTTCTCTTCATAATCCTCTGGCAGTTGCTGGCAGACAGTAATTCTAGCGTGGATGGAGAGATTACGTCTTTTCATAAAACGAAAGCACCATGAAGGACCTCATCAAAAGTTCTTGATCTCCATGTCACGTGCTAACACTGTGGCTTTGAGTCAAATAGAGACAGTAGAGATGCTTCTAGCTGCGTTTCTCTGTTCGATAACCCACTGTTCTATTTTGTCCTCCAAATGTGTCTATCTTGCTTTGTTTCCTCGGAAACTCAGTTTGGTCTTCTTTACCTGGCGTAGGGCATCTTCTTGTTTCCTCCATTTACACACTATAGATTCATTAATGTTGAAATCTCTCGCAGCTGCTCTATTTCCATGCTCTACTGCGTGACTTGTAGCTTTAAGCTTAAAATCTGCATCATAAGCATGTCTCTTAACAGGAGGCATTTTTGGGGTAGTAGGTATGCTGAAACACAGATATTCCGTGGGACTTCTGTGCACAGAGCTGTACGTAGCACTGCAAGGACTCCGGGGGAACACGTTCTGTCGTGCTGTGGAGATAACAGAAGGAGAGTTTTTGTATACAAGTGCGCACAACCAATTGCAGGTGAAAATGTTTACGGTACGGTAGATTTCTTGGTGAAAAAAACAAAAAAACTTGATGTACGGTACATCTGTAGCCCCATCATCATCTTCCAGTATCCCTCTGTAGCCCCCCATCATCCTCCAGTGTCCCTCTGTAGCCCCCCATCAACCTCCAGTATCCCTCTGTAGCCCCCCCATCATCCTCCAGTATCCCTCTGTAGCCCCCCATCACCCTCCAGTAACCCTCTGTAGCCCCCATCATCATCCAGTATCCCTCCGTAGCCCCCATCACCCTCCAGTATCCCTCTGTAGCCCCCATCACCCTCCAGTATCTCTCTGTAGCCCCCATCATCCTCCAATATTCCTCTGTAGCCCCCCATCACCCTCCACTATCCCTCTGCAGCCCCCCATCATCCTCCAGTATCGCTCTGTAGCCCCCCATCATCCTCCAGTATCAATCTCAGCCCCCCATCATCCTCCAGTATCCCTCTGTATCCCCCATCACCCTCCAGTATCCCTCTGTAGCCCCCCATCACCCTCCAGTATCCCTCTGTAGCCCCCATCATCCTCCAGTATTCCTCTGTAGCCCCCATCATTCTCCAGTATCCCTCTGTAGCCCCCATCACCTTCCAGTATCCCTCTGTAGCCCCCCCATCATCCTCCACACACACCACACACACACACACAGTCAGACACACACACATAAACTGATTCTTACTGGTGCTTACTGCTCCACAGCGGTCCTGCGCTGGTGGTACGGTAAGGCACTCACAGCACAGGAGCCCTCAGCCAATCACAGCGCAGGAGCCCTCAGCCAATCACAGCGCAGGAGCCCTGAACCAATCACAGTGCAGGAACCACGAGCCAATCAGAGTCTATGGACTGATGTCAGCTGGCCTCGGATTGGCTCAAGGTTCCTGCGCTGTGATTGACACAAGGCTCCTGGGTGGAGATCGGCACACTGCTCGGAGCTGTGATTGGCTGATGGGCTCCTGGGCTGTGAGCGGCGCAGCTGCTGGCATACTGAATACAGTGATGCTGAATACAGCGGCGGGCACCGGACAGTGGGGACGATGGGATGAGTCACAGCTGCATGCCCCGGTCTTGTGATCGGTGGCATGTTGATCAGGTATGCCTTATTTTCTGGGGGTGCCTTATATTTGCAGGCACATGGCACCCCCTAGCATGCATTATTTTCGGGGAAAAAACGTACATAAGGCGCAACACACTATAAGGCACTTTTGTTTCTAAGAAAATTTTAGTCTTTTATGTACGCCTTATAGTGCGGAGATACGGTACTTTTAAGAGATCCATCATGGCGACTTCAAGTATGCTGCAACCGAAAGTGATTGGCATGCCTTCGCTCTATTGTTCGGCATGTCCATGTCCAAAAAATTATGCTGATGCGTCTTGTGTTTTTGGGTGGTCTGTCCAACATAAAATTAGGACAGCCACAGATGATCATGTACCTATGTATGTTTTATCATACGATGGCGTAGAATCGAGTGCTGATTCACGGTGCTCTTTTAGCGATAACGAATGTCAAATTGTACATTCACTGCATGGAAAAGTGCCATTGCAACCAAAGATGAATTAGGCATTATGGTAAGTGTCAGTTCCACACATGATGCTAAATCGTCAGACTTTGAACGTCACCGATTGTAAAAAACAGTGACAGTTCATTGTGACACTAGGTCAGGAGAGTTAGGGACCTTGTTAGTGGGCCTTACCTCGAGTGATGTGATTGTCATCAATCTGACTGACCGATAGTCATGACGGCAGAAAGTGTGATACGCAATCGCTGCAGGAGTCGGCTGTTAGTTTGCCTGGATCTGCACTCATCCTGCTGTGCCACTGCCCTACACTCAAGTGCCCGGTCCCGGCTCTCTTCCAATTCCCAGTTCCTCCCTCACTCCTGCTTCTTCTCCGTCTCTCTCTCCTCCCAGGTCTCCTCCTTCTGACCTCCAGGCTCGTGCTGTGCCCGCTGACTCCCCCCATCTTCTCTGCTCTCCTCGATCACCTTCAGAGTCACCTCCTTCGCGCTCTCCTCCCTTCGCTCCCAGCTCTCCTCCACCCCATCATCTGCTCGCTTTCCACTTCCACGAACCTCCTCCCTCTTCTGGTGCCGCTCTCCTCCATCCTGTGCTGACACCCGTCGCCTCTGCCGCACCTCTCAGCCCAACCCTGCATGAGGAGATGAGGCTGATGATGACATGGAGGAGATGAGGCTGATGGGCAACACATTGACAGTCAGGGACAGCGATCTGTATGTGTCGCTGTTCCTGTCTCTGTGTCACCAACTAAGTGCACTTGGGATCGGGGAGAGTGTAGCGCAGGTCACTCACCTTCCCCATGGTGATCGGCATCATAATGTAATTATGATGGGCCGATTACCGGTACCCAGGTTGCATGGCGAATCTGGTAACCTGACCAAGCCTCAGAGATCATGCGATTTGGGACTTGGTGTTGCAGCACTGGCAGCTGCACTGTATGGAATGTATTGCATACAGTGCAGCATCAGTGTGCCCAGAGACTGCAGCAAAGGATTCTTGATCTGTGCTGTGTCATTGGAGGGATGACCGTCATGGACCTCTGTGTGGACTATGTCGGAGGGCATGTGGGGTAATAAGATGGAGTCCAAATATATGTTTGTGTTTTTTGTTATATAAAATGATACACTGCAAAAGTACAGGGCTCGCTACCCGAGTAATTCTTAAGGAAACTGTCGAGTAGCAAGTCCCGAGTCGTACTATTCGGATGCAGTCCCGAAAAGTACAGTAATTCGCCATCCCTAGTGGAGCCCATTATCACAGTGCAGATCTCTGCTAATCACAACAAATTTCCATGTGAACGTGCTGCGATTTGCAGAGTATTTGGAGCTATTATTGAGTTCTATGGGTGAATCGTAGCAAAATATGTAAAAGAACTGACATGCTGCAGATTTTTCACAGTAAAATGTGCGCTTTTCTGCTGCAGATAATCAGCAGCATGGGCACAGCAATCTGATTTCCTACACTGTGCAGGGTAAGTGCGTACTGTGGAATTGTCAAATATGAAGAAACAAAATGTGAGGGAATCTGCAGCGTCGGCGCATAGCCTAAAATTCACATATCAGGTCCCCACTCAATAACATCCCTCCTTCCCATGAGCCCAAAATTTGTTTTTCCACCACATATGGAGTATCAGCATAGTCAGGAGAAATTGCCACATATTTTGGAGTCCATTTTATCATGTAGCCTGTGTGAAAAATAAAAAATCCTTTTTTTATCCGCAAAAACATTGTTTTAGCCTCCATATTTTCATTTTCACAGCTCAATTATACAAAAATCTGTGATGCACCTGGGAATTCAAGGTGCTCATCACACATCCAAATAAATTCATTATGGATCTAGTTTCCAAAATGTGGTCACTTGTGGGGGGTTTTCACTGTTTCGGCACAGTGGGGCTCTCCAAATGTGACATGACACCTACAGACCATTCCATCAAAATCTGCATTCCAAAATGTCACTCCATCCCTTCAGAGCCCTGCCATGCATCCAAACAGTGGTTTTCCACCACATATAAAGTATCAGCGTACTTAGGACAAACTTCCCAACAATTTTTGGGATCCATTTTATCCTCTCACCCTGTTAGAATTAAAAGATCGAGGCTAAAAGAACATTTTGTGGAAAAAATAAGGACTTTTTCATTTTCACAACTCAAATTTTTAAAATTCTATGAAGCACCTGGGGGCCCAAGGTGCTCACCACCCATATCTAGATAGGTTTCCTGGTGGGTTTAGTTTCCAAGATGGGGTCACTTCTCAGGAAACTCCATTGTTTAGGCACATCAGGGAATCTCCAAATGTAACATAGTGTTCACTAACGATTTCAGCTAATTTTTCGCTTGCAGCGTCAAATTGCGCTCTTTCCCTTCTGAGCCCTGCTGTGCGCCCAAACAGTGGTTTGCCACAACATATGTGGCATTGGTGTACTCAGGAGAAATTGCCCAACAAATTTGTCCAGTTGCTCCAGTTTCCCTTGTGAAAATGTAAAATTTGAGGGTAAAGCAACATTTTTGTTGGAAAAAGTAAAATGTTAATTTTTTCCTTCCACATTGCTTTAGTTCCTTTGAAGCATCTGAAGAGTTAATACTCTTCATGAATGTGGTTTTAAGTAGTCTGAGGGGTGCAGTTTTTGGAATGGTGTCACTTTTGGGTAGTTTCTGTCAAATAAGCTCCTCAAAGTGACTTCAAATGTGATGTGGACACAAAAGAAAGTGGCTTTGTAAAATTTGTAGAAAAATGAGAAATTGCTGATGAACTTTGAACCCTTCTAACTTCCTAACAAAGAAAAATTTTGTTTCCAAAATTGTGCTGATGTAGACATGTGAGAAATGTTATTTATTAACTATTTTGTGTGAAATTACTCTCTGGTTTGAAGGAATAAAAATTAAAAACTTGAAAATTGCAAAACTTTCAAAATTTTTGCCAAATTTACAATTTTTTCACAATTGTCCCAAATTTACCACTAGCATGAAGCCCAATATGTCAGAAAAACAATCTCAGAATCGCTAGGATCCGTTGAAGTGTTCCAGAGTAAAGTGACGCTGGTCAGAATTGCAAAAATGGTCTGGTCATTAAACCGCAAAGTGACTTGGTCCTCAAAGGAGTTAATACTCTATGTAATGAAATCACACACAAAACAATTAAACTGTCGATGTCTTCAGGGGAGGCACAGGACTGCAGGTCTACCCACTTAAAGTTCTTTGCCTGTCTTGCCCAAGTGACGCGCCCCACGGGTAGCCATCCTGAAGCCGTGGCCCTGGGGCTCAGCTGAATAGGGGTGGGGAACTATTTACGGGGAATTATTTACAAAGTTTTTCTTCATGACGCCACCTGCTGAGTCTGGTGATGCTCACCAGCGCCACCACAGTCCTCCGGTGGTTGGTGGTATTGCGGCCTAGATGGATTAGTCCCCACAGGCTCCTTGGGCTCCTCATAGAGCTCCTCGATCTCCACGTCTGGTAGGGTGGGTTCAGGTGCAGATGTAGGTGCAGTCTCCAGCCGGGGACTGCTGCTGGCCTGGGACAGTGGTGGTGTCCTGGGCTCCGTCTGCGTCCCCTCGTCCCGGGTCTCTGCTGGTGGTGGAAGGGAGGTGCGGTACTGCTCCACAGCTCTTGCCGCAATTTCTGCCTCCCGCGCCTCATGGGCTGTCCTTCTCGCTGACAGCTCGTAGGTCCGTTCCGCGCTCCACCGCCGGCACACCCACGTCATCGTCTGCTCCATCTCCTACCGAAGCCGGTGAATGAGTCCCGCCAATAGTCTGCATCCCCCTCTAGCGTGAGCAGGGACGCAGCTGCTGGATCGCCTCTTTCAGTGCGGGTCTGATTCTCCAGCTCGCGGACGCCGTCTCTCCATCGGGGTGCTGCCATGCTGCCGGGTACAAAGGAGTCTGATGGCGTCTGCCCTTCTCTTCCGGTTTGTACAGCCATGGGCGGGCATTCCCTGGACACTTCCTGTGGGCCGCTCCCCTGATTGATTGATGGCAATCGGGGTGGCCACACTTTTTCGCGCCTCTGGCTAGGCCCTCCTTCTTCTAGGGCTGAGGCACTCCCCCGGGCCTGCACATGTTGTTTACTTCATGGCGTCGGTGCCATCTTGGGTCCTCGGGCAATAATGGCGGGAACCCATCATGGCACCGTGCAATGTCAATAAAAGTCAATTTAAGTCCAGTTCAAAGCACACGGTACCCGGTGGTACAGGGCACGGGATCCTGTTCGTGACCGCCAGAAGCTTGACGCGCTCCAGGGCTCGGGTACTCGGCTCTCGGGCTGTTTCAGTCAGGGAAGTCATGGGTGGCCATCCTAAAGCCGTGGCCCTGGGGGTCAGCTGAATAGGGGTGGGGAACTATTTACAGGGGATTATTTACAAAGTTTTCCTTCATGACACCACCTGCTGAGTCTGGTGATGCTCACCATTGCTGCCACAGTCCTCCGGTGGTCGGTGGTAATGCGGCCTAGATGGATTAGTCCCCGCAGGCGGGACTGGGCCACCGGGGCAGTGATGCTTTAACGCAAACAGTTTATATACAAATGATGCAGTAGAGCGGAAACTTCACTTCACCGGGTAACTTTACTTGAAAAACGTTCATCCAGCAATACAGTCTTTCAGCAGTTATTGGTGTTGTAATGGCAAATGCTCTGGATGCTGCAGTTGGGATTTCTAGCTGTAGATGGAATCCTCCTTTATGTTCCTTCCTTTTCCTTCTTTTCTGTTCCCAGTACTGTGAAGCCTGATCTCTTAGAGACGATCGGACCTCCTGCTGGTTCTACTCTCTTCTCCTCCCTTGTACCCGTCGGGTTAACCTTCTTTTGTATGCTGCAGCCGCCTACTGCAGTTCTGGTTCCCCTCTTGTGGGGTCTTTGGGAGTCGGGGACGTATTTATAATATCCCCGTTTAACGGATTTTCTGTGAGCCTTGAAGGATCTCACAGTTGCGGGCTCCAGTACCCGGTTTCTTTCCTATCAGGCAAACTCTACCGTTACTCACTTCCCCATTCAAGTGAACTCTGCCTCTCTGAGTTTCCTCTTTTCTCTTTCTTTCTCTGTTTCTTGGGATCTTTGCTTTCTTGGGGCCCCTCAGCCGAGGTGGCCCCCCTTGCTCCTTTAGGCTGGCTGCCTGGCTCCTTCCACATTCCCTCCACCGACTCTATTCTCTAACCGACTGCCTAACTAGTTTCCCCTAGAGGCCACTATATCTCCTCCCGGGGTCCCTCCCACCTACTATCCTAGTGTGTGGGTGTCAGCTCTAGGGTTCCATCTAGTGACCATAGTCCCAACTGCAGTGGAGTACTACACCGCTTTTTTGGGTGCAGTACCCCTTTTGTGGCACCTACGTAGTGGGGCATCACACAAGTGTCAGCAGTAGGTGTATCTACCACCTTGAAAAATAAAGTGTCTGGCTTGTACAAAAATTGTATTGAAGTACATGGGGCCGATGTTACACATTTATGAGTTAAAGGTATTGAGAGAATAAATAGACCATCTAGGGGAGAATTGGGGGCATACTGTTCCAAACAAGGAGGCATTCTGGATCCTTGCCTTGGACACGTATTATCCTTTTGGTTTGAACTTTAAAAACAATTTGATGTACGGTATTTTTATTAGTCTCCCCGATATACACATTTTTCTTTCTTTGCCTTTTCTACCCTCTGTGTTGTTTACAAGCAACTTAGTTTCAAAATGAGTACACAGTGCAGAATTCCATATATTTTAGTTGTGCATACATTTTGTTGGTGTGTATGATTATCCTAACATTTTGGTGAAATCATGTGAACATTTATACATATTATTGTGTTGGTTTTGAGTTCTCATGTCACATATTTTTTCTTACATGTATGTGTCCATTGTATGTTACATCTATAATATAGCATTTACTGTTTGTAAACATATGTGCCTACAAAGGGTTCATAGTTATAAAGGTTTTTCGTTATGGTTTTGTGTCTGACATCTAATATATAAATATGCCTTCCTCTGGATCAACATGTTTGTTAGGTTGAACTAGATGGACTTAAGGCCCCGTTACAGCTTTCGACATCGTTCAAAAGTGACGTCAGGAACGATGTTGAAATGACATTGTTGTTGCATCGTTGAGTGTAAACGCATGATTCAACAACTATAGTTGTTCAAGTCGGTGTTGACAGGTTTTCCTGCATGCAGGAAAACCTGTCAACTTCTACTTAAGCAACCTGCGGCATCGTTCGGTGTGACACCGCAATAGTGATGTCACGGCCGACTTTGCCCATTCACAGCAGTGAGCAGGGATCGTTCGCGGTGTTTGAGTGAGTTGTCCATGATATCTGGACGTGTGACAGCTCACTAGCGATGTTGAACAGCTGTGAAAAAAATCAGCGCACTCCCGAGATCGCAAACAACATTGTTGTTAAGTTCTACCGTGTAATGGTACCTTTAAGGTCTTCTTCAACCTTAAATACTATGTATGTTACTATGAGTGTATGTGTGTATGTCCACTAAAGGAATCCACACCATCGCATTTACAATCACGAAATTTTGCACAGCCACCTAATATGACTCAGGGGATGTCATACACTATGTTTTGAAGATAACTTTTTAACCCACGTGTTTTACAGTCAATCGCCAAAAACTGTTCGTATATGTGAGATAATAGATACTGCCTTGCCTGTTTTGACAGTTAGCCTGGATATTTATCAGGTGACATATAGCAACCAATCACAGCTCAACTTCTAATTGGTTGCTGTATAGGCAATGAAGGACATTCATAGTATAACACAACTTGTGTGGCACCCCAGTGCTCCGGTTGCCACAATGGCATTAAGGGTACCTTTACACGCCGCTACTAGCGGGTGGATACAACCAGCTACACGCTACAAATGTAGCTTGCATCGGCAATGTACCCCGTAGTAGCGGCGTGTGAAGACGGTAGGAGGCACCCGGCAGTAGATGCATCTGTTTCCGAGCACTGCCCTGAAACAGGTGGCTACCCAGGCGATTGTAGCGACCTGTATCGGCGTGTAAAGAAGCAACAGAAGGGATGTGTCGACACCAGGCTATGTACCTGGTATGTAGCTGGGGCGTGACACAGGCTCCGGGTTACCGCGCCCCATCAGCGATCATTGGAGGAAGCTCCTGTATGACGATTGGTAGTCGCTGCATAGGGAGGCATATTTAAGGAGCTGACCAGTCACACTACACAATTGCTCGAGCGTCATGTATTAAACAGCCTCCTGCGATGCCTGCCCAATCATGATGTTCTGGCTTTGTCCTATCAGCGTACGGACGTCTCGTAATCCACAATTGTGGCACGCCTATGTGTTGTCCCTGCTGCACCAGGGCCGCCCATATTAACTTGTTGTAGCGGTGTGTAAATGAGGTAAGGTGAGCTACAGAAGGTGACTTATGGCACCCGGCGGTGTATCCGGGATAGATGTCACGTAGCGTAGCGCACCTTGTGGCGGCGTGTAAAGGTGGTGCGTTTACCGTTTGTAACCGTTTGTGCGTGCTCGTGCACGTGAAGTATCTGGTTGTATCCACCCGCCAGTAGCGGCGTGTAAAGGTACCCTAACTCCCACACAGGGGGTGATGTCATGCCTGGAAGCAGGAGGAGGTCCCCACGCTAAGTAACACCAGCATACAAGACTTTTCCTGACTCCAGGCCAGAAGGGTGAGCTCTAGAACCAGACTTCAGGGATGCTGCCCTGGTTCTGGACGGGAGGAGGGATTAGGGAGAACGTCTGAGGGGAGGGAAGAGCGAGGATGTGTGGAGAAGTGCTCTGAGGAGTGGAGCTGAGTGAGCTCACCCCGGAGCGGAGCGCTAGGAAAAGGGCGCCACAACCCTTGGTTGTGCGGGTGCTGCATGCTCTGAAGGCAAATCAAGAGGGCAGGATGGCTGCAAGTCCCTTGACCACACCGAACAGCCAGTGGCGCAGCAGCATCCTGAGAGCCTGGAGCCACCAAGCACCTGGTGGTGTCTGTGATAGGCTTGTGCTGCCTGCCATATGGGTGGGAACAACCAACATGCAGGAAGAGGGCTGCAGTGTAGCTACAAGCTGCAGGGACATGAAGAAGAGCACAGCAGGGAAGCCTCCAATCCCACCTGGCATGGTGGATCCCCGAGTGCTTCCAGGCTGTCCGGACTTCATCTACCACCTGTAACCAGTGTCCCGGACTGCACCAACAACTGCCAAGTTAAGGTAACGGAAACTGCACCCTTCTGTGTCCTCCAGTTATTTACTGTGCCCTCTGTCCTGCACCCCAACGACCATCACCACCACTATAGACTATTCACACCATCCCTGGGGCCCTGCTACACCTGTGGGGAGCTGTACCATCCTAGCTGCATCACCACCTGCCCCAGCGGTCCCTATTCTGCAGCGTCGACCATTCCTGGCCGAATATCACAGGTGGCGTCACGATAATCCCCTGTAAATACCCGCTTTTACTGCACGCCCATAGTCACAGAGCCAGGTCACTGCCGCCGACCGACCCAGTCCCGAGTACCCCACGGCCTTGGGGACCGCTGCATGGGCATGTCTGTGAAACATTCAGAGAAGCTTGCCAAGGCCAAGGACTTCTGGAAAAAGGTGCACACTGGGACATGACTCTGAGTGAAGCAGCAGCCACACAAACCCCAAAGCCACTAAAACACCTCTTTGCTATTCTTTTAACAACCTGCTGCACGCAGCCCACAGTATACAGAAGGTCACCACACACAACCCTCAGTATACAGCAGGAGGCCACACAGCCCCCAGCATACAGCAGGAGATCACATACAGCCCCCAGTATTTAGCAGGAAACTGCACACAACCCTCAGTATACAGCAGGAGGTCATACTCAGCCCTCTGTATACAACAGGAGACCACGCAGCCCCCAGTATTTAGCAGGAGCTGCTCAGCTCACAGAGGCACCCCCAGTATACAGCATAGACCACACACAGCCCCCAGTATACAGTAGGAGGCTAAAAACAACCCATGTATACAGCATGAGGCCACACACAGCTCCCAGTATACAGCAGGAGCCTGAACAAAGCTCGTGGTATAGAGTAGACCATACACAGCCCTCAATATATAGCAGGAGGCCACACACAGACCCCAATATATAGAAAGAGGCCACACAGAGCCCCCAGTATACAGCATGAGGCCACACAAAGCCCTCAATATATCCAGGAGGCCACATACAACCCCTTTATTCAGCAGGAGGTAACACACAGCCCCAGTATATAGTAGGAGGCTACTCAACCACCAGTATTACAGCAGAAGGTAACACACAGCCCCCAGTATACAGCAGGAGGCTGCATACAGCCTGCAATATTACAGCAGGAGGCCACACTCAGCCCTTATTACACAGAAGGAGACCGCACACAGCCTCCAGCATACAGCAGAAGCCCATACACAGCTCCTAGTATACAGCAGAAGGCCACACACAACCACCAGTATACAGCAGGAGACCACACAGACCCCAGTATACAGCAAGAGCCCACACATAGCCCAAGTATAAAGTAGGAGGCTAAGTATAACCCATATATACAGCAGGAACCCACACACAACCCCCAGTATACAGCAGGAGTTGCACAAAGCTCCAGGTATACAGCAAGCTATACACAGCCATTAATATATAGCAGGAGGCCACACACGGAGCCCAAAATACAGAAGGAGGCCACACAGAGCCCTCAGTATACAGCATGAGGCCACACAAAGCTCTCAATATACACCAGGAGGCCACACACAACCCCTTTATACAGCAGAAGGTAACACACAGTCCCCAGTATATAGTAGGAGGCTACACAGCCCCCAGTATAGAGCAGGAGGCTGCATACAGCCTAAAATATTACAGCAGGAGGTCACATTCAGCCCTTATTACACAGAAGGGGACCGCACACATACCCCAGCATACAGCAGAAGCCCATACACAGCCTCCAGTACACAGCAGGAGGCCGCACCCAGCCCCAGCATGAAAGCAGGAGGCCCCACACAGCAGCAAGTATACAGCAGGAAGCCACACACAGACCAAAGCATTAAATCAGGAGGCCACATACAGCCCCAAGTATACTGCAAGAGGCCGCATATAGCCCTCTGTATACAGCAGGAGGCCACACACAGCCTCCAATGTACAGCAGGAGGCCACACACAACCCCCAGTATACAGCAGGAGGCCACACAGCCCCCAGTATACAGCAGAAGCCCGCACACAGCCCTCAGTATACAGCAGGAGCCAAAATAAAGCCCTTGTATACAGCAGGAGGCCACACACTGTCTCCAGTATTACAGCAGGAGGCCAGACACAGCCCCCAGTATACAGCAGGAAAACACACAGCTCCTAGTATATAGCAGTAGCCCACATAAAGTCACTGTATACAGCAGGGGGCCACACACAGCCCCCAGTATTACAGTAGGAGGCCACACACAGCCCCCAGCATTACAGCAGGAGGCCACACACTGTCTCCAGTATTACAGCAGGAGGCCAGACACAGCCCCCAGTATACAGCAGGAAAATACACAGCTCCCAGTATATAGCAGGAGCCCACATATATTCTCTATATACAGCAGGAGGCCACACACAGCCCCAGTATTACCGTAGGAGGCCACAGACAGCCCCCAGTATTACAGCAGGAGGCCAAACACAGCCCCCAGTATACAGCAGGAGGCTGAACACAACCCCCAGTATACAGCAAGAGGTCACACACAGCCCCCAGTATACAGCAGGCGCCCACATATATCCTCTGTATACAGCAGGAGGCCACACACAGCCCTCAGTATACAGCAGGAGGCCACACACAGCCACCAATGTACAGCAGGAGGCCACACACAGTCCCCAGTATACAGCAGGAGGCCACACAACCCCCAGTATACAGCAGGAGCCAAAATAAAGCCCCTGTATATAGCAGGAGGCCACACACTGTCTCCAGTATTACAGCAGGAGGCCAAACACAGCCCCCAGTACACAGCAGGAGGCCGCACACAACCCCCAGTATATACCAAGAGGTCACACACAGCCCCCAGTATACAGCAGGCGCCCACATATATCCTCTGTATACAGCAGGAGGCCACACACAGCCCTCAGTATACAGCAGGAGGCCACACACAGCCACCAATGTACAGCAGGAGGCCACACACAGCCCCCAGTATACAGCAGGAGCCAAAATAAAGACCCTGTATATAGCAGGAGGCCACACACTGTCTCCAGTATTACAACAAGAGGCCAAACACAGCCCCCAGTATACAGCAGGAGGACACACAGCCCCAGTAATACCGTAAGAGGCCACACACAGCCCCCAGTATTACAGCAGGAGGCCAAACACAGCCCCCAGTATACATCAGGAGGCCGCACACACACCCCAGTATACACCAAGAGGTCACACACAGCCCCCAGTATACAGCAGGAGCCCACATATATCCTCTGTATACAGCAGGAGGCCACACACAGCCCCCAGTATTACAGAAGGAGGCCGCACACAGCCCCCAGTATTACAGCAGGAGGCCATACACAGCCCCCAGTATACAGCAGAAGGCCACACATAGCCATCTGTATTACAACAAGTGGCCTTACATAGCCTCTGTATTGCACCAGTAGCTCACACATAGCCCCCTGTATTAGAGCAGGAGTTCACACATAACTCCCTGTATTACACCTTGTGCCTCACATAGCCCCTGTATTAAACCTTATGCCCCACATAACCCCTGCATTACAGCCTGTCCCCACAGACAGCCCCTGTATTACAGCCTCTGCTCGCACAAAGCCCCTGTATTACACCAGGAGTCCACACATAGCCCCTGTACTACACTAGCAGCTCACATATATCCCCTGTATTATACATGCAGTCTGTGAATCTCAGTTAACCAAATCTATTTTATTATAGCTAAGTACAGATAATTACTATGCCGTGCAATGCTGGGGACTACAGCTAGTATGAGATATACCTCAAACTGCTATAATGACCTCTTCCAGACATGCGCTATTGTTTTTTTTTATTATTTAAAACAAATTCAAACAAGATAAATATATAATAAATAATACGCTGACACATATTAGTATATTAATGCAAACTAATGACATGAGAGGTAAAGTTTTTTAATGAATCATAACACTTTAAATGAATTGAAATAGATGCATTATATGCGAGACATTTTATGATAATACTGTACACATTGACATTGCGTTACATAGCTTTTTCCATTATCATGGTGAGGGAGAATAAATACCGTATATACTCGTGTATAAGCCGACCCGTGTATAAGCCGACCCCCCTACTTTTGCCCCCAAAACCTGGGAAAACCTATTGACTCGTGTATAAGCCGAGGGTGGACCCCAGCACAGGTATACAGCCCCCAGCAGTGTGGTATACAGCAGCCCCAGAGGTATATACAGCAGCCCCAGTGGTAGTATACAGCAGCAGCCCCAGTGGTATATACAGCAGTAGCTCCAGTAGTTAGTATACAGCAGCCCCAGAGGTATATACAGCAGCCCCAGTGGTAGTATACAGCATCCCCAGAGGTAGTATACAGCAGCCCCAGAGGTAGTATACAGCAGCCCCAAAGGTATATACAGCAGCCCCAGTGGTAGTATACAGCAGCCCCAGAGGTAGTATCAGGGCGTATCTAGGGGGGGGCAGCCGGACTTTTTGCACCGGGCGCCGCTCAGTGGGGGGCGCCGGTGCCATCATCAGGTGACCAGGCATCCGGCGCTGGCATCGCAGCGCCGCTGCCAGAACTAATCTCCTCCTCGCCGCATATTAGCACGGGCGGCCGTGGAGAAGTGTGTGCACACACAAGCCCTGCTGCTGGTCCGCCCCCTGGCAGTTACCACCCCCCCCCCCCGGCTGACGTCACCCGGCACCGCACAGTGGGACAGAGAGGACTGGAGAAGAAGAGCCTAAACAGGCGAGAGGGGAGGGGGGCTGATGGCTGACCCGGCTGGGAGTTATGAGGTGTATATATGTATACATCAGGGGCAGGCACACACTATGAGGTATAATATTATACCTCATAGTTTGTGTGCCTGCCTGGTGATGTATACATATATACACCTCATAGTGTGTGCCTATTATATATATACAGTATATATACACCCCATAGTGTGTGCCTGATGTATACATATATATACCTCAGGTATATATATGTATACATCAGGCACACACTATGGGGTGTATATATACTGTATATATATTAGGCACACACTATGAGGTGTATATATACTGTATATATATTAGGCACACACTATGAGGTGTATATACTGTATATATGACACACTGTATATATAATGTGTATATATATATAGAACTGACTGCACACAGAGCACAGCTGTATATAGAGGACAGGCTGCACACACAGCACAGCTGTATATAGATGACAGTCATCTATATACAGCTGTGCTCTGTGTGTGCAGCCTGTCCTCTATATACAGCTGTGCTCTGTGTATTATGTGTTTCACTGCTTAGTGTCCCCCCCTTCTCCAGGGCCAGCAGGGCTCCGGAAATAGTCTGGGGTCACCACCTGCAGAACCGCTACTTTGATGGGGCCGTTACACGGGACGACATCGCCGGATTTATCGCCGGATTTATCACTGGGTGGGGGGGGGGGGCGCCAAAATAAATCCTTGCCCCGGGTGCCAGAAAACCTAGTTACACCTCTGGGTAGTATACAGCAGCCCCAGAGGTAGTATACAGCCCCAGTGGTAGTATACAGCAGCCCCAGAGGTATATACAGCCCCAGTGGTAGTATACAGCAGCCCCAGAGGTATATACAGCCCCAGTGGTAGTATCCAGCAGCCCCAGAGGTATATACAGCCCCAGTGGTAGTATACAGCAGCCCCAGAGGTATATACAGCCCCAGTGGTAGTATCCAGCAGCCCCAGAGGTATATACAGCCCCAGTGGTAGTATACAGCAGCCCCAGAGGTATATACAGCCGCAGTGGTAGTATCCAGCAGCCCCAGAGGTATATACAGCCCCAGTGGTAGTATACAGCAGCCCCAGAGGTATATACAGCCCCAGTGGTAGTATCCAGCAGCCCCAGAGGTATATACAGCCCCAGTGGTAGTATACAGCAGCCCCAGAGGTATATACAGCCCCAGTGGTAGTATCCAGCAGCCCCAGAGGTATATACAGCCCCAGTGGTAGTATCCAGCAGCCCCAGAGGTATATACAGCCCCAGTGGTAGTATACAGCAGCCCCAGAGGTATATACAGCCCCAGTGGTAGTATCCAGCAGCCCCAGAGGTATATACAGCCCCAGTGGTAGTATACAGGCCCCCCAGTGGTGGTATACTGATGCCCACCAGTAACACACAGCCCCCCCTCCTTAGTATGTCCCCCCCCAGGCTGCGGCACCTGTTAAAATAACAAACTTTAATACATCACCTTCCGGCGCAGCTCCTCCGCTCCTCCGGTCCCGGCTTCTTCTTCCTTCTTGTGCCGGCTTCTGTGACCGCGCGCAGGAAATGACGTCATCTCCTGCGCCCGGTCACATGACACCGGAAGCAAGAAGAAGAAGCCGGGACCGGAGGAGCGGAGGAGCTGCGCCGGAAGGTGATGTATTAAAGTTTGTTATTTTAACAGGTGCCGCAGCCTGGGGGGGGGGACATACTAAGGAGGGGGGGACATACTAAGGAGGGGGGCTGTGTGTTACTGGTGGGGGCCTGTGTATTCATTGCACTAATGAGGCGGCCCCACGTGACCGCCTGCGGTCACCGTGGCCCCCTCCTGCCTCCTCCAGCCACCGGTGCAGCCCCCCCCACAGAATACCGAGTGACTCGCGTATAAGCCGAGGGGGGACTTTTCAGCCCAATTTTTGGGCTGAAAAACTTGGCTTATACACGAGTATATACTTTAGATGGATATCATTATTTGCTATTTATCATTGACTATTCCTCTCCAATGTAGCAACACATGGAAGGCATTATGATGTGAGTGTTGTTCCCCGATTCCTATTTTTTGATCATTTTGATCTTATTGAAACCATTACGATGCGGTTTTTCTCGTGTTTTTCTCACACTATTTTAGGTTGGCCACATGGAAAGTTTGACATGGTATGGAATGTTTTTGAATTTTGATGTGAACATGTTTGATTCCATACACACATTGCGTTAATGCTATACTATGCAAATGGAATATCTTATATTTTTGTATTTTTTGTATATTTTTGGAGTGATATTGATTTGTTAATTCTGCTGAGTAACTTTTTGTATGTTTGTTTCTTCTGAAGAAATCATTTGTAATAACTTGAAAAGAAGATATATTTCATAAAATACTGCGTTTATCTACAACCATTGGAATGTGTTAAACTTCTTACTACTAAGGAATTTAATTGTCTATTATTCACGTGTATAAATGAATCTGATGGGAAGTGGGCTTTTTCTATTATGTGCCTATGGCTGGAAACACATTCTCCTACTTACATGCGAGTCTCTTGGACGAGACTCGGATGAGACTTGGATCAGTGACCCTAAACGGCCTCTGCCTCTCTAGATGGGAATGTCAGCTGTTTGTGTTTTTGTGTAGCATCAAACTCTCCGTCCAGAGAGGGACAGGCCATTCAGGGTTACTGATCCAGTCTCATCCGAGAGACTCGCATGTAAGTTGGATAGTCTGTTTCCAGCCTATGAGTAAGGAACTACACTTGTTTCTGAAATGTGTAAAGCTGGGGGCCCCATCTTGGGGTAAATTTTAGAACCCAATACTTTTGCTACAGCATATTTAGGGGGGTGGGAGGGGCATTCACCTGGGTGCAGCCAGAAGCGGGGTGCAGTTGGACCGCCTGATACAGTGTTGTACCCGGCGATGGCACTTTGTCACCCTCCGTAGTAGTAATAAGCCATTCTCTGAGCTGGCCGTCAAACTGACAGCTGGCTTGAAGACAGTGCAGCGCAGTTCATTTTTGCAGCAATAGTGTGCCTCAAAAGCCAGTTGTATGCGTCCTAGCTTCAGAGAGGTGACTACGGATGATCAGAATAACAGCTTCTACACTTCTGATCATGCACAGTGTGCTTTTCTGAAGCCAATATGCGTACACATGGCTTCAGAGGTGCACTAACGCTGTTTAAACAAGCCACGCACATGCACAATATTTACTACAACTGCAATGATGATTTTAATGCTGTTTCTGTACTGATGGGGGTTCTTTTGATATATTTGTGTGCTGCTGGTGGTTCTTATGATGAATTTCTGTACTACTGGTGGTTCTGATCATGCATTCCTTTACTGCTGGTGATTCTGATGTTTATTTTTTGGGTGATTCTGATGATGATTTTCTGTACTGATGAGAGTTGTGATGCTGTGTTTCTGTACTAATGTAGAGCCCACTGGGACAGGGTACTCGGTGCCGGACCGGGGTACTGCTGGGGATATCACGGCGGTCTTGGTCCGGACCGTGTCTCGGGTTCCGCAATAAATGGGGGGATATTTACAGGGAGTTTGTCGTGACGCCACCCACGGGTTGTGGTCAGTGAAGGGACCACTGCTGCTGCAGAACCTCCGGGGATGATGTTAGGCAGCTGTGGATGTTATGGCTCTCTGCAGGTAGAGCTGGGTTCCCCGGGGCAGAGATAGTAACAGTCTATAGATGGTGCTATGGATATTGCAGGATAGGGGTAGTAGTAGAGATGATAGCTGCTTGTGAGGGAACGCAGGATTTGAGCACAAGGATCACGCAAACTCACGGTTTTGAAGTTTTCCAAGTCTTTACTGCAGATGATGTTGTTAGCAGAATACTGTCCACGGAGTCTGTACCGTTGCTCCCACCCTGTCCGGGTCCTCAGCTTCCCTCTCCTGCGCTGTGTGTGGCCCTGCTGCCGCTTTAGCTAGGCTGCTGGCCTGTCTCTCCTCAAAGGTACCCCCTTCATTAGACAACTTGAGTCTTTCCTCTGTATTTCTGACCCTGCCGTGTTGCTTCGCTGAGGTACAGTGTAAATATGTAACCTCCACTAGTCCGGTGTTTACTGTGCTGTGTGTGTCAGTCACAGTTTTGGATCCGGTATCCGGTCTGTGCGCTCCTCCGATGCGAGTTATGAGGTAACTTAGTCTCCCAGATGTGTTCTCTTGTTTCTCTTACTCCTTCCCTCAGACCCTGGCTAGGCCTGGAAGTGGATAGCAGGCTGAGGAGAGGCCTAAGGCAGCCACTTCACACCACCAGTCTTTCTTCCTCAGTCCTCCCAGGAACTAAACTAACTCCAACTGACTAACTGTCACTGCCACTCTGAGGTAAACAACATTAGCTCCTCCCACCACTCTGCTCTTCCCCACTTCCTCTCCACACCAGAATATATAGGGAAGCAGCTTTAGCTCCCCCTTCTGGCCTGGAGGTGCTAGTGTAGTGATGTGGGTTGTGTGGGGAGTTAACCCTTTGTGATGTTACTGTGGCAGATTAATCCCTGGGGTGCCACACTAACATGAGTCCTGGTTATGTATTTCTGTACCTCTGGTTGTTCTGGTAATATATTTTTGTGCTGTTGAGATGCAAAGGAGAAAATAAAGGAGTTGTAAAGGGGTTGACCATTAAATGAATTTTGTTTCTTATATAACAATGAGGAAATCTAAATGATTATTGTAAGAATATTATTTGAGATGATATGATTAACCCTAGAACGCATACCTGGGGCCTCGCAGGCCCGCCAGGTTACTTGTTTTCTATTTTCTGTAAAAGTACTTTAGTTTGAATTTTGAAAATCTAGGTAATCCTCAGGTATATAGTTGTTAGTAATTTCCAGTTATTCATATATTTTTATGTTACAGACATTTCAGTATAACAACCTTTTTTTGGGACTACCCCATATTCACGCACCTGGGGCCTTTTAGGCCCGTACTAGGTTTACATGTGATATTCAGTCTTTTTGTCTGTATTTTTGCTGGGGAAGAACTTTTATGACTCTGGGAAGAGTGTGGATTCTGCATGACAACATGGTCATGTGATCTTGGAAGGGAGGCTCCCTCACAAAGTCATGTGTCTCTGACCTCATCACAGGTCTTTTTGTCCTAATTGCTGGAGCTTTGGAGGAAGAAGTCAGCTTTCTTTTGTCTGGAAATAGAAACTTTCTGAGCTCCAAAACCAGAGGCTTCTACTGCACTACAAGAAAGTGATCTGTTGGAGGTAAGAGGAGGGGGGCTGCACTTTACCTGCTTTATATCGCTTGGTGTGCTGGGACCCTAACAAAGAGTCTTATCACATACTGTTTACAGTGCACAAGCCTGATTGTAATCTTTTTCTTTTTTTCTTTTTAGTTTACTGACATCTAAAATTACAATAAAAAAAACAGATATTGCGCCACACTGCAACTGGAGGAACTTAATACACGGTTTTACTATGTTTGTACTAACCTTTACTGGTTGTGCAACACCCCGCACAACCAGACTGATGGCTTAATGTGGATCACTGTAGTGACAAGGGCTACTTGAGAAAGACGCATCTGTGCGTCGAAACGCGTTGTGGCATACTGGACCCCTGCTGTTCGTGCAATAAATTATCGGTAATCTAATCACCAACCCGTGGTTTCTTTAGCGCTCCAATCCTCTGACACCGCTTGTTTTTCTATTTGCTAATCTAAAATTACAATGGCACAGTCATTCCGCCAGCCTTAGCTGGGGTCACCAGGAGGTCAGATCCATTACGGATCCCCTCCTGGCGGACCCCAGCGCTACTGGGAATGCATCCTTACTTTGCAATTGTAAAATAAATTTTGAAAAGTATTTTTATTTGAGTTATTCAGTGTTATTTGCACACAGGCCTAAAAGGCCCCAGGTGCGTGAATATGGGGTAGTCCCAAAAAAGGTTGTTATACCAAAATGCCTATAGCATAAAAATATATGAACAACTGGAAATTACTAACAACTATATACCTGAGGAATACCTAGAGTTTCAAAAATCTAACTAAAGTAATTTTACAGAAAATAGAAAACAGGTAACCTGGCAGGCCTGCGAGGCCCCAGGTATGCGTCCGCCAGCCTTAGCTGGGGTCACCAGGAGGTCAGATCCATTACGGAATCCCGTCCTGGCGGACTCCAGCGCTAGTGGGAATGCATCCTTACTTTGCAATAAACTTTGAAAAGTATTTTTTTTTAGTTATTCCATGATAATTGAAAACGGGCCTAAAAGGCCCCAGGTGCGTGAATGTGTAGATTTCTATGGGTATGCGTTCTAGGGTCAAAGGGTATGATTATAATGAATAACTCAATACAGATTTATTATAGACAGGCATGTGATAAATAAATAGCCTCTGTGACAACTGCAGAGGAAAAATGAAGCACAAAAAATGGTGATGAGCGCGTGTATATTGAGTGCTGTGTCCTCCGGCTGCAGATAAGGATCATCCTCTGCCTCAAAGTGTATAAATTGAATTGATTTTTGAGCCATTGAATTGGTGTAGTCTTTGTATGATCACACTATAATTACATGGTCAGACACTTGTATCACATTTGTACAATCCATATTGAGGGATTACCTTGAATAATAGACATGGATGAGTTTATTTTACAGCTTCTTCTATCTAAAGCTTACCAAGTATCAGACCTTCTTACTCATTCATATGAAACTATCATTTTAATGTAGTCTTTATTATGTGATGTAAAAGGATATTTAATAGACTCTGAGCTTAGTTTTGTTGCTCTGATATAAAATCATTGGGAAGATAATTATTTTTTCCATTCATTATAAAACCAGTGTTTTCTCATTTATTTCAGCTGTCAGTCAGGAAGAGATCTATCTGTTTAGTACTTAGCACTGACACACATAATTAGATAACCATTTGTTAGGCGGCCGTCACACGCACAGATATCTTTAGCGATATTGTAAGCGATCACGTGCACGCGCAATCGCTTACAATATCGCTCACATCGCTGGTGAGATGTCACACAGACAGACTCACCAGCGATGTGGATCCGCGATCTCGCTGGTTACTATGGTACACATCGGGTTACTAGGCGCCGCGCGTCGCTTAGTTACCCGACGTGTACCATAGTTACCATCTCCCAGCATAGGCGCGGTCGCTGGGAGATGGATCATCGTGGTGTCATACACCACGATGATGCAGATCGTTGCATCGTTCATCGCTAGATCTGAGAACCGAACCTCAGATCAGCGATGTCACGATCAAGCGATTTACCATCGTAAATCGCTTGATTACATGCAACGATATCTTGCCCGATATCGCTTAAGCGATCAAAATGGAGATCGCTTAAACGATATCGGGCAAGATATCGTTCCGTGTGACGGCCGCCTAAGCTATACTAATCATAGTACATATACAGGAAATTGTTTGACAGGTTAAAAAAAAGTGTCAAGCTTTTGTCTGCCACTGGTAATCCAGAAAAAAATATAATCCTCCATTGTACCAAAATTATCTCATAGTAGAGAAAAATATACTTAATTTAATGCAAATAAGACCCTGTTCACACTATATGTGTTCACACACTATGTGAGATATATCAATAGACCTCTTTGGACCAGAAACGACTTAAGAGTCTACTCTAGTCTCAATGCATACTGAGGATCATGTTTATTTAGGCCCCTCTTAACCCCATAATGTAAAATTCTGTATATGTACATTGATGCTGGGATGCCCATTTGTGAAGGGGTGCCCTAGGATGCCCATTTGTGGAGGGATGCCATAAGGTGCCTGTGTGTGAAGGGTTTGCTCTGCAGTGCTTGTTTGTCGAGGTTAGGGTGCCTGTTTGTGGATGGGTGCCCTGGGGTGCCTGATTGTGAAAGGGTGCCTGTTAGTGGAGGGGTGCCCTGCAATGCCCTATTGTTGATATTGGGGTGCACGTTTGTGGAGGGGTGCCCTGCAGTGCCCATTTGTTGAGGTTGGGGTGCCTATTTGTGATCTCTCCACACAAGGTAGAGGCCAAAGCTTAGCTCCAATTGGTGATATTAATCATTTAAATACTGCCGTCAAGCTCTTAAAAAAGGCACTCATAGAAGCCTCTTGTCAAATATAAGCTTAAGCAACTCATCTAATAATAAAACAGAATTAAAGGGGAACTCCAGTGAGAGAAAAGTTTTTAGTACAGTTCCTGCCCTCCTACATGATGAGGCAGAGCTGTACACTGCAGTTCTAGGATCTATAGATCTCTTATAATTCCATAAAATCATACCTACTCCTCTGCTCTAGCCCCCACCTCAGGGAACCGAAATCTCTGTCTGAGAGCTTCATGTAGAAGCAAAAAGAAGGAGGTGTGTCAAGGGTGTGGTTGCTGTGATCTGCAGGATCAGCCTACATTCACACCCCCTCACAATTCTGTATGGGGAGAGGGCATGGCCGGGGGCGTGACCGCCATGCCCCATGTTCAGACACATACACTCCAGCCCCTGATGTACCATCCTATGTGACAGCACAACACTGCAAATAAACACAGCATGAATGCGGAGAAGAATGCAAAAATAAAAATGGAAGAGCTGACATACTGCAGATCTGAAGACATGCGTTGTAGGTTCATATCTGCAAGGGAAAATAAGTAACAGCAGAAGCATGGCCATGACATTATAGGAATCTCAATCACTTTCCTGGTACTGCAAAATGCCGCATTGTTGCATGTTTTGGGCTGCATAACTGCATGGATAAATTGCCACAAACTGAAGCTTGTGTACACATATTTGTAGTGCATGTTGCAGTTCTTTACACATGGACCTGACGTGTCACATAGCCTAAAACTGCCTGGGTACAAGGCCAGAACATGAACAGAAAGTGCCTTCACATGGATTGATAAATTGAATAAACCATAATACTGTATATTTATTCCTACATTTAGATTGATATCATATAAGTCAATCTATAATTGGGAACATTGAAATAACATTTTACATGATAATACAGGTGTGTACTATAATGTGTGTGTAACAGATGCTGCAGACTTTGGATACCTTGCTGTGCCTTTTACTGAGAAGTGATGATGATGATGATGATAATCCATTGAAAGTTGCAAGGACAGGAATCTCCCATATTCCTATGGGGAAGAGGAGACCATGCAGAATAAATTGATCAATGTAATGATTTTCCTCTGCTCGTATCTTCACATTAACAGTACACATTATGCATCATCATACAGCAGAGGATCACACCATGTATTTGTATCTGCTTGGTGACATGATTGCTATTTGAAGCTTGCCCTTCCCCCGTCATATAGGATGGTATTTCAGGGGCTGGATTGTATGTGTGGAGCATGGGGTCACGCCCTTTGCCATGCCCTCTCCCCATACAGAAATGTGAAGGGGCGTGAATATAGGCTGATCTTGAAGCTCACAACATCCACACCCCTGACACACCTCCTGCTTTTTGCTTCTACATGAAGCTCTCAGACAGAGATTTCGGTTCCCTTAGGTATGGGCTAAAGCTGAGGAGCAGGTATGATTTTATAGATTTATAAGAGATTTATAGATCCTAAAACTGCGGTGTACAGCTCTGCTTCATCATGCAGGAGGGCAGGAACTGTACTAAAAAGTTTTCTCTCACTGGAGTTCCCCTTTAAGGCCAAAAATCTAAATTGGTTGCATCCTTAAATGGATTGTCCCATGAACAAAATTACTTTTAATCAATAGATTGTGTAATAATATTAATTTCGACAATTTAATGTGTTCACATTTTTTGTCCTTTGTTGAGATGATCTTATATATATGACCCTGCTAAGTACTGTGTAATCTCTGATCGTACAGGGACATAGTCTACTAATACCACATCTCCTGGAAAATGGAGGAAGTAAAAAAGTATACAGACATTACATCATGGGATTGCAAATGATTATTTATTTGATGTAAAACATTTTTTTTAAAAACAGACAAGGAAATATTTTATCTCACGAAAAAAAGGGAATGTGTTAATTCTGTACTGCTGCTTAAAGAGGACCTGTCACCCCTCTGGTGCTTTCCAAACTGAAAGCACCCTTGAATGCGGCATGTCTGCTGCATTCAGGGAAGGGATCTCTCATGTCTCTAGCCCCCCTGTA
Organism: Allobates femoralis; assembly: GCA_033576535.1. Classification (NCBI taxonomy): domain Eukaryota; kingdom Metazoa; phylum Chordata; class Amphibia; order Anura; family Aromobatidae; genus Allobates; species Allobates femoralis. Next base: position 456,282,362 of record JARQOC010000005.1, on the reverse strand, counting down.
AGTTGTACAAAACACTTTATAAAGTATATAGATAACGAGTCCGTAGGGACTTACTCAGTAATGAGTCCTCGCTGCTCCCTCATGTCCTCCCCGCCTCCAGCACTCTCTGTGCCACCTCCAGCCCCCTCAGTAACGTCTCCTTTATGTGTCTCCCCTCCACAGAGCGAGCTATGGGCGGGAGCAGTCCCAGCAGCTGAAACGCCTCCTGCTGGTGACATCAGCACCGGAGCCTGCCTTGCTTCAGATTATATATGTACAGCAGGGTGGGCTCCAGCACTGATGTCACCAGCAGGAGGCGTTTCAGCTTCTGGAGTGCTTCCGCCCATTGTTCACTCTGTAAAGGGGAGACACATAAAGGAGGCGTTACTGAGGGAGCGGTGGGTGGCAGAGAGGGCTGGAGGTAGTGAGAACACCAGGGAGCAGTGAGGACTCATTACTGAGTAAATCCCTCCAGACTCATTAACTGTACACTTTATAAAGTGTTTTGTACAACTTACAGGGAGGCTAGAGACATCGGGGACCCCTTCCCTGAATGCAGCAGACACACTGCATTCAGGGTGCTTTCAGTTTGGAAAGCACCAGGGGGGTGACAGGTCCTCTTTAAGACTTCCCGGGAGAAGATCCAGGACACACCAGCTGAGATTATGATCAAAGCTTCTTCAGGAAAAAGAACAAAATAATTATCTGTGATCTCATACTGTGTGAATATTCTCTTTTACTTCCTCCCTGGACCAGGAAATGTGGAATTATCAGACTGAGTTCATGTATGGTCAGACACGGCCATTGCACAGTGCATAGCAGAGACACATTCATAAGATACAGGAAATTTTTTTTGAAACACATCCAATTGTGGAATTTATGTTTATTCCAACATCTACTGATTAAAATCAACTTTAAAATTAACTTTATTCTTGGGGAAAAACCCTTACGGTAAGTGGTTAAAAATAAACTGTCCTGCCTATGCTGTTTTAGTGTACTAGCTAAATAATAATAATAATAATAATAATAAAACTTTATTTGTATAGCGCCAACATATTCCGCAGCGCTTTACAGTACAACGGTACATAAGAAAAATATACGGTACAGAAACGTAATGCAGAACAGTAGTTACATACCAAAAACATAGAATCAACTTAGGAAATACAATAAGAAAGGCAGAAAATGAAGGTGACCCTGCTCGAAGGAGCTTACAATCTAAGACGGGATGGGAACACAAAGTACAGGGGCTTATAACAATGAATATCTTACGTCTAAGTGACTACTGTTAGGGAGAAGGATAGGCCGCCCTGAAGAGGTGTGTTTTTAGGGAGCGTCTGAAGCTATGCAAGTTGTGGATGGTCCTAATTTCTTGGGGTAGAGCATTCCAGAGTTTTGGTGCAGCTCGAGAGAAGTCTTGAAGTCGGGAATGGGAGGTTCGGATTAATGCCGATGTTAGTCTGAGGTCATGTTCAGAGCGAAGGGGACGGGTGGGGTGGTAGACAGAGATGAGGGTGGAGAGGTAAGGAGGTGTCGCACCATGAATAGCTTTGTGGGTGACAACGAGCAATTTGAATTGGATTCTATAGTGTACGGGCAGCCAATGTAGTGACTGGCACAGAGCAGAAACATCTGAGTAACGGTTTGCTAGATAGGTGATCCTGGCTGCTGCATTGAGGATAGACTGGAGAGGGGAAAGCTTACTGTGGGGGAGGCCAGCTAATAAAGAATTACAGTAGTCAAGGCGGGAATGAATCAGGGCCACGGTGAGGGTTTTAGTTGTTCCCGTGGTGAGGAAAGGGCGAATTCTGGAGATGTTTTTCAGGTGCAAGCGACAGGAGCGGGTGAGAGATTGTATGTATGGGTGAAGGAGAGATCAGTGTCCATCAAAACACCGAGACAGCGAGCCTGCTGACTGGGTGTTATCGTGGTGCCGCACACCGAGAGAGAGATGTCAGATTTAGGGAGGTTGGCAGAGGGTGGGAGCAGAAGAAGTTCAGTTTTGGAAAGGTTGAGTTTCAGATACAGAGCGGACATGATATTGGAGACTGCGGTTAGACAGTCATTGGTGTTCTTTAGTACCGCGGGGGTAAGGTCAGAAGCTGAAGTGTATAGTTGTGTGTCATCAGCATAAAGATGGTACTGAAAGCCAAATCTGCTGATGGTCTGTCCAATCGGGGCTGTGTAGAGAGAGAAGAGGAGAGGGCCAAGGACTGAACCCTGAGGGACCCCAATAGTGAGGGGAAGAGGGGAAGAAGTGGAGCCAGCAAAAGATACACTGAAAGAGCGGTCAGAAAGATAGGAAGAGAACCAGGAGAGAGCGGTGTCCTTGATGCCAATGGAGTGCAGCATAGAGAGTAGGAGCTGATGGTCGACAGTGTCAAAAGCCGCAGAGAGGTCAAGAAGGATAAGCAGAGAGTGGTCACCATTACGTTTTGCTGTCAGAAGGTCATTGGTCACTTTGATGAGGGCAGTTTCTGTAGAATGTAAGGGGCGGAAGCCAGACTGCAATGGATCTAAAAGAGAGTGAGTGGCGAGGTAATGAGTGAGGCGGGTGTAGACCAGGCGCTCCAGGAGTTTAGAGATGAAGGGGAGATTGGAGACTGGTCTGTAGTTATTTGTGCAGGATGGGTCAAGGGACGTTTTCTTTAGTAGTGGAGTGATAATAGAGTGTTTGAAGGAGGAGGGGAAGATGCCAGTAGAGAGGGAGAGATTGAAGATTGTGGTTAAGTGACTGGTGACCACTGGAGAGAGGGTCTGTAGTAAGTGTGAGGGAATGGGGTCAGAGGTGCATGTAGTGGGACGTGAGGACGAGAGGAGCCTGGAGACTTCTTCTTCTGTGGCTGGGTCAAAAATGGAGAGTGAGCCAGAGGGGATGTGGGGAGAGATGGGAGTAGAAACACTTGAAGGTTGGGAGCTGATTTCCTGACGGATGTTTTCTATTTTCTCTGTGAAGTAAGAGGCCAGATCGTCAGCACAGAGGTCAGTGATAGGAGCCTGCACTTTCGGACTGAGGAGAGAGTGAAAGGTGTCAAAAAGTTTCTTTGAGTTGTTGGCTAGTGAGGAGATCAGGGTGGTGAAGTAGGTCTGTTTGGCAAGGTGAAGGGCAGAGTTGTAGGTTTTTAGCATGAATTTATAATGGATGAAGTCTCCTGGTGAGCGACTTTTCCTCCATAGGCGTTCGGCACTCCTCGAGCATCGCTGGAGGAATCGAGTTTGTGATGTGAGCCAGGGCTGTTTTACTCTGTGTTTGGAGGTTCTAAGGGTGAGGGGTGCTACTTGGTCCAGGGTACTTTTGAGAGTGTCATTGTAATTTCTGATCCATCCGATCTTCATGTACCTGTTCTATCAGTGTTTTTTTACAGATAGAACAAGTACATATGATAGTCTATGTGGTCCTGCCCATGTTTGTATTGTTTTGCAGATGGAGTTGTCCGCAAGAATAAACATTTTTTGTCAAAATTACCCATACAAGTCTATGAATCTCTGAAAAAGCACTGACAGCACACAGATGGCATCAGTATTCAGTCCATGTGCTCCCAGAGATTACCACTGCAATGAGTAGGAAAAGCTTTGCAGCTTATTTTTTTATGTATGAAAAATCATTGATGAAACACTAATGGTAAAACCTGACACTGACCAAACACTGATCCACCCCAGGCCTTGTCATTTGTAGAATAAAGTAGGCTTTCAGAAGCCATTGCCCAAGAGTGGTTGAAGGGATCTAAATGGGCCAGCTTTCAGGAGCAATGTACCGAGGACCAGGTGGTGAACATCTTTCAAAGGAGGAGATATGGCTTTATACTCAAAGAGAGAACTGGTCATCCATGCTATGTAAATTGGTTCACCCTAGAGCAGGACAATATGCCTTCCCAACGTGGCACCTCTATGTTGGCAAGATGGTCACCTTCATGAAACTAAAGGACTGCAATGGGTGGCACGTGTTGGATGAAAGTCGTGTCACCACCACAGAGGTTGTCGAAGAGTTGGAGCAGGAAGCCCTTATGAAGAGGATGAAGCATTGGCTGCCGGCCAGGCCTGATCATGGTAGCCAGCCGGCTGGTGTGAAACCCACAGGGGCCAGAGAGCCTGAAGAGCCTGTCGGGGTTGCTCGAGTTCCTCTATTGTGTAATAGAGGAGGTGGTCATCCCCTAACTCCTCCATCCTCTTCTTCAGTGGTGGTCCTGACAGGGTGTGCTGTGGGCCAGTTTTTGGAGAATGCCCTTGTAGGAGTAGCCCCTGTGACCACTCGAGACTGGCTGGGCACAGCCTACATTATGAAACCGTCATATCCATCCCGGTCATCGGTAAAAGAGCTCTGGCAACAGTGGGAGGCTTCCTAAATGGACGGCAATTAAAGAGGAATGCCCTAAAAAGAACCGTTGTTGCGTTGCTGTTGGAAGAAATACCTTTCCTGGGACCATGCATCATGCAGGATGTAAAGTTACAGGCCGATAGCCTTGCTGTTAGTTCTAGGAGTTTTACTGTTAGCCAGTTAAGTTTTTTTGGTGTCATTTATGACAAAAGCAAGGTCTGTTAGTTTTTCTTGTGGCCGGGTAGGCCTAATTTTATTTTTCCCCTTCCCCAGTTTTGAACCTGTTGCGCTGCCCCCTGCTGAATAAGCAGGACTGCAGCCTTCGGGCTACACCTCAAAGCCCAGTGGTGTAACTTGAAGCTCATGGGCCTCTATGCGAAAGCTCCAACGGGGTCCCTAATTATTACAAATCTTTAACAGCAATAGTCTTTTTGTATAGGCCAGAGGGACTATTTGGGCCCCCTAGGTTCCAGGGCCTGGGTACGATCGCAACCCCTGCACCTGTTGTAGTTACGCCCCTGTCAAAGACCTAAAAGGACTGTGATTTAATGAACTGTGCCCCATTATCTTGATTGCTTGTGCCTCATTTTAATGGACTCTGTCAATGTTTTGGCATTTGTTCAGTGTTATGGACTGTTGTGTGAAAAGGGAGAAAAATCGGAGGACCCGATGTGCCAGCCAGGTTATTTGTTTGCAACATTCAAGAACTGTGTCCAGGGGAAGGACTCACTCATATGCTGATGCTCCCTGTGTTGTGCTACTGCCCAATCATAGAATGGACTCCAATGCCACTATGGACTTTGTGCTCATGTTGGCCTTATTGGCCTGTTTTATGAAAAAATGGACTTGGACACTATAGTTCCGGAGTATCAACTCAGAGAGATCGGGGTCAGGATGACCCAAAGAAACAAACACAGAAACTTTTTCCCAATATTTGACCTGTGTTTTATGTGTAATTGTATGTATCATGTTTTCCAGGTGTACACTATAGCTGAGGATAGCCATGGTGTAAGAGAGGAGGTATGTAGGGGGAGTGTCCAGTGCCACCATGAAGATATCACTGTTACTGTGTTTTATATATATATATATATATATATATATATACATATAGTACAGACCAAATGTTCTTACACACCTTCTCATTCAAAGAGTTTTCTGTATTTTCATGACTATGAAAATAGTAGATTCACACTGAAGGCATCAAAACTATGAATTAGCACATGTGGAATAGTATATTTAACAATAAAGTGTGAATCAACTGAAAATATGTCTTATATTCTAGGTTCCACCTTTTGCTTTGATTACTGCTTTGCACACTCTTGGCATTCTCTTGATTCAAGAGGTAGTCACCGGAAATGGTTTTCACTTCACAGGTGTGCCCTGTCAGGTTTAATAAGTGGGATTTCTTGCCTTATAAATGAGGTTGCGACCATCAGTTGTGTTGTGCAGAAGTCTGTTGTATACACAGCTGATAGTCCTACTGAATAGACTGTTAGAATATGTATTATGGCAAGAAAATAGCAGCTACGTAAAGAAAAACGAGTGGCCATCATTACTTTAAGAAATGAAGGTCAGTCCGAAAAGTTGGGAAAACTTTGAAAGTGTCCCCAAGTGCAGTTGCAAAAACCATCAAGCGCTACAAAGAAACTGGCTCATATGAGGACCGCCCCAGGAAAGTAAGACCAAGAGTCACCTCTGCTGCGGAGGATAAGTTCATCCGAGTCACCAGACAGAAATCACAGGTGAACAGCAGCTCAGATTAGAAACCAGGTCAATGCCACACAGAGTTCTAGCAGCAGACACATCTCAACAACAACTGTTAAGAGGAGACTTTGTGCAGCAGGCCTTCATGGAAAAATAGCTGCTAGGAAACCACTGCTAAGGACAGGCAACAAGCACAAGAGACTTGCTTGGGCTAAAGAACACAAGGAATGGACATTAGGCCAGTGGAAATCTGTGCTTTGGTCTGATGAGTGCAAATTTGAGATCTTTGGTTCCAAACACCATGTCTTTGTGCGACGCAAAAAAGGTGAACAGATGGACTGTACATGCCTGGTTTCCACCGTGAAGCATGCTGGAGGAGGTGTGATGGTGATGGGGTGCTTTGCTGGTGACACTGTTGGTGATTTATTCAAAATTGAAGGCATACTGAACCAGTATGTCTACCAAAGTATCATCTTGAAGCGGCATGCTATTCCATCCGAACAGTGTATAGTTGGACCATCATTTATTTTTCAACAGGACAATGACCCCAAACACACTTCCAGGCTGTGTAAGGGCTATTTGACCAAGAAGGAGACTGATGGGGTGCTACGTCAGATGACCTGGCCTCCACAGTCACCAGACCTGAACCCAATCGAGATGGTTTGGGGTGAGCTGGACCGCAGATTGAAGGCAAAAGGGCCAACACGTGCTAAGCATCTCTGGGAACTCATTCAAGACTGTTGGAAGACCGTTTCCGGTGACTACCTCTTGAAGCTCATATATATACAGTACGTGTCTTTTATACTTAGTGTGAATAGAATATGCTAAGTGCCTACACTGCCGTTCAAAGTTTTTTTAAGTCACCCAGACAATTTTGTGTTTTCCATTACTCTTATATATCAAATGCGTTGCAAAATGAATAGAATATATAGTCCAGACATTGACAAGGTTAGAAATAATGATTTTTATTTGAAATAATAATTTTCTCCTTCAAACTTTGGTTTCATCAAAGAATGCTCCCTTTCCGGCAATTACAGCATTGCAGACCTTTCGCATTCTAGCTGTTAATTTGCTGAGGTAATGTTGTCTGATGTGACCTGACAGCTGCACTAGTCTGCTGTACACTAGCTGTAAATAAAAAAATAGGGGGGACCCCCACATTTTTTTTTTTACAAAATTATATAGCTTACAATATATAGAGAGGTGTGTGGTTTAACATTTATCTACAGTAGGTAGGGAAAATATTCCGACCCTTTTAAATTTCACTCTTTTTTCATTGCAGCCATTTGGTAAATCCTCTCTATCCATCCATCAGCTGAAACAGCTTAAAACTTAAAGCTTAAGATCTCTTAAAGGGATGATTAAAGGAGATATTAAGGTTCCTGGAGTTCAGAGCTGCTAACACATTACAGTGTTTTGAACGCTTCCCAAATTTCACAACCTGCAGGTATCCAAACACCTGCAAACTAATGGTAGCTTAAAAGCTCTCTTAGGGTACCTTCACGAGAGGCAATATTGCAGGCAATTTCACTAGCAATTTGCTGGTTGCAGTGAAATCATGGACACATTGTTCTATTTTGTTGTCGTGTACAAATGGAACAATGTGTCCATGATTTCACTGCAACCAGCAAATTGCCAGTGAAATTGCCTAGCAATATTGCCGCATGTGAAGGTACCCTTAAAGGGATGTTTAAGGGAGATTATAGATAGAAGTCAAACAGTTGTATAATGTCTCACCTCCCTATGAATAATATATATATATATATATATCTCTATACATAATCACCAGTTTCTGGCATTCGGTCACTGTGCTGCTATTCCAGCATGCATTGCGGCCGGATGCCAGCGCCACAGATCCTCACCACCAGCCACGGCTTCACCACGCGCACGATGAGCTGTAAGCCTCGGATACACTCTCCTACAGGACCTTTGGTGATGTCACAGTCATGTGATCACACACATGACCGGACATCACTGCAACTCCGCCTCCTGTGCTTTTCAATCCTTCCTACCTATGACACGGAGCTGTCACAGCTCCGAAGGAGGTAATGAGGGCAGAGACACAGAAGGAGGGAGCAGACACAGGGAAGGGGGCACTGTAACACAGGGGACAGCAGAGACACGGAATGGGGGGCAGAGACACAAAAGCACAGGAGGAAGAAGGCACCTGAAGGCTGGGCCACAGAACAGAGGCACAACACACAGGACAGGGGCTCAGGACACAGGACAGGATAAGGACACAGGACAGGAGCACAGCCCACAGGACAAGGGCCCAGGACACAGGACAGGGACAAAGGACTGGGGCACAGCACACAGGCCCAGGACAGGGGCACAATACTAACGACAGGGCCACAGGACTGCAGCACAGACAGAGGACTGGGGCACAGGACAGAGGACTGGGGCACAGGACAGAGGACTGCAGCACAAGACAGAGGACTGGGGCACAGGTCAGAGGACTGCAGCACAGGACACAGGACTGGGGCACAGGACAGAGGACTGCAGCACAGCACTGACGACTGGGCACAGGACAGAGGACTGGGGCATAGGACAGAGGACTGCAGCACAGCACAGATGACTGGGCCACAGCACACAGGCCCAGGACAGAGGACAGGGCCATAGGACACAGGACTGGGGCACAGGACAGAGGACTGGGGCACAGGACACAGGACTGCAGCACAGGACAGAGGACTGGGCCACAGGACAGAGGACTGGGGCACAGGACAGAGGACTGCAGCACAGCACAGAGCACTGGGGCACAGGACAGAGGACTGGGCCACAGGACAGAGGACTGCAGCACAGGATAGAGGACTGGGGCACAGGACAGAGGACTGCGGCACAGGACAGAGGACTGGGGCACAGGACAGAGGACTGCAGCATAGAGGACTGGGGCACAGGACAGAGGACTGCAGCACAGCACAGAGGACTGGGCCACAGCACACAGGCCCAGGACAGAAGACAGAGCCACAGGACACAGGACTGCAGCACAGGACAGAGGACTGGAGCACAGGACAGAGGACTGGGGCACAGGACAGAGGACTGGGGCACAGGACAGAGGAATGCGGCACAGGACAGAGGACTGGGGCACAGGACAGAGGACTGGGGCACAGGACAGAGGACTGGGGCACAGCACAGAGGTCTGGGGCACAGGACAGAGGACTGGGGCACAGGACAGAGGACTGCGGCACAGGACAGAGGACTGGGGCACAGCACAGAGGACTGGGGCACAGCACAGAGGACTGGGGCACAGCACAGAGGACTGGGGCACAGGACACAGGACTGGGGCACAGGACAGAGTACTGGGGCACAGCACAGAGGACTGGGCCACAGTACACAGGCCCAGGACAGAGGACAGGGGCACAATACAAACGACAGGGCCACAGGACACAGGACTGCAGCACAGGACAGAGGATTGGGCCACAGGACAAAGGACTGCAGTACAGCACAGAGGACTGGGGCACAGGACAGAGGACTGCAGCACAGAAGACTGGGCCACAGCACACAGGCCCAGGACAGAGGACAGGGGCACTATACAAACGACAGGACCACAGGACACAGGACTGCAGCACAGGACAGAGGACTGGGGCACAGGACACAGGACTGCAGCACAGGACAGAGGACTGGGCCACAGGACAAAGGACTGCAGTACAGCACAGAGGACTGGGGCACAGGACAGAGCACTGCAGCACAGCACAGAAGACTGGCCCACAGCACACAGGCCCAGGACAGAGGACAAGGACACAAGACAGGACCACAGTACAGGGGCCCAGGGCACAGGACTGACGACTTGGGCACAGGACAGGGCAGAGGACAGGAGCCTAAGACAGACGACTGGCCCACACAACACAGAACAGAGGACTGGGGCACAGGACAGGGCAGAGGATAGGGACACATGACATAGGACACAGCCACAGGACATGGCCACAAGACAGAGGACAGTGCCACAGAACAGGGACAGAGGACAGGCCCGCAGGACAGAGGACAGGCCCACACGACAGAGGACTGAGCCACAGGACAGAGGCAGAGGACAGGAGCACAGGACACAGCCACAGAACACAGTACTATCCACTGAGCCTCCATATACACCATATAAATCCCACACAGGGCCGGTTTTAGACCAAGTGGGGCCCTAGGCGAGATTGAGAGTGGGGCCCCAAACTATGAAATAAAAATAGCACCCGTACAGTTGTATACCGTATATACAGCAGCCCCAGTGGTATATACAGGCCCCAGTAGTATATACAGCAGCCCCAGTGGTATCCAGCAGCCTCCCCAGTGCTATATACAGGCCCCAGCAGTATTACAGCAGCCTCCCCAGTGGTATACACAGGCCCCAGCAGTATTACAGCAGCCTCCCCAGTGGTATACACAGGCCCCAGCAGTATTACAGCAGCCTCCCCAGTGGTATATACAGTCCCCAGCAGTATATACAGCAGCCTCCCCAGTGCTATATACAGGCTCCAGCAGTATATACAGCAGCCTCCCCAGTGCTATATACAGGCCCCAGCAGTATTACAGCAGCCTCCCCAGTGGTATACACAGGCCCCAGCAGTATTACAGCAGCCTCACCAGTGGTATATACAGGCCCCAGCAGTATTACAGCAGCCTCCCCAGTGGTATATACAGGCCCCAGCAGTATATACAGCAGCCCCAGTGGTATACAGCAGCCTCCCCAGTTGTATATACAGGCCCCAGCAGTATATACTGCAGCCCCAGTGGTATACAGAAGCCTCCCCAGTTGTATATACAGGCCCCAGCAGAATATACTCAAGCCCCAGTGGTATACAGCAGCCTCCCCAGTGGTATATACAGGCCCCAGCAGTATTACAGCAGCCTCCGCAGTGGTATATACAGGCCCCAGCAGTATATACAGCAGCCCCAGTGGTATACAGCAGCCTCCCCAGTGGTATATACAGGCCCCAGCAGTATATACAGCAGCCCCAGTGGTGGTGTATACAGGCAGCCCCAGTCAGTGGTGGTGTATACAGGCAGCCCCAGTCAGTGGTGGTGTATACAGGGCCCCAGTCAGTGGTGGTGTATACAGGGCCCCAGTCAGTGGTGGTGTATACAGTGCCCCAGTGGTGGTGTATACAGGGGCCCCGTTGGAGTATATACAGAGCCCCAGTCAGTGATGGTGTATACAGGGCCCCAGTCAGTGGTGGTGTATACAGGGGCCCCAGTGGTGGTGTATACAGGGGCCCCAGTGGTGGTGTATACAGGGGCCCCAGTGGTGGTGTATACAGGGGCCCCAGTGGTAGTGTATACAGGGGCCCCAGTGGTAGTGTATACAGGGCCCCAGTCAGTGATGGTGTATACAGGGCCCCAGTCAGTGGTGGTGTATACAGGGCCCCAGTGGTGGTGTATACAGGGGCCCCAGTGGTGGTGTATACAGGGGCCCCAGTGGTGGTGTATACAGGGGCCCCAGTGGTAGTGTATACAGGGCCCCAGTCAGTGATGGTGTATACAGGGCCCCAGTCAGTGGTGGTGTATACAGGGCCCCAGTGGTGGTGTATACAGGGGCCCCAGTGGTGGTGTATACAGGGCCCCATGGCCCACTGGTGGTGTATACAGGGCCCCAGGGCCCACTGGTGGTGTATACAGGGCCCCAGGGCCCAGTGGTGGTGTATACAGGGCCCCCGGGCCCACTGCTGCTGTATACAGGGCCCCAGGGCCCACTGTTGCTGTATACAGGGCCCCAGGGCCCACTGCTGGTGTATACAGGGCCACAGGGCCCACTGCTGGTGTATACAGGGCCCCAGGGCCCAGTGGTGGTGTATACAGGGCCCCAGGGCCCACTGCTGGTGACTGTGTACAGGGGCCCCCTCCTCCCCTCCCTGTAGAAGAAGACACACACATCATCATACTTACTTACTCTCTGCCGCTGCCGCTGTTCGCCAGTCTGCACCGCGCTCCGACTTCTTCCTGGCTGCTTCCTGTTGTGACGACTGTGCCTGCGGCTGCGCCCGGCGCCGGTCAAGCCGGATGAAGCCGGAGCGCGGTGCAGAGCACTGTCTGCAAGCGGCCGCGGCGCCGGCTATCATCCGGCCGGGCCAGGGGGCCCTCTGAAGCTTGGGGGCCCTAGGCAAATGCCTAGGATGCCTGCCCCTAACGCCGGCCCTGATCCCACAACAACAGCATACTTTCTGGAGAGAGGACTGTACTATTCAGCGCCTATTTCTACGGCATCTCTTCACTTCACCGTACTCCCGATGCGATAGCATCGGGCCTTTTTACTAGTATATATATACACTAGTGCAATGTCATATTGCCATGTTTCAGGGAGTCTCTGGGAGCCCTGAAATACATTGACTAATAAATCAATATTATATTCACCCTTTAATGTCTTGTTGATCACGACAGCGTGGTTTTTATCCCTTTTTTTTTTTTTTTTTTAAACTTAAATTTTTAATGAATTTTGAAGTAGAACATTACACGGTAAACAGTTGACAATGGCATTCCAAGTATCAAATCTCATACTCATAAACTTGTACCGTGTTTGAATAAACATTAGAATACAGAGAGCAGTTAATCGAAACACAAATACAGTGTGTGGACCAGCAAACATATGCCAAATATTTTAACCACAATAAATCTAAACCAAATGGGGGGATGGGGGGGGAGGAAGACAAAGGGAAAAATAGGGGGGAGGGTAGGAGGGGGGGGAGGAGGGAGGAAAGGAAGACCCTACTATCACCCCACTTCCCTCCCACAATAAATGGGGGAATTGGGGGTACTCCGAACAGTACAGTAAAATATGTCAGATAGGTGTAAACTCCTGCAGTAGTTTGGAAACAATATTCTCAGAGAGCATATCACATTCCTCAATGTTTAGCCAGTCAAATGAATTCAAGTTACTCCCACTATTGTGTTATATGTAGATGTAACCCATGGGTCCCACCAGGCGAGGACTTTATTTCGTCTTTTTGCATCATGAGCCAAAACTAGTTCATGCTGTAGATGCAAGTTGAGGCAGGTGACAATGTCAGGTAGACCAGGAACAGTCAGGAGTCTCCAGCGCTTGGCGATGCTCTGCCTAGCTGCCACTAGAACATTTGTTACAATCGGGCGGAGGGGCCTTGGCCACTCCTGCAGGTTTATTCCCAATAAGGCGAGCTCAGGGGTTAGAGTGAAGGACACTCTAGTGAGATCAGACAGAAGTTTGTTAACTATCCTCCAAGAACGTTGGACCATGGGGCATGACCACCAAACGTGCTGAGGAGAGCCAACTCCGTTACATAGCTGCCAGCATATAGGGCGAACATCAGGAGGCCCATTTTTAAAACGAGCAATTGCTTGGGGGGACAGGTACCAGTTCATTTGGTGCTTTTTTGCTTGCTCCATATGGTTTATACTTGCAGAGAAGTGGTTTGAGTGAACCGATGCCTGATGCCACTGCTCAAGGGATGCAGTAAAAGAGAGCCTGTTCTCCCATCGTACCATGTACAGGAGTTTATCTGCTCCCTTATGGTGCATGAGTGCTCTGTAACAGATAGCAACTCCATGTGCGGTGAAGGTAGACTCTTTGAAGTACCGCTGAAGTGCATCTCCAAGAGCAGCGTGTGTAACATCAGGAATCACTATTGTGTTTAAGAAGTGTCGCAGCTGAAGATACCGGAAAAAAAGTAGTTTTGGGGAGGTCAAATGCCGCTGCCAGGTCTCCAAAGGTCTTGACACCATCAGTATCAGCAACTTGGTTCAGGTTCACAACGCCTTTTGACGCCCACGAGGAGAGGAGAGGCCATCCACAAGAATCTCCACCGCAGCCAGCGTGATGTATCGGTATAAAAAAGGAAGATAGACCCTGCACAACCCAGACCACACTCGAGCAATGCCTTCATAGACTTCAGATGGGCCGTCTGTGTCCAATGTCTGAGGAGATTTACCTCAAGGAGTAGTCTAGTGGATCCCCGCGGCGAGAAAGATTTTTCTATTTGCATCCACAAGGAGGACAGATCATTTTGCCACCAACTCTTAGCGGCCTCAGTTGTATCGTCGTGTAGTAGTTTAGTATGTCAGGTAGTCCCATGCCTCCCAATCCCACCGGTAAAGTCAAGATCTTGCTACTTATGCGTGGAGGTTTGTGCTGCCACACGAAACGACCAAGTAAAGCTTGTATTAAACGTAGCAACCTCTTGGGAAAGGGGAGCGGTAGGCACCTGATGAGGTAAAGGATTTTTGGTAGATAAGTCATTTTTATCAACTGTATCCTAGCGACCCAGAAGAGATACAGTGAAGAGTGAGAAGTCAGGGACGTCTTAATGTTTTGGATTAGGATATCACAGTTGGTTTGTACTATCTTCGATGTATGGGTGATCTGAATCCCTAAATACGGGATACCAGCGGGCGACCACGCAAAGGGGAATTTCTCTCTTTGGTCTGCTTGTTGAGCAGCAGGAACATTAACAGGGAAAAGGAGGGACTTAGAGGGGTTCAGTTTATAGTATGAAGCCTCTGAAAATTCAGACAAGATCTCCATAATGCGCGGGATTGTAGATGAGAGATCCGAGCAGATGAAGATAACATCATCGGCGTAAAGGCCGATTTTATGATGTAAGTTCCCTACTGTTAATTCTCTAACGGTCGGATCCATGCGTATAATCGCTGCAAGGGGTTCCATTAAAAGCGTGAATATGAGGGGGGATAGTGGGCACCCCTGCCTGGTGCCATTAGAAATCTCAAGAGTCGTTGACAAAAAGCCAGAGGACCGAACTCTGGCATTGGGTGAGGAGTATAAGGCCAGGATTGAACATTTTATGTCATCCCCAAACCCAAAGCAGTCTAGGACCGCCTCCAGGTACCCCCAGTGCACCCTGTCAAACGCCTTCTCCGCATCCAAGGACAAGAGCGCACTGGGGGCTGAAGTTCGCTCAAGAATCTCCAGAAGATCCACCAATCTCCTGGTGCCATCAGCCGCCTGACGTCCCAGAACAAAGCCCACCTGCTCCAAGCCTATGAGGGAGGGAAGAACTTGCATCAGGCAAGAGGCTAGGACCGTGGCAAAAAGCTTCACATCACAGTTCAAAAGAGCTATGGGACGAAAGTCAGCGGGGGAGGTCAAAGGTTTACCTGGCTTGGGTATCTTGAAATAATAGCCGCCAAACTTTCCCCTTGGATTTTGCCACAGTCCCTGCCATTGATTGAACAAGTTTAGCAAATGTGGGGTAAGCTGCTGAGTAAAAGTTGAGTAATATATGTATGGAAACCCATCGGGTCCAGGGGCAGAATGTTTTTTAGAGTTGCAGATCGCAAGTATGATCTCACTCTCCGAAAAGGGAGAGTTTAGGGCGGCAGATTGTTCTGCGGACAAGCGTGGGAGGTGGGCCTTGTCTAGAAAAAAGTGTATCGAGGCAGCAGAGGGCTGAGGGGTAGAGGGGTCCGTTTGCAGATTATACAAGGAGGCATAGAATTGCTTAAACTCCTCGGCAATGTGATTGGGTTTCTTATTTTCTTTCCAGACGATGTTAACAAGTGTGATAACTTAGTTTGAATTTGTTTCTTTTTAACACGCCGGGCTAGCATGGCACCCACTCTATCCCCCATAGCATAATACGTAGCTTTGGAACGCCTTAGATTCAGTTCCACCTTTGCAAGAAAGAGGCCCCTAAGGGCGGTACACGCTGTGGACAGCTCCTTTAGGACCGTAGGGGATTGGGTCGATTTGTGTGAGGTCTCCAAAGTGTCTATTTTAGACGTTAAAGCTCTAATGGCTTCCTCCCTCTCCCTCTTTTTTTGGGCCACTAATTTGATACAGGTTCCTCGCAGGACGGCCTTGTGAGCCAGCCACAGTACCTCTGGGTCCACTTCCCCTGTGTCGTTGTGGAGAAAATAGTCTTTCAGCCGATCTGAGATGTGGTCAACATTGGCAGGAGATGCAAGCAAATATTCATTTAGCTTCCAGAGATTGGTCGGGTGTACTTGCGCTGGGTCCAATATTCCTAAAGTTATGGGGGCATGGTCCGACCACGTGATGTTACCTATGGTCGACTCCCCACACCTTGGGAGTAGGGAGTCTGAGACCAAAAAGTAGTCTATTCTACTGTAGCTATGAAAACGCAGGGACATGTATGTGTAGTCTCTCTCATCCCCGTGTGCGTATCTCCAAACATCGTGAAGATGATGGGCCATTAACAAGGGTCCTAATTCTCCTCTGCAATGGGAGGGAGAAGAGTAATCTAACCAGGGTGCACAGACTCAGGAATCCCCCGCAGCTTCACATTATTGCGGCGGGATCTATCCTCCAGATCATAAGTTTTCAGTGTGTTTTTCTCCAACTTGTGCTGCAGGACCTCATGAGCTTCTATGAGAGCATTATGAGACTTTGTCAGCTCCTCCATTTTCCTCTCAATATGTTCTGTGCGAGACCCCAGCTCAGTCACCTCCCCCCTTAGACCAGCCATCATACCTCTGAAATCTTCTTGCAGGGAAGAGCAGAATGCAGCCAGAAGTTCTCTCATGCTTTCATGTGTCACCGGAGCATCCAGAGCAGTAGCTGGGCTGGATCCCGAGTGTGTAGATGAAAGAGAAGTTGTAGATCCTCTGCTGGAGGCTCGGGTAGAGCGAGATGATAGTGGAGGAGGTGCCATCTTAGGGGCTGATGAAGCTGGAGTGTGCAGTGGGGCAAAAAAGTCAAGACACACGGCTGGGGGAAAAAAGTTTTACTCCCCTTACTCTGCCCATCGGGTGCTGGACCGTCTCAGGGGCACTTGAGTTTGGGTGGTAAAGTTGCAGATGTGAGCTGTTTAGGGCTGCTTCTATGCCTGTGGTCCTCAGACCTCCTCTATTAAGCAGCCATCTCACAGCATAGCTAGGCCATGCCCCCGGGTTTTTATCCCTTCATCCTCCCTAGTTTCATTTTCTGAAATAATGACTTTTGGGTTTTTATTGGCTGTAAGCCATAATCATCAAAATTTACAGAAATAAACACTTAAAATAGATCACTCTGTTTGTAATGACTCTATATATTATATGCGTTGCACTTTATGTATTGAATTACTGAAATAAATTAACTTTTTGATGATATTTTAATTCACTGTGATGCACTAGTATCTACTATATAATTGTCCTAGGCATCTGTCGGTCACAGAAATCGCGCGGCTGACAGAGGCTGCTCATTGGTGGCACCAATGAGCGCAGACTATGCAAATAGGCGTGCAAATTCAAAGTTCGAATTTTGCAGGAATTTAAAGCCCAGCGACAGTGGCGCGCTCCATACCCCGCTCCTCTGCCCTGCCCGCGCTCCCCCCCACTCCTCCTGTCCTGCCCGCGCTCCATACCCCGCTCCTCTGCCATGTCTGCGCTCCCGCTCCCCGCAGCCCCCCGCATCTCCCCGTGCCCCCCCGCGCCCTCCTGCTTCTTTAGTGATTTAATTTCGCAGTGCATTATACATTGCAAAATCAAATGTAAAATAAAGACAGATGTATTAAAAATAATAAAGATTGTTATACTTACCTCTCCGCCGAATGTTCAGTAACCGGGAGCAGTAGCAAGCAGTGTTCTGCTAGGACCTTGCATGATGTCAGAATGACATCGGCGTTCGGCGCTGTGATTGGCCCCCTTGCGGTCATGTGATATGCGTGTCACATATCACATAACCGCGAGCGAGCCAATGACAGCGCCGAACGCAAATATCATTCTGACATCATGCAAGGTCTTAGCAGGACACTACCGGCTACTGCTCTCGGTTACCAAGCACTCCATCCTGCCCCCCCAGCTCCATCCTGCCCCCCCAGCCACCATCATGCCCCACTTGCTCCATCCTGCCCCCCCGCCGGCTCCATCCTGCCCCCCCGGCTCCATCCGGGCACCCCCCACCGTCTCCATCCTGCTCCTCCCCCAGCTCCATTCTGCCCCGCCGGCTCCATCCTGCCCCCTCGGCTCCATCCTGCCCTGATCAATCCATCCTGCAATCCCCGGCTCCATCATGCCCCCCCATCGGCTCCATCCTGCCCTGGTGGCTCCATCCTGCCCCCCCCCCCCACACTCCATCCTGCCCCCCCTGGCTCCATTCTGCTCTGCCGGCTTCATCCTGCCTCCCAGCTCCATTTTGCCCTGATCGCTCCTTTCTGCCCCCCCCGGCTCCATCCTGCCCCCCCCGCCGGCTCCATCTTGTTCCCCCCCACCGGCTCTATTCTGCCCCCCCTGGCTCCATCCTGCCTCCCCCAGCTCCATCCTACAGCTCCATCCTGCCCTGATCGCTCCAGCCTGCCCCCCCCCCTGCATCCATCCGGCCCCCCTACCGCTCCATCCCGCCCCCCCGGCTCCATCCTGCCCCCCGCCGGCTCCATCTTGCCCCCCCCGGCTCCATTATGCCCCCAGCTCCATTCTGCCCCACCAGCTCCTTCCTGCCCTGATTGCTTGCCCCCCCGGCTCCATCCTGCCCCCCTACCGGCTCCTTCCTGCCCCCCCATCGGCTCCATCCTGCCCCCCTGCCGGCTCCATCCTGCCCCCCCGGCTCCATTCTGCCCTGCCGGCTCCATCCTGTCCCCCCATTGGCTCCATCCTGCCCCCCCCCGGCTCCATTCTGCCTCGCCGGCTCCATCCTGCCCCCCCTCCCCCGGCTCCATCCTGCCCCCCTTGCTCCATCCTGCCCTGCTCGCTCTACCCTGCCCCGTCGCTCCATGCTGCCCCCCTGCCACCATCCTGCCCCCGTCACCATTCTGCCCCCCCCGTCACCATCCTGACCCCCCGCCCTGTCACCATCCTGCCCCCCTGCTCAGTCCTGCCCCCCTGCTTCATTCTGCCGCCCCGGCAGTTAGCAGTCATGCTGACTGGTTTCCCAGCCAACGACAGGTCCTAAAGGCCTGTAGGATCTAGAAGACGGAGGTGGAGCGAGCCAGCGGACAGGTGAGTATCCTCACTGAGGATTTTTTTATTTTTACTTTTACTGTGGAGGAGCCAGGAGTAGCAGGGGGGCCGCGGGGAGCAGAGTATCGCCATATACCATACTGCTGCTATACATGTACTGTAATGTACCGCCATATACCATAGCGCTGCAATACATCTGCTGTAATTTACCGCCATATACTATAGCGCTGCTATACATGTACTGTAATGTACCGCCATATACTATAGTGCTGCTATACATGTACTGTAATGTACCGCCAAATACTATAACACTGCTATACATGATTATGTATGTACTGCCATATACTATAGCGCTGCTATACATGTACTGTAATGTACCGCCATAAACTATAGTGCTGCTATACATGTGCTGTAATGTACCACCATATACTATAGTGCTGCTATACATGTACTGTAATGTACCGCCATATACTATACTGCTGCTATACAAGTGCTGTAATGTACCACCATATACCATAGCGCTGATAAATATATATTGTAACGTATCAGCTCGCTGGCGACATCAGGAAGACGAGGAGGCAGCTTTGCATAGGTGAGACCAGAAGGGTTTATTTGCTCATAAACCATTCCACAGGGAAAACACACAGCAAACACAGAATCCTAATCACCTTCCCCCTGTGCCTAAGTCCAACCTCCCTTACATAGCTGGACACCATGCCCTGGGAGGGTATGTGAGTCCTGGACCCGCCCTTCACTCTCAGGACTCGTAAGCCAGCCCCTTGGTTACTAACAACTCCCTCAGTGTTGCTCTCCACTAAGAGATGCTAATGCCGGCTTACATCACAGACCTCAGGTGGGCCTGTGACACATACCTGCCATCCACTATGCGCCCCCTTGCCCTCTTACAATATATATATATATATGTAGTTCATTCACGTTAACTGAACAAGTTCTGTCAGTCACAATATGTCAACTACATACATATTCTAGAATACCCGATGCGTTAGATTCGGGCCACCATGTAGTATATATATATAAAATATATATTTGGAAAAAAATGTTTTTTGGCATAGACATCTCACTGCATAGTTCGCATGGAAAACGGATTGGGATAAATCCATGTATATAAGGAAAATGACTTTTGTTTCTCCAGCGATCAGTCCAATAGAGGGGTAAAATATAACTTTTATTTATCCATTAAAAAGTTCCAGGTTTCTTCAAAAACAATTTTGCGCACAGTCAGTCCTTTTTGGACGACATGTTTCGACACTATATGTCCTGGAGGACCTGGAGGAAGACACATGTTGTGTCAAAACACGTCATCCAAAAGGGACAAATTTAAAGAAGTATGGCTCTACGGACAATAGGGTGCTCAGATTGAATTGTAATATACCAATAATGAAAATCTGGCACACCAAAAAGAATACACAAGTCTTTTCTTTTTCAATTGAGTCGCACTTTTATTGTCGGAGCATAGTTGTAAAAATCAATAGTCAGACGTTTCGACTATACGGTCTTCTTCAGTTATAGCAACTTAGCAGAAAAAGAGATACAAATCAAGATACATGTCCTTTACAAAAATGCAAACATTTCTCATCGCTAGTACCCCCTAAATCATAAAAGATTGACCCTCCTTAACAATTTCTATGGAAGTACTATACAAGAAAAATTCTTTATAGATGATAACACAAAAGCGGTCAGAGTAATCCTTTACTGTGTTAGAATGTTTTACAAAAGGTAAAATCACACAATTGATACTATATCTGCAAATTGGGTCATGGATAACAGGATTGTGTCATATTATATTTCATTGGGACAGGTCACAACTGTAAACACTGTCTAAAACAGTTCTCCTTTGCTGACTGCATACATCATTTCCTGAGGGAGCAGGTATTTAGTCCTTTTTTCACTCTTATAACTATGTGGCAACCTGATAATCCAGTTTTCTGTAATAGGCATTTGCCCACATCATTTTTGTATTCATATGGGTACGTATTTACATCTACTGAGATGTACTTATGGTGTAAATCTGTATTCCTGTTTGCTTTTGTTGCGCTTTAGGATTCCGGATAAAGTGTCTCTTATTATACCCAGATTCAATTTTATTTTTGAGACTATAATACATGATTTTGTTTTATTGTAGATACACTATTTGTCTCTAATCTTCCAGGATTTTGTACATTCTAGCACTCTAAAGGATTACTCTGACCGCTTTTGTGTTATCATCTATAAAGAATTTTTCTTGTATAGTCTTCCATAGAAATTGTTAAGGAAGGTCAATCTTTTATGATTTAGTGGGCACTAGCGATGAGAAATGTTTGCATTTTTGTAAAGGACATGTATCTTGATTTGTATCTCTTTTTCTGCTAAGTTGTCATAACTAAAGAAGACCGTATGGTCGAAACGTCTGAATATTGATTTTTATAACTGTGCCCCCCACAATAAAAGTGCGACTCAATTGAAAAAGAAAAGACTTACGTACTCTTTTTGGTTTGAAAAATTTTCATTTTGGTCCAAAAGGGACTGACTGTGCGCAAAATTGTTGTTGAAGAAATCTTAAACTTTTTTAATGGATAAATAAAAGTTATATTTTAGCCCACCATTGGACTGACTGCTGAAGAAACAAAAGCCATTTTCCATAATATATATTTATATATACTGCTCAAAAAAATAAAGGGAAATCTTAAATGTTAAGTGTTCCCTTTATTTTTGTGAGCCGTCTTAAGGTACCGTCACACGCCGCAATCTCGGCTGGCGATGTATGGCAATCTAACGTGTGCACTCATGTTTTTCATGGTCACCTCAGATCGCCGATGGCGGCATCCCACGCCGCAATTTCGCCATGAAGCTAAGGCGATGTGTCGCTCCAGAAATCGCCTCACCTACAGCGGAACCAATCTTGCCTAATTCCATCGCCGCTTCACACGCCGCAATCTCAAAGGCAATGTGGGCGTACATGTTCAGCGCGGAGAGGAGATAGGTGTGCCAAATTGGTTTACACCGCGCCCTATACACACTCATTGGACAACACAACAGCGTTACAATTGGTCAGCCTGCTCTAGACAGCTGGCTAATACATGACGCCATTGTGTATCAGAGTTTGCACTGAGTTTGCGGACGATTGTGTAGCCGAAGATGTGTGTGGTGCTGAACGGACAGCTCTTCAAATATGGCGCAGTGTCAACTGACAGCCAATGGGAACACAGTAGCCCACACCAATCTAAGACGGGGCGCGGACTACAGCACGCTGAGGCACGCCTAGGGAAATCATACACAACGCTCTTTCCATCACTATCGCCCTGTCACACACCACAACACGGAAATATCACCTTAACGATTGCAGCTGATTACTGAGCACTGTTCAGGAATCAGGCGAACGGCCAATGGGCGATTTATTGCCGCAAAATTGCCCAATCACACGCCGCAATTGTGAGGCAATTTCACAGCGATTGCACCAAGGCGACATATCGCCTTTCAGATTTCCAGGCGAGATTGCGGCGTGTGACGGTACTTTTCGACCTATGCAATTGTCCATAAGCAGTACACTACTCAAAACATTAAAGGGAACATTTAACATTTAATATGTTCCCTTTAATTATTTTGAGCAGTGTATATATACAGTTGTGGCCAAAAGTATTGACACCCCTGCAATTCTGTCAGATAATACTCAGTTTCTTCCTGAAAATAATTGCAATCACAAATTCTTTGGTATTATTATCTTCATTTAATTTGTCTGCAATGGAAAAACACAAAAGAGAATGAAGCAAAAAGCAAAACATTGATCATTTCACACAAAACTCCAAAAATGGCCAGACAAAAGTATTGGCACCCTCAGCCTAATGGTTGCACAACCTTTAGCCAAAATAAGTGCGATCAACCGCTTCCGGTAACCATCAATGAGTTTCTTACAATACTCTGCTGGAATTTTAGACCATTCTTCTTTGGCAAACTGCTCCAGGTCCCTGATATTTGAAGGGTGCCTTCTCCAAACTGCCATTTTTAGATCTCTCCACAGGTGTTCTAGGGATTCAGGTCTGGACTCATTGCTGGCCACCTTAAAAGTCTCCAGTGTTTTCTCTCAAATCATTTTCTAGTGCTTTTTGAAGTGTGCTTTGGGTCATTGTTTCTGCTGGAAGACCCATGACCTCTGAGGGAGACCCAGCTTTCTCACACTGGGCCCTACACTTATGCTGCAAAATTTTCTGGTAGTCTTCAGATTTCATATGCCATGCACACGGTCAAGCAGTCCAGTGCCAGAGGCAGCAAACCAACCAAAACATCAGGGAACCTCCGCCATGTTTGACTGTAGGGACCGTGTTCTTTTCTTTGAATGCCTCTTTTTTCTCCTGTAAACTCTATGTTGATGCCTTTGCCCAAAAAGCTCTACTTTTGTCTCATCTAACCAGAGAACATTCTTCCAAAGCTTTTAGGCTTTCTCAGGTAAGTTTTGGCAAACTCCAGCCTGGCTTTTTTATGTCTCGGGTAAGAAGTGGGATCTTCCTGGGTATCCTACCATACAGTCCCTTTTCATTCAGACGCCGACGGATAGTACGGGTTGACACTGTTGCACCCTCGGACTGCAGGGCAGCTTGAACTTGTTTGGATGTTAGTCGAGGTTCTTTATCCACCATCCGCACAATCTTGTGTTGAAATCTCTTGTTGATTTTTCTTTTCCGTCCACATCTAGGGAGGTTAGCCACAGTGCCATGGCTTTAAACTTCTTGATGACACTGAGCACGGTAGACACAGGAACATTCAGGTCTTTGGAGATGGACTTGTAGCTTGAGATTGCTCATGCTTCCTCACAATTTGGTTTCTCAAGTGGTCACACAGTTCTTTGGTCTTCTTTCTTTTCCGATGCTCAATGTGGTACACACAAGGACACAGGACAGAGGTGAGTCAACTTTAATCCATGTCAACTGGTTGCAAGTGTTATTTAGTTATTGCTAACACCTGTTAGGTGCTACAGGTAAGTTACAGGTGCTGTTAATTACACAAATTAGAGAAGCATCACATGATTTTTCTAACAGTGCCAATACTTTTGTCCACCCCCTTTTGTATGTTTGATGTGGAATTATATCCAATTTGGCTTTAGGACAATTCTTTTTGTGTTTTTCATTGAAGACAAATTAAATGAAGATAATAATACCAAAGAATTTGTGATTGCAATCATTTTCAAGAAGAAACAGTATTATCTGACAGAATTGAGGGGTGTCAATACTTTTGGCCACAACTGTATATATTACCTGGATGTTGTGCTGGGCTATATATGTAATTTGGAGGCTGTGCCGGGCTATATGTAATATTTGGAGGCTGTGCTGGGAGATGTAGTGTGTTATTTGGGAGGCTGTGCTGTATACTTATTATTTGAACATTATGCTTCAACTGGCCTCCAAATAATGTATGCAAACCAGCAGTAGCCTCCAGATAATATATACAGCCCTGCATAGCCTCAATATTATTAATATAAAACAGCTAGAATTGATGTGCTGCAGATTTTCCCGCACTAAATTATGCAGCATTTATAAATATTACAATCTATATATTTATATAACAATGTTGCACTATGAATGGGGGGCCCAAAATATTTCTTGCACAGGGACCCACTGCAGTCTGCGTCCACTCCTGGATATAAGGTCATTGTAATATGACAAACCTAAATTAACCATGCTGATTCTTCAAGTGTGCATTTTAACTGACAAGTCTAATCTTATGGGAGTATATTATTTTCCTATACTTGCCCTATCTGTTGCATGATCTGAGCCCATATAATAATAGACTTTTCAATAACATGCAGTTAAAATCCAACAAGCTGATCAAAGGGAGATATTTGTTCTATGAACCTGCCTAAACTACAGATCTAGGCAATGAAATACTCAATTAAGAAAAATAAATTATTTCTTCTGGGAAATTCTGGAGCATATAAGAGGATATATATTACTGGTTTACACAGCGAGATGGAGTAACAATCCCCACATGTTCTGTCTATGATCCAAAATGCTGAATTAATACTTTCAATGGTCCAAGGAGGAAAACCTCTAGCAAGATGGGAAATAAGCTGTTCAGCCCCAGAGGAGATTTGATGTTCAAAACAAAATGTAACAATAGAATTAACTGGAATTTCATGGTTCACACGCTTTCCTTAAGGGGATCCTCTCTATTCTAAATCATTACTTTAGTTGTGGCAGTGATATTAAAACAGACATTTTCAGCCCTCAGACTATTTCCCGTGGAGCTGTCAGAGATTTCTTTTAATAATCTTCTCTTGATATCGTTAATGGTGCACAGGAATAGCCTCGTAGCCACATCGTTCATAGAAAAGAGCCAATACAGCAATTTTTTAGAGAAGGTGTTAATATTTCCGAGATTGATTATTATCTGCTTGTACAGCTAAACTAAAGCAGCACATACAGCCTAAGTGCCCTGCATTTTGATTCCCAACATGAGAAAACGAGTCCCTTTTCCTGATGAATATACATATGTTTTATAACACGTAGTACAATTGTGATATGTTTGCATTTAGGAAGTATTCATGTTTAATGCCTTGTTATTTTCTAAATAAAATGTCTTAAGGCCCCGTTACACCTGCCGACATCGCCGGAGATGTCGTCAGCGACTGGTGGGTTCACGCACGTTTTTGGCGCCCCGCCAGCGTCGCCGTCCCCCGTTTACATGAGGAGACACCTCCGGCGATGGGCCGGTGAGCTCAGAGGCGGCATCGCCTGTCAGCTCGACGGCGACCGGTTACATGGCGCGGTGTGTGCACATCGCCCCAGATCGGCCGCCTGGTTTCACATCACTGATGTGAAACCAGGCGAGCTGTCACAGCCGCCAACATCGCCCCTTTACATTAGGCGACGTAGGGGCAATGTCTCCACCGATAGGCCACGCCCCTACATCGCCTATGTAATCGGCGGCGATATGGACTGGTGTGACGGGGCCTTTAGGGGGTGTGATCAGGAATTTCATCATTTTGGACGCAGCATATTGCCGCTGCATCCAAAATGCTCTTATACAGTACAAGCATAGTGGATGGTATTTCAAGAAAACCCATCCTCACTATGCTTGTCCACACCGCAGCTTATTTTCAGCTGCAGAGTGGGTTGCCGGACTTCCGCATCTCCACAGCATGTTAATTTCATGCTGCAGAGTCGGAAGGGGTAATAGGTGCACACAGGTTCCCGCAGGTCCAGAGGCACAGGTCCAACATGCAGTGCCTTTGGTTCGTGAGCACATACCCTTAGATGGATTGAATGGAATCAGAGAACATAAAAAATAGCATTCACAGTAACATTCACAGTATTTGTCATCCTGTATGAAACTCTATGAGCTTGACCCAGCCATGCAGCTGGATTGTGTGTCCAAGGGCAGCATTTAAAACCACAAGTATATTACTAGTACGGGCATGGCTGTTTGATCCAATAGACTTTCTCAAGACTGCCTATATACATAATATACAGTTGTGGCCAAAAATATTGACACCCCTGCAATTCTGTCAGATAATACTCAGTTTCTTCCTGAAAATGATTGCAATCACAAATTATTTGGTATTATTATCTTATTTAATTTGTCTTCAATGATAAACCCTGTTTTTTTGTCACTTTTTTATTGCACTTGCTATTTATTGGAATTTTTTATTATAACAGTGTGTTTTTATGTGTGTGACGCTCATGCGGATTTTTGCACCAGTTTCTAAATACAGTTTTTTGGTGGGCATTGGACGCGGTTTCACGTAAGCGCCCAATCTATGCATGACCCATATTTGTCTAGTACTATTTACCGTAGATCAAGAGAGAGTATAAGCTATCAAGCTTATACTGTAATTTCCTCCGGGATCAATAAAGTTTATCTTATCTATCTTATCTTATCTTATCAAACTGCAACAAGGTGCACCCAATCAGGATGATGCCTAATTCCAGTATCTCACTTCTGTATGTGCTACATGGTGATACAGCAAAACCGAGACCAGTGGCGTAACTACTACAGTCGCAGGGGTTGCAATTTGCGATGGAGCCCAGCAGGGGTAGGGGCCCGGTAAGCCTGGCACAAAAATAAATGTTTAATTTTTTTTTTAAACCCCCTCCTTCTCTGTTAGACAGTGTAGCATATCCGCTGTCTTTACAGAGGAGGGGGGTTTCGGGAAGGGCCACGTACGCACCTCTATTTACACATTGCTGTCTGACCCCGGACGTACCTGAGTCAGCATTCTGGTGTCCGACAGCTCCAATCTGCCCCCTGCTCTGCGATGCTGCAGCATGTCTGAGGTCATCTCCCCACACTACAAGCAGATGGCTCAGCTCAGCAGACTGCCACGGAGGAGAACATGGAAGCCAGGAGGGAGCAGGTGAGCGCTCACAGAGCTAAAGATATGATGGGTTCAGAGAGGCTGGTGGTGGTGGTGGAGAGTGAGTCTGCTGGTGGAGGGGGGAGAGAGTCTGCAGGTGGAGGGGGTAGAGAGTCTGCTGGTGGAGGGGGGAGAGAGGCTGCTGGTGGAGGGGGGAGAGAGGCTGCTGGTGGAGGGGGGAGGCTGCTGATGGAGGGGGGTGAGAGGCTGCTGCTGGAGGCTGGTGATGGAGGCGGGGAGAGGCTGCTGATGGAGGGGGGAGAGGTGCTGCTAGTGAAGGCAGCAGATGGAGGGGGGAGAGGTTTCTAAAGGAGGCTGCTGATGAGGAGGGAGAAATGCTGCTGGTGGACGCTGGTGATGGAAGGAGAAAGGCTGCTGGTGGATGCTGGTGATGGAGGAGGGAGAAACGCTGCTAGTGGACGCTGGTGATGGTGGGGGAGAAAGGCTGCTGGTGGATGCTGGTGATGGTGGGGAAGAAAGGCTGCTGGTAGACGCTGGTGATGGAGGAGGGAATGAGGCTGGCGATGGTGGGGGAGACTTACGCTATGTGGTGCATTATACTATGGTGAGGACTATGGGGGGTGCATTGTAATTTATGGAGGGATATGGGGATGCATAATAATTGGAGGACTGGTGGCGGGAGGAGGAAAACCATATATAACAGGATAAGGGCCATATTCCAGGAGGAGACCATATATAGCAGAATGAGGGACATTAATGCTAAATTAAAGGGAAGAGGGGTCGATATGTAAGTCTTTATGGGATTTAGAACGTTACACGGGGCTCATACATCTAACCAATGTCACTGACTGAGACCAAACTACTCCACACCTGCCTGTGGAAATCCAAATGGACAAGATGCAAAGCCCAAAAAAAAGAAGGGGGTGAGGTCACGCAATTGTGTGCTGGGTATCTTGGCTATTTGGCTATTGACAGGTGTGTCGCAGTTGGGGCTAGGTCCTGCTCTGCCCTCCTCTACTATGAGGACTGCCAGCATATAGCAAGGGGACCATCCTGATTGCATACACCTTGCTGTGGTAGGATGACTTTTATGTTCTTTTGATCAAAATAGTGTAATGTAAGTAACCTATTGTCACATGTACTAATCCTAGTTATTTGTTGAATTACTTCAGGGTATTTGCTCTTATTTGATCTAATTTGTTTTTATTCCAGGATTTTTCTGTTAGCGAACACAGTGTGAATATGCACCTACAAACTGCACTTATACCAACAGGTGCAGGGACCCATTTTTTCTACTGCGAATGTTCAAATTTGCAACGAGTAAAAAAATAGCATGTGCATGAAATTTCGGAAATCTAGCCATATCTGTAATAGGGATTGACAATTTACCTTTACTATTTAATGAGATTTCACACTAGATACTGTATTAAAGGGAACTTGTCAGCTGGTTTATGGCCCCCGTCCCAGCTATCACTGTCTGTCCCTGAAGCTTCCTAGTACTATTCTAATCATCCCTGTCTGAGCTCATAATGTAATGTGAAAGGTGAAAAAAAAGAATTTATACACTTACATTTTCTCCTGTAAATGAGGCACAGTCTACATCTTGGAGGAGGTAGACTGTCTGGCAGGTTAATAGTTAACATTTCAGCCGAATTTCATAACATGATTCCTGGGGCCTATGCCCGGTCCCTTGGCCCTGGTGGTCACTTAAAAAGTCAGGAAAAATAATAAAATAAAAGTAGTTAGTGACACCACCTACGTTTGATATGGTTACCGGTGCTGCGGGTCAGACCTCCTGGTTGATGGTAGGACAGCCAGATGGTTACGCTCCCCATAGGTGGAGAGGGATCCCCGAAGCAGTTGTGGTATATCAGAATTGCAGGACAGTCTATGGAGGGAGCAGGATCTGGGGCCGCAATAACAGTCACACACAGGGTTGATGTTTCCATACCTTTTACTGATGATTCGAGTATAGTCCAGGGTACAGTCTCTGATGATATGGGTCCGGGTGGTCTGGTAACAGTTCAGGATCTCTATACCCGGCGAGTTATGAAGCCTCCCTGCTGCGCTGTGTGTGTTTGGTCCAAAGTTGTCTGAAGCTAGGGCCTGACCCTCTTTTGCGGTCCTTCCTTGTATGACAGGTGGTATTGCAGTCTTGGACACTGGTGTCCGCTTCTGGGCGCTGTCCCTCTGGGGCGAACTGGTATGGCTCAACTCCACCTGTCGCTACTTCTTGCCTCTGACCCTTGCTCTAGGGTTCCTCAACAGGCTAACTCGTCTCACTGATATGGGCTTAGCCCAGCTCCATCACTAGGATCACCAGGCGCTGTGTCTGTTTGGTCCCAGGCTGTCTGAAGCTAGGCCTTGACCCTCTCTTGCGGTCCTCACTTGTATGGCAGGTGGTGAGAGCCCTGTTGCTGGGCACTGCTGTATCCTATGCAGTCTCTGGCTCTGCTAAGTGGCTGTACCTCAAGTGCTGCTGTGGGCAGGAGATCTGAAGTCTCCCTGGTCTCCGGTCTTTACTGCTGGGCTGACAAATCCCTTGCAGTCACAGACGCAGGTGTCCGGTTCTGGCACTGTCCCTCTGGGGTGAACCGGTATGGCTCCACTCCCCCTGTCGCTACTCCTTGCCGCTGACCCTCATTCTAGGGTCCCTCAACATGCTAACTCAATTCATTGGTGTGGGCTTAGCACAGCTCCATCACCAGGATGTCTTCACAGTCCTCCCTGGAACTGCACTGCAGAACTCTGCCTCCAAGCCTGAATTTATAAGGGGACCTCACCTGAACTCGGCTTGTAGAGCTTCCCTTCAGGTCTGGAGTGGAAGGTGTTGTGTGGGGCTTACCTGATGTGGAGATCCTTCTCTGTCCCAGGTGTATCTGTGGCAACCAAAACCTGGGGTGCCACACTGGGAGACCTGATGTGATGTCACAATCATGTGACTATAATAGGTGGAGCTAAGTCCCCTTAGCTCAATATGAGTTTGCTTGCTTAGCTCCACCCACCATAGTCACATGATTGGGACATCGCACAGGTCCTTTAGACATGCAAGTTAATGAGTTAACTTCACAAAGAATGAATCGGGGCACTGGACACCATATACCAATATAGCAGCAGACAGTCATTCAATGGGTGTGCTCGCCTGTATCAGCACTAGATCATAGTCCAAATGTATAAAGAAAGGAGGCACTCACCCATGTGTAAAGTTGGTCTCAGGTTTCTTTATTCAGCCTTCCGGCATGAAGCAGGGTGCAGGTTGCAGGGGAGGGGGTGGTGGAGGTGCAGACAACAGTAACTGTTTCGGATGTAATCACCCTTCAACTGGTCTTTGCTAATGAGTTAACTATTAACCTGCCATAAAGTCTACCTCTTCCAAGCTGTAGGCAAAGAATATGAGTCCGCACACATTGGAAGCAGCAGTGTGAACTGCGACCAATCCCCACCAAAAACATGAACAACCAATGCAAAAACCATATAAGTATCACACAAAAGGCGCTCTGCTGTAAAAATAAATAGCAAGTGCCGTAACAAATACAGGGCCTTTTGGTTTATACGTTTTTGCAAAAAACGTACAGTAAGCTGCCTCACCAACTTCATGGTGGGCCCTGGTAGAGACAGTCCTAACTCTGTCCTTAGATGCTACGTTAAAAACCTGCCAGTGTGAACATACCTCTGGACAGGGCGCGGGAGAGCACAGGACAATCTCACCTTGTAAGGCTGTGTAGCTGGCAGCTCTGTGTGCAGACTTCATACGGGAGGGGCAGGTGCCTCCAAATTCTGCTGTTACCAGCAGGGGTGAACATGAAGGCAAAGAATATGATATTTACAGCAGAGCGCCTTTTGTGTGATACTTATATGGTTTTTGCATTGGTTGTTCATGTTTTTGGTGGGGATTGGTCGCAGTTCACACTGCTGCTTCCAATGTGTGCGGACTCATATTCTTTGCCTTCATGTTCACCCCTGCTGGTAACAGCAGAATTTGGGGCACCTGCCCCTCCCGTATGAAGTCTGCACACAGAGCTGCCAGCCACACAGCCTTACAAGGTGAGATTGTCCTGTGCTCTCCCGCGCCCTGTCCAGAGGTATGTTCACACTGGCAGGTTTTTAACGTAGCATCTAGGGACAGAGTTAGGACTGTCTCTACCAGGGCCCACCGTGAAGTTGGTGAGGCAGCTTACTGTACGTTTTTTGCAAAAACGTATAAACCAAAAGGCCCTGTTTTTGTTACGGCACTTGCTATTTATTTTTACAGCAGAGTGCCTTTTGTGTGATACTTATATGGTTTTTGCATTGGTTGTTCTCTTCCAAGCTGTAGACTGACTGCCTCATTCACATAAGAAAATGTAAGCGTCTAAATGCTTTTTTTTCACCTTTCACATTACACTATGAGCTCAGACAGGGATGATTAGACTAGTATTATAAAGTGGCAGGTGCAGACAGTGATTGCTGGGGCAGCATAAATTAGCTGACAGGTTCCCTTTAAGTGTGGCTTACATACCCTACAAAAGACAATAGACTTCTAACCCATGATCATTGTCCATTCACAAAAATAACACCCTAGCTTGTGATTGTGAGACCACTTCTCAAGTGTGTGTGAAAAACAACATTAGCTATGGATTGAGATATGTTTTCTCTCTGGTTTTATTATACTGACATTTAAATCAAGCTCGGCTAAAAGTGAAATTTTCATAACCACTTTATTACGGAACTTGCACCTGCTGACAACGGGTGATGTATGCTTCTTTGTAATTCTAAATGAAGAACAGATCTTCCTCTAAATCATGATCTTGTCATGCTGGTAAATCATTCTTCTCTGCATAAGACATCCAGAACACAGCACCGTCTGTTTCAGCAAATTTCTCTCTTTATGGTTTATTTTGGAAGGCTTACATGACCCAGACCGGCAGATATGTTTCCATTAGAAGTAATAAATTTGTATGTCATGTATTTTACGTCATATAAACATGCAAATTGCCTCTTCAGATAAAAAGAAGACTTGAGCTCTAGTTCCACCTATTGGAAGTTGCATTCCTAAAAGTCAATATCATCACTTTAACGAGCCTTGCCATATGGCTTAGGATAAAAGTCAAACCAGAATCAAAATTTGCAGGCATGGTGTTTCAGGAAATTGCTCCTCATCAGTGCAAAGTATGAGATCTGATTTGGCTGTATTGAGAGGCTATGACAGATCCAAGGTGTAACATTTTTCTTTGTTCTTAAACAAACCTTTTTAACTTTCACAAAACAGCTGTAGTTATACCGATAATAAATTATACACAGGTAGATTCAATTTATTAATTATTTGACTTCTGGAGACAATTGGTCACTCAGGATTTTAGTTAGACATGTCAGATTACAGAGAGATTACAATGTGCCTATTTTGGAAGTGTCCCATCTTATTTATGGGATGCACTAAGTATTTATGGCACCATTCCTTATAGGGAGATGCCTGAGCACTTTCTGTATCTAGTGTGTATTGCATCTGCTGGTGTGTTGTCTGGTCCGTGGACTTTGTATTCACCTCAACTTGAACCTGTCCTACCTTAACCCGAACCTATCCTACCTGAACCCAAACCTGTCCTGTCTGCACCTGCTCTATTCATACCAGCCATCCTGTCTGCATCTGAACCCCAACCTGTTCCAACTGTACCAGCTATCCTGTCTGCACCTGAATCCAAACCTGTTCCATCTGTGCTTGAAAGTGAACCTTTTGTGTCTGTACTAGCTTCCCTATCTGAACCAATACCAGTATCCATCCTGTCTGTGAACCTGATTCTGTCCTGCCTGATACTCTGTGTCTGTATCAGCATCCCAAATTCTTGGGGGCAGTTTCTGCAGTCCAGTGACTGCCCTGGAGTGGTAGCCGGCTGGCTACCAAATCCAACCTCACCATCAGAGACCCTGGTGAATACCCGATACACACTTAGTTAGGCCCATCCAGGGTAAGCTCAGCTTGTGGTGCAGTAGGTCCACACCCATGTGTGATGCAGATATTGTGGTGGGGAGGAGGAGAACTATAAAAAGGAGAACTCGTTACCATATACCCGTTTTTGGGTGGGAAGGGGTGCATAGAGATACACCAGAGAAAAAGGAACATTTGGTAAGTGTAGCATCATAGGAAAGTCAAAAGAAATTAGCCAAGTTATCAGAAAGAGAATTGTGTGCTTGCACAAGTCTGGGTGCAATTTCCAGATACCTAAAAGTGCCTTGTTCATCTGTACAAACAATTATATGTAAGTACAAACAAGATGAGAATGTCCAGCCATCATACCGCTCACAAAGGAGATGGGTTCTGTGTCCCAGAGATGAACAGGCTTTATTCTGACATTAGCATATCAACCCAAGAACAAACGCAAAAGACCTTGTGAAGATGATGGCATAAGGTGATAAGCATGTGTCATTATCCACAGTGAAACAAGTACTGTATCAACATAGGCTGAAAGGTCACTCTGCCAGGAAGAAGCTATTACTCCAAAAGAAACATTAAAAAGTATTTTTTGCATATGCACACAGGAACAAGGACCAACATTTTTGGAGACTTGCCCTGTGGTCTGGCGAAACTAAAATTAAACTGTTTGGCCATAATGACCATCGTTACATTTAGAGGAAAAAGTGAGAAGCTTGGAAGCCTTAGGGCATATGCTCATGATCTGGAGGTGCTGTGTCTTGGACGCATTGCCTACAGATCTGGGGGAACCCACAGGTACACACAGG
Source organism: Allobates femoralis (assembly GCA_033576535.1). Lineage (NCBI taxonomy): Eukaryota > Metazoa > Chordata > Amphibia > Anura > Aromobatidae > Allobates > Allobates femoralis. The sequence continues at coordinate 456,248,547 of JARQOC010000005.1, read as the reverse complement.
AAGGCCACAGCTGCCTTGTGCTCACTATCTGCGGTGGGTGCAGGGCAGCTTCTCCCTGTGTGCAGCTGATAGTTATCTCTTTTGACTCCGCAGCATGAAATTAACATGCTTTAGAGATGTGGAAGCATAGCTGAAATAGCACTGTGGTTGGGAGAAGCATAGTGAGCATAGGATTTCTACAAATCCCACCCACTATGTTGCTACTGTACAATGCAGGATTTTGGATTCAGCGGCAAGATAATGCATCCAAAATGCTGCTTTTACTGATCGTGAGCACACAGACTAAGAACACCATCCCATCTGTGAAACACTGAGATAGCAGCATCATGATGTGGAGTTGTTTTGCTGCAGGAGGGACTGGTGCACTTCACAAAATAGATGGCATCATGAGGAAAGAAGATTATGTGGCAATACTGAAGCAACATTTTAAGGCATCAGCCAGGAAGTCAAAGCTTGGACGGAAATGGGTCTTCAAGATAGACAATGACCAAAACCATACTGCAAACTGGTAACAAAGTGGCTTAAGGATAGCAAAGTCAATATTTTGGTGTGGCCACCACAAAGCCCTGATCTCAATCCTATTTAAAATTTATGAGCAAAGCTGAAAAGGCAGGGGCAAGCTAGGTGAACATGGCTCAGTTACACCGATTCTGTCAGAAATAATAGGCTCCAATTGCTTTGAAAAAATTGTGCTTCTCAGGTTCTCTCTCTTTGGTTTCAGGGTAATAAGCAGAAAAATGACAAATCAATCCACAATATCTTATATTTGTCCTTCAAATTTTATAAGTGAATTTCACCTCCCTATCGGACAGCATATCAGTGTGATTCCATCATTCCACATAATTAATGAAGAACTTAGAAAACGTTTTGGCATTAGGTAATCCTGATTACAGAATGGGCGAATGTTTTAAAGTTTAGGTTCATCTCTGATCGACGACTGGGCATATGTTAATCGGTGAAATTCCGTACCCCATTCAAATCAACGCGTGGCAAAATCAACAGCATAGAAAACACATTTAAATGGGCCCAAAAGCTGCCAAACACAGCTCAAATCATTTTAAAGTGGAGCTCTGCTGTCTTTGCACAGACATTAGCTTCCCAGACTATTATATTTGCCAAGTTTCAACGCCACTGTCACCCTGCTTTTGGTCCTGCTCAAGAACATCACTGCTTCCCTTCCCCCCGTGATTGGTTAAAGTCAGACTTAGCCCCGACCACCATCTCTGCCGACATCTGTGATTGGTTGGCAGTACGGCAACCAAACTGATGTCAGATAACTGAAAATATAAATAAATGATTGAAAAAATGGGTGTGCGCTTCTTCGCATGTTTGATTGGCAGCCAAGGTAACCCAGGTAGTGGGGGGCTGCAAATCTCAGCATGGTGAGGCCCAAGCATTCTGGGCCCCCACACTAAAAATTGCAGTTTCCCCCAGAATTGGCACCTCCATGAGAGATGCCAAAACATGCGGTCACCACACTCTTCAGGTAGCCCTAGTGCCAGTAGCAGACAGGATGTTGGATGTATTTGTGTTCTTTTCACAAATAAATTATTTCTCATGGTGTGGTGTATTATTTTCTTAGAGGTTCATAATGACTGGGTATACATTGGCTTGACATTATGAACCTCGAACTTAATGGAAGTTGGCAATATTCAGCTGGCATTAACCCCTTGTTACCCAGTCTGAAACCACCACAGAGCAACTAGAAGAGTTGGGCACAGCACCAGAAAATGATGCTCCTATGAATGCGCCATTTTCTCGTGTGGCTGCGGGCTGTAATTCATAGCGGGGGGGCCAGAACACTTGGGCCTCCCCACGCTGATGATTCCAGCCCCACAGCTGCCTAGTTTTATCTGGCTGGCAACTAAAAATACGGCAAAACCCCACAAATGGATTTTATTATTATTTTAGGAAATAATTATAAAATAGGTCTCCAATGTTCTTTTGGTTGCCAGCCAGGTAAAACTAGGCAGCTGGGGTGAGTGGCAGCAAATACCTGCCTGCTGTACCTGTGCTGGTGACCAATAATACAGAAGAGCCCCATGTTATCAGCGCAAAATAATGTACATATGCTATTTTTATCTGAATTGCTAGCAATAAGTATACATGAGGCAGCCTCGCATGCTGCTGACCCTCTGTAATAATAAAGGTTTACCCTCTAAAAAAAAAAATAATAATAATAATGATAAAAATAAACAATACAATTAAAAACTCTTTTAAATGGATGTTTATATGGGTGACAAGTAAAATGCCCACAGGGTTTGGGTTAGGGCTAGGGTTAGGGTTGGGTTTAAGTGTTAGGTTTAGGGTTAAGTTTAGGTGTTAGGGGTTAGGGTTACCTGTAGGCATTTTTATTTGTTGGCATTTTTCAGGGAACCGTCCCAACATCAGCAAACACAAGGAAGCTTAACAAAATTATTTTAAAGCTTCATTAAATTATACAGGTAGAAAGAAAATGGTAGACCCAATGGCTCGGAATACTCTTAACCATATGGTTAGGTGTTGTTCCCGGCCAGCGGGTCTTCCATCGAGCTTTTTGGCCCCAAAGATTCAGGGAATGTTTTAGGGCAATTTTAAAATGTCAAACTATTTCCAGAACAAAACAACGTTAGCCTATTTTTTTAGAACATTTCTCGGGATTAAGATCACAAACCAATTCTGCAATGCTCGTGCCAAATTTAAAATTGGAGAACATTTTCAGGAAAGTTTGTACATCTGTAATACTGACAACTGAATAAAGTGAGCTTGTTTACTGAATCGGTCGACCACCACACAGATAACCGTTTTCCCACCAGATACAGGCAAATCAGTAATAAAGTCCATTGACACAGTCCACAGTCTTTCTGTACTTTAGCACATACGCAAATTTCACAAGCAGATACAAAATTTTTAATATCATTATGCATGGAAGACCACCAAAAGTGGATAGCAATAGCCTTCTGAGTAGCAATGACCACTCAATACAGAATCATGTAATTTCTGCAAAAGACGCTATTCTTAGGTATACAGCAACAAATAACTTGCACCCAGAAGTAGTTGGAGGAGCCATTGACTGGGCATCATGGATTTCAGATTCCAACTCAGGATACCATAGCAACTACAATACCCTGAGGAAGAATGGAGGATGTAGGTTATGGAGGAGACACGGAATCCAGGCCATGTGACAAAGAGTCAGCTCTCATGTTCTTAGACCCTGGCCTCAATGTGATAGAAAAATGAAATCTAGAAAGAAATAAAGACAGTCAGGCCTGTCTTAGAGTCAACTATTCAGCAGATTCAATATAAGCTAATTTTTTTCATCAGTCACCACTGTGACTTGATGGAATGCTACCTACAATAAATGCCTCCTTTTTTTTCATATAACTCACAATTCCCAATGCCATTATTACTTTCAGCAGCTGAAACTTTTTTAATAGAAAAGGGTACATGGCCACAGGCTAGTTAACGTTTTAGGACCTTGAGATAATACAGCCCCTACTCCAACTTAAGAAGCATCTACTTCCATAATGAACAGCCTTTGGAGATTAAGCTGAAAGAGAACAGGAGGGGACATAAAACATTTTTTCAAATTGTTAAAGGCCCCAATCACCTCCAGTGACCAAACTTTCAGATCCACCTCCTTACTTGTGGTATGAGTAACCAGGGGTGCACCGAGCCCCACTGCCGCCTGAGCCGCGGCACTGATTACAGGGGGGGTGCTGGTGGAGCCTGGGGCTGCCGCCCCTTCTGCAGTGACCGGATCGCCACTGCCGCCTGAGCCGCGGCAGTGATTGCCGGCCGCTGCCGCGAGTACCGGGGGGGGGGTGCTTTTGAAGCCTGGGGCTGCCGCCCCTTGTGTGCGTGTCCCCCCGCTGCCCGCCGCTTACCTGCGGTGAGCGGGATGAGCGGCCGGCGCCATGACAGGGGGAGGCTCTGTGCATGAGGCGCCGCCCCCTTCTGCACAGCCGCTCCCCCTGCTGGCTGCCGCCTGAATGACAGGGCTCACACTGTCCAATGGACGGTGCGGCCCTGTGAGTAACGTATTTGACGATCTGAGAAAAACCCTTAATAAATTTTCTGTAATAATTAGCAATTCTCAAAAAAACATTGCAAAGCTTTAAGATCACTTGGTTTAACCCAATCAATTATGGCCTGTACATTCCCAGAATCCATCTTAAATCATGTAGCCAATACAATGAATCCCAGAAATGAGATTTCTTGCACAGAAAGGATAAAAGTTTCTAACTAAAGGCTCCGTCACACATAACGACACATCAGCAAACCAGATAACGATAACGATGTGCAGAGATCGCTGGTGCGTCATTTTTTACATCGTACATGGTAAGATGTCAAACAGGTATCTCACCAGCGATGTGGAAAACGAAGCACCAGCGATCCAGAATTATACCGAGGTCATTGGGAATTGTCACTCCATAGCGTAGCATTGAGATCATTGGTCCCTGTCAAACACAACGATGTAGCACTACCAGCGGGAGCGCAACAACATAGAAATGATCCAGAGCAGTGTGTAACGATCAACGATCTCACAGCAGGGGCCAGATCGTTGGTGCTTCTCACACATAACAACATCGTTAGCGGGATCACTGTTGCGTCACAAAATCTGTGACGTTACAGCGATCTCATTAGCGATCTCATTATGTGTGACAGGGCCTTTAGTGAACAAATAATTTTCTAAGCCTTTGTAAAACCAAACGGACATGTTTGTAATGTGAATCCAGGTTAGGTGAAAAAATAGAATAACATCCAGATAAACCACAATAAACCTTGCAAAATAATTAGAAAAAATATAATTCGTAAAGTTCTGAAAGACTGCGAGTGAATTGTTAATCCAAAAGGTATGACAAGATTTTTCAAATAGGTCCTCAGTGCTTAAAAATGCCGTCTTCCCCTCATCACCCTCCCAGATACGTATCACTTTATAAGCCCCTTTAAGATCAAATTTGGAAAAGCATTTGACCATACTAAGATACTATAGATCGAGGATAAGTGGAAGCAGATACCGTATATACTCGTGTATAAGCCGACCCGTGTATAAGCCGACCCCCCTACTTTTGCCCCCAAAACCTGGGAAAATCTATTGACTCGCGTATAAGCCGAGGGTGGACCCCAGCACAGGTATACAGCCCCCAGCAGTGGTATACAGGCCCCAGCAGTATGATATACAGCAGCCCCCAGTGGTATATACAGCAGCTCCCAGTGGTATATACAGCAGCCACAGTGGTATATACAGCAGCCCCATTGGTATATACAGCAGCCCCCAGTGGTATATACAGCAGCCCCAGTGGTATTGCAGACCCTATATACAGCAGCCCCAGTGGTGTATACAGCAGCCCTTATATACAGCAGCCCCAGTGGTATTGCAGCCCCAGTGGTATTGCAGCCCCTATATACAGCAGCCCCAGTGGTATTGCAGCCCCTATAAACAGCAGCCCCAGTGGTATTGCAGCCCCAGTGGTGTATACAGCAGCCCCTATATACAGCAGCCCCAGTGGTATTGCAGCCCCAGTGGTATTGCAGCCTTATATACAGCAGCCCCAGTGGTATTGCAGCCCCAGTGGTGTATACAGCAGCCCCTATATACAGCAGCCCCAGTGGTATTGCAGCCCCAGTGGTATTGCAGCCCCAGTGGCGTATACAGCAGCCCTATATACAGCAGCCCCAGTGGTATTGCAGCCCCAGTGGTATTGCAGCCCCTATATACAGCAGCCCCAGTGGTATTGCAGCCCCAGTGGTGTATACAGCAGCCCCTATATACAGCAGCCCCAGTGGTATTGCAGCCCCAGTGGTGTATACAGCCCCTGTATACAGCAGCCCCAGTGGTATTGCAGCCCCAGTGGTGTATACAGTAGCCCCTATATACAGCAGCCCCAGTGGTATTGCAGCCCCAGTGGTGTATACAGCAGCCCCTATATACAGCAGCCCCAGTGGTATTGCAGCCCCAGTGGTGTATACAGCCCCTATATACAGCAGCCCCAGTGGTATTGCAGCCCCAGTGGTGTATACAGCCCCTATATACAGGAGCCCCAGTGGTATTGCAGCCCCAGTGGTGTATACAGCCCCTATATACAGCAGCCCCAGTGGTATTGCAGCCCCAGTGGTGTATACAGCCCCTATATACAGCAGCCCCAGTGGTATTGCAGCCCCAGTGTTGTATACAGCAGCCCCTATATACAGCAGCCCCAGTGGTATTGCAACCCCAGTGGTGTATACAGCCCCTATATACAGCAGCCCCAGTGGTATTGCAGCCCCAGTGGTGTATACAGCAGCCCCTATATACAGCAGCCCCAGTGGTATTGCAGCCCCAGTGGTATTGCAGCCCCTATATACAGCAGCCCCACACAAATGCTGGCACACGTCCCCCCCTGTTGTAAGGCATCCCCCTGCTGATTACTTACCATCCCTGGTCTTCAGCAGCACCCCGGCGCCGGTCCTCTGTGCTCCGGTCCTCCGCGATCCCGTCATCTGTGCTCCGCTCCACGGCTGCATCCGGGGTCCCCGCGCGTCGCAGAAGCGATGACGTCATCGCTTCTGCGACCCGGCCGGTCACATGATACAGCCGGGGAACGGAGCACAGAGGACGGGATCGCGGAGGACCGGAGCACAGAGGACCGGCGCCGGGGTGCTGCTGAAGACCAGGGATGGTAAGTATTCAGCAGGGGGGGCCTTACAACAGGGGGGGGACGTGTGCCAGCATTTATGTGGGGCATTATCTACCTATATGCACTGCTCCCCCTGGCAATGATTGACAGGGGGATGCAGTGCATATGTAATGAGCGGCCCCACGTGACGGGGCCGCTCATACAGCAGCCTCCCCCCCCTCCTCCTGCCTCCCCAGCCCGACACAGCCCCCACCCCACTCACCCTGTATAGTGACTCGTGTATAAGCCGAGGGGGGGACTTTTCAGCCCAATTTTTGGGCTGAAAAACTCGGCTTATACACGAGTATATACGGTAGGTATTCTTAACTGATATTTTGCTTAGGCTGGTTTCACACTGCGGTCAGATCAGGTCAGGTCAGGTTTTGTGTTTCAAAACCAGGAGTGACTCCAAAACCTAGAACAGGTGTCAAACTTTCAATGATACTTTTTCTCTGCAAGTTCCTCTCCTGGTTTTTAAACACAAAACCTGACCTGACCTGACCTGACCTGATCTGACCGCAGCGTGAAACCAGCCTTACTTAACAAAAATCAAAACAGAGATGGAGACCCAAATGTTTTTTTATTATCGATGAAAAATCCAGCAGCTACATGCAAGGATGAAGTGCAAATACAGTGGGTATGGAAATTATTCAGACCCTTTTAAATTTTCCACTCTTTGTTTCATTTGGTAAATTAAAAAAAGGTCATTTTTTTCTTATTAATATACACTCTGCACTCCATCTTGACTGAAAAAAACAGACCTTGTAGAAATTTTTGCAAATTGAAAAACAAAAACTGAAATATCACATTGTCATAAATATTCAGACCCTTTGCTTAGTATTAAGGCTGCTTTCACATTACGATTTTGTGAAATCCGACGCTGTCCGATATAAAACGGACAGCATCGGATCCATATTTGCCCACATGTAATCCTATGGGGATGTGCACTAAATGGCATCCAAATTGTGTCTGATCCGATTTTTTTCCGAATTAAAAATCGGAGGCTGCTCCGATTTTTGCATCCGAATCAAAAACCGGATAGAATCGGATCTGACAAATTGGATGGCAATTTGGCCGAATCCGATCCGATCCCTGGTTTTTAACATGGGGACCTATGGAGCAGGGTCCGAGGAAACATTTGATGTCTCCTCGGACCCGATTTTAGTGTACTGAGCATGCTCAGTACGCTAAAACTGCTCCTAACCATCTAATTTCACTTACGCAATGTGTACATTGCGGAAGTAAAATTAAGTGAAGCAGGGGTTAAAAATAAAGAATATGTATGGTCACCTGTCCACGAGTCCCCCGGTGTCTCCAGCACCTCCTGCCTGTAGGACCTGCCGTGATGTCACAGTCACATGAACGGTTACAGTGGTAACCGGTCATGTGACTGTGACATCATGCAAAGGTCCTAGGATCAGAAGATATAGCTGGAGACGCCGGGGGACTCGTGGACAGGTGAGAATAAAGATGCGGGAGTAACCGGGGGAGAGCAGGGGAGAACCAGGGAGAACAGGGGACAGACAGGTGACAGGAGGCAGAGAGGAGCGAGATGACAGTAGGAACCGGCCAAACTGATCCTGCAAAATGTCGGAATCAGATGCCTCTTTGGCATCCAATTGCAGGGATCAGTTTGCATCCGATGCTGTCCGATTTATATCGGACAGCATCAGATTTCACAAAATCGTTATGTGAAAGCAGCCTAAGTAGAAGCACCCTTTTGAGCTTGTACAGCCATGAGTCTTCTTGGGAATGATGCAACAAGTTTTTCACACATGGATTTGGGGATCCTCTGCCATTCTTCCTTGCATATCCTCTCCAGTTCCATCGGGTTGGATGGTGAATGTTGGTGGACAGCCATTTTAAGGTCTCTCCAGAGATGCACATTTGGGTTTAGGTCAGGGCTCTGGCTGAACCAGTCAAGAATGGTCACAGAGTTGTTCTGAAGCCACTCATTTGTTATTTTATTGTCTTGTTGGAAGGTTTACCTTTGGGCAAGTTTGAGGTCCAGAGCACTCTGGAATAGGTTTTCATCCAGGATATTCCTGTACTTGGCCGCATTCATGTTTCCTTTCATTGCAACCAGTCGTCCTGTCCCTGCAGCTGAAAAACACCGCCACAGCATGATGCTGCTACATCCATGTTTCACTGTTGGAATTATATTGAGCAGGTTTTGATCAGTGCCTGGTTTTCTCCACACATATTGCTTAGAATTATCACCAAAAACTTCAATCTTCATCTCATTAGACCAGAGAATCTTATTTCTCATAGTCTGGGAGTCCGTCATGTGTTTTTTGCAAACTCTATGCAGGCTTTCATGTCTTCCACTGAGGAAAGGCTTCTGTTGGACCACTCTGCCATAAAGTTCTGACTGGTGGAGGGCTGCAGTGATCGTTGACTTTGTGGAACTTACTGCCATCTCCGTACTGCATCTCTGGAACTCAACCACACGCATCTTGGGGTTCTTTTTTACTTCTCTCACATAGGCTCTTATCCCATGATTGCTCAGTTTGGCCAGGACTAGGACGACTTCTGGTGAGGGTGTGGCATGCGGAGTGATGGAGTAAGTAGCCTTTCCCCTGAGCTCCTACCACCCAAAGAAGCTACCAAGGCCTTATGCCTTTTAAAGGCTTTAACCCCTGACAAGGAGAAACAGATATGGTTCCCTGATTCTTAAGGATTAATTTGAGACTAATTGGAACCTTCTATGTGGAGATTTTACCTCACAGTCCTGTCAGGTGATTTACCTGTAGGAAACTGACCGAAAAGCGGCCATTTTATCAAACCACATTGATAATCCATTGGCTCTTTTATTCTGAGGAACGGCGCACACACATCAAACCTTCAATGTTTCTAATTTTTATTCATCAACATTAACAGAAACATTGTGCTAAAAGCCTAATTCATGAGGAGCCATTTTGTGGTTCCAAGTGGTTTGGATCCGCCATTTTGCGTTAGTGGTAAAGTTGCTGTTGACCAAGAGATTTTATAAACTGGAATTCACTTCAGACTTTCTATTTAAATAGATTTGGTGCACTCACAGAAGGCCTAAAATATCATCAGCGTGACTGCTGTAATTTTCTATGTAAAAACCGACTTTTACCACTGGTACGTTACTGGTACTTATGCAATTTGCGTAAGTTATTTGCGTAGTGGACCCGGTCACAGAGAGGATCCTTGCACAATTTGCGTACCAAGTGCTGCGCTTACTCCGCACGCTGTTAAGACTTCACAAAGAGAACTACATTGACATCTGTGCTGTGAAAGAAGAGGACCCTGGCGTGAACAAGCAGAGCTGGTGGGCTCTCACCATCCCTGAGCTGCGCAGACCACAGGAGAAGGGAAAGAAGATCTTTATCTGCCATACTTATCTATCTGCTGGTGGAGAGTGGATAACTGCACTCTCTGAGCGGCTGGAGAGGCTGCTTCTCTATCCTGTAACTTGTACTGCGCCATGGACTATACTGTGAGAGCTCTCCACCTGCTGTGTGTGGGAGCTGCTTCTTCAGCTTCTATAGCAGAGTTCATTTCCTACACGCCCAATGTGTTGACAGATAGGGGGAAGGGCTTGCCAGTGATACCAGTGATATTGTCTCAGTGGAGAGACCTGGTGGTGACATATTTCATTGTGCTATCTCCTAATTGGAAAACTTAACTTTAAGTTTAATTTAATATACTGTACTAAGAAGTGCTAAGTTATATTGTTTGTCACCCACGACCAGCAATTAACTCATTACTGTATAACATTAACCCAGCATTGCTGCCAGTGTGAGCTGCTTGTGATGCACAACACTGCACTATCATTTTACTTCTAAGGCCCCTTTCACATCAGCGGTAATCGCTGATCGCGGCAGTTGCGGAGAAAAAAACGCAACTGCCACGGTTACCACATAAAGGCCGAACTTGCGGTTCACCTGCGGCAAGCCCCATTCAGTGTCTATGGGGCTTGCGGCAGGTACGGCAAGTGCGGTATAGTTGCGGTTTTGGCATTTGTGGCAGATACGGACGCAAAAAAAACACGGTTAGCCGTGTTTTTTTCGCAGCCGCATCTGCCGCAAGTGCCACAAGTGCAGGGAAGCATGAACTCAAATGAACCCTGCCAGCATCACTGCCAGCTGTTCATTTGAAAATACCAGCGGGAAAGCCTGCTCTGACAGCGGTGAGTCGCTCATGACAGCAGGATCCTCCACTCCCCCTGCCACCTCCCCACCCGATCCTGAGTTAGGAGCAGGCAGGGAGATGCAGGAGGGAGCGGGGAGCGCAGGACAGGAGGAGAAAGACGCCGGTGAAGTCTTCTCACCGGCGGCTTCCCCGCCTGCGTCCTCCACTCCCTGCTCCCTGCTGCTCACTCCCTGCCCGCTCCTAACTCAGGATTGGGTGAGGAGGCGGCGGGGGGAGCGGAGAATCCTGTTGTCAGGCTGCGGGGAAGCAAGTAGGGGGCTACATCATTGTTTAAAACCCGGCAGCTTTTTACCGCCGGGTTTTAAACAATCATGCCCTTTTCCTCTGCCGCCAGACCTCTATATAGGGTCTGGCAGCTGAGGAATTACTCGCATTACTCGCTTCCCCATTGACTTACATTGGACTCGCTATACTTGTAACGAGTACCGAGTATCGGGACCTACTCGTTACGAGTACAGCGAGTCTGAATATTTCAGTACTCGCTCATCACTAGTGATAGTCAATAGAATCTCTAAATATATTCCCAAACGTATTCATTCTGACTAAAAAGGATTCATTATAAATAGGGGAACAATAGCTGCGACCAGAAGAGTATTAAACATCATTTCACAGGTAGAGAGATCAGGGAACCCAGTGCTTGCCATAGCCATGGATGCCAAAAAGGCTTTCGATAGGGTGCACTGGGGTCTCCTATTTCCCACACTCCAACGCTTTGGATTCTCTGGTTGCATCTATAACACCATTAAAGCATTATACTCACACCCTTATGCTAAAGTCCTTACAAACAACTTTGTAAAGCCTTTCTGCCTCAGAAACTGAACTAGACAAGGCTGCCCCCTTTCACCCATTTTATTTCATTTATTTTTAGAACCATTTATTGTAAAAATTTGAACTGATGAACAAATTTGAGGTATATCTCTAAATGGAAGACAACACAAGACCTCCCTGACAATTTGTTGGTAATACTTTCAGATCCGGTGAACTCCCCGAGGAGGCTATTACATATTACTAAGAAATTTTCTGCCATCACTATTATAAATTGAATACACATAAAGCACAAGTCTTACATTACAACATTGAGGGAGATGTTTTATACCTTTTAAAAGAGGAATTTCATCTCTCTGACCTATCACATCTAGGGATAATAATAACAAAATCCCTAAGCAACATAGTTGAGAAGAACATGACTGAAACTCTTAAAAGAGTCTCAGAAGATATTTCCTTTCTATCCAAATTAGAAATCTCTTGGTTAGACCGAATAGCTTCTTTCAAGATGGTAAGTTTCCCAAAAATACATTTCATATTCAGATCACTTCCCCTCTTAATTCAACAAAAGTATTTTCAAAAACTACAAACACAAATGTTCAAATTTATTTGGAATAATAGAACACCAAGAATAGCCAGAGTCACATTAGAGAAGAATAAAAAGAGGGGAGGCCTGGGTGTCCCGAACCTTAAAGCCTATTACCTTGCAACAATAGTCAAAAATAGCGAAAGCTGGTGGGAAACTCAGGATTGCCCTTCATGGGTTAACATGGAGAAAAGGTTTATGAGTAACTTTGACCCCACAACATTTATCACCTCCTTTATTCTTAACCCTAACAAAATCTTCCTGCTTCAGAAACCTTAAAAGCAACTATAAAAGCTTGGCGAACATTATCTTAGCTGACCCGCCCCAGGGCCATGAGGTACTCAGTTCCAGGCGTTGATTCACGTGCGATGTCACGGGAGCCTGTGCCTGACACCGTGACTCTGGTGGTCGCTGAAAGTCAGTAAAAATAACAAAAAAAAAGTAGCACCACCTACAGTTCCGGTATGGTTACCGGAGCTGCGGGTCAGATCTCCGGGGTGATGGTAGGGCAGCCAGATGGTTATGCTCCCCATAGGTTGAGCGGGATCCCCGGGACAGTAGAGGTAGTTAGAAGTGGCAGGACAGTCTATGAAGAGAGCAGGATCAGGGGCTGCAATAACAGTCACCACAGGCTTGATGTTTCTGTACCTTTACTGATGTTGCAGGTATAGTCCAGGGTACCATCTCTGATGTTACAGGCCTGGGTGATCTGGAAGCAGTTCGGGATCTCCACACCCGGCGAGTTATGACGCCTCCCTGCTGCGCTGTGCCTGCCTTTTGTCCTAGGCTGCCTGGAGCTAGGCCTTGACTCCCTCCTACTGTCTTCACCTGTATGGCAGGCGGCATGAGCTCTTCTGCGGGGCACCACTGTACTCCCTGCAGTCCCTGAGCTCTGAGAAGTGGCTTTGGCTTCAGGTGCTGCTGTGGCCAGGAAATCTGGAGTCTCCCTGGCCTCTGGTCTTTACTGCAGGGTAGTTAGATCCCTTTCAGTCTCGGACACCGGTATCCGGTAGTTAGCGCTGTTCCTCTGGGGCAAACCGGTATGGCTCCACTCCCCCTGGCAACTACTCTTTGCCTCTGACCCTCGCTCTTGGGTCCTTCACTCTGGCTAATGGCTCTCACTTGTACAGGCTTAGCGCAGCTCCGTCACCAGGACGTCTTCACAGTCCTCTCCGGAACTGAACTGCTGACTCCGCCTCCAGACCTGAATTGGTCGAGCGTCCCCTTCAGGTCTGGAGTGGAAGGAGTTGTTTGCGGGCTTACTTGATGTGCAGATCTTTCTCTGTCCCATGTGTATCTGTGGCAACCGAACCCTGAGGTGCCACATTCCCCTCTAGTTAAATTCAGTACTCCTGGACTGAGGAAATGCAAAATTTTCAAACAGTAACAACAATAAAACAATAAAGAATAGTACAAGGCCTTAATAATCAAATACTTCAAAAGCCAACCAAAAAGAAAAACAGGTTAAGAGTCCAAGGCTCAACTAGTCAGCAGTCCATACGGCACTAGTCCTTCTGCTGTAGGCTGCAGATGAATATACACAAGAAAGTTTTTGACCACTACCAGTCCTGTGGTCCACTGGTCCATGGTTAAATAAAAGTTCAAGGAAATGCAAAAGTTCATGCAATAAGTCCTGCAGGCACAATACACTTGGTGATTACTGGTTCACTTGGTTGCAATAAATAAGCACAAAAAAAAACATATTTACATTTCACTACTCTCTATTTAACATTCTCCTATTCCCTATAATGGGACGGGGGCTGACCAACGTTGCTACGGCTGGATCTACGCAACATTGGTGCTTCAACTGGTTGGGATTGTGTACTAGTGTCTACGTCTGGTGCTGTGCATGCACTATCCACTCGTCTGCATGTAGACCTAGGTGATTCTGATATACCGTAGTATCATCTTAGTCTTACCATAGAACTAGCTGGTTCACCAATAGCAAGGTTCTCTGACTCTGCTGCAACAGGTGGTTCTTCTGGAATGTCTAAGGGTTCTTCTGGTCTTTCTCGTCTTTCTACTAGTTGAGTGAAAGTGATTAGTGGTACAATTATGGCTCCATTCTACTGAGATCAACTTTCAGGAAAATCTCCAAGTACAGTTCGTATCATCCTTTCTTTCTTTTCTTCTTTAAATTGGGGTTTACAGGGGATGACTTCTTTTGACTTCAACTGTTCAGGACATTTCTTAAGATGGTCTCTAGAAACTGCCGCTGATGTCTATCCCTGGTCTTTACTGATTAAGCAGACTTTCTTGGTATCAAAGTTAGAGGGCAATACTGTATAGGGTTCTACTTCCCACTGGTCATCAAGTTTATTTGTTCTTTTTTTTCTTTTTAGAACCATATCTCCAGGTATTAAGGGAGCAGCTGGTGCACTCTTGTTATAATCTTTCTCTTGCTTTTGTCTAATTTGGTTTAAGCTTCTTTCTATGCATTCTTGTACCTTTTTGTACTGCTCTTGGCGCTTGGTGTCCCAACCAGCATCATGTGAACTGGTTTCAGGAATGACTATTCTATCTGTAAATTAATTGGTAGTTTCCCAGGTCTCGCTCTCATCATGTACGTTGGCGTGCAATTGGTGGAACTACAGGGATGTTGCTGTGCATGTCACTAAGTCGGGCAACCTATCCAGCCACATGCTTCTTTCTTCCAAGGGCAATGTTTTCAACAGGTCTATGACCACCTGCTTCATTTTCTCACACATGCCATTGGTTAGTGGGTGGTAAAGTGTGGTTCGTTTTTTTTTACTTTTTAACAAGTTGCAAAACTCCTGGAACACTTCAGCTTCGAATGCATGCAGGACCTTGATCTATCAACACCTGCTCTGGGTACCCATGTGGTCTACAGAAGTAGGCTTGAAAGGTTCTCGCTTCGGTTCTTGCTGTCTAGTCTTTTACGGGTACTACCACCAGAAAACAGGAATAACGGTCCACCATAGTGAGAGCAAACGTATAGCCTGACCTGCTGGGTGTCAACTTCAAGGCTAAAAGTTCCAGTTGCTGCTTGGTGACAATTGGCTGTAGTGGAGCCCTCTATCACGGTTCTTTCTTCTTAGGTTGCATGGGCCACAGTTTCTGCACCAGTTCTCAATGACGGTTCTCATGCCAACCCAATAGAATCTCTTGCGTAAGACTACCTCAAGCTTCTTCCACCTGAAGTGTCCTGCTCCATCGTGGTAAGCTTCTAGCACCATCTGAATATCTCTCTTCAGTACCACTATCTGCCACACCATCTCATGGGTTTGGGGGGTTGATGTAATGTCTGCACAGCCTATCCTTGCAGATGAACAACCTTCTCTTTTCCTTCCACAGGTGCTGCGCCTCAGGTGGGGCATCTGGGCTAAGACGTGAGTCCGGTTGGGTTAACAGCTCTTTAACTAGGCGAACAGCCGTCACTGTTTTGTGTTTCCTCCCAGCCATGCTGAGGTAACAGGTTCAGCGTGGCCTCTTGGCACTTTAACTCTTCTAGGTCATCCAAGTCTTCTTCCACTTCTGGTAAGTAGGGCATTCTTGACAGTGCATCAGCATGGGCGTTCTTGCGGCCTGCCGATATTTGATGGTGGAGTCATAGTTTGACAACCAGGCCATCCATCGCTGCTCCAGTGCACCTAGCTTCGCGGAGTCCAAGTGAGCGGGTTGTGATCCGTAAAGATGATAAACTTCACTGCAGCCAGATAGTGCTTGAACCATTCGGTGACGACCAAGACTAAGGCAAGGAATTCCAGCTTGAACGAGCTGTAATTTTCTGCGTTTCCCTCTGTAGGACGGAGCTTCCTGCTTTCATAGGCAATTACACGTTCTTTGCACCTGCGACAACACAGCTTCCAATCCCACGTTACTGGCATCTGTGTACAGCACAAACGGTAGATTATAGTCAGGGTAGCCCAGGATTTCTTCACGGGTCAGGCCCACTTCATTTGTTTAAAGGAGTCTTCTTTTTCTCACCCCATTCAAATGGAGGGCCGGAGGTCTTGCTCTTCTTGGTCTGGCATACCAGAGATCTTGCAAAGTTGCCGCCATTTTTGTAAAGCCCTTTATGAATCTCCTGTAGTATCCTACCAGCCCCAAGATCTGACGTACCTCTCTGACAGTTGTTGGTCTTGGCCAGTCTCTGATGAAGGTGACCTTCTCAGGGTCTGGTGCCACACCTTCTGCACTGACCACATGCCCGAGATACTGAACCTTCGGCTTCAGCAAATGGCATTTTGATGGCTTTAGTTTAATACTGAACTTCGACGATGCTTCAAATACCTCAGATATGTGCTCCAGATGTTTCTCATACATCTTGGAATACACATTATGACGTCATCAAGATACAGCAGCACGGTCTCAAAGTTTCGGTGCCTTTCAGTAGCCTTTCAAACATTCCTGAAGCATTGCAGAGTCCAAACAGTATGCTACTTGAACTCACAAAGACCCATCAGCGTTGTGAGCGTGGTCTTCTCCCAATCTTATTCTGCCAGGGAAACCTGCCAATACCCACTGGTAAGATCTAAGGTGGAAAAGTAATTAGCAGCTTTGAGTGCAGCAAGTGATTCCTCAATGCACAGTAATGGGTAAGCATCCTTGTGTGTTACGCGGTTTATCTGCCTATAGTCAACACACATCCTCATTGTGCCATCTTTCTTTCTTACTAGGACAACTGGAGCTGCCCAGGGGCTACAACTATCTCTAATAACCACAGCCTCCTTCATTTCCCGTAACATGTCTTTAGCACGCTGATAGTGAGCTGGTGGTACAGGCCTGTATCTTTCTTTTATAGGTGGATGGTCTCCTGTGAATATGTAATGGTGTACCCCTTTTATATGCCCAAAGTCTAATGGATGCTTACTAAAGACCCGTTCGTCTTCCTGCACTACCCGATAAACTTCATGCTTTTGGTGAGAAGGGGTGGAATCAGTGCCGACATGCAGCTTCTGCAGTAGCGTAGCTGGCGGGGGGGCAGAGGGGGGCGATCGCCCCGGGCCCCCCCAGGCATGAAGGGCCCATTGCCCGCCCCCTGGGGGGCCCCCGAACTCCTTGGGGGGCCCCGTGCTGGCCGCCGGCCGCCGCGCCGGCCGGAGAGGAGAGAGGGCGGGACTTCCTGTCCTGCAGCTCTGCCCGCCCTTCCTCTCCACCTCCCGACGGAAGACGCACGGCGGCTGCGGTGAGTGAGTATGCAAAGTGGCAACACCGGCCCGCTGCCGCCCGCCGAAATCATTGCTAGCCTAGCACCCATCTGCCCCTGCTCTTCTGAAGCAGGGAGAAAGAAAAATTCCCAAGTGCACCCCAAATTCTCTGCTAGCACCCCCCCGCCCTTCTGAATAGGGGAGAGTGAAATTCCTAAGTGCACCCCCCCCCGGCTTGCCAAATCCCCTGCTAGCACCCCCCCCCCTTCTGAAGAGGGGAGAGTGAAACTCCTAAGTGCACCCCCCCCGGCCTGCCAAATTCTCCGCTAGCACCCCCCCCCCCCGCAGCACCAGGCAGGGAAGTGGTGACCTCTGGACAGGCTGGGTGGCCTGTGCCAGTACCTCTGCCTCTTATCCTGTTGATTGCTGCACTGTCCAGGGTTATATCTATAGCTCCATCACAGGCAGAGGTCAGAGCGCAGGAGGACCAAGGAGAAGAGGATGGAGGCGCAGGGGGACCAAGGAGAAGAGGATAGAGGCGCAGGGGGACCAAGGAGAAGAGGACAGAGGTACATTGGGACCGAAGAGAAGAGGACAGAGAGGCAGAAGGACAGAAACAAGGGGGCAGAAGGACAGAAACAGGGGGACCGAGGAAAAGAGAACAGAGGTGCAGGGGGACAGAAACAAGGGGACAGGAGAACAGGAAAGAGGGTCAGAACAAGGGGGACAGAGGAGCAGAAGGAGGGACAGAGGAGAGGAGGATTGGGGTGCAGGAGGACAGAGGAAAGGAGGACGGGGGTGCGGGAGGACAGAGGAGAGGAGGATGGGGGTGCAGGAGAATAGAGGAGCAGCAGGAGGGGCAGAGGAGGACAGAGGAGCAGCAGGAGGGACAAAGGAGAGGAAGACGGGGGTGCAAGAGGACAGAGGAGCAGCAGGAGGGACAGAGGAGAGGAGGACGGGGTGCAGGAGGACAGAGGAAAGGAGGACGGGGGTGCGGGAGGACAGAGGAGAGGAGGATGGGGGTGCAGGAGAATAGAGGAGCAGCAGGAGGGGCAGAGGAGGACAGAGGAGAGGGAGGACGGAAGTGCAGGAGGACAGAGGAGAGGACGGGGGTGCAGGAGGACAGAGGAGAGGAGGATGGGGGTGCAGGAGGATAGAGGAGCAGCAGGAGGGGCAGAGGAGAGGAGTATGGGGGTGCAGGAGGATAGAGGAGAGCAGGAGGGGCAGAGGAGAGGAGGACTGGGTGCAGGAGGACAGAGGAGAGGAGGATGGGGGTGCAGGAGGACTGGGGCTGTGGCTGGCGCTGGGTGTGGTGATATTGGCAGCTGTACCGTGTGTCTGCCTCCATGCAGCTGCTGCCACCTTTCTGTGTTGTCAGGGTGTGGCATGCTGGGAGTTGTAGTTCTTCTGCGTGTCCTATATGATTTCTGGGCAGTGTGTTGGGTGCTGGGAGTTGTAGTTCTTCCAGGTGGGCTCAGTGTTGTCCCGCCGCCCGTCTTTGGCCTGTCTATATCTTCTGAGATGTCCTCAGCTCTGTGCTGTGCACGGAGAGTGTACCAGCATGTCCCCAGCTCCGTGCTGTGCACAGTGTACCACCATGTCCCCAGCTCCGTGCTGTGCACAGTGTACCACCATGTCCTCAGCTCTGTGCTGTGCACATACAGTCTACTGTACACTGTGTGCACAGCACAGAGCTGAGGACATGGAGGACATGGTGGTACACTGTCTGTGCACAGCACAGAGCTGAGGACATGGTGGTATACTGTGTGCACAGCACGGAGCTGAGGACACGGTGGCACACTGTCTCCCGCCGCCTTAAAATCAGTCTGTTTCTCATCCAGGAGAGTCGGTTGAGTGTCATCGGTTTTTGGTCCATTTGGCATCCAACTGCTGTGCGAGTGTCCGACATTTCTCTCAGATCACATCCATGTGCAATCTGTTCTTTCACCAGCAGATATTTACTGTAGAATCATTTACAGGAACATTTTACAGTGTTTTCAGTTACAGAATGATAATGTATCCGTGAAAAAAAATGATGCCTCTCGGATGGTTCGTGTGCTGTCAGTGTGCGGTATGTGATTTTGTCAGACCCATAGACTTGCATTGGTGAGTCTCGCGCGGGAATCACAGACTGTCGCAGCATGTTGTGACTTTTTTCTCATCCTTAATCTGGCTGAGAAAAAAGCATCCGACACTCGCCAATCTGCTCTCAGACATTGAATAACATTGGTCGAGTGCAATGCGATAAAATCACACATTGCACTCATCCGCGTTTCACGCCAGTGTGTCCGCACCCTAATAATAAAATCCATATAGTAATCCTACAATGTCTGCTGGACATGGTATGGGGAGGGTTTATGGCTCAGTACACACTCCATACTTCTTGTTATTAACCAGTTAATGATCTCTTGTCCACCGCACTGCAGTGTCAAAAGAGGAAGACAACGAGACAGGCAGCAACACGGCATCAGAGAGACCCTGACCTCGAAATAGAAGATCCTCAGATCCTGGTATTGTGACATAATATTAAGAAAAATACTTTTTGCATTTATATTACACTATGAACTCCACAGCACTTTACATACATCATCAACACTGTCCCCATTGGGGCTCACAATGTAAACATCCTATCAGTATGTCTCTGTAGTGTGGTTGGACGAACCTTTTATATGTCCCCGTCGCTTCCAGCACCACCACCGCAGCCATGCCCCCAGCAGCACTGTTCATGCTTTAGGTTGTACGTGTGATTATTGCTGGTCACCTGGGCTGGGGGCCCACTCATGATGTTTCCCCCCCTTGTGTTGAACCCCTAGCTACGCCTCTGAGCTTCTGCCACCAGTCCTCCAGCTGTCCCTTGGAGCTGTTGTCCTCCGCCCGGTTGTATGGGGTCAAGGGTTCCATTGCCTGGATTCAGTTGTTGCTGACAGTGAACAGCTTAGCAACGGTAGCATATCTGGGCAGTTTGACCATCTACTCTTCACATATTAACCCGTTAACGATGGCCCACAGTCTCTAGACGTCCAAAAAAAAATGGTACTTATTCTGTTCTTATCTCTATCTTCCATCATTATCGGGTTAATCTGTGGAGAGGAGATTATCGGTGATGACTTTTTTTTTGTTATGTCATGATGTTACCGGTCATCACATGAGCTTATCATACAGATCAAATCCCCAATTATTAGTAAATACGGCAGCACTTGGGTCTGCCTCTCTCCTCACTCTTTTGTAGTTTTTGTGAGAGGAGAGAGAAAGACAACTTGCTGCCATTTGTGAAGAATCAATTTTGTAAAGAAAGAATCAATTTTGCGACTTATTTTTTCCCTGATCAATTTCTGATCACCCCAGTAATCATTTCCTCCTCCGTCATCTCCCCCTCCATCATTCACCTCATCAAATTTTTTTTTTTCTTTATTTTTTTAAAACTTATTTTTATCTAGGGTTAGGGTTAGGGTTTGTGTTCAAAACTAGGGTTAGGGTTGGTGTTTAAAACTAGGGTTAGGGTTCAAAACTAGGGTTAGTATTTGTGTTCAAAACTAGGGTTAGGGTTGGTGTTCAAAACTAGGGTTAGGGTTAAGGTTGGTGTTCAAAACTAGGATTAGGGTGCAAAAAAACAAAAAATAAAATAGTGTTTAGGGTTCCTTTTTTTGTTCACATATGACAAAAAAAAAATGGTTCGCAGAATGTTCACCGCTGAGCAAGCATACACGCTGCTCGTCTCCGGTGCCTCCGAGTCGGAGACTGAAACGGCCACTGACATTGAGATGACCTCAGAGGACAGTGACGACTCAGCTTCCCCCAAGGAGTCACAAACCCCGCCAGTCGTCCCAGCTGATGCGGCAGAGGCAGGACCCAGCTCTGCAGCTCCCTGTCCTCTGTTGCATCCCGACCCATCCTATTCCTCACAAATTCCCCCTTTCACAGCCGCCCCCAGTATAAAAATTAACATCACTAATTTTGCCCCCTTTGATTTCTTATTCGTTTTTGTAAACCCGATGTACTTGAACTAATCACCCACCAGACCAACCTATATGCACATCAGTATATTGTCGAAAAACCTCTGTCTGTCCATTCCCATTCCTGGGTCCCCACTAATGTCCCAGAAATTAAAATAAATTTAGGCATCACCGTCAATATGGGCATTGTAAAAAACCCAGCCTCCGCTCTTACTGGGCAAGTAAGTCGGTCCACAGCACCCCAGTGTTTGCAGCTGTAATGCCCTGAACCCGTTATGAGACCCTTCTGCGATTCCTCCATTTCCAAGATAATTCCCAAGTACCCCCAAGAACTGACCCCAATTACGACCACCTGAATAAACTTAGACCCCTAATTTCCCTCCTGAAACAATCCTTCCTCAATTTATACACCCCATAAGAAAATGTATCGGTGGACGAGTCTATAATGAGCTACAAGGGCCGTCTCTCCTTCAGGCAATTTATCCCCTCCAAACGAGCCAAGTATGGCGTAAAGTTATACAAAATGTGGGAAAGCAGCAGTGGGTACACAAGCACATTTTTGATTTATGAGGGTAGGGACCGACAAATAAGACCACCTAACTGTCCCCAAACATTTGGCATCCCAGGGAAAATTGTCGGGGAGTTAATGACCCCATTTCTGCAACATGGGTACCACGTGTACACGGACAATTATCCAAAAATCGTGCGGGCTTGCCGTCACAGCTGGTGTCCAGATGTGTAAAGAAGGGGCGTCATTTTCACTGGCAAGTGACAAATTGCTTGCTGTAAAATGGAATGACCGAAAGGACGTCTACATGCTTACCACCCTGCATGCGGACATCACTGTGATGGTAAGAGACAGGGGTGCCACCAGAGATAAACAAAAACCCCTCTATGTGACTGATTATAATAAAAACATGTGTGGCGTGGACCTGTCGACCAGGTGCTCCAACCATACCTGGTGAAGCGGAAGATGAGGGACTGGTATATAAAGGTAGCAATCAACCTCCTACAGATTGCTACCTATAATAGCTTTGTGCTGTTATAAAAAAAATCCCAAGGGGTCCTCACCTTGCTGCAATATAAGGGGAAGGTTATCGAGTCTCTCCTGTTTGAGTCGACGGCACCGGAGGCGGCCTACGACTCGGAGAATGCACGCAGACTGACGGAGCATCATTTTATGCGCCTCATGCCTCCCACTGCCACCCAAAACCGACCCAAAAAAAGGTGCAAAGTCTGTACGAAGCAGGGTAGGAGGAGTGAAACCCCCTACTACTGCCCCACATGCACATCCCAACCTGGACTTTGTGTTACCCCCTGCTTTGAGACCTACCACACATCTCCCAATTAAGTGGCATCAATAAAGTAAAACACAATTGTGTTAGGCTTTTTTTTTTCACAAAATGTATATTTTCCACTAAGTGGCCCCCTTTAGAGATCTGACTTATTACGTGTCAAATAAAACTTACTATTCTTTTACTCCAGTTCCCAAATAATTCCAATACTTGATTACTCACATACCAAACTATTATTCAGACACATACATGTCCACATGCCCATGTCTGCATACCCCAGAATGTGGACCCCACAAATGTTTTGAAAAGTCTCATCTGACAAATAATTCCAGGACTTAATCACTAAAGGTTTTTTTCGCCAGTTATCTTAGCTTGACTGATATTTCAACTATGTCTTGCTACACAAAACTATTCTTGGCATCGACATTACTGATATATTTATATTGTACATACGGACATGATCATTTTATTTGAGGGTCTCCAACAATGAGGCTGTTCCGTATTCATACACCATGGGCTTTACTGCATGATTCTTGCAATAAGTTTGTAATCCTGCAGGGGACTGGTTGTTTTGTGCATATAGCAGTTCCGACCTTGAGGGGTTGGAGCCTGTTATGGTGCGACACGTCAACTGGCACATTTGTCTCACATATAGGGATTGATAGTGCTAAACAGACGTTGTATGACCAGTCTCTGAAAGATGAACTTGTCCTTCTAGACCTGCTGGTGTTCCTTCATCTCTGGAACAAGCACATGTTTTCACATAGTTGGCTGCATTTTCCTCCATATTTTGCCCTCCATTCCAGTACAATTTGTTGTTCCTGCCCAATATACACAATTGCACGACAACTGTTTTGTTAGCAAGACTAAGTTTGTGCTTTTAGGGGCATGCCGCCTTTGTGAGTAATAATTCCTGGAAGAATTTTCATGTTTGGTAGAGCAAAGTCTTGGAAAGCTTTGAATGGGTCCGGGAATTCCATGAATTTTAATCTGAAGACTGAATAGTACATAAAAAAATAGTAAGATAAAACTATTCAGTTCTAAAAACTACTACTACTAAATAAATACATAACAGGGTACAACGTACAAAAAAAAACATTAATGTGGGTTTTCAGTTTTCTTATACTTCATAGCCTCTGCATATGACAAAATATGCAAATAGAGCTAAATTTGTCCAATATTGATAATTGGCTCCATCCATATTAAGTCCTGCTGTTTGTCCAACAGAACTTTTTGTCTACATGGGGTATCGTCACGCTCAATGTGAATGAGCGTAAAACGGGGGTCCACTTTTTGATGTACCTCTTGTACACGTGAAAAACCTGGAGCTAAGCAACACTTTGTAAAAAAAAGAAAATTTCATTAATGATGACCATTGTTATCAAATTCTGTGAGTACCTGTGGTTCAAAATGCTCACATACCCCTAGATAAATCCTTGAGGGGTCTAGTTCCACAATGGGTCACATGTGGGGGGTTTCTGCGTTCAGGTACCCTAGAGGTCCAGTGAATGAAAGCTGGTACCTTTCATCTTTTTCAGCCAAATTTAGCTTTCCAAAATTCAAATAGGCTCCGTCCGTTTTCAGTCCTGCCGTTTGTCCAAACAGAACTTTTTATCTACATGTGAGGTTTGTCAGCTCATCATAATCCAGCTAGGGTAACAACTGTGATCCACTTTTTGATATTACCTCTTGTAGGCAGTGCAACAAATGTGGGCTAAAGCAACACTTTCGAAAAAAAAAATAATGTTCCATTATGCTGACCTATTGTTATCAAATTCTGAAAGTACCTGTTGTGTTCAAATTGCTCACTTACCCCTAGATATAATCCTTGAGGGTCTAGTTTCCAAAATGGGGTCACATGTCGGAGGTGTTTCCTGACTTGATGTACCCTAGGGTCCAGAAAATTAAAGCTGGTACCTTTCATCTATTTCAGCACAAATCTTGCTTTTAAAAATTCAACAGAGCTCAAAACGGAGCAGATTTGATGCACAACAGTGATGAGTGCTGTGCGTGTCTGTGGGTGCGTAGTGCGTGTGCTCGCTATGTGGTGAGTGTGGATGCTGTCATATGTAGAGGTGCTGCGATTGAGAATTGTGAGTTGCATGGTGCGCAGATTGTGACATGCCCACGACCTGAAGGACCGCGGGAAGCACTTGTCGGGAATTAAGCTCTGCAGCTGTCAAGCCACAGAGTTTAATGTCCGCTTTGCCGGTACAGTAAGTATCATCTTGTACGCTGTTCAGCGGTGCCAAGATGATTAATAAGCACCCACCTGCTGGCCACCCTTTGTATATTTTTTCGGTTAATTGACATAGCTACATCTGTGCGGCCATGAGCACAGATGCTAGTATATGCGGTAATGAACCCCCCTCGGTTACCCTGACCACTCTGACAGCAGACCGCGGCTTCACTGTCATTGCAGAAAGCTGAGAAACTGCCGCAATTCTGAAATTTGGCATTTACCCCTGAACTACCAATCATTTTAGGACACCAGTCTCTAGTGGGTTGGTCATCCCTAGATGACATGGTGCAAATATTGCCCATATTACCCTTTTTTACTGGGGTTCATTACTGCATATGCAGCATCTGTGCTCATATGCCGCACAAATGCTGAATATGCAATTAAACCCCAAAAAATCTACAAAAGTGCCCAGCAGCTGGGTGCTTATTAATCATCTTGCACCGCTGACACAGTGGTACAAGATGATTACTTACTGTACCGGCAAAGCGGTCATTATAAACTTGCCGGCCTTGACGGCCGGCGAGTTTAAGGCAATTTGGTCAGCACACTCGTGTGAATATCGCACCGTGTGCTGTATGGGGATGAGATTTTCTCGCGCCCATACACTTGCATTTCGCTCACATGCGTCAGAATCGCGTGCAGTCGCAGTATGCTGCAACTGCACTCGCTTCTGACTTGCTACGCGAGTTAGGTACGGAGGACTCGCACCAGTGTGCCCTGCCCGAAAGGGCAACACTGGTCCGAGTGCAATGCAGGGGAAACTCTCGCCCAGTGTGCCTTCAGCCTAAAAGTGAATAAATTGAGGCTAAAGCAACATTTTTAGGTAAAATATAAATGTATTTATTTTTTCATTCCACTTTGTAATTATTTCTGTGAAGCACCTGAAGGGTTAATAAACTTCTTCAATGTGGTTCTGAGTAGTTTGAGGGCGGCAGTTTTTAGAATGGTTTCACTTTGGGGTGTTTTCTGTAATATAGATTCCTCAAAGTCACTTCAAATGTGATGTGGTCCCTAAAAACATGGTTTTGTAAATTTTGATGTAAAAATGAGAAATTGCTGATGAACATTGAACCCTTATAACTTCCTAAAAAAAAAATTGTTTCCAAAATTGTGCTGATGTAAAGTAGACATGTTGGAAATGTTATTTATTAACAATTTTGTGTGACAGAACAATCTGGTTTAACAAAATAAAAAATCAAGAGTTGAAAATTGCAAAATTTTCAAAATTTTTACCAAAATTCAGTTATTTTTAAAAATAAACAGAAATACATTGATCTAAATTTACCACTATCATGAAGCACAATATGTCACAAAAAAACAATCTCAGAATCACTGGGATCCATTGAAGCGTTCCAGAGTTGTAACCTCATAAAGTGACACTGGTCAGAATTGTAAAATTTGGTCTGGTCATTAAGGTGGAAATTAGCTCCGTCACTAAGGGGTTAAAACTCGTACAGGTACCCTCCCCTTGCGCACATCAACAATTCCCCTGGCTGCCAGGACTGTGAGCCTACTATCTTACTATCTGAGTACATGGGTGTCTACCATTGCCTGGTAATCCTGCCCTCTGAGGCCTATTGCTGCCCGACACCAGATCATCATTTTACTTTTTTAGGGCAACACAATGGGGAACGGGTCACTTACCAATACACTGCCGATTTCCCCACCAGACAACTCTGCTGTCTCTGCAGGAGGGCCTTGATCTCTTTCTGTAAGACCCACTGCTGCCCGATTCTGGTAGTTTCTGCAACCTGCTGGAGCAAGAAAAGAACTTGACCTAAATAATTTTCAATAACATTAGTGCCCAGTATCATCATTGGGTTACTTTCACGACAATCAGTATCCACTACAATAAGTCCTTGGCCCTTCATCTCCACCCTCTCCACCTTTAGTGTCACCTCCTTGAACCCTACTAGCGATACCGGCTGTCCATTAACAGCATATATAGTAAGGTCTGGATCTGGGTGAGTGAGCTCACAATTGGCCCAAAATCTTTTGTAAAGGATATGCGGGATCGTTGTCACCTGTGAGCCAGTGTCCAATAGAGCAGATGTGGGAATGCCTTCTAATACGATAGATAGGACTGGCTGTCCTCCCACATATCTATCGCGCCAGTTCTGGTCGTTTCATTCCTGGGAGTTGGCCCGCTGCCCCAGGGGTCGCTGGTTTAAAGTACATGACCTGGCAAGGTGTCCCGTCTCTTTGCAATGGCGGCAGATGGGCTGTCCTAACGAGTCGTAGCGGTCGTTGGGTCTTCCTCTGGACGACAGGTTCCTCCTTCCTCGCATCCACGGGATGTCCTTGGGGCTGTCGGACAACTGGATTCTCTCTGATGACCCGGGTTTCTGCTGAAGTTGCATGGCCTTTAAGAGCATGGCCACATCCTTTGTCAGCTGCTGCACCTGGGAGCGCAAGTCGTCACCAGGTGTTACAGTCTGTCCACTGGTTTCTGCTGTGGTTAAGGAAGGAGGTGCCACCTCTGAGGGATAGATGATGGCTTGCCGTGCCTGAGGTGTGGGGTCTGTGGTCACAGGAGCTTGCAGTGCTCTAATGTTCAATCAACATTTTATCTTCCTCCCGCACACTCTCAGGGTCTACCTGCTTTATGGCCCACCGAGCCTTCTGGAGGATCAAGGCGTAGCCCCTTATACTGTCCTGCAGCCTTTGTTTGCAGCGGTAGAACCTCATTTTTAGCTCAGCTACGGTACGGGTTTCAAAAGCAGTTTTTAACTTGGCAAATATCTGGGTTACTGTCCTTTTATCTATGTCCAGCCAGGACTTGACCTCACGCTCGGCTGCACCCGTCAGCTGCCCCAGCAAGACAGACACTTTTTGCTTGTCAGTCATAGAGTGCATATCTAGGACATTGCACATCTTTTCTCTAAATTCTGCCAGGGTATCTGGTTCCCCAGCATACTGCGGAAACCATGACGGTCTCGGAACGTACGGCAGAGCAAATGGCATGATCGATGCTGCAGCTTCAGGTGCTGCGGCTGCTCCGGCGACTGAGGTCCCAGCCGGCGCTTCATTTTGGAATAAGTCTAGGTCTGGGACTGGCTGCATCGGAATCACCTTGCACCTCCATTCTCACTCCCCTAATCAATTTTAGCTAGTCGCTCAAAAGGGAAAAGCAGTTTCCGTCTCTCCAGGCGGGGCGTTGAGCACACTTCAGTATTTCCGGATCGGGCTGCTGCACTTTGTCGGCTCATGTCAGAGCATAGGGCGGGGCTTATCTTTGTGCCCTTTCAGCAGTTACACCCCCCTTCTTCTCGGTCATCATGTGGCACAGTTATGGCGGCCCAATTTACAGTTTAATAGTCAATATATGGCACACAGTACCCGTCAGTGACGGGCACGGTATCCTGTTCATGATGCCAAAAGCTGACCCGCCCCAGGGCCGTGTGGTACTCGGTTCCAGGCGGTGATTCATGGGGGATGTCACGGGGCCTTTGCACGGTACCGTGGCTCTGGTGGTCGCTGAAAGTCAGTAAAAATAAGAAGAGTAAAAGTAGTTTGTGACACCACCTATGGTTCCGATATGGTTAGCCGATATGGTTACCCGAGCCTCCGGGCTGATGGTAGGGTAGCCAGATGGTTACAGTCCCCGTAGGTGGAGCGGGCTCTCCGGGGCAGTTGAGGTAGTTAGAAGTTGCAGGACAGTCTATGAAGGGAGCAGGATCAGGGGCTGCAATAACAGTCACCCACAGGGTTGATGTTTCCATACATTTACTGATGTTGCAGGTATAGTCCAGGGTACCGTCTCTGATGTTACAGGCCCGGGTGATCTTGAAGCAGTTCGGGATCTTCACACCTGGCGAGTTATGAGGCCTCCCTGCTGCACTGTGCCTGCCTTTTGTCCTAGGCTGCCTGGAGCTAGGCCCTGACTCACTCCTACTGTCACCTGTATGGCAGGTGGCGTGAGCTCTTCTGCGGGGCACCAGTGTACTCCTTGCGGTCCCTGAGTGCTGAGAAGTGGCTTTGCCTTCAGGTGCTGCTGTGGCCAGGAGATCTGGAGTCTCCCTGGCCTCTGGTCTTTACTGCGGGGTAGTTAGATCCCTTTCAGTCTCGGACGCCAGTGTCCGGTAGTTAGCTCTGTTCCTCTGGGGCAAACTGGTATGGCTCCACTCCCCCTAGCAACTACTCTTTGCCTCCGACCCTTGCTCTTGGGTCCCTCACTCTGGCTAATGGCTCTCACTGGTACGGGCTTAGTGCAGCTCTGTCACCAGGACGTCTTCACAGACCTCTCTGGAACCGAACTGCTGACTCTGCCTTCAGGCCTGAATTTTATAGGGGACCTCGCCTGAACTCGGCTGGTAGAGCTCCCCCTTCAGGTCTGGACTGGAAGGTGTTGTTTGTGGGCTTACCTGATGTGGAGATCTTTCTCTGCCCAGGTGTATCTGTGGCAACTGAACCCTGAGATGCCACACAAACATCTAAACTTACTTTCAAAAAGGTTTCTCCTGTCTGGCTTTCCATAGATATTTTTGAAGCGATTTTCCCATCATTGAAGCTTAGCAGTTGGAAAGACAAAGGTATTCGATTTGCTTCAGACATATTAAAAGGAGGATCTCTGAAGCCCTTCTCTGCACTGCATAATTAATTTAATCTACCTATTGCCGAGAAAACAAATTGGCAATTATTAGCCAAAATTCTAGATTGTGGGGGAATAGATTTCTCTCTTCCAAATAATGTAGACATTCTTCTTCGACAGACACAACAAAAGATTTTAGGGTATATGTGAGGGTGACCTAGACTTAGACCGTAAGACATTATTTGACTAGTTCTCTAATATCCTCCCAAACCTTTATTCTTCCACACCATGCATATCATTGTTAAGGCTCAGTTACCCAGTACGAGATTGTGAATGATATCACTCAAACGTCACAGGTTTGGAGCCGTTCAAACAACATCATTAGGACGTTCTTGCGTCTTACACCGGATACGACTACGATAAATCGTTGGATCGTTAATCACTGATTTGAGAACATGTTCTCAAATCAGACGATCCTCGGTCACCCAACCTGCTGCATCGTTGTGTGTGACACCGTGATAACAATGTCATTAACAACTTCCCCTATTCACAACAGTGAACAAGTATCGTTCGCTGGGTTGCGCGAATGATAGCTGCTTGCTGGATCATTGGTTCGTCGTACACTATGTCTATACGTGTGACATCTCACCAACGATCTCAAAACGATGTCCTAACGACCGCACCCATGACATCGTTGATGATATTTAAACGACCTTGAAGAGTGTAACGGTACTTTTAGAGACACAATATAAAATCTTTACTAAATGGTACCTAACCCTCCAGAAGTTGCAAATAATTGAACGTCGTAAAAGTAACATGTATTGGAGAGATTGCAGGTATTTGGGCACAATGAAACACGCTTTCTTGTCATCCCCAGTTCTGAAGCAACTCTGGCTAGATGTTCAAATACTGAACAACATAGTTCTGAATACTAACATACTCCTGACAATTTATTTAGGGATAGTTTTGATAGGGGTATGTGACTTTCCAAAAGTCCTTTAATTTTACATATACAGGGGTTGGACAAAATAATGGAAACACCTAACGTTTTGGCATCACAATCTTTGAACATGTTATAAACATGCAAACCGTGACATATGTTAATGTTTTGTAGTTGATTATTTGTGTTAAGTGATATGTGTATGTAAACCTGACCCCGAAAAATTAGTCACCAGCCTCTTTAAACATGTCCCTACCTAGCCATCCCTTTGTGTCTGAATATGTAATTGGCAAAGTTTATAAAATGGCTTTATATACCTCCACATCTGTGGCTTCTCTGCATTTGAGAAGCCGCAAAAGGCGTTTCTCTCTGCCTCTCCCCGCCGCCTTCCCGATAATTATTCACGCCCCTATGGGCGTGCTTGAGAGCTGAGAGTCTCGTCTTCTCCTAACAGGGGCGGTATTGCCGGTATGACGACAATTGCATCATATCAAGCTTTAACTACTTCAGTACACCCATTTGGGTGTACTGACTACTTCGCGCTGCGATTGCCGCATGCGCGAGGTGTGTTCACAGCAGCTTACACACACTATAATACAAGTAACCTTTTATTTGTAAATAGCGGTAATTGTATGTCAAAATGTGTGTATATATAGGCAAATATACACACTATTACTACGTTTTTTGGCTTTCCTGTAAAAAAAAGTAGTACTGCACAAGGTTACAAACATACTGCTGATTAATTTTTCCTCCTAATCGTTGGTGGGACAATGGGGGCTGTGAAAACAGCCTTTGCTGTATGTTGCCCAAGAGCTCACGATCAGCACTCCTGCTCCGCAGTGTCTGGTTCTCTGTAAACTGGTTCATGCACAATTGCAGCGCAAAGTCATCAGTACACCCAAATGGGTGTACTGGCGTAGTTAAAGCCGGATATGACGCGATTTTCGTCATACCGGCAATACAGCCCATGTTAGGAGAAGACGAGCCTCTCAGCTCTCAAGCACGCCCATAGGGGCGTGAATAATTATCAGCAAGGCAGCGGGGAGAGGCAGAGAGAAACACCTTTTGCGGCTTCTCAAATGCAGAGAAGCCGCAGATGTGGAGGTGTATAAAGCCATTTTATAAACTTTGCCAATTAGATATTTAGACACAAAAGGATGGCTAGGTAGGACATAAGATGGTGCAGGGACCTGTTTAAAGAGGCTTGTGACTAATTTTTCGGGGTCAGGTTCCTTTTAACTGTTTGTTTTGTCGAATTGTAAGAACATTGATGAGAACCTAATACCAATGGCAGACCTTTCAGATTTTCAAAAAGGCCAAATAGTTGGTGCTCGTATGGCAGGCGCTAGTGTAACAGAAAGTGTCCGAATGCTTGGCGTGTCAAGAGGTCTCCAAATTAATGACTGCATTTAAAAGAGAAGGAAAAACGTCCGCAGAAAAGCACAGGTCCGGCCGAAAGTCGAAGTTGACTGAGAGAGACCGTTGGACTCTAAAGCAAATTGTCAGAGAGGATCGCAGGACCACAACTCCAAAAATCACTGCTGAGCTCAATGAACACCTACAGAACCCAGTTTCCATGAAAACTGTTTGTCGGGAGCTGCACAATTCTGGATTCCATGGAAGAGCTGCAATTAGAAAACCACTGCTCTCAATGACAAATGTTTCCAAGCATTTAGAGTGGTGTAGAAACCTCCAGAATTGGTCCCTCTAGCAGTGGAAACATGTGATATTCTCAGAGGAATCATCATTTACCCCATTTTCCAACCTCCGACCGAGTGTACATTTGGAGACAGCCGAAAGAAGCATTCCATCCAGACTGCCTTCTTCCAGCCGTAAAACATGGCGGAGGTTCTGTGAAGATCTGGGGTGCTATTTTGTGGAGATCCGCCGGGCCAATGATATCACCTTGTATGAATCCATACCTCTGCGAATTGAGGCTGTAATCGCCGCAAAAGATGGACCTACACCATATTAAACTAACTTTTGTTGATTTTTCCAGGTGTTTCCATTATTTTGTCCAACCCCTGTACTTCTAACAGCCAAGAATGTTATAGCCTCCTTATGGAAGGACAAGAGACCACTTTCCATAGAAACCTTAATGGAAAAGATTGCCACACACAATCTATTTGAACTTATCTATGCTATTAGAAATTATATAAGGCTTAAACATTTAACAAAATGGTCACCATGGATATCTCTATACTCTCCGACGCTATCGTTCAGCATAGACTAAAAAATTAGAATCTCATACAATGACTGTTTTGGCTTTTCTTCACTTATCCAATGAATGGTTACTTATAGAGGGATTAAACATGCTTATACCTGCAGATTGTTTAATTTATCATGTCAATGTACATAGTTTTGGTTAGTACTTTTTCTGTACCTCCCCCTTATTCTCTTCCCTTTTTTTTTCCTTTTATTACCCCTTGTACCTTTATCCTACCCTCTGGTATTTGCAATCTCCTTTATATGACAACTTGAAAATATTATCATTATATTTGTAAACTAAATGCTAATTTTTAAATATGTTCACTATCTTTCTCATTTACTTTCAATAAAAAGATTTAAACATGAAGACTTCTGATGTCCCAAACGTCTTCCATTTAAGGATTATGGAGGCCTCTGTGGACCTTTGAGTACTGCAGAAATTCTTTTGTAACCTTGGGCAGATCTGTACCTTGCCATAATTCTGTCTCTGAGCTCCTTGGACAGTTCCTTTGATCTCATGATTCTCATTTGGTCTGACATGCACTGTGAGCTGTGAGATCATATATAAACAGCTGTGTGCCTTTCCAAATTAAATCCTATCAGTTTAATTAAACACAGCTGGATGCCAATGAAGGAGTAGAACCATCTCAAGGAGGATCACAAGGAAATGGACAGCATGTGACTTAAATATAAGTGTCTGAGCAAAGCGTCTGAATACTTATGACCCTGTGATATTTCAGTTTTTCTTTTTTAATAAATTTGCAAAAATTTCTACACTTGTTTTTTTCAGCCAAGATGGGGTGCAGAGTGTACATTAATGAAAAAAAAAATTACTTTTTTGAATTTACCACATGGCTGCAAAGAAACAAAGAGTGAAACATTTAAAGGGGTCTGAATACTTTCCATACCCACTGTATACCCCTTCCATAAACTTTTATTTATGTATACTTTCATGCAATGGCGTAACTAGAGTCTGATGGGCCCTGGAGCGAAATTAAGACATGGGCCCCCTCGCGTGTGCACGTTGGTCAATTGTCACCCTGCTTAACGTTCTAAATCTTATAAGGACTCACAAATTTACCCCTCTTCCCCTTGCATCTATCGTAACTACTATCTACAACCCATTGCCATGGCCATGAAATCATACGTAAGGGACTCAACATACCTCTTACAACAAGTTGAGGCTTTAAACATTCCTGATGGTACACTTCTTGTCTCCATGGATGTTGAGTCTTTATATACAAATATTATGCACAATTTAGGTATAGCTGCAGTGGGATTTTTCCTGGACAAACAGAGTAACAGCAACAGACTTTATGATTCATTCCTCCTTGTCCTCCTCAGAATGATTTTGGAAAAGAACTACTTCGCCTTTGACAGGACATATTACAACCAGACATCCGGGAACGCAATGGGCGCACATTGTGCGCACTCTTACGCAAATATTTTCTTTTCTTTTCTTATCTTAACAAAAAGCGTCACGAAGAAACCCAAAAATTATATGATGAAATTATTCAACTGGAGTCACTCCACAAAAAAATATTGTCCTGTCTACCCTAGATGCCCTCATAAGTAGGAGGCAAAAACTCAAAGATATCCTGAATACCAATTCCGCAAAATTATACGCGTCTTGGAAAAATAAAATATACGCGCATGGTGACAAAGCTTCCAAATTTCTATCACAGCTTCACAAATGACAAGCCCGCACTCAAATACCTTCTATTATGAACTCTCAGGGAGTGACAGCCCAAAATTTTGCTCATATTGAGAAGGTTTTCTTAGACTATTACAAGCAGCTCTATAATTTAAGGCTGGATGACTTGGAGGCTCATAAGATTAAAAGAAAAACAGACATTATCCAGGCTCTACAGAAGCTGAACATCCCCACCTTATCAAAACCACAACAACACAAAATAAGTCAGCCTTTCACGCTATGTGAGCTCCAGTCTGCCCTGTCGAAGTGCCCCAATGGTAAAGCACCTGAACCAGATGGGTTCCCGGCACAGTATTATAAATCCTTCTCCTCTCTTCTGCTCCCACACCTTGTCAAAGTTTGTAATGACACACTTAAGGGTCAACCTCTCCCTCAACATATGCTGGAAGCCAAAATATCTCTATTGCACAAGGAGGGAAAAGACCCGGCTTCATGTAGTAGCTATAGGCCAATATCTTTGATGAATGTTGACCTAAAGCTTTTAGCTAGCATGATAGCTCGACGCCTTTCCAAGTTCTTTCCAAATTTGATCTCGTTGAACCAAACAGGCTTTGTGAGCGGGAGAGAGGGACGAGATAATACACACAAAATACTGCATCTCATCCAGTACACCAAAGCCCATAAAATACCGTTGGTGTTGCTGGGCACTGATGCGGAAGAAGCCTTCGACAGGGTGGACTGGGTTTACCTGGAGGAAACGCTCTTGCGCTTCGGCTTACCGTCCACTTTAGTCACAGCCATTATGGCTATGTACCATAACCCGACAGCACGCACTAGAATTAACGAATCCTTAACGGACATGTTCACTATTCAAAACGGAACCAAACAGGGGTGCCCGCTATCTCCATTGTTGTTTATTTTGACATTGGAACCATTACTAATATCCATACAAGAAAGCCAGTGTATCGAGGGCGTCAAAATAGACAAGTCACATTTTAAAATTGCAGCTTATGCTGATGACCTCCTGATCCTGCTAACTAACCCCCTGAAGGGATTCCCAGTTTTGATAGACCTCATGGAGCATTATGGCATCCTTTTAAATTTTAAAATAAACATGGCCAAATCGGAAGCTCTTAACTTGCGTATATCCTCACATACATTATCAAAACTGAAAATGCTATACCCCTTTACCTGGCCTACAACCTACATCACCTATCTTGGTGTGAAGTTGGGTAGATCAGACGCAGACTTGTTTAAAATGAATATCCTTCCTCTACATGATTCCGTAGCTACACTTATTAAGCAATGGAAGGACACCTACCTGTCCTGGATGGGGAGGAAGAATATACTGAAGAGTCTGATTCTTCCTAAATTTACCTACTTATTTCAAATGCTACCCATCAAGATACCATTGTCTTTCCTTCAGAAAGTTAACTCTCTTTTTTTCCAGTTACATTTGGAAACATAAGTCACATTGTGTGTCTTACCGCTCATTGACACTTCCAAAAACAAATGGAGGAATGGGTGCGCCAGATATACGGAGATGTTATAAAGCTGAAATCTTAACTAGGACAGTGGACATAATTAGAGGAGCCAGGGATAAACAGTGGATTGAGGTGGAGGAGGCCCTTGCACCTTTCCCTCTCAGATCGATCTTTTTACTGCACGCACATAAAATATCCAACATACATTTATTAAACACGCATACAAAAGCGACACTAAAAATTTGGCGGGAATCTGTAAACATTATAGCGCCGCCTTTATCTCCCTACTCAATCTCGCTGACATGCTTGCTCACTCAACTCCATCTCCAAAACCAATTGGAAAGAACTTAAGATACTCAAACATCGCTCTTGACCAATTGATCCAAGATGGTGCAGTCCCCTCGTTACACGACCTACAACAGATTCCGGGTTTGTCAACCCTAACTTTTGTTCAATTTGGCACAATTAAAAAGCTATTTCATGAACATATTAAAAACTCCAACCTAACTAGGCCATTAACCACATACGAAGCTATGTGCGCGAAAACATCTAGGCCTAAGAAAATATTCTCAATTATCTATCAGACCTTATTAACTGCTGACAGCTGTCATTAAGGGGCATTCATCTCGCACTGGGAGCGAGACCTGGATTACACATTCACACCTGCCCAGGTACTTTACATCTACAAGCATTCTCATGGCCCATCCCAGTGTGTTAGTGCGCAGGAGAATTTCTTTAAGATAATCGCGATATGGTATCTGTCACCATACCAAAGTTCAGGTTGGGGAGTGGATGTCTCTTCTTCATGCTGGAGGTGTGGGGAGATTCTTGGCAGCTACTTTCACATTTGGTGGCTATGCCCTGTCATTACAAAATTCTGGCAGCAAGTTGAAAGCCTTATCCGAACTGTGTTACATAGAGACCTAAAATTGCAACCTGAGACGGCCCTATTAAATTTTCTGATATGGCCAGAACACAGACAAGCATCGGTCTTGGCTCAATATATCATCACCGCGGCCAAGTTACTAATACCGATTTGCTGGAAGTCTCCTAATTTACCTACCGTATATACTCGTGTATAAGCCGAGTTTTTCAGCCCAAAATTTGGGCTGAAAAGTCTCCCCCTCGGCTTATACACGGGTCAATATGGTAGTCGGGGCCGCTCATTATATATGCACTGCTTCCCCCTGTCAATCAGCGGCAGGGGGAAGCAGTGCATATATGCCCCCAAATGCTGGCACTCTCCCCCCTTGTAAGGGCCCCCCCCGCTGCGTATCTTACCATCCCGGTCTTCTGCACAGCGCCGCTCCTCGGTGCTCCGTTCTTCATGCTCCCGTCCTGCTACATCCAGGATCTCCGGCCGTCGCAGGCATATGACGTCATCGCGCGACGGCTGAGGATCCCGGATGCAGCGAGGACGGAGCATGGAGAACGGAGCACCGAGGAGTGGCGCTGAACAGAAGGCGGGGATGGTAAGATAAGCAGCGGGGGGGGCCCTTACAAGGGGGGCGAGTGCCAGCATTTGAGGGCTGCTATATACCCCCTGGGGGCTGCTGTATACTACCACTGGGGCTGTATATACCACTGGGGCTGTATATACCTCTGGGCTGCTGTATACTACACTGGGGCTGTATATACCACTGGGGCTGTATATACCTCTGGGGCTGCTGTATACTACCACTGGGGCTGTATATACCACTGGCGCTGCTATATACTACCACTGGGGCTGTATATACCACTGGGGCTGCTGTATACTACCACTGGGGCTGTATATACCACTGGGGCTGCTGTATACTACCACTGGGGCTGTATATACCTCTGGGGCTGCTGTATACTACCACTGGGGCTGTATATACCTCTGGGACTGCTGTATACTACCACTGGGGCTGTATATACCACTGGGACTACTGTATACTACCACTGGGGCTGCTGTATACACCTCGGGCTGCTGTATACTACCACTGGGTCTGCTGTATATACCTCTGGGGCTGCTGTATACTAACTACTGGGGCTGTTGCTGTATATACCACTGGGGCTGCTGCTGTATACTACCACTGGGGCTGCTGTATATACCTCTGGGGCTGCTGTATACCACACTGCTGGGAGCTGTATACCTGTGCTGGGGTCCACCCTCGGCTTATACATGAGTCAATAGGTTTTCCCAGGTTTTGGGGGCAAAAGTAGGGGGGTCGGCTTATACACGGGTCGGCTTATACACGAGTATATACGGTACATTAGCACAGTTGCAAGATAAAGTGCATTTATTATACAATGTAGCGCAAACAGTTTCATTGGTGAATCATACTCAAGATGCCTTTTTAGATATTTGGCGCCCATGGGTGAAATTTTAGATCTTTCATTCTGACTAAATAAGCTTTTGAATTGCATGTTTTTCTCCGAGATTGCTGGTGCTCAATGTGCCATTCTACCCCCTCCCCCCGTATCCTTTCTATCCTCTTCCTTCTTTTCTATACTTCTCACTCTTACCCCCTACTCCTTCCTCTCTATTTTAATTTAAAGTGATCCTAAACCCAGAAGACAACCCCACATCCCCTTCATACCTATCCATGCAGCTTGTGAACCTGCTGCCATCCATCCCTGTATCTTCCAAAACCGCTGTGGTAATCTTCATAAATCATACTTTTATAATCTCATTTCTGGGCGTTTCACTGCAATTTTAAAGCCGCAGCAGGCGGGCCTGTGTGCCGCTCTCCCCCTCCTTGTTCCTTATTATACACGCCGCCATGGGCGTGCTAAACAACAGAGAGGCGGCTCGCCTCATAGTATGGGCGTTGAAACCGGTATGATGCGTATTACGTCATACCGGTTTCAACGCCCATACTATGAGGCGAGCCGCCTCTCTGTTGTTTAGCACGCCCATGGCGGCGCGTATAATAAGGAACAAGGAGGGGGGAGAGCGGCCCACAGGCCCGCCTGCTGCGGCTTTAAAATTGCAGTGAAACGCCCAGAAATGAGATTATAAAAGTATGATTTATGAAGATTGCCACAGCGGTTTTGGAAGATACAGGGATGGATGGCAGCAGGTTCACAAGCTGCATGGATAGGTATGAAGGGGATGTGGGGTTGTCTTCTGGGTTTAGGATCACTTTAATTGATGATATTCGTAACTGCCATACAGGTTTGTGTTCTGATAATCCTCAGGCAAGATCGGATTATTTGAGCGTTCCCATAGTCCTATCAAGTTATCTTTCTAGTGGACTTGATATGCAATACCGTATGTTCCTTTGCGCATTCTATGACCTGTTATATCATCACGATCTAGCTATAATTATCCATGACTATTCATATTGGTTCAATAACCTGACTTGATTCGCTTGTATGGCTTATAATTCTTGTACAGTGGATATGTTATATATTTCGTTTTCTGTCTGCTTTATATTTAATAAAAAGAATTTTGAAGAGAAAAAAAAAAAATGCAAATATTTTCTTAGGATGGTGGGAGGAGACTTGTGTTTACAAAATGGAACAATTCGACAGCTCAGTCTTGAAATGGTACAGCTATATTGATGACATTCTCTTTCTCTGGGCAGGTCCAAAGGATGAATGCCACAACTTCATCTCCCGACTGAATACCAACCAATGGAATATAAGATTGACCAATGACATCTCAGA
The DNA here is from genome assembly GCA_033576535.1 of Allobates femoralis. NCBI lineage: Eukaryota > Metazoa > Chordata > Amphibia > Anura > Aromobatidae > Allobates > Allobates femoralis. The sequence continues at coordinate 456,209,325 of JARQOC010000005.1, read as the reverse complement.
CTCTATGGTAAGTTTTCTTGACCTGCGCTTTCGGAAACCGACCACTACCAATAGCTTGCTACACTATGGAAGCTCACTTCCCTTACACCTTTGATGTAGTATCCCAATAGGTCAATTCCTGAGGGTCAGACGCAACTGCAGTGACACCTCTGACTTTCTAAGGGAAAGCACGGGATATGACAGGAAGGTTTCTCGCACGTGGATACCCCCGCAAAGTGGTCTCTGGAGCTTTTCAACACTGCAGAGCTGCCTCGAAGGAGGATATCCTAACAATGAAGCCTAGATTGGACATACCGTGTTTCCCCTAAGACCCCCCCGAAAGTAAGGCAGGGTAGAGGGAACGGGGGGGGTCTGTTAATATAAAGCCCCCCCCCAAAAGTAAGGCCGCCAGGGGGGGGCGCTGGGGAATATAAGGCCAGTACCTGTCCCCCTGTGTGTCCAGGCTCCTCCAGTGTCCTGCAGCTGCAGCCGCGCTGGAGCAGACGGGGTTAATCACAGCCGAACATGCTGTGTGCCCAGCCTTAAGTCACAGCAGCCCGGCTCCAGCTCTGATTGGCTCCTAGGAAGCAGTGGGCACGGCCAGATGACGTCGTGGGCTCGTCATCTAGCCGTGCCCACTGGTTCCTGGGAGCCAATCAGAGCTCGAGCCGGGCTGTTGTGATGTCAGGCTGGGCAGAATTCAGCAAGGCACACAGCATGTTAGGCTGTGATTAACCCTATCTGCACCAGCGCGGCTGCAGCTGCAGGACACTGGAGGAGCCTGGACACTCCGGGGGACAGCAAGGAGCCACACTGAAGGCCAGGGGAGCTGGTAAGAAGCAGTGTGTATGTGTATGTGTGTGTTTGTAAGTGTATGTTTGTGTGTAAGTGTATGTGTGTTTGTAAGTGTGTGTGTGTGTGTGTGTGTGTGTGTGTGAATGTGTGTGTATATTTGTAAGTGTGTGTGTGTATGTGTGTGTGTGTGTATGTTTGTAAGTGTGTGCGTGTGTGTGTATGTGTTTGTAAGTGTGTGCGTGTGTGTGTATGTGTGGATGGGAGGCTGGAGTGGCTGGGGCTGCCAATATAAGACCCCCCCCGAAAGTAAGACAGGAGGCCACTTTTGGCCCCCAAAAAAATATAAGATAGGGTCTTACTTTCGGGGAAAGACGGTAGGGACCATCAACATAATGACTCCCTACAATAACCAATGGGATGATATCAGGACCATTTTACACAGAAACTGGGACATCTTAACACGGGATGGGAGGCTCAAACAATTCCTCTCAGCAAAACCTGTATTGACTGCCATAAGATCAGCCAATATCAAGAACCACCTAACCAGAATTCACTTTACCAGACTGGGCACACGCACGGGTAGTGGTGTTAAACTCAGGGGCACTTACGCCTGTGGAGACTGCATCTCTTGCCCATTCATGATCTCTGCTGAGACATTATCCTTACCATGCCATCCTTTCATCTTGAAATCTAAGTTGTTCTTCAACTGCCATTCCAAAAACCTATGCCATTACTTGCGGTTGCATGAAGATATACGTTGGCCAAACACAACACAGGAGTTTCGAAGAAGGATACAGCAACATGTTTCCACCATCAACACGGCCAAGAAAGAGTACGACAAAGGTAAAAGCCTAACATCCATTGCCAGACACTTCAGACTAGAACATAATTGTAACCTGAACAGCATGAGGTAATGGGATTACAGGGCCTCCTAACATCAGAGGTCGAAATATCACATTAGAGCTTTAAATAATTGAAATCAGGTGGATTTACAACCTACAAAACTTGTCTCCATGGGGCCTCAATGAAGAATTACTTTAAAACGGCTTCTACAAACAGACCTAACTGGCATCAGATTAGGCTCCTGATGCTTTCATAAAATATTCTAACTCCCCTCTCTATTTCCATTACAGGAAACCAACAAGTGACCACTCTATCTAAAGGCAACACTCCTGGGTCCCTGTCAAATGTGTTTGTGTTCACCAGACCAAACCACCCATGCAACAGTCTCAAGTCTCAAGTGCCCTATTTCTTGGAAACAAGAACCCTTTGATGTTATACGCCTCATTGAAACTCTGGAACAAGCCTGAGAATTTTACACGCAAGTCCTAATTGGGAACTTCATCTTTTTCATGGACCTCATTAGTATGATGGAACTTGAGTCATAGACTACCTACCTATACAACAAGTGAACATTTTGGTAGAATATACCTATCTACGCGAAGGCATTTGCCCCCCTGGCTGGGCATTTTTATATCTTACATTCCTAACATCTTGGTTAGGGACAACATCTATACTAAACCTTTTTGAAACATACTCTTTCCATCACTGCAATATGCATATTGACTCTACTACCCGATTTGTAGGAGTCTTCCAAATGGAGGAGGTGGCGATGAAGAAAGAATAATGCCGCCCAGCAGGGCGTGTGCTGCTGCATCGAGGAGGGGCAGAATGGAGCCTGGGCCCACCTTTTCAGTCCCCAGCCTCAGGGACTTCTGTAAGATATAAGTTATTTTTCTGCTGTTTTATAGGGCGGATCTAGCTCAGAGAGGGATAGATAGGGAGCAGCTAGGAAGGTGCAGAAACAGGTAGTGATAGTGTAGGGGCTTAGATCCACGTGACAGGTTCACTTTAATAAAATCTTCAAATCCCACTAACCCCCCCCCCCCTTGGTCCCTTTCCCATGCTCCCTCTCCCCCCCTTCCCCTCCCCCCTTATCCCACCCTTCCCCTCCCCCCTTATCCCCCCCTTCCGCCACGCGGGTGGGATCTTAAAGCACCACAAGTACACAAGTACATTGTGGCAGGTGTAATAGCAGACATCCATGTTTGAATTCTCTCTTTTTCACTCATTTACTTTTGGTAACCAACTATTCCACAATCTACTCGATGATGTCACTGATCGTTCATTATGCAAACTTTGGGACCAGGCTTCTTAAAGGAGCCGAAACTCTGCAGCTATATAGAATATGATATTCCAGGCTGTTTCTAGGGATTTTATTCCAAATATCTCATTATGAGTCAAGGTGTGTCACGCTATGTATTACATACTGTTAGCTTTGTCTAATAAAGTACTTTTTTTTTTTTTTTAAGTCAAATATATTTTATTGAACAAATGTATTCAATACAATTCAATCAACAGTAATATCTACGTTCAAATTTTCACATTTTAGGTAAAATAGCTTAAACAACCCTATCCCCTCCCCCCTCCTCCCAACCTACCCCTCCACCCCCCATCCTCAGTCTGAGCAGTAAGTGCCCTCTTGTGAACCCTGTGTCCCGTGAGCAATAACATACCTTACAAATTACAGGAGCCAAACACATTAGTTCCATAATATACCTTCCATGGTCAGTATCGTTTTCCTCTCCCTTTAAACAACCTTAGGCCGTCCCAAAGTTAAGCCACGGGGACCATATTTTATCATAGAGGTCCAATTTTCCCCTCTAACGATAAATCCCCTCTCTAGAAGCGAAATGTACCTAGCCCGCTCTAAAAATTCTTTCCTAGAGGGCGGTTCTTCAATAAAGTACTTTAAAGCATATGAATGGCACCATGTATGGTAATATCTAACTGTCTCTTGTCACCCTCTCAAATTTTATCTATCCTCTAATATATCTTCCAACACTTTCCTTGCTTTGATTATATTTATGTTTTTAATCATTAGCTCTATTCTTCTGCTCCTTTTTGGTGTCATATCCAGTGGGTAACTACCGAGGTCGCAGCAGTCGCAAGTGCGACCGGGCCTGGTGGCTCAGGGGGCCCGGTGCCCGCCCAGTCTAGGTCTAGCAAAGAAGCAGCAGCAGTCTGTCAGCAAGAGCGAGCTGCTTCTCAGACAGTTTCACTTTCTCAATTCAACTACAAGTAAGGAGTTGCTGGGCTCCGCCTCCTTCAGACGCTGTGTGCGTGTGATGTTTCTGCAGTCTGCACGGATCCCCGGCCTCGCAGGAGGAGAGGAGGAGAGAGAGAAGCAAAAGTGAAGATTTATGCTGGACAAGCAGTAGCCAGCAGGTGAGGGGGGGCCCTTGGCAGTGCCAGTGTGTGCCAGTGCCAGGCTGCGGCAAGCTACGGTGTGTGACTGGCAGCCGTTGAGGGGGGCCCCGGGCAGGGCTAGTGCCAGGCTGCCACAAGCTACGGTGTGTGACTGGCAGCAGGTGAGGGGGGGCCCGGGCATTGCTAGTGTGTGCTAGTGCCAGGCTGCCGCAAGCTACGGTGTGTGACTGGCAGCAGGTGAGGAGGGACCCCGGGAAGTGCCAGTGTGTGCCAGTGCCAGGCTGCCGCAAGCTACGGTGTGTGACTAGCAGCAGGTTAGGGGGTCCTGGGCAGTGCTAGTGTGTGCTAGTGCCAGGCTGCCACAAGGTACGGTGTGTGACTGGCAGCAGGTGAGGGGGGACCTGGGCAGTGCTAGTGCCAGGCTGCCACAAGCTACAGTTTGTGACTGGCAGTAGGTGAGGGGAGGCCCCGGGCAGTGCCAGTGTGTGCCAGTGTCAGGCTGGTGCAAGCTACGGTGTGTGACTGGAAGCAGGTGAGGGGGGACCCTGGGAAGTGCCAGTGCGTGCCAGTGCCAGGCTGCCGCAAGCTATGGTGTGTGACTGGCAGCAGGTGAGGGGGGCCCCAGGCAGTGCCAGTGTTTGCCAGTACCAGGCCGCCGCTAGCTAGGGTGTGTGACTGTGTGTGTGACCGTGTGTGTGTGTGTGTATGTGTGACATCATGTGTGTCTGTGTGTGTGCGTGATTGTGTGTGGCTGTGTGTGTTTGACCGTGTGTGTGTCCGTGTGTGTGACTTTGTGTGTGAGATTGTGTGTATCTATGTCTGTGAGTACGTGATTGTTTGTGTGTGACTGTGTGTGACTGTGTGTGTGTTTGACAGTGGGTGTGTGACCGTGTGTGTTTGACTGTGTGTTTGACCGTGTGTGACTGTGTGTCTGTGCGACTGTGTGTGTGTGGGCTGTACTGGGGGCGTTGGGACTGGGTGTGGGGGCTGTACAGTGGGCAGTGTCTCTGTGTGTGTGGGTGGAGGGCTGTACAGAGAGCAGTGTGACTGTGTGAGTGGGGCAGGTTGTACAGGGGGCAGTGTGTCTGTGGGGAGGATGTATGCTATATGGAGGGCTATGAGGCTGCATTATTGTGTTATGCCGGGACCACCAAGAGAACACAACTGCAAGCTAGCTGGCCTAGCTCCCAGGCTCCTCGGCCCCCGTCTGCTCCTCGCCCCTGGCCACATCGGGCCCCTGCTACACCTGGCCCTCCTGACCCCAGCTGCAACTAACTTCCCTACCATATCTGGTTCCCCAGCTGCATCTAGCCCCTGGTCTACACCTGGTCCCTGGCTGCAACTAACCCCTCTGGCACCGTCTCACCCACTGCTGCATCATCTCATCCTCTGCCGCATCATCTCATCCTCTGGCGCACCAACTCATCCTCTGCTGCATCATCTCCTCCTTGGCTGCATCATCTCACCCCCAGCTGCTTCACCTCATCTCGGCTGCCTCACCTCATCCCGGCTGCCTCACCTCATCCCGGCTGCTTCATCCCATCCCCGGCTGCATCACCTCATCCTCGACTGCATCACCTCATCCTTGGCTGCATCACCTCATCCTCGGCTGCATCACTCTCCTCGCTGCATCACCTCATCCCTGGTTGCATCCCCTTATCTCAGCTGCATCAACTCACCCTCGGCTGCATCACCTCATCCTCGGCTGCTTCACCTCACCCTCGAATTTATCACCGATTTATATGGTTTATAGTTATCCAAGTTATGCTATAATATAATAAAGAGGAATAACTTTTGATTTGTATAAATGCTTTATTAGGTATAAATTTTATAAAATTCGGTGTGGACTAGTGATACAGTGAAGTGAATACAATAAAATACCCACCCCCTAGACAAACACTAAACACACAACTGCCCGCGGTTGCGGTGCTTTGGGTGGGGTCCGTAAGGATGGATGACAAAATGCTAATGTATCAGGTCTTAGAACGGTTCAAAGAATGAATACCCCTGGACACAATCCGTTTCCAAAGGAGTTTCAAACATCAATACTGCGATATACTCTGTGTGGAGTCAAGTGGTATATATATATCGTCCCTATGTCCAAGGTCCAACCCGACCCTTAGTTCAAACAGTCCTAGAACTGTGGTGGCAAGGTCAATTCATCACTGGCCAACCAATGATATGGTTAGTATTTAGCAAAAACAGCCCGACGTGTTTCGCCTCACATATATAGCATTAGAGGCTCTTCAGGGGCATCTTTTAAATATGCTTTTTCCGATTATATAGGGTCGCACAAGTCGAATGTGACCCCTTCAGTTATGAGTCCGGTATCTAGGCCCAACAAGATTCAGGTTAGATGGAATCATGAGAGGTTATTAGGTGAATTCAAATGGTGGGTTGTCGTTTTATGGTACCTAGATGGGTACATCAGAGAGGAAAAAGAAAGGGAATTTCTTATTTTAGTAGGTGTATTGGTTCTTGTAGCATAACACCGTCACCCATATAGACTGTGGGATAACCCGTGCTGTTATCTATCTTTTAGTTCACCCATATACATGTGTGTTGTATCAAACGTCATAGACAGGTGATAATTGGCATACCCTCAGGTTGCGTTTGTTAGCTCTCACTCCATTGTGGTATCTGCTAAGACTTCAGCTTCCTTGGTCCAGATCTAGAAATATATGTTTAGTTTATATACGTTTTAGTTTGTCTTGGCTGGGGTGTAGTGTATGCACACAGTTGATAACAGTACCTACCCCTCTTGTTGCTATGTGTTATGTTCCCACCCGTCTATGGTTCCCGAAGTCACACGAAGAGCCTCTAATGCTATATGTGTGAGGCGAAACGTGTTGGGCTGTTTTTGCTAAAGACTAACCATATCATTGGTTGGCCAGTGATGAATTGACCTTGCCACCACAGTTGTAGGACTTTGAACTAAGGGTTGGGTTGGACCTTGGACATACGGACGATATATATATACCACTTGACTCCACACAGAATATATCGCAGTACACACGGTATTAATGTTTGAAACTCCTTTGGAAACGGATTGTGTCCAGGGGTATTCATTCTTTGAACCGTTCTAAGACCTGATACATTAGTATATTGTCATCCAACCTTATGGACCCCACCCAAAGCACTGCAATCGCGGGCAGTTATGTGTTTAGTGTTTGTCTAGGGGGGTGGGTATTTTATTGTATCATTGACTTCACTGTATCACTAGTCCACACCGGATTTTTATAAAATGTATACCTAATAAAGCATTTATACAAATTAAAAGTTATTCCCCTTAATTATATTTCACCTCACCCTCGGCTGCCTCACCTCATCCTCGGCTGCATCACCTCAACCTGGGCTGCATCCCCTCATCCTCAGCTTCATCACCTCATCCCTGGCTGCACCAACTCATCCCGGCCTCATCGTCCTTGGCTGCATCACCTCTTCACCGGACTGCACCCCATCCCTGATCTGCATCTCTTCCCCCGGACTGCATCTCATCACCTGACCGCTCAAAAAACGCGGCCAATCACCCTTCACTTTGAACTCACCCTCACTACACCCGACCCCCGGCTGCCTCTGACCCCACCCGCCTCTCCTCCCCTACTCACCTCACCATGTTTCTGCTTCTCCTCACCTTCACTCCCATCCTTCTCCATTTCCTACTTCCCCCACTCATCCCTCCCATGAGCAATGAAATATTACTCTCACCTTGCATCCTTCCTACTCACCTCACCCGCTCCTCTGAACTATTCCTCCATTTTCTACCACCATCTTTAGACGTACACGCCCACCACGCAAGCTTTCCTGCCCCCACCTCCTAACCCTCCTACTCTCCGGCGACATTTCACCTAATCCTGGCCCACCCCATCACAGCAACACACTCTCCTTCACCCCACTCCCGTGACCCTACACCAACCCTCGTAACCCCCATAACCTCCGTCTTATTCCCACCACCCCTGCCTCCCCTGTCCCCCTATCTGGCGCGCTCTGGAACGCCCGCTCGGTCTGTAACAAACTACCATTTATCCACGACCTCTTCATCTCCAAAATACTCTCCTTCCTCGTCATCACGGAGACCTGGCTTACCCCCTCCAACACAACCTTCCCGGCAGCCCTCTCCTACGGTGGTCTCACATTCTCCCACACCCCCCACCTCATCAACAACCTCGGGGGAGGTGTTGGCCTACTTCTGGCCAACGACTGCTCCTTCGCCCCACTTACTCCATCCCCCTCTGCCCCCCTACCCTCCTTCGAGGCACATTCTGCACACATCTACTCCCCCTGCAACCTCCAACTGGCCATTGTGCACCGCCCCCCTGGATCCTCCTCCTCCTTCTTTGACCACTTCACAACCTGGCTCCTCCACCTCCTCTCTCCGACATCCCCACCATCATCATGGGTGACTTCAACATCCCCATTGACACCCTCCACCCCCTACCTCCAGACTCCTGTCCCTTACTACCTCTTTCGGCCTCTCCCATGGATCTCCTCTGCCATGCACACTGGAGTGCCACACCCTCGACCTCATCTTCACCGGCCCCTGCTCCCTCACCGCCCTCGCAAATTCAACCCTCACCCATTCCGACTATAACCTGCAGTCCTTCTCTGCCCTCTCCCCCCCACCATGCCCCCCTCTCCGGACACTCCCTCACCCCCGCAGAAACCTTAAAGGGATCCTGTCACCCCCAAATCGCCTCCTAAGCTATCCAAACATGTCCCTGTAGCATAGTATCACTAATCTCACACTCCTTTTGGCGCAGAAAAGCATCCTGTGAAAGTGAAGAAAAATGTTATATAACTTACTCATTAGTGCTGATCATGAGCAGTGGCTATATTCTTTAGTCACCAAGGCTGGCCATCTTCGTCCTAATATTACGCCTTAATAGGCGTGATCTTATATGCATATTGTAATGGGGCTGTAATGACGCAAATCGCGTCATTTCCGGCATCGGGTGACGTCTGTAGGCTTCAAGCCCCTCACTGCGCATGCGGCGTGGGTGTACTGACGTCACCCAATACCAGAAATGACGCGATTAGCGTCATTACAGCCCCATTACAGCCTTTCCAGCGCCGAGGAGAGCAGGGAGCCGCTGATTACAATATGCATAGAAGATCACGCCTATTAAGCTTGGTGACTACAGAATATAGCCGCTGCTCATTATCATCACTAAACACTTTTCTACACTTTCACAGGATGCTTTTCTGCACCAAAAGGAGTGTGGGATTAGTGATACTATGCTGCAGGGACATGTTTGGATAGCTTAGGAGGCGATTTGGGGTGACAGGATCCCTTTAAGCTCATAGATTTCCACTCACTCTCAAAGTCCATCCGCCCCCTCTCAGACTTGGCCTCTTCTCAAGACGCGGACTCAGCCACCTCCCTCTACAACACCACTCTCACAACAGCCCTTGACTGGGCTGCTCCGCTCTCATTTAAAACAACACGAGTACAACGACAACCCTGGCTCACAAGACTTACCATAATACTTCGACGGACAGCTAGGGCGGTCGAACGGAAATGGAAGAAATCCCACTCCGTAGAGCACTTCACCCTTTATCTAAACTGTGTTTAAGTGCATTAACACTGGTAGAAATAGTACTGCATCTAAAAATGTATGAGTATGGGTTCACCCCCTATGTATGTACCATTTCCCACCTAGTTATCTAGTGTCCAAACATGTTATTGCTTTCTGATGTCAGCCTTCCAGTCTATTCTTGAAGAGGCTAATTTTGATTCCAACCAGGCAAAGATTGCTAATAAGTAACACCTTTCCTTGCTCCTATAGGCCTACATTCTCCATTTCTCGCAGGTATCAGACAGCCTATAAAATGTATCCAAATTGTGCCAGAAAATAGGTAGGAAGGGATCTAGGGACCCAGTTGACAAGACACACCTCAACGTGGTGACTGGGTGGTTTATTAATGCACATTTATAAAGCTAAGTGTCTTCTTTTACTCCTTTTAGCTTAGCTGCAATTTTCTTTTTTCATATTTAATCACTAAATAGTGCTACTTATATTGATATATCTAAACATTGTTTAAGTGCACTAACACTGGTAGAAATAGTACTGCATCTATAAATGTATGTAATGCTATATGAAGGGCTGTGACGCTGCATTATATGATATGAAGGGCTGTGATGCTGCATTAGATTATCTGTAGGGCTGTGATGCTGCATTATATTATATGAAGGGCTGTGATGCTGCATTATATTATAAGAAGGACTGTGACGCTGCATTATATGATATGAAGGACTGTTACGCTGCATTATATTCTCTGGAGGGCTGTGATGCTACATTATAGTATATGAAGGGCTGCAACGCTGCATTGTATTTTCTGGACGGCTATAAGGCTGCATTATATTATCAGGGAGGCTGTGACGCTGCATTATATTATCTGGAGGGCTGTGACACTGCATTATATTATCTGGAGAGCTATTGTGGCGCCCCATTATGTAGGTGCCACAAAAGGGGTACTACACCCATAAAAGTGGTGTAGTCACCCCAATGCAAGTAGAATTCATGGACGGTGGGAGGAACCCTACACCCACATCCCACACTAGTCATCTGTTGGGAGGGACCCTGGGAGGGTATATAGTAGCCCCAGGGGGAGAAAGGAGGGTCTTTGGCCGGTCTGTCCTCGACCGCCGGTCTCGGCCACCCAAGCGTTGGGGAGCTAGGAAAGTTTAGGATGGGAACCTGAGTTACGAAAGACTAAGGGAGACAGAAGAATAGATCCTAGAGAGAGAAGAAAGCAAAGAATTGACAGAGAGTCCATCCCTGGAGGCTGAGGGAGTTCGCTCTAAGTAAGGAAACCGGGTACCGGAGCCCGCACCTGTGGAACCTTTAAGGCCACAGAAAATCCGATGCATGGGGGTATATATAAACATACACGGCCCTGATTCTCCAGCGACCAAAACGAGGGGAATCAGACCCGCGGTGGTCGGCTGTAATCATAAGAAGGTTCACCCAACGGGAGCAAGGGAGGTAAAGAGGAACAGCAGGAGGTCAAATCTAATCTTTAAGAGACCTGGCTTCACATCGCCACTGGGAGGCAAGGGAAAGAAATTAACAAGAAAGGCACACACTGAGGGATCCATCTACCAACCATAAAGTCTACTTGCAGCACCCGTAGCCATTTGTTAAGTAACATCATACTGCACTGTGAACTGTAATGACTGTTGCGTTCCAGTAAAGTACCCGGTGAAGTGACTTTTTCGACTCTGCTGCATTCTTCCTTGCATAAACTGATTCCTTTCACAGAAACGCTGCCCCAGAGGTCCAGTCCTGCCTGCGAAGGACTACACCATCATTGCCGCAATACCATCGACCACCGGAGGACTGTAGCGGCGCTGATGAGCATCACCAGGTACTCCAGGTGGCGTCACGAAACAAAAACTGTATTTTCTTTATTTAACCATTGACTACCAGGGCCACAGTCTCAGACAGCCACCCGTGACTTCCAGACTGTCCGCCTGAGATCTGAGTACCCTACCCTGGGTGCGTCACTATGAGGCTGCATTATATTATATGAAGGGCTGTGATGCTTCATTATATTATCTGGAGAGCTATGAGGCTGCATTATATTATCTGGAGAGCTATGAGGCTGCATTATATTATCTGGAGGGCTATGATGCTGCAGTATATTATCTGGAGGACTATGTGGCTGTGTTATACTATAATGGAGGACCATATATACTAGGATAAGGACATATTCCAGGAGGAGGACCATATATAGCAGGATAAGAGACATTAATACATAATGAAGGGGAGAGAGGTCAACTTGTGAGTCTTTATAGGATTTAGAACATTACATGGGGTCCGTACATCTGACCAATGTGCACGCGGGGGCGGGTCCAAATTTCGCACCGGGGCCCTTCGGACTCTAGTTACACCACTGGTCATATCTAACACCAACAAAATACACTAAAGCCCCGTCACACTAAGCGAGATCGCTAGTGAGATTGCTGCTGAGTCACAAGTTTTGTGACGCAACAACAACCTCAGCAGCGATCTCGCTATGTTTGACACGTAGCAGCGATCAGGTCCCCGCTGTGACATTGCTGATCGATACAAACCGTTCTGGACTATTTTTTGGCCATTGTGCTCCCGCTGGGCAGCATGCATCGCTGTGTTTGACAGGGACAACGACCAACGACCTCAATACTACAGGTCTGAGAAACAGGGTCTCAACAACCGCTGTATCGTTGCTGCGTCGCTGGTGAGATCTGACTGTTTGACATTTCACCAGCGATCCTGTAGTGACGCTCCAGCCATCCCTACCAAGTCGTATTGTTGTCGGGATCGCTGGAGCGTCGCCAAGTGTGACGGTAACAAACCTTGCTTCCATTTAAAACAAGTGTGGGGTTTTTTTTGTCATTTTTTCATCTCTTCATATATTCTTTTTTAGCTACTGTTTTTTATTGGGTACCCAATGGATATTTGGTGGCTGGTCTGCCCCCATTTGTTCACATCAGACTGTCAACACCACCACATGCCCTCTAAGCTCTTTTGCTTACTTTTTCCCATACAATGATATCACGTGACAATGCTTCTAACCACCATAATCTATGAATACAAGTGCCAATCCCAGTGCTCTCACATTGCTCAGGTGCCAGACTCACCAGTAAGTAAACAGAATGTTCTAATCTACACTGCTCAATACTACTCATCACCTCTCTATATAGATAGCTTTTTCTATGTCTCCGTTACATCCATTACTTTCCCTATCACGCCCTTTCTCTTCCCTGTTCTCCCATTGGCTATCTGGTCAGACCTAACACCGGCTCCTGATTACACTTGGACCCGCCCACCATGACTTTTGCATTCCGCCCATTCCGGGCTTTGTACGCTCTTCTCCCACCTCTCCACTGCGCCTGCGTGGTGGCCATCTTGTTCCCCTTGAAGCTGAGTACACCCCCGCACATGCGCGGTTACACATTTCCGGGTATGTCATTTCCGGTCGCGGACTCTTCATTATCGGTTTCGCTATCCTCACACAGGTGACTTATCCTGATTGAGACTATGATACTATCTAGGCACACCAAACCCCGCCGTGCATGGCTCTCACCTGAAGTCACACAGGTGACGGGACGTGTGCGGTAGTGAAGGGCCCCCACTTGCTGCTACTTTACAACACCCATCTATTCAGGTAATGGTTGTGTATCTCTCCACAGATTACCAAGTGCTGATATTCTCATCACCCACAGATTATTCTATCTACCAGGTTTAGACCTCTTTCACACTAGCTTTTCTGTGCGGATCCGGGCAAAAAATCCGCATCTGCGGAGGGTCCCGCTTAATGTCCGCACTTGCGGAGGGCCCCATGCATTGTGTATGGGGCTTGCTGCAAGTGCGGTTTTGCCGGTTGCGACAGATGCGGTTGCGAAAAAAATCGTGGTCAGCAGCGTTTTCTTTTTCGCGGCTGCGACTGCCTAACTGCACTTTCCGCACCTTTTCACACCTTACCACAATCCCTATACACAATGCATGGGCTTACCCCAAGGGTGCCGCAAGTGCAGCCGTTAGGCGGCAGATGCGTTTTTTTGTCCGGATCTGCTGCATTATCATAAAAATGCCAGTGTGAAAGGGCCCTAAGGCTGCTTTCACATAGGCGGTTTTTTGAAAATGCGGCAGAATTACCGCATCTGCTGCCTAAAGGCTGCACTTATCTGGCAAGCCCCACGCATTGTCTGGGGCTTGCGGTGGGGTACAACAAGTGCAGTTTACTGGTTGCAGCGGATGCGGCACTTACGGCCGTGAAGAAAAAAACGCGGTTAGCAGTGGTTATTTTTTGCGACCGCATCTGCCGCAGCCGGCAAAACCGCACTTGCCGCAAGCCCCATGCACAATGCATGGGGCTTGCTGCAAGGGTGATGCAAGTGCGGCTGTTAGGCGGAAGATGCAGTAAATCTGCTGGATCTGCAGCATTTTCAAAAAAATGCCTATGTAAAAGGGGCCTTAGTACGGCTTCACACTGCGACGTGATCCGGTTCGGGATGACCCAGATAGCCGCGGACCGGATCAGCACACAGAACTGGGGAGCTAATATGCCCTCAGGTCCAGTGTGCAGCGCACGCAGTTCCCGCTGCTGATAAGTCAGGACCGTGGGGGGCAGCGGTCCTGACCTGTCAGCAGCTGCGTGCGCTGCACATCGGACCGGAGGGCATATTAGCCCCCCAGTCATGTGTGCTGATCCCGTCCGCGGCTGCCTGGCTCCTCTCTTAAGGTACCTTTACACACAGCAACCGCGGCGAGGAATCTGACCAGCGATATGTCGCCCCGGCACCATCACCGTGAAATTGCCTCGCAATTGTGGCGTGTAATTGAGGAATTTTGCGGCGATAAAAAAGTTGCCGCCTGGTTCCGATTTTACAGCACTGCTCCAAAATCAGAGGCAATCATGAAGGCGACATTCCCAGCTTTTGATGGGTGAATGGGCGATGGTGGTGGAATCTGCATCGCCTATTGATTTCCCGTAGGCGTGCCACACCATGCTGGAGACTGCACCCCGTCAGCGATGATTGTTGGTGGCTACTGTGTCTCCATTGGCAATCACTTGACACTGCGCGATATTTGAACTGCTGTCCATTCACCACCACACAATGGCAATGGCATCATGTATTAGCCAGCCTTCCAGCGCAGGCTGCCAATTGCATTGTCCAATGAGCGTGTATGGGGCGCAGTGTAAAACAATTTGACATGCCTAGGTGTTCACCGCGCTGAACAAGTACGCCCACATTCCTTTGGGGATTGTGGCGATGGGAGTCTACCGGATGTTTCACGCTGTTGGTGTGGTGACTTCCGAGGCGACACATCGCCTTAGGTTGAGGGCGAAATTGCAGCGTGTAAAAGTTCCTTCGGCGATCTGAGGCAACCATGAAAAACGCGCACATTAGATTGCCTCCTATCGCCACCAAAAATTGCGGTGTGTAAAGGCACCCTTAAAGAGGATCTGTCACCAAACCAGGCATGGTGATCTAATTACAGCACTGGATGCAGCATGTCTGCTGCATCCAGGCAAGCGGTCCCCCAGCCATTGAGCCCCCCTGCACCCCGAGTAAATACACTTAGAAAACTTACACCCTGTGGCTAGAGGCTGGAGCCAAAGGGCAGATTCACACCCCCTGCATGTTTAACATGCCACCGCTGCCAATTATTGTCTCCCTCTTCTGCAGCATAAGTTTTTTTTTTTTTGTTTTTTTTTTTAGAAATGGCCATTTAGCCCCGCCCCCTGTGGTGACATCACCGCTTATACCCGCCCTGCTCTATGGTTAACATAGAGCACGGCGAGAAAAGGTGGAGATGTCAGAGCAGGAGGCCGGCCGCCTCACTTCCTGCAGTGACATCACCGGTTGTACCCGCCCTGCTCTGTTAACCATAGAGCAGGGCGGGTATAAGCGGTGACGTCACCGCAGGGGGCGGGGGTAAACGGCCATTTCTAAAATAAACTCTGTGTTATACTGCAGACGAGGGAGACAATGATTGGCAGCGGTGGGCAGATTAAACATGCAGGGGGTGTGAATCTGCTCTTCGGCTCCAGCCTCTAGCCACCTCCTTTCTGACTGCAGGATGTAAGTTTTCTAAGTTTATTTACTCGGGGTACAGGGCTGCTCAATGGCTGGGGGACATCTTGTCTGGATGCAGCAGACGTGCTGCATCCAGTGCTGTAATTAGATCACCATGCCTGGTTTGGTGACAGGTCCTCTTTAAGGCCGCTTTACACGTCACGATATCGCAGTGCAACTACGATAAAAAGTCACGTGGTAGGGGCGTTGCAGTTGATATCGTTCGTGCATTGTGTTGTGTAAATGGGCAACGCAACTCAAAAACGATGCAACTATGATATCGTTTTTGGACTGTACATGCTCTTCAGCCGTGCAATATTGGCTATGTGATCTAGCTGGATTGTGCTGTGACAGCGCAACTACGATTTGGAGCGCAACTTCCCCTATTCACTCCAATGTTAATTGGTCGTTCCCTGAGTTGCTCAGACGCAGTGTGCAAGAGGGGCGTACGACATTGTAGTTGCGTTGCCTGCCGATATCTCCCTGTGTAACATCTCCTATGCGATTTTGGACAAGTGCCAAAAACGTGCGCGATCACGTGAAGCTGTATGCAATATCGGAACGATATTGAGACTTATAAAGCGGCCTTTAGGGATGGTATTTTTGTTGCCCTCTTGGGATGTAGGACATGCTAACATTACTCAGTGTGCTTTTCTTTGACAATATTTTGTTATTGTTGATCAAGTAGGAAAACATTGCGTTGCAAAGTGGTGCTGTTGTGGATGTAAAGGTACCGGTACACGATGCAATATCGATTCGATATCGTCTGCAATTTCACGGGAGCGCGCACGTTTTTGGCACTTTTCCAAGATTGCCTTGGAGATGTCACACAGGGAGATATCGTGGGCAACGCAAGCAGGATGATGAAAGCAACTTTCATTCGCTGGGTATGAGCAATCCAGCGAGCAATATGTTTCAATGTAATAGGGGAAATTGCATGCAACATCGCAATTGCGATGATATAACTGCACATAAATCAGGCAATGTCGATCCAGCGATAAATTGCAGTCACATCGCCCTGTTATGGTGGGTTTACACACACCAATTTATCTGTTCAATATCTGAACAGATCTCTGGTTGCAGTGAAATCATGGACACCTAGTTCCATTTCACTACAACCAGAGATCTGTTCAGATATTGAACAGATAAATTGGTGTGTGTAAACCCACCATTATGGTGGGTTTACACACACCAATCATTGTATCCAATCTCTGAACCAATCTCTGGTTGCAGTGAAATCATGGACACATAGTTCCATTTTGTGGCTGTGTACAACATGGAGCAATCTGTCCATGATTTCACTGCAACCAGATATTGGTTCAGAGATTGGATACAATGATTGGTGTGTGTAAACCCACCATTACACCACACGACACACGATATCAATTGCTGTAAGGCTGGCTTCAGACTGCGTGTCTGATCCGATCCGTAGCTGTCCGCTTGAGGCAGACAGCCGCGGACCGGATCAGCACACAGGACGGGGGGCTATTATGCCCTCCGATCCTGTGTGCAGCCGCACGCAGCTGAACCAGCTGACAGGTCAGGACCGCGGCGCCCGCGGTCCTCACCTATTAGCATCGGGAGCTGCGTGCGGCTGCACACAGGATCGGAGGGCATAATAGCCCCCCGTCCTGTGTGCTGATCCGGTCCGCGGCTGTCTGCCTCAAGCGGACAGCTACGGATCGGATCAGACACGCAGTCTGAAGCCGGCCTTAGATCATATATAAACAGGTGTGTGCCTTTCAGTCCTATCAATTTAATTAAAGACAGCTGGATGCCCATGAAGGAGTAGAACGATCACAAGGAATGGACAGCATGTGACAAATATGAGTGTCTGAGCAAAGGGTCTGAATACTAAGGCCATGTGCACACACTGAGTATTTGACGAGTTTTTTACCCCAGGATTTGTAGCCAAAACCAGGAGTGGATAATTACCGTATATACTCGTGTATAAGCCGAGTTTTTCAGCCCAAAAATTGGGCTGAAAAGTCACCCCCTCGGCTTATACACGAGTCAATACGGTAATCCTATGGTGTCCGGGTGCTGGGGAGGCGGGGGAGGCTGCTGACAGAGCGGCCCGTCACATGGGGCCGCTCATTAGATATGCACGGCTCCCCCCGCCCATCACAGCGGCAGGGGGAGCCGTGCAATACTGTGCAGCCCTCAGATGTATACAGGCCCCCAGCGGGGTATGTAGCAGGCCCCCAGCGGGGTATATAGCAGGCCCCCAGCGGGGTATATAGCAGGCCCCCAGTGCAGAGCCCCCCCCTCCCGCTGCATTATCTTACCATCCAGCGTCTTCACCGCCGGTCCTCCCGTCCATCCTCTCGCGCTGTGTTCGGGTCTCATGTGACCCGGCGCGATGACGTCATCCGACTGCGACCGCCGGGTCACATGAGACCGGGAACGCAGCGCGCGAGGATGGACGAGAGGACCGGCGGTGATGAAGACGCTGGATGGTAAGATAATGCAGCGGGAGGGGGGGGGGCTCTGCACTGGGGGCCTGCTATATACGCCGCTGGGGGCCTGCTATATACGCCGCTGGGGGCCTGCTATATACGCCGCTGGGGGCCTGCTATATACGCCGCTGGGGGCCTGCTATATACGCCGCTGGGGGCCTGCTATATACGCCGCTGGGGGCCTGCTATATACGCCGCTGGGGGCCTGCTATATACGCCGCTGGGGGCCTGCTATATACGCCGCTGGGGGCCTGCTATATACCCCGCTGGGGGCCTGCTATATACCCCGCTGGGGGCCTGCTATATACCCCGCTGGGGGCCTGCTATATACCCCGCTGGGGGCCTGCTATATACCCCGCTGGGGGCCTGCTATATACCCCGCTGGGGGCTGCACAGTGTGGGGGGGCTCTGCACTGGGGGCCTGTATACATCTGGGGGCTGCACAGTGTGGGGGCCTCCTGTATACCTCTGGGGTCCTCCTCTATACCTCTGGGGGCCGCCTGTATACCTCTGTATACCTGCTGTATACCATACTGCTGGGCCTGTATACCACTGGGGGGGCCTGTATACTTCACTTCTGGGGGCTGTATACCACTGGGGGACCTGTATACCTTACTGCTGGTGGCTGTATACCTGTCCTGGTGGCTGTATACCATACTCCTGGTGGCTGTATACCTCACTGCTGGGGGTTGTATACCTGTGCTGGGGTCCACCCTCGGCTTATACGCGAGTCAATAAGTTTTCCTAGTTTTTGGGGGCAAAAGTAGGGGGGTCGGCTTATACACGGGTCGGCTTATACACGAGTATATACGGTAAATACAGAAGTGGTGCAGGTGTTTCTATTAGACTTTTCCTCTGATTGCTCCACTCCTGGTTTTGTCTACAAATCCTGAGGAGGTAAAAAACTCATCAAATACTCAGTGTGTGCACGTAGCCTTATGACCATGTGATATTTCAGTTTTTCTTTTTTAATAAATTTGCAAACATTTCTACATTTGTTTTTTTCAGCCAAGATGGGTTGCAAAGTGTACATCAATGAAAAAAAAGAACTTTTTTTTTTTTTTTTTTTTAAATTTACCAAATGGCTGGAATGAAACATAGAGTGAAACATTTAAAGGGGTCTGAATGCTTTCTGTATCCACTGTATACCCCTTCCATAAAATTGTATTTATGTATACTTTCATGCAATGTCTATTAGAATCACTGCACACATACACTTAAGGAGTTTTTTTGCTTGTTGGTGAAATTTATTGAAACAAGTGCTCTTATAGTGATTGCGACAGAATGACGTTTCGGTCATTCAAGACCTTGATCACATAAGTCGCCTTAGTAGTTCTGAACTGAGGGCTGTCCTGTACAGGGTAATGGTCACTAATGCCTTTAGATTAGCCAGGGTCAGAGCGGTCGCTCTATGTGGGGTGGTGGCACGGCGGTGGAGTGTGTTCACACTCAGTTGCTACTACTAAGGCGACTTATGTGATCAAGGTCTTGAATGACCGAAACGTCATTCTGTCGCAATCACTATAAGAGCACTTGTTTCAATAAATTTAACCAACAAGCAAAAAAACTCCTTAAGTGTATGTGTGCAGTGATTCTAATAGACATTTATGTGGGACTTACGAGCCTCCTTCACTAGCACCATACCCCCACACCTATCGTGTGCTAGCCATTGAATGGCGTAACTAGAGTCCGATGGGCCCTGGTGCGAAATTTAGAACCCTAGTGCGCGCACGTTGGTCAAATGTGACCCTGTTTAACGTTCTAAATCTTATAAAGACTCACAAATTGACACCTCTCCCCTTTCATTGTGTATAGTATAGTATAGTATATATGTCTCACCATCCTGGTATATATAGTCTTCCTCCTCCCGCCACCAAAGTCACCCAATTATTATTATAATGCATCCCCATATTCCTCCATATAATACAATGTACCCCCATAGTCCTCTATGTATTATAATGCATCCCATTGTCCCCCATTCATAAGGTAGACCCCATAGTCATCCAATTATTATGATGCACCCCCATTATCCTCCACACTACATAATGCAGCTTCTAAGCCCTCCATACAGCATAATGCAACCAAGACTCACAGTAGGTTGTAGGCTTGATGGAAGAGGTGGGTCTTCAAGTTTCTTTTGAAGGTTTCAAGAGTAGTTGATATGTTGGGGCAGAGCGTTCCAGAGTATAGCGGATGCATGGGAAAAGTCTTGTATGCGTTTGTGGGAAGAAGGGACAAGGGAGAGTAGAGGGGATCTTGGGTGGTTTGCAGGTTGTCTGAGGGTAGGTATCGGAAGACCATGTTGCAATTCTCTATTAAGTGGCCTTCCCCTCTCTAAATTTTCTCTTCTACAGTCCATCCTTACTGCAGCAGCCAGGATCACCTACCTGGCAAATCATTACTCAGATGCCTCCGCTCTGTGCCAGTCATTACACTGGCTCCCTATACACTGCAGGATAAAGTTCAAATTGCTTATTCTCACCCACAAAGCTCTTCACAATGCAGCACCCCCCTACATCTCCTCCCTCATCTCTGTCTATCACCCTACTCGTTCTCTACGTTCCACAAATGACCTTCGACTAACATCTGCACTGATCTGATCCTCCCACTCCCGGCTCCCAAGACTTCTGAGCTGCACCAATTCTTTAGAATGCGCTACCCCAAGAAATCAGGACCATTCACAATTTGCATGGCATCAGACGCTCACTAAAAACACATCTTTTCAAGGCGGCCTATCATGCTCTATAACAAAACTCCTTTGTACTGTACATAGCCCATTCACTATCTCTCTCGAAATAACTCTTCTTCAAACTCCACCAAACTCAAAACGTCAACACAGATTGTCTGGTGACCATTCAAGTAACTATTTCTATCCCCCATTTCCTCAAGATGCCTGAACCATCAGTATAATAAGCCCCTGTACTTTGTGTAACCCCTATCTCGTTGTAGATTGTAAGCTCCTTTGAGCAGGGTCACCTTTATTTTTTGCCTTATCTATTGTATTTTTTACATTGATTTTATGCTTATTACTGTATTATATTATGTATTTTCTTACTGTATTATACTGTGTATGTTCATCTATTACCCACTGTATTGTAAAGCGCTGCAGAATATGTTGGCGCTATATAAATAAAGATTTATGTATTTTATTTACTGATGTACGTTGGAAACAGATTGTAAACAGCTTTGTATGTCAGTCAGGGTTTTAAACTGGGGCCTCTGAGAGATGGGGAGTCAATGAAGGGCGTAGCAGGGAGGAGAGACCGGGGAATAGCGGGGGGACAGGTGGATTAGTCAGACAGGAGAGATTAGGATAGATTGGAGTGGTGCAACAGAGCTAGAGGGGAGAGGCCAATGAGCAGGAGGTTACAATAGTCGAGGTGGGAGATGATGAGGGCATGAACAAGTGTTTTTGCAGCGTCCAGGTCAAGGAATGAGTGGAATCTGGGAAATATTTTTGAGTTGAAATTGGCAGGAGGTTGTAAGGGCTTGAATATGTGGCTTGAAGTAAAGGGCAGAGTTAAGGATTACTCTGAGGCCCCAAGCATGGGGGACAGGGAAAAGTGCGCAGCCATTGACTTATAATAATATTAATTTTTATTTATATAGCGCAGCGCTTCACAATACAAAGTTCATGTTTAAACAATTAGAAAATACAATACAAAGCATAATATAATACAATAATTAGAGAAAAAAAATGACAGCCCTGCTCATAAGAGCCCCTAATCCCGCCCCCCCCCCCACATCCCCACAGCCACCTACACCCCACCCCCACGTCCCATCACCAACTCTCATAACCCCACCATCACCCACCCTCGCAACCTGACCAACCTTAGACCCATCCCCCCAGCCCCTGCTCCTCTAACCTCCCTGCCAGGCGCACTCTGGAACGCCCGCTCAGTCTGTAATAAGCTCCCAGACATCCATGAACTCTTTATTTCTAATAAACGCTCACTCCTTGGCATCAGAGACCTGGCTCACCCCCCCGACACGGCCTCCCCTGCTGCACTATCCTACGGCGGATTCAATCTTTCCCACACACCCTGCCCCTCTGACAAACATGGCGAAGGTATCGGCATACTCCTATCCGACACCTGCTCCTTCGCCCCTATTCCAATTACCCCCCTCTGTTACTCTCCCATATTTCGAAGCCCACTCTGTCCGCATCTTCTCCCCCTGTACCCTCCAGCTAGCTGTCATCTACCGCCCCCCTGGATCCATCCCCACCTTCCTCGACCACTTTACCACCTGGCTACTTCATTTCCTCTCTACTGACAACCCCACCATCATTATGGGCGATTTCAATATCCCCATTAACACTGCCCACCAAACCGCCTCTCAATTTCTTTCCCTGACCTCCTCCTTCGGGCTCTCCCAATGGTCCTCCTCTGCCACCCACAAAGATGGCCACACGCTGGATCTCATCTTTACCCGTCTTGCTCCCTTACTAACCTCACAAACTCAACCCTCCCCCTGTCTGACCACAATCTGCTGACCTTCTCCTCTCTCACCTCCCCTACTACACCACCTCCTCTCCGCAAACTTGATCATCCCCCGCAGAAACCTAAAACACATTGATCTACACTCACTCTCAGAATCCCTCCTCCCTCTCGCCAACATAATATTTATACATGACACAGACACTGCCACCACCCTCTACAACACCACATTAACCAAGGCCCTCGACCTAGCAGCCCCCCTCACATATCACGCTCCACGCACTAATAGGCACCCTGGCACACCACCCTCACTAAACACCTGAGATGGGCATCCAGGGTCGCCGAGAGGCGATGGAAAAAAATCACGTTCCACTGAGCATTTTGCGCTGTTCAAACAGTCCCTCATCGCCTTCAAGACTGCACTTGCCACCGCCAAACAAACCGTCTTATCCCTAATAACCTCCCTGTCCCACGATCCCAAGCAACTTTTCAAAACCTTCAATTCCTTACTCCACCCGCCTGCTCCCCCTCTCTCTCCCCTTATCTCTGCAGAAGACTTTGCCTCCTTCTTCAAAGAAAAGATTGACAGAATCATAGACAGCTTTGATCCACTGTCCCCATAGCCTCCCCCCTCACCTATACTGCCCTCTACTTCCATCAACTGCTTCCCCCCCCCCCCATAACTGAAGACCAGCTCTCCTCCCTCCTGTCAAAATCACACCTCACCACCAGCGCCCACGACCCGCTCCTATCCCACCTCATTCCCAATCTCACTTCCGTTATCATCCCAGCCCTAACTAACTCATCTTTTCAACCTATCACCACTAGCACCTTCCCCTCAGCCTTCAAACACTCCTTGATCACACCCATGATCAAAAAAACCTCCCTCGATCCCACAACTGTCTCCAACTGCCGCCCTATATCTCTCCTCCCTTTCGCCTCTAAACTACTTGAACAGCATGTCCACTCTGAGCTGTCCTCTCACCTCTCCTCCTGCTCCCTCTTTGACCGCCTGCAATCTGGCTTCCGACCCCTCCACTCCACTGAAACAGCCCTGACCAAAGTCACAAATGACCTACTGACTGCCAAAAGCAAGTGCCACTACTCTGTTGTCCTCCTCCTCGACCTGTCCGCCACCTTCAACACTGTTGACCACTCCCTTCTACTACAGATCCTGGAATCTCTTGGCATCACGGACCTTGCCCTCTCTTGGATCTCCTCATACTTAATGGACCGCACCTTCAGCGTCACCCACTCCCACACATCCTCCTCGCCCTACCCCCTATCTGTCGGGGTCCCCCAGGGCTCGGTTCTTGGACCATTACTGTTCTCAATCTACACTCTCAGCCTAGGTCAACTCATTGAGTCCCATGGCCTCCGATATCACCTCTACGCTGACGACACCCAAATCTACCTGTCTGGTCCTGACATCGCCTCCCTTCTATCCAAAATTCCACACTGCCTGTCCGCCATCTCATCCTTCTTCTCTGCTCGCTTCCTTAAGCTGAACATGGACAAAACTGAGTTCATAGTCTTCCAAAACCCCTCACTACCTGACCTATCCATTGTCGTCAACGACTCTCTCTCTTCTCTCTCTCTCTCCTCCAGTCCCCATGCCAGGTGCCTCGGGGTTATCCTTGACTCTTCCCTCTCCTTCAAGCTCCACATCCAGGCCCTCGCCACCTCCTGCCGACTTCAGCTCAAAAACATCTATAGGATTTGCACTTTCCTTGACCACGACACTGCTAAAACCCTTATTCACGCTCTCATCATCTCTCGCTTCGATTACTGCAACCTCCTGCTCACCGGACTCCCCAATACCTCCCTTGCACCTCTCCAATCTATCTTGAATTCCACTGCCCGCCTAATCCATCTGTCTCCCCGCTACTCCCCTGTTTCCCCCCTCTGCCAAGCCCTTCACTGGCTCCCTACTTCCCAGAGATCTCAGTTTAAAACATTAACCATGACATTCAAAGCCATTCACAACCTGTCCCCTCCATACATCTCTGACATGGTCTCCCGATACCTACCCTCACGCAACCTGCGATCCTCCCAAGAGCTTCTCCTCTACTCCCCCTCATATCCTCTTCGCACAACCGCATACAGGATTTCTCCCGTGCTTCACCCATACTCTGAAACTCTGCCCCAACACATCAGACATTCTCCTACCCTGAGAACCTTCAAAAGAAGCCTGAAGACCCACCTCTTCCACCAAGCCTACCACCTGCAATAAGACCCGGTCCACCACACCGCCTCACGACTGGAATTTCCCCCCCACCCCCTACTGTGAGCCCTCGCGGACAGGATTTCTCCCCTCTTGTATCTGTACAACCAAATTGTCAACATCTATTGTTACTTGTATTGTTACTATGTTACTTGTTCTAGTCTGGCCTTTTAGCATGTAAAGCGCCATGGAATACAATGGCACTATATAAATAAATAATAATAATAAGAGCTTACAATCTAACAATGAGGTGAGGGTGACAAAGTACAGGCTCTTATTTACAATGATGGTGCAGTCAACTCGAGGAGATGGGGAACAGTTAGGAGCAGTATAAGTGGCCACCACCCATTATTTGTGATCCACTTGAGACTGCTTGTGTGGATAGGCTGAGTCTAGATGACTGACTAGGGATCATGATAGGCCGTCCTAAAAAGATGTGTTTTTAGGGATCGCCTGAAACTAAGTTGAGGATACATCTAATTTCTTGGGGTAGAGCATTCCATAAAATTGGTGCTGTTTGGGAGAAGTCTTGGAACCGGGAGTGGGAGGTTCGAATTAATACAGAAGTGAGTCACTTCTAGAGTGAAGAGAACGGGTGGGGTGATAGACAGAGATGAGGGAGGAGATGTAGGGGTGTGCTGCACTGTGAAGAGCTTTGTGGGTGAGAACAAGAAGTTTTAAATGGATCCTATAGTGTATAGGCAGCCAGTGCAATGACTGGCATAGAGCAAAAGCGTCTGAGTAACGGTTAGCTAGATAGGTGATCCTGACTGCTGCATTAAGGATGGACTGGAGAACTGAGTCTAGTGCGTGGGAGGCCAACTAAAAGAGAATTACAATAGTCAAGGCGGGAGTGAATCAGGGCCACATTGAGGGTTTTTGTGATTTCCAAGGTGAGCAAGGGTCGAATTCTAGAGATGTTCTTCAGGTGCAAGTGGCAAGAGCGGGCGAGAGATTGTATATGTGGGGTGAAGGAAAGATCAGAGTCAAACATAACACCCAGGAGGTTGAGAGTTGATTTCCTGACGGATGTTTTCTATTTTTTCTGTGAAGTAGGAAGCCAGATCATCAGCACAGAGGTCAGTGATAGGGGCCTGCACTTTAGGACTGAGGAGAGTGAAAAGTGTCAATGAGTTTTTTGGGGTTGTTGGATAGTGAGGAGATCAGGTTGGTGAAGTAGGTTTGTTTGGCAAGGTGAAGGGCAAAGTTGTAAGTTCTCAGCATAAATTTCTAGTGAATGAAGTTTTCTGGAGTGCGGGTTTTCCTCCATAGACATTCAGCACTCCTAGAGCATCGCTGGAGGAATCGAGTTTGTGATGTGAGCCAGGGCTGTTTTACTTTGTGTTGGAGGTTCTGAGGGTGAGGGGTGCTACTTGGTCCAGGGAGCTTCTGAGAGAGTCATTTAAAGGGGACCTGTCACCAACCATACATGTTGAGCTAAGGGCAGCACTGAATGCAGCATGTCTGGTGCATTCAGGCAAGGGGTCCCCCATGTCTGATTGCGGCTGGTACCTTGAGATAATGGTTTAGTAAAACTTACAAGCTGGAGCCAAGTAGGCTGTCCCTGGTGTGGCAGCCTGTGTCTCTGTCCCGCCTCCCTGCTGCCAATCATGGCCTCCTCGCTCTGTCTGTGCTGGTGATGCAGTAGGTAATGTTATCTCAGCCTTGGCTGCCTGTCCTGACTCATGCTGTGACATCAAATCATTTCCCCGCCCAGCTGCATGTTATGCTATGGAGCTGGGCGGGGAAATTCTCTGACATCACAGCAGGAGGCGGGACAGCCAGCCAGGGGCGGGGCTAAGCATTACCTCGCTCTGCCTGCGTCACCAGCACAGGGAGCAGAGACAGAGCGAGGAGGATGTGATTGGCAGCAGGGAGGCGGCACAGAGACACAGGCTGCCGCACCAAGGACAGCCTACTTGGCTCCAGCATGTAAGTTTTACTAAATTATTATCTCTGGGTACCAGCCGCCATCAGACATGGGGGACCCTTTTCTGAATGCAGCAGTCATGCTGCATTCAGTGCTGCCCTTAGCTTCATATCCATGGGGGGGAGGGGTGTAACAGGTCCTCTTTAAGTGATTTACTGCCAGATCAGGACAGGAGAATGAGGAGATTGGGGACAGTGATGAGTGTAGAGACTCTGTGATTGTATGTGGGTTAATGGCCTGTAGATTTCTGAATCTGTGATATTTAGGAATGTGCTGGGGTGGGAGAGGGTTTGTGAGCATGAAGGAGAGAATGTTGTGGTCAGAGAGGGGAAGTGGTGAATTATCCAAGGAGGAGGTTGAGCAGAGCTGGACAAAGATCATTTCAAGGGTGTTACCATCCTTGAGTGTCCACCGAGGTTGAGAGCTGAGAGGCCAAGAGATGTGGTTAGAGATAGGAGCTGGGATGCAGATGAAGAGATGGGGCTGTTTGTGGGGTGTTGAAGTCTCCCAGAATAAGGGTTGGTAATTTTGAGGACATGAAGTGCGGCAGCACGCGGAAAAATGATCGAAGAATTGGGTGGGTGACCCTAGGGGGTGGAAGAACCTAAATGTGAGGACCTCAAAAGAGGGGAATGAGAGTGATGGAGCTGGGGGGATGACCTGGAAAGTACATTGTGGAGACAGGAGTAAGCCAACTCCACCACCTTGTCTGTTCCCAGGTCTCGGGAAATGAGAGAAATGAAGACGCCATAAGAAATAACGTCTGGGGACACTGTGTCTGATCCTGGATCCAGGTTTCAGTGAGGGTCCGCAGATTAAGGGAGTTAGTGAGAAAATAGTTATGAATGAATGGAAGTTTGTTACATACAGACCGTGGATTCCAGAGAGCACAATTAAAAGAGGGAGAAGAAGGTGTGCAAGTAATGTTTATAAGGTTAATGGGGTTTCTATGTGTGGTGGGAGAGGGGTAGAAGTTGGTGGAAGGTGTACCAGGATTTGGAGAGATATCACCTGACAGGAGCAGCAGTAAAAAGAGGAAAGGCAAATAGTTTTTGTAATGGTGACTTTATTTCTGATGCAGTACCCCGGTGCATGGTGGTCTGAGATTATTCAGTATGGTGAACAGAGTATGGGAGCTCAATAAAGTAGAAGGAAGGAGAGAGGAGCTTATGTAGATGAAGGGTGATGGAGGGGGGATGGTGCGGTGAAGGTAAATGGCAAAAAGCACACAGTTATATAGTGAAGTAAAGACTAACTTCCATGAAGTGACTGCATCCGCTTAGCATTCAATGACACCCGTGTACCCCTTAGGACTGAACTAAGTTTATAGGACACACTACAGCAGTGTTTCTCAACTCCAGTCCTCAGGACCCACGAACACGTGTTTTCAGGATTTTCTTAGTATTGCACAGGGGGTTTGAATTATCCCAATGCAGGTGATTAAACTGTTACCTGTGCAATACTAAGGATATACTGAAAACAAGATCTGTTGGTGGGTCCTGAGGACTGGAGTTGAGAAACACTGCACTACAGAATCTGGGGGGATTGTGGGAAGTCACATGGCATGACTTTAATGGATAGGTCGGGGAGAGGGGAAAGTGGGTTGGGGGAAACATGATGACTTCTGTTTTGTCCATGTTCAGTTTCAGAAAGCAAGTGGAGAAGGATGAGATAACGGAGAGACATGATGGAATTTTGGAAAGCAAGGAGGTGATGTCAGGTCCAGAGAAATAGATATGAGTGTCAACTGTGTAGAGATGATACTGAAGGCCGAGGAACCCAATGAGTTGTCCCAAACTGAGAGGTGTAGTTGGAGAAAAGTAAGGGGTCCAAGAACCGAGCCTTGGGAAACACTGACACATTGAGGGTAAGGTGAAGAGCTGGTGTGAGAGAGGATGGCGCTGAATGTCCTGTCTATTAGATATGAAGAGATCCAGGAGAGGGCCAAGTCAGTGATACCAAGAGATTCTAGAATCTGTAGTAGGAAGGAATGGTCAAAAGTGTTGAAGGTGGAGAATAGGTCTAGGAGGAGGAGGAGGACAAAGTAGTGATGTTTGCTCTTGGCTCTAATATAGCATAATGCAGCCTCATAACCCTACATATAGTGCAGCGGCATATCTCTCCACATATTGCAACCTCATAGTGCAGTCTAATATCTTTCCATATAGTACAGCCTCATATCTCTCCATACATCTCTCCACATGCAAGAGATGGACTCAGCATGGAGAGTTCCTACTCTGAGTGTGAGTTCAACTATTACTAGCTGGATAAGGCTCTGGAACAACGGTGTCTTATCAATGGCAATGAGTTGAATAGCTCCTTTCAGCCTAAGGGTACTGTCACACTTGGCGATGCACCAGCAATCCGACCTGGCCGGGATAGCTGGTGAGATGTCAAACAGTCAGATCTCACCAGCGATGCAGCAACAATATCGCGGTCGTTGGGACTCTGTCACTCTCGGCCGTAGTATTGAGATAGTTGGTGTTGTCCTGTCAAACAGCGATGCATGCTGCCCAGCGGGAGCCCGACTTCCAATAAATGGTCCAGAACGGTTTGTAAAGATCAGCGATCTCACAGCAGGGGCCTGATCGCTGCTAAGTGTCACACAAAGCGAGATCGCTGGTGCGTCACAAAATTTATGATTCAGCAGCTATCTCGCTAGGAATCTCTTTAGTGTGACTGGGGCTTCACTGTCCTTAATACTATTTTGTAACCAGTAGTCCAGAATTAATTAAATTAGATGCAGACCCACAGTCAATGAATGCAAATGTCTATAAAGATCGATTCTAAAAAAAAGTAGTTACACATTAAATTATACATTCAACAAAATGTATTTTTATTTGCATACATGCATATAATCCTAATACTTTTTGTCTTTTTAAAGCCTTTTTACCTTATAATTTATCAAGCAGCCACCAGGAAAATATGATACTGAAAGGCTTTCATTCATGGGCCACTGTTGTGTGCTTGATTCCAAGGCTAAAGGCCCCGTTACACGTAGTGACGCTCCAGCAATCCTGATAACAATACTACCTGTTAACGATCGCTACGTGGTCGCTGGTGAGATGCCAAACAGGCAGATCTACTGAACGACGCAGCAACGATACGGCGACCCGTAGAATGACCTCTGCGGTCGTTGGGACCTTGTCACACAGCAGCTAGTCTGACGACTCAGACCTCGATTTGGGCATAGTCTTTGACGCCGTAAGCCAGGTAAGCGTGCTTTTGCGTTGCCTTTTCCGCGCCCCTTCATCTCTTGATTGGTGGCCACTACTGCGTTCTGATTGGGTGGCCTTGCCTTAAAAGATGACCACAATAGTAGCGCTTCCGTCCTTTGTTCCTGAGCGCGATGTAAGTCGAACTCCATTTCGCCACGTGGTTTTTCAGCGTCCCCACCAGAGTTGCTATTGCGCTGCTTGGGGATCGTACTACAGCTCTCCTGGCTGCAACTCCACACCAGTTCATCTTGCGCCTTCTGACACAGCTATACTCACGGTAGCCATTGTTTGGGGTCTTAAATAATTTTTACTTTAAAGGACACCTAACAATTATCTGCTATCATAGCCCTATTCTATATTGTGGTCATGCTTCTACAATTGTAAGCAAATGGAGGGCTTGGCTTGTATCTGTGTACATACTCTTTTGCATGGGCAGCCATTTTAGCGGGTCTCGTGCGCAAACACCCATACTCGAGGCCCATTCTTCTATTTGTTCTCATACTGTTTAGCGTTGGTAGCCATTTTGTCTCTGCTCAAGCCACAAACAGAACGGGTGCTCATGACGCAAAACAATATAGTTTGTAATCACTGCACACGTACAATGTCCAGTATGCTTAAGGTGAAAGTCTATTATGCAGTGCTGAGTGAAGCGACAGGCAAGTTAGACGTTTCGGCCAAACCATTGGCCTTGTTCACATTGTCGCTATGGAGAAAGTGAAAAAAGTACAATAAGATATACAATAGTCTGATGTCATCAGGTATTTACAAATATGTACACAGTATATACATATATGCATCTGTATGGGGAAGCATATCAACATATTAATAGGTAATAGTGAATTGAGATGCCAAAGGATCAATTATCCCTCTCAGTTGATTGTCACAGAAGGCTCAGGAGAAAAGAGGACAGAAATATTTGTACAGTTTAGTCTGCAGATCGATTGATGTAAGATTGCCGGTCTGCTTGAATTAGTTATCCACCTACCCCTTATGGTTGCTTCGGAATAAACAGCTAGAGCAATGTGGTTTTATGTGCATGAGGTGAAACCAACTTTGGGTGATATATATACCCTATCGAGAAATATATTCAGGTGAAATGTTGCAGCGTAATCATCAGTGGTTATTATGCATATATGTATGATTCGTGTGTTACCGTTCTTATGATATTCAGAAGGTTATGTCCAGCAGGATATATGCTTGTGGGACAAGGATCTGCAGGATAGGCTGCGTCTTCGGTCTAGTCTAGTGTAATAACCACTGATGATTACGCTGCAACATTTCACCTGAATATATTTCTCGATAGGGTGTCGGCCACGCACAAAAAGCACTAGTGTGGTTTTACTTTTCTAAAATGTTACATGTATGTTCTGTTCTCACTGTTTGCTTTTCTTTATTTCAGATGTCCTCCAATAACCCGGTTTTTATCCGTGAGGTGATAGAATTGTATCGCTCGCTGCCCTGCCTATGGAAGTCAAAATCTGCTGAGTATAGCAATAAATATAAAAAAAGGCGGCATATGACCAACTGGTTGCCCTCTTCAAGCAGCACATACCCTGCGACATGGTGGATGAGAGTGTTGTTAAGAAAAAGATACAGGCACTACGCACTGTCTACAAAAGGGAGCTGACCAAGGTTGAGAAGTCCAAGAAGTGTGGTACTGGAACAGATGAAGTTTATGTGTCCAAGTTATGGTACTACGACATGCTGGCCTTCATTCATGACCAAGAGCTGCCTCACTCAATGGCATCTATAGCACGGCTGACCGAGGACGAACCAAACTCGGAGATCCGGATTGACTCAACTGTTGGATATGCAAGTACCTTCTTTGCTTACCTGTAAATAACATTTTAACTTTGTATGTCCGTGGCCTAGTTGAAGAGAAAATAGTAACCCTGGTTTTCCATGATTACTTATGTAGATTACAAAAGTTATGCCTTCCAGTTCTGATAACTATACTCCTTTACTAGTTTCGGCCCACTCAGTTTTCATACTGTTGAATGACATTTCATATCCTGTAGTCCTAGTCCCACCCCTCACATTTCTTCCCAGTGCACATGAACCCATGTGACTGCTGCTCATGATATCCAATGCAAACACATTTCTCTAGTGGGGTGTTGCTGGATGATGTAATATAATTTTTGGGTTTTTCTTGAACATGATTTTTTGGTTTCCGCAGGACCCTCATGAAGAATTCTCCACACCAACAACATGTGAAATTGCTGATAGCACTGGTACACAAATAAATAGTGAGGAGGCTAGTGAAGAAGCTGCACCCTCTACTCTACCTCAACGAGTCTCAACATCTTGTAAAAGAAAGGCCACCTCATCTCCATCACCTGATCTCCTCAGTTTGGCAAACAAAATTTTAAGTCAGCAGAGCAAACCCCCCATTTGCGGCTTTGCGTACTTCGCTGATGAGAAACTGCGTAAGATGGATGAAACTCAAAGAATGCATGCAGAAAGGGTGATGCTTGAGGTACTAACTGAAGCGGCAGCCAGTAAACTGGATGCCACATCTACTGTAACTAGAAGGATGGAGCATGTTCCATGTTCCCAGTACTCAATGGCCCTAAATCCAGGAGCCAGTTCCAAGCACACCCAAGAGGGGGATTGGGCTTCCCCAAAACCTGCAGCTTGGACCCCACAGTATCCAATGTTTCCACACTCTTCCTAAGTTTGTTCTCCGCCCAGGCAACGATATGCCAATTCAGATACTATCAAGATTTGTAGTTGTACAACCCCTGGCAAAAATTATGGAATCACCTGGTTCAGAGGATGTGCACAAAACTAAAGTCATTTCAAATGACAACTCTGCCTTGAAGAAACACTAAACGAAATCTTGAAAAAAAAATGTGCTAGCCAGTAACAGTTACTTTTGTAGTCCAAGCAGGGGGAAAAATGATGGAATCACTCAATTCTGAGGAATAAATTATGGAATCGCCCTGTAAATTTTCATTCCCAAAATTAACACCTGCATCAAATAAGATCTGCTTGTTAGTCTGCATCTAAAAAGGAGTGATCACACCTTGGAGAGCTGTTGCACCAAGTGAACTGACATGAATCATGGCTCCAACATGAGAGATGTCAATTTTGAGCAAAGGAGAGGATTATCAAACTCTTAAGAGGGTAAGTCAACATGCAATGTTGCAAAACATCTTGGTTGTTCACAGCTGTGTCTAAAATCTGGTTCAAATACAAACAACATGGGAAGGTTGTTAAAGGGAAACATACTGGTAGACTAAGGAAGACATGACCGCGTCAAAACCGGAAACTTAAAGCAATATGTCTGCAAAACAGGAAATGAACAACAAAACAAATGAACGAATGGGAGGAAACTGGAGGCAATGTATGTGACCGACTGTAAGAAACCGCCTAAAGGAAATGGAATTTACATACAGAAAAGCTAAACAATAGCCATCATTAACACCTAAACAGAAAAAAACATGGTTCCAATGGGCTAAGGAAAAGCAATCGTGGACTATGGATGACTGGATGAAATTCATATTCAGTAATGAATCGCGAACCTGCATTGGGCAAGGTGGTGATGCTGGAACTTTTGTTTGGTGTCGTTCCAATGAGATTTATAAAGATGACTACCTGAAGAGAACATGCAAATTTCCACAGTCATTGATGATATGGGGCTGCATGTCAGGTAAAAGCACTGGGGAGATGGCTATCATTACATCTTCAATAAATGCCCAAGTTTACATTGATATTTTGGACAGTTTTCTTATCCCATCAATTGAAAGGATGTTTGGGGATGATGACCTAATTTATCAAGATAATGCGTCATGCCATAGAGCAAAAACTGTAAAAACATTCCTTGAAAGAAGACACAAGGTCAATGTCATGGCGTGCAAATAGTCCGGATCTCAATCCAATTGAAAATCTTTGGTGTAAGTTAAAGAAAATGGTCCATGACAAGGCTCCAAGCTGCAAAGCTGATCTGGCAACAGCAATCAAGAGAAAGTTGGAGCCAGATTGATGATGAGTACTGTTTGTCGCTCATTAAGTCCATGCCTCAGAGACTGCAAGCTATTATAAAAGCGAGGGGTGGTGCAACAAAATACTAGTGATGTATTTGAGTGGTGTTTTGTTTTTGTCATGATTCCATCATCATGTTTACCCCTGCTTGGTCTACAAAAGTAACCATTACTGGCTAGCACATTTTTTTTTTTTCAAGATTTCTTTTAGTGTTTCTTCAAGGCAGAGAGTTGCCATTTGAAATGTCTTTAATTTTGTGTCATTTTGTTTGCAAGTTTACTGAATTTTTCAGACATGTTGTGTCTATTGTATTGTTTTCATATTTGTTTATAAAAAAAAAAGTTTTGCTTTGAACTTGTGGCCTGCTTTAATGAATTCAGCCAATAATAATAATAAAAAATCTTTATATAGCGCCAACATATTCCGCAGCGCTTTACAATACAGTGGGTAATAGATGAAAATACACAGTATAATACAGTAAGAAAAAGCACAATATAATAGTAATTCCAGTATAGAGAATACAGTACAATAGAAGACAATACAATAAGCATAGAATCAACGAAAAATGATACAATAGATAAATTAAAAATAAAGGTGACCCTGCTCAAAAGAGCTTACAATCTACAATGGGATAGGGGTTACACAAAGTACAGGAGCTTATTACACTGATGGTCCAGGCATCTTGAGGAAATGGGGGATAGAAATAGTTACATGAATGGTCACCAGACAATCTGTGTAGAGCTTTTGGGTTTGGTGGAGTTTGAAGAAGTTATTTAGAGAGAGATGGTGAATGGGCTATGTACAGTAGAAAGGAATTTTGTTAGTGAGCATGATAGGCTGCCTTGAAAAGATGTGTTTTTAGTGAACGTCTGAAGCCATGCAAGTTGTGCATGGTCCTGATTTCTTGGGGTAGAGCATTCCAGAGAATTGGTGCAGCTCGGGAGAAGTCTTGGAGCCGGGAGTGGGAGGATCAGATTAGTGCAGATGTAAGTCGAACGTCATTTGTAGAACATAGAGAACGGGTGGGGTGATAGACAGAGATGAGGGAGGAGATGTAGGGGGGTGCTGCATTGTGAAGAGCTTTGTGGGTGAGAACAAGCAATTTGAACTTTATCCTGTAGTGTATAGGCAGCCAGTGCTATGACTGGCTTTGAGCAGAGGCATCTGAGTAATGATTCGCCAGGTAGGTGATCCTGGCTGCTGCAGTAAGGATGGACTGTAGAAGAGAAAATTTAGAGAGGGGAAGGCCAATTGATAGAGAATTGCAATAATCAAGGCGGGAGTGGATTAGGGCCATGGTAAGGGTTTTAGTTGTTTCCATGGTGAGAAAGGGGCAGACTCTAGAGATGTACTTAAGGTGTAAGCGACAAGAGCGGACGAGAGATTGTATATAGGAGGTGAAGGAGAGATCGGTGTCAAACGTGACACCCAGACAGCAAGCCTGCTGCCTAGGTGTTATCGTGGTACCGCACACAGAGAGATGTCAGATTTAGTGAAGTTAATGGAGGGCGGGAGCAAAAGAAGTTCAGTTTTGGAAAGGTTGAATTTTAAATAGAGAGCTGACATGATGTTGGAAACTGCAGCTAGACAGTCATTGGTGTTCTTTAAAACCACAGGGGTAAGGTCAGGGGCTGAAGTGTATAATTGGGTGTCGTCAGCATGGAGATGGTACTGGAAGCCAAATCTGCTGATGGTGTGTCCAATCGGGGCCGTATAGAGAGAGAAGAGGTCCAAGAACTGAGCCCTGTGGGACCCCAATAGTGAGGGTGGGGGGGGAGTAGAGCCAGCAAATGATACACTGAAAGAGCGGTCAGAAAGATAGGAAGAGGCAGGAGAGAGCGGTGTCCTTTATACCAATGGAGTGCAACATAGAGAGTAGGAGATGGTGGCCAACAGTGTCAAAGACTGCAGAGAGGTCAAGAAGAATAAACAGAGGGGTCACCATTATGTTTTGCTGTCAGTAGGTCATTGGTCACTTTGAGGGCAGTTTCTGTAGAGTGAAGGGGGCAGAAGCCAGACTAATGGATCTAGAAGAGAGTGAGCAGAGAGGTAATGGGTGAGGTGGGAGTAGACCAGGCGCTCCAGGAGTTTAGAGATGGAGATTAAAGACGGGTCTGTAGTTGTGTGCCGGATGGGTCGAGAGATTTCTTTAATAATGAAATAATGATCGAGTGTTTGAAGGGAGGAGGGAAGATGCCAGAAGAGAAGGAGAGGTTGAAGATTTTGGTTAGGTGAGTGGTGATGACCGGACAGAGAGACTGGAGTAGGTGTGAGGGAATGGGGTCAGTGGTGCATGTAGGAGGAAGAGAGGAGCCTGGCAACTTCTTAACTATATGCTATATAAGAACTATATATATCTGGCCTACTAAGGTGGGGTTATGGGCTGGGTGCAGGTCAGGGCCGCCATCAGGGCAGTACTCCTGCTAATGATGCACAGATAGAACGGGTGTGAGTGATGCAAGCTTGTGTGTTTTGTTTTTTTTATTTTTACCTTAATGCTACTACACTGCTCTTAATCATCAGCATCCATGTTTAAAAATTAACAAATAATTATCTATCTGCCACCACTAGAGGGTGCACACTGCGTATGCGGACCTGTCACTTTTCATAAAGACCTCGTTTTTTACCCCTAGTGTAAATTTCGCTGTTCTCCTGAATCTGACGCGGTTTACTTAGTTCGCTCTTTGTCAGATTTTAATTTAGTCTTTCTTTTCAAGAGTGGTCATGCAAACATCCCTGTAGAAGTTTTAGTTCCCCATTATACTCAGTACTCCTCATGCTTATTCTAGTGTGCAACTGCTCCTTATGAGTCCCGAGCATGGTAGATGTCATGATGGAGGATAATGCCTAGTGGGCGAAAAGGTTGTTATTGGCATCCAGGAAAGAGGCGGCTAAAGCTCCAGAAATGTGATGTGCGGGCAATACCATGCACTGTACTAATAACGATCACTTGGATGATTGCACAGATTCTAATCAAATATATTTGAAGTCAATGGGCAACTCAAGCATTTGTCAAGGAAAATGCTTGAGGTCCCCATTCAACTCTGCACTCAAGTGCCTTCTGAGTACCCAACTGCTCCTTATGATTACTGACCACCTGGTACTGGTTTCTCATCACTGCTCTGGAGCTATAGCTGCCTTTTCAACAGATGTTCATCTGGTTGTTTTATTTATTTATTTTTTTCTCCATTCGCCTTCCACGACAGCATTGGAGGATGTCGTCCACGCCCTATTGGGGGACAGGAACACAGAGAGGTTAAAAGCCCCTCCCCTTCCTCAGTACTCCAGTGTCTTCCTGTCCCCCTTGGGGCATGGAGAGGTTCCAGTGCTGTCAGGCCGGCAGAGGCAGCATTGGGGTGTACTTACAGCCGGGCCAGGGATGGACGTCGGGGGCGGCCTCCTCCTCCTTCTCGGGGCTCCCGTGGTGGGACCATCCGGCTTTCCTGCGTCCTTACGGGGCAAAGCAGGCCGTGTATTGCAACGCCGGAGGCCTGTTCAGCTCTCCGGCGTCTCCCTCCTCCAGCTGCGGTCCCTGGGGCATGCATCAGAGGTGCCGTGGAGGCACTTCCGGTTCCGGGATGGCACGTCCGGTTTCGGGCGGCGGCTCCTGTAAGGGCTGTGGCAGGCTGGGCGCGGCTCCAGGGAACCCAGCAGGACTTTCGCGCACTACTGCCCGCGGCCGGTGACCAGGAGGAGGGAGGGAACAGGTGTTCCTCGTTGGGGGCACGGTACTTCTGGATAAGTACCCGCCGGAAGCTACACCCAGGTAAGGCTGATCCCTGAAACATGGAGGGTGATAGGCTTCCACCTCTGCTTCTGCAGAGCCCAGCGTTCCCCCAGCTCATATAAGTGTTTCTGGGGGTGGTCACAAGGGGTAGAGTTATTTAAGCCCTGCACTCACACTGGGACCCCCTTCTCTTCCCTTTTTGTCTATAGGGAGACGAGGGCCGTCTGTGAAAGGGAGCAATAATGTGGCTGCGGCACAAAATTTCCCTCTTCCTACAACAAGGTGTCGGCCATGACTGACAGGGTTGTCAGGATGGACTCCCCATCCTTGCTTGAGGAGCTCCAATCCATTAGGGAAGAGGTGCAGGCTTCTATCTCGGCACTGCGGGGTTTTGCTGCAGCTTCCGGGCCTTCCCCCTACGTAAGAGAGGAAGCTCCAGGATTGTGACTCTGTGGATCTCATGGAGGCTGGCCAGAGCTCAGCGTTAGAGGACGGCGAGGATATTGCCGCTGTTGCCTCTGTCCAGTCACGAGAATCTGGACACTACTATTTTTCCACGGGGTCCATGGGTGCATTGGTGGACACTGTCCATTGTACCATGGGAGTAGAGGTGGTGGAATCCCCTTCTTCTGTGCAGGACTAAATGTTCAGAGGCCTGAAGGCTAAGCGGCTCACCCCATCCGAGTGGATTGGAGGGTGATGACTTTGTCTGGGAGGTCCCGAAGGTGGACATCCAGGTGGCCAGGGTAGCAATCAGCTGCTATTGTAAACCCATTGTGCATGCCCTTGACACACTGTTGAAGCTAAGCAGCAGGAGCCTCAGTCACGGGCTGGATGGGAGACTTCATGAGAGACCCAATGGGAATCTCTATGGAAGTCTCTATAAAGTCAATGGGACTTTTAACATGAAGGTCTATGGCAGTATTCCATTTGGGAAGCTTAGCATATAAGACCACGTTGCCTTTTGAAGATTCCTCCCGGTTGAAGGACCCCCTCGTTCGTAAAATGGAGAGTGTCCTCAAACAATCCTGGGAGGCGGCAGCTATGTCTTTAAAGGTGTACATTTCCTCTACATGTGAGCAGGTCTCTCTAAGTGGCTCACCCAGCTGGGAGCAGGGTACTCCCAGGGAGGAGCTTTGGACTCCATTCCACTTCTGAGACGTGCTACGGGCTTCCTGGCCGATGCCTCTGCTGAGTCGTTCCGCGTTGGCGCCAGGTCCGCAGTGTTGGCTAACACAGCTCGCAGGGCAGTGTGGCTTACAAGGTGGAATGAGGAGGTCACGTCTAAGCTCCAGCTGTGTGGCCTCCCCTTGCAAAGGGCATTGGATGACATCATGAAAAAGGTGTCAGACCGGAAAAGGTGTCTCCCGGAGCAGGAGCCCTTTCGGAGGCAGTCCTTTTGGCCTGAGCGCAGCCAACCCTCCCAGTCTAAAGGGAAGGGTAAGTCTGGTCGCTGGGCATTCCAGTACGGGGACAAGACCCGTAATATCTTGCTCCCCCAGCAGCGGCATCACCAGCCGCCCCTAAACAAGGCCGCCTTCCCCATTGCGGGGCGGCTCCTGCGGTTTCTGCCACAGTGGCAAGCAATCTCCTTGTGCCCTTGGATCCTCTCGACCATTTGGGAGGGTCTACGCTTGGAATTCGAGAGCCAGCCCCTCCGTGTCTTCGAGTCCTCTCCTTCCTCAGGGGGACTCTCGCACGGTTTTTCTTGTCGGGTCTGCGACACCTGTTGGATTCGGGTGTCGGGTCCCCGGTTCCTCCTGGAGAGGAGAGCCAGGGCACTACTCCAGGTTGTTGTGGACCTCCAGTAGGCGTATTCTCATGTCCCCATTCACCCGTCCCACAAGCGCTTTCTGCGATTCACGATCTCCGGGGCAGGTGGGACGGTCCATTCTCGGCTTAATGTGCTGCCCTTTGGGATTTCGTCGGCCCCAGAGGTTACCAAACTCATGGGGGAAGCGATCACATTCATCCAGACCCAGGGGATATGTATGCTTCCCTATTTAGACGACATGTTGGTGGTGGCTCCTTCGGCAGTGCTTCTGCGCACAAAGGTCTCCAACACATTGGAGATTCTTCAGTCCCTGGGATGGGTACCCAATCTTCGAGAATCGGAACGGGTGCCTGCAACCAGACGTCAATTTTTGGGAGTCTTGCTGGCCTCCTCCAGACAGACCTCGTTCCTTCCTGCGGCATATAAGCTTTTGCGCCGCGTGAATCTGACCCACTTCCGGGCAAGGGGGTCGCCCTCCTTGCGGGAAGCAATGTCCCTGTTAGGGGCCACGACGGCCTGCATTCAGTCAGTAACATGGGCTCAGGCTCCTTCCCGACTGCTCCAGGAACACATACTGAGTTCCTGGGACAGACGTCAAGATTCTTTAAACTCGCGGGTCCGGACCCCGGGGCGGGTGGTAACCTCGCTTTCCTGGGGATGAATCCCAGACACCTTCCTGTGACCTCCGTTCCCACTGATGCCAGCGGTTCCGGTTGGGGCACGATGGTAGTTCGCCCACCGTTCCAGGGGATTTGGAGTCGCTCGGTCAGTCGCCAGTCTTCAAACTTCTGGCAGTGGAGGAAGCGCTTCTTGCTGCAGCTCACCTTCTTGCTGCAGCTCACGTTCTCCGGGGTCATCATGTCAAGGTCCTGTCAGACAACTTGACTACGGTTGCTTTCTTGCGGTACCAAGGCGGTACTCGTGGCTTACACTTGCAGGGGCTGGCAAGACTGTTCTTTTTGTGGGCAGTACGCCATCTCTCCTCCTCGGCAGTACATCTGAAGGGAATGGCCAATGTACAGGCAGATTCTTGAGCCGCTCGGAGGTCCACCCAGGAGAATGGTGCTTCCATCCGGAAGTATTTTGCTCTCTTACGGACAGGTGGGGCCTTTCGATCGACCTGTTCGCTTCGGGCTCGAATACAAAGGTGCCAACCTTTTTTATCCCTGACGTGGTTGGACCATCCTCGGGGGCTGGACGCTTTTGCCCATCCCTGGGACTTCCGGTTGGTGTATGCATTTCCTCCAATCCCGCCACTTCCCAAGACGTTGCAACGGATTCGGGCGCAGGGGGTGACACTATCCTGGTGGCTCCCCTGGGGCCCAAACTGGCGTGGTACGACGCCATCCGAGACCTGGGCCTGGAGGGACCGATTATGTTAGCCCAGTCTCAACCTACTGTCCCAGGGTCCTCTGTTTCACCCGGGCCCTCAGTGGCTCATCCGGGCGGCCTGGCTGTTGCGGCCGGGATCCTGAGGACCAAGGGTCTCTCCCAGGCAGTGATGCGCACGCTTCAGCAGAGCAGGAAGCCTGTGACAAACGCTATTTACGGGAGGGCTGGAATCGGTTCCTGTCCTGGTGTGCTCCTTCCATCCCGACCATGCATCATCCTAATGTGGCCCAACTCTTGGATTTTTGCAGCATGGCTTGGATTTGGGGCTTCGGCCGAGCACTCTTTAAGTCCAGAGGTCGGCACTTGGGGCGGTTTTTGCCAAGGATCTTGCTTCCCATCCATGGCTCAAGCAGTTTTTTACTTCTGCTTGGGGGTGGTGTCCCCGGATTCGGCCTTCTGTCCCTCCCTGGGATTTGATGCTTGTTCTCCAAGGGCTTGCTCGAAGTCCCTTTGCACCCTTGTCTGCTGCATCCCTTATGTCTCTCTCTCACAAGGTGGCGTTTGGTGGCCATCACTTCTGCTCCCAGAGTTGGAGAACTGCAGGCACTCTCTGTCCGGGCTCCGTGCCTCGTGGTGTCCGTTGTTCGCATTACGCCTCGGTTGCATTCATCTTTTCTTCTGAAAGTTGTCGGCTTTCCATCGGTCCCAGGATGTGGTTCTGCCTTCAATTTGTCAATCTCCCGCTAATGCGGCTGAGGCCGTGTTTCACTCCTTGGATGTACGTTGGACTGTCCTCCTCTATCTCCGAGAGTCTGCTTCCTGGAGGTTAGATCAGACCCTGATTGTTCGGCTTTTGGGAATAATACAGGGAAGAAGACTTCCCAGGCTACCATCACTTCCTGGATCACGAAGGTGATCTGTGAGGTCTACGTCGCTCCGGTCCTTGCTCCTCCGGTGGGGTTGAAGGCTCCTTCAACTCGGGCTGCTGCTACTTCCTGGACGGAGCAGGCTGGAGCTTCATCGGAGCTGATTTGCAGAGCGGCTATGTGGTAGCCTCTCCTCACTTTTTCTCGCCTCTATAGGTTAGATCTGTCCTTCAGTCGGGATCTGTCCTTTTGTAGGAGAGTCCTACAGGCAATAGTCCCACCCTGAGGAGTATCGGTGGTATTCCTCCAATGCTGTCGTGGAAGGCGAATGGAGAAAACTGAATTAGTCCTTACCGGTAATTCCTTTTCTTGGAGCCTTCCACGACAGCATCAGTTCCCCCCCTTGTTGGTGTTTGGTTCCGGTTTGTATCAGATAATCCATGGCTAAGGGTGATCTTGGTAAACACTGGAGTACTGAGGAAGGGGAGGGGCTTTTAACCTCTCTCTGTTCCTGTCCCCCAATAGGGCGTGGACGACATCCTCCAATGCTGTCGTGGAAGGCTCCAAGAAAAAGAATTACCGGTAAGGACTAATTCAGTTTTTTGTTTGGATCAACTGGGCTTGACCTCTACACGGATGATCTCATGACCACGCCCTCTTCAGTAACCTGTGTGTGGCGGGGCATTACAGTGATGGGAACGCTTGCATGAGCTTTGATTTTCTCTGGCCCACTAGGCCCAAACAGGTCTCTGGCGCCACATCTCCCCTGTTAAACTCAGCACTAATCACGTCCGCAAGTACAAAGGTGTTTGGAAAAACACATAATTTAACTTTTCTTAAATAACGAAAAACATCATTCCTTTAAGGAAGGTACGTAATTTGAACCTTACAAAACTAAAACCTGTGTAAACCAATTTTAAAACTGTTTCAACAATGCCGGTACAGTGTGTCACATCTCTGCATTTTTGGGCAATGGTGTAGTTTGCCAGTGAAGCACTGCATCTGTGAGGATGGCCTTGTTTTGTGGGGACAGGCACTGATGGCTAGGCGGGGAACCGAGCTGAGACAGATGGAAGACTGAAAGAGTCCGGTTAACCCAACTCATCGGGGACACTGGTGGCCAGGGCCAGAGTGCCAGCGCTGAAGATGTGTCCGAGAAGCCTTATGCCCTCAGCATGAAATACCGGCAGAGTTCATGGTTTTTATGTTCCCTGAACTTGATGTAAGGTAATTCACTGGCTTCTACCCTGCTGTTGGGCCACCTGAAACCTTAACAGCATCACTCCATGGTCATGCAATGCTCTCGACAGCATCACTCCATTGTCATGCATTGCTTGCCTCATCCGCCGGTGTGATGCCAGCAGGCCTTCAAATGTAGGGAATTCTGTGGAGGGAACGGTAATGAGATGCCTGAACAGCCATGTTAACTTAACAGGTACGTCTTTGTTGTAAAACAAGGTTTTGGGGTTCCTCCTCTTCTTGGGCTGAGGGTGATGGGTGGTGTTGCTAATGGCCCACCCTGTTTCTCTTGCACCACCGGCTGTGGAAACACAACACTTCCTAGTACCCAACAGCCTCTGTCCTTTTAACACCCATGTATGCTTTCAAACTTGTATGGAGCTTATTTTATGTGCTATAATTACTGAAATGTGAGCCCGCACCCATCTCACTGAGTGATGCGAGAATCCTCCTGTGGGGACCCCGGTGATGGCTGAAGATCGGGAGGTGGTGTAGCAGCTGGAGGTAAGAAGGGAAATATTTGCTGAGCCCCCCAACACATACACAACATAATAAAAAATCTAGGCCAGGGAGATGCTGGGCGTAAGAAACGCATTCGAATGAGCCCATCTAGT
This sequence comes from Allobates femoralis, assembly GCA_033576535.1. Classification (NCBI taxonomy): domain Eukaryota; kingdom Metazoa; phylum Chordata; class Amphibia; order Anura; family Aromobatidae; genus Allobates; species Allobates femoralis. The sequence goes on along the minus strand of JARQOC010000005.1, from coordinate 456,165,969 downwards.
GGACGGAGGGACGAGTTATGTTAGGGGTGGGAGGGAAAAAAAGACGAACATTGTAGAGAATTTGGAAGCTACAAGACAGCCAGGACACACACATGCTGAGAGTAGTGCTGGTCCTAGTCCCAAGGACATGAATCTCCTGTTGGCCATCTAGGCCCAAATCGGTCTGCATATGTTCAGGACCAGCTGAGAAATTGGAGGTCACTGCTCTGCAAGTACAGTGACTACCATAGTGGACCCTCCCAAATAATAAAGGAACCAGATATGGTTAAGAGTTCTTGCAAATCAGTCGCTCAGAGGACCGGCAGGCACCTGTCTACTGGGATTGGCAACCACAGGACACTCGGAGGACAAGGGGTAGCAGTGTCAGGAAGAGAAAAGGGCAGCAAAGAGGGCCATATTCCCTGTGTCACTGCAGAGTGGACCTTGATTACCTACGCACTGGGCATGCTGCCTCCCTGGTGAATACAGTACTGCGGTTGGGTTATGTCTACATCAGAAGCACGTAAAAGGGTAATAACTGCAAGAACCCTGTGTGTAGTCTGATCATTCCTGCGCAACTCAACCCCCAGCACCTGTAACCACTACACCCATCTTCATCATCATCCAAACCTGTGATGTTGCGGCGAGATCATTAGCAATATCGAAACATGTAACGGGGCCTTAACAGTACAACTCTACATTTTTGTTGGTTTGGGCTATTCACAAGATGGAACACATTGGGCACAGATGTAAATGGCATGGGATATGTTAATACAATTAGGGAGAGATAAGTATTAAATCTGAAACATGGTTAAAGGAAATTTTAAATACATTGTTTAGGATCATTAAGAAAGCCATTAGCATAGTACAATGTGGGAGCATGTCCTAGGTATTTACATCTTTGGGTAAATGAACAGGAGATTGAGAAGTTAGCAAACAAATCTCTGCCAACTGACTAGTTTACTTACAGCTGTGCTTTTACAATTCATGCTCAACAAGAGTAATCAAATTATTGCAGCTTTTCCTCATTCCACAGCTATTTCTTACCAAGTCATTCTTCACCCCTGAAGAGAGATCTCTATCTTCCATTACACATATATTTTACTTCTCTCCTCAATTCCCCTCCAGCTGAAATGTAAATGTCACAGAAAAGATGTTATTACCTACCGATTCAGAATTAAACGGCATGTACTGTGTGTAACTGAAGCTATGATCAGCTTTATTATTACATGCTGGACACCCGAGACATATCTGTACTGCAATCAATGCAGGTGTAAACACGTCCAACCCAACTTAAGTTCTGTTTTACTGACCATACTTATATGAAGTTCAAAGATATTCTGTGATGGAAACCAACACTCATACAAGACACAATAAACAAGATAAAAGAAACGGAGCGCCAGCTTAGTGGATAGAGAGTGGATGTCAAAGCAGGAAACACAATAAAAAAAACACTAATTGTGGGGAAAGTGGTCCCTAGTCCCCCTTTATTCAGCTATGCCATCTCTACTCAACTTCTTAATACTCTACGGTTCAAATTGACATAAAATCCTAATCCAGTGCCCTGGCATTTCATCTGATTAGAATTGTTTATTGTTTCTTCTCCATCTGGTCAGACATTTATGGGTGATTAGTTATGGTGTTTTTTTTTTTTTTTTTTTTAAATAATATGATAACTAGTGACTAATTTAATAAACATATACTTTATAAAGTGCACTATTTAAAATGTAACTTTTAATAAATATATTGTTAAAATTAACAAGGAGGTGCTCACCCACACCTAGTGTCTACAAACATACATCAAACAGGGATGATAGTTCTACCCTTACCCTGTAGTTATATCTACCTGACAGCGGAGTTTTCTACACCTAATTTTTGCAGTGTCCCCGCTCCACGACGGCTCACCCTAGTATTGTTACCTATAACTGGGGAGCTGTCAGGTCATGCATTCCATACTCTCCTGAGGTCTCTAACCGGGCATGGGTCAAACCCCTATGTACAAGGTATCTATATCTTTGTTTTAATTATACTGTGGATAGGTGGGTTGTAATGTCTCAATCAATGGGGGCTTGCAGGGTTTGTCCTATGTCTCACACAATAATAGGTATCCTTTGCTACCACCCTCTCAAATGACGTTGTCTGCACCAGATACAAGTCCCCTCCCATATAATCCACAATATTCAAAGACCATGGGCATCATGGCTAGTGCCACCTCTCACAATATAATGCATGATTCAGTAGTTATAGATTAATCACTTATCTCAGATCCACTGTCTCGTACTCAACGCGTTTCCACCTGTTGATGCATAACAGGTTTCATCAGGAGTGACAGTCCTTCCCTTTGAGGTGCCTGCAGGTCTCTGTGTATAGTCCTCAGGTTGCACAAGTGTAGGTAGATGAAGGTATCATCTCTCTCCCTCCTTCTCGTGCTCCTCCTCCCAGTGTAAATGTCTGGGGGTTTTCCACTCTCCAGATAGCTGTGCACGCTAACCGGGGTGTTGGATATCACCTCCGGTCCTTAATGATAGCAGCACCTGACAGCTCCCCAGTTATAGGTAACAATACTAGGGTGAGCCGTCGTGGAGCGGGGACACTGCAAAAATTAGGTGTAGAAAACTCCGCTGTCAGGTAGATATAAGTACAGGGTAAGGGTAGAACTATCCTCCCTGTTTGATGTATGTTTGTAGACACTAGGTGTGGGTGAGCACCTCCTTGTTAATTTTAACAATATATTTATTAAAAGTTACATTTTAAATAGTGCACTTTATAAAGTATATGATTAGTTATGGTGCCGTCACACAGCACGATCTGGCCAGCGATGTCGGAAGCGATGCGCGGGTGCCCGCTCGGTTCTGACATCGCTGGCCAGCTGTCACACAGCATCGCTGCGGCCGGCGACACCGCAGCGATGCGGACGGTGACGTCGCTCGCTGGGCTGGGCTCAGCCCAGCGAGCGATCCGCAGCAACGCTGCGGTATAGGCTGGATCGCTGCCGACATCGCTCTGGCGATGTCACACGGCGCGATCCAGCCTTATCGCAGGTCGCCGGTTGACAGGTTTACGGTTCTTCCCGTAAACCTGTCAACCTGCGACCAGCAATAAAACGCGGTCGCGGCGCTCGTTTACACAGCGCGACGTCGCTAGCGACATCGCTGATACGTCACTTTTTCGGCGATGTCGCTAGCGACGTCGGCAGGTGTGACGGCACCATTAGACCCACGACTCACTTTAGAACACTGATGATTGCGACAAGCAGATGAAGGGTTGTCTGAGCCAGGAAGAAAAATGCAGATTGTTGAAAAGAAAACAGAAGTTTTCTGAGATGACTGTTAAGTCAGAGAAACTCCCTTTGTTGGGACAAACTTCAAGGCACAAGGACACTGAACAGAAAACTTACATAATACTCAAAACTGTGTTCAATTACCTTGAAAAAAAGGGGGCAGAATTGTTTGGATTGACTTAATTATCTTATGTATGGCCAGCTTCCTATAAGTTGTCTTGAAGGTACCGTTACACGGGGAGATATCGCCGGCGATGTTGCCGGCAACCGAGGGGAGTGGCCAGGTTGCGGCGACATCGCCGGCGAATTGCCGCGTGTGACAGGGCGATTATCAGGCGATGAATCGCCTGAGTCACATCGCCAGGTTTCCCAACAATGTTGGGAAACCTGGCGATGTTGCTCAGGCGATTCTGCCTGATCGCCCTGTGTAACGCGGCAATCCGCAATGTTACGGGCGATTCCGCCTATCTACTACATTGCGGGTTATTGCTCGCTTGGTTGCTGGGCAACTCAGCAAGCGATAGCCGCGGCAACTAGCCGGCGACATCGCCGGTAAGTTGCTCAGTCTGACATCTCACCGGCGATGTTGTCAGGGATGCGCGCTCCCGCGATCCCCGGCAACATCGCCGGCGATATGTCTCTGTGTGACGGTACCTTAAGAAAGATGACTTTAGCAAAGAAGACACTTTAAAAAGAAAAAGAGTACAATAAACAGTTGAATACATATAGCACCCAAAGTACAAAGTAAAATAAACTATTGATTGACAGAAAACTAAAACAGAAATGTCCCCAGTATCCAGGAAACTTAATTGAATATAACATCGCTAACAATTTTACAGCAGGGGAATTAGATTGACTCAGACAGAATACAGCTACAACATACACCAGTTTAATTTTTTATATGAAAAGAAAGAAAGTTAAAATTATGAGTTAAGATCAAAACCATGTGAGCTGAAAGCAAGTGTCCTCTTATGTAAAGTTTCCTCATCACGGCGCGTGGCCGAGCTTTGAATGGCACTGGCTGCTTAGTGCAGGAGCTCCAACAGAGATCGGCCTCAACTCGGCACAGCAAGGTGAAAAAACACTCTGGGAAGACCTAAAGAAGTTACTTGGTGACCTGAGGACACACTGGTTCCAATAGTGTGTGGCTAGTCAGCAAGAAGGAGATCTCCAAAGAAGGTGACTGCATATTTCTCCAAAGACCAGGTACTGAATCAGCCTCTAACATGGCTGCAGCTTCTCAATCCCCTGCCCCCTCTCCCTGATTTTCACAATCTGGCTCCCACACAGCAGCCTCAGAAGGGTGAGGGGAAGCTCAGACAGATATTCCACTTACACAGAAAACAATGGAGGGTTTGCTAAAATTCCTGAGGCAAGAACTCCAAGCTGATCTTAAAAGAATGATAGTGAGTTGAAGGCAGAAATCAAGGGAGAACTTAAGGATCTGGGAACTAGAATAGACCACCTGGAGAAGAAGCTGGCAGAACTTACTAAATTTCATAATGAACTAATAGATGCTAATGAGGCTTTAAAAAAGGAGGTTTCCCAAATCCACAACAAAAGACTGGATTTTGAGGACAGATCCAGAAGGAATAATATTCGCATTAGAGGGATTGATGAACCTATTCCTGAAAGATTTGTCAAGTCTTCTGCAAAGCTTCATACACACAGTGATTTCTTCTGCAGACAGCAAGGACTTAATTATGGATAGAATACACAGGATTCCAAAACCAAAAGGTCTCAACCCAGATTTACCACAAGATGTTGTTGCCCGCATTCATTTCTATACAATAAAGGAGACTTTTATGGCTGGTCTCAGGAAAAGGCCGAAACTTTCAGATAACTTGGCCCACCTGAAAGTATTCCCTGACTTGTCGGCAGGTACTCTAACTCAGAGGAGGGAGTATATGCCATATACTACAGCTCTCAGGGAACAACAAATAAAGTACCACTGGGGGTTCCCCAAAAACTGAAAGTCTTGAGGAACAATTCCATATTTGTTTACACATCCCCAGAAAAGGCGAGAGATTTACTGCTAAAATGGAAGATTCAGCCTATATATCCGAATGACAGAAGAGCTCCTCAGGCACAGAAAAAGAAAAAACTGGACCCAGACTGGTTCACGGCATGATTGATTACTGGATAGCCGTTCTCTGCTTCCTGCTTTCTACTCTTTGTCTGGTGCCTCTATGGTTGCCCACAGAGTGTCTTTTTTTTCACTTTCAATTTTTTTTTTTCATTTTCTTCCCTTTTCTTTACTGTTTGCTTAATTTTGGAACTGTAAGGGGACGTCCTCTTATGATGAAGCAAAAATTTGGGCTTGATAACCCTGCATTTGTTTATACAAGTAAATTTGTTTCTCTGTCCTTCTTCCCCTTGTCTGTCCTCCCCATGTTTGTCACTCAATTAGGAGCAATGGTTTCACATAAAGCAGTAAGCAGTACTAAGAATGCATTTTAAGGTTATATCCATAAATGCCAACGGTTTGAACTCGCCAGGTAAAAGATTCATCTTCTGGAAGAATATTTGTAAAGATACTGCTGATGTAATTTGTGTTCAAGAAACGCACTTGTTGGCACAGGACAATGCTCAGCTAAAGAACCCTTGATATCCACAATCATAAATAAGAACAGCGCCTCACCAGCCGGTATATTTCAAAATTCCATGTTTTTATTCCGTCATCTCAGCACGACGTTTCGGTCAGACGACCTTTTTCAAGTGCATCCACATCTGATTTTTGCAAACAACAAGACTAAAAGAGCTGGAGTGGCTATTTTTGTAAGAGACTCCCTATCATTTAAATTGTATGACACTACTAGTGATCCGCAGGGGTGTTTTATATTCCTTGATTGTTCTTGAAACAACACTAGGTACACGATTGTATCTCTATATGGCCCAAATACGCATCAGTTCTCATTTATCAGACAAACACTTAAGAAAACTCAGGTGTTCTCCAAAGGGTTTAAAATTGTATGTGAAGATTTCAACCTCCCCATGTCTGCCGTGTTGGATTGCTCAAAAAGACGTACCGCTATAGGAGAGATGAAATCAATGGTTTCAGAGTATAACTTACATGACATCTGGAGATATCTCCACAGTTCTGAGAGATTACTCCCATTTCTCCCCTAGATTTAATTCCTATAGCAGGATAGATTATATTTTAGTAGATGATAGAATTCTAGGTTGTGGGCTTGAGGCAATGATAGGTGTGATCTTGTGGTCTGACCATGCTCCTGTCTCACTCGCCATATTTGATAGGGACTCTTCGGTCAAAGCTAATAGGTGGCATTTAAATGTTTTTTTACTGACCAACAAACAAAACATTGAATTAATAGAGACCAAGTTAAAAGACTTCTTTGACATAAATGATAATAACTCCACCTCAGACGAAGTGGTATGGTCAGCCCACAAGGCATAAATGAGAGGTATTTTTATTAAGATGGCAGCAGTAGAAAAGAGGCAGCAGTGTCAGACCTATTAACTCAATTTAATAACCTGGAACAAAGCAACAATAAAAATCCCACCCCACAGTTGTCCAAAAAAATAATGAAACATAGAATGAGGCTGCATGCTATATTTTTATTCCAGTACGAAAAAGCACTTAAAAACTCCAAAACAAAATACTATGCCATGGGAAATAGAGCAGGGAAAATTTTAGCTAGTAGAATAAAAAAAAGAGAGATAAGAAATAGGATTACATACTTGAATAAAGCTGATGGAACTAAAGTACTAAATCCGATAGACATAGCTAAAAAATGTAGGCGATTCTATTATTCATTGTACAACCTAAAAGAGGATCCCCATGCAGTTCAGCCTAATCCACAAGTAATTGGTAATTTCCTAGAAAAAAATCTCACTCCCCAAAGTATCAGTGGCTCAGCTAAGTGATCTAAATACTCCCATAGCTGTCACTGAAATAGAACAAATAATCCATTCTACTAAAAAGTCCTCTGCTCCGAGCCCAGATGGTTTTTCTAACACCTATTATCATTGTTTCGTCAAAACGTTTAGCTCCTTACCTCCTAAAAACTTTAAATTTTTAGAAATGTAGTTCTTCAATAAGCCATGAAAACCTTGAGACAGTAATCGCAACCATTCCTAAACCCGAGAACCACCTGAACAATTCTGGTAATTTTAGGCCTATCTCCTTAATGAACTGTGACCTAAAAATATTCTCTAAAATCCTTGTGACCAGAATAATGTCTGTCCTTCCCTCTCTGATAGCACCTGACTAGGTTGGGTTTGTCCTTGGGAGACAAGCCAAGGACGGCAAAGAAGAGTAATAGATTTCTTGGAGATAATGAAGACTAATAAACTCCCTGGTGCTCTGCTGTCTCTTGACGCTGAGGTGTTTGACAGAGTGCACTGGGGTTATATCGGTGAGGTCCTGGATAAGTTTGGTTTTGTGGAAGATATTAAAAAGGCTATATTGGCCCTATACTCTAATCTGAACATGGTGGTAAGTGCATCTGGCTTCACCTTAGACTGGTTTATGCCAATTAATGGCACCCTGCAGAACAAAAAGGAAAAGGGGCGCAAATGTGTAGGATCCCCTTATTAAAAACGTCTAAGTGGCGTGGGTAGGTGGCCACTCACCTTATCGGGTTGTGCAAGTCCTGCACAACTTGGTTTACCAGCCTCCGCCACAGGCGGTATGTGGACTGCCTCTCCGCTCTCCTCTCTCCTGGTCCTCGGAACAGGACCTATCCGGTCACATGACTGTGAAACCGAATTTGCGTCACCACTCTTTGTTGTGGGTTGCCAGGGAAACGACAGGTCCTCAAGGCAGATCGTTTGTGCTATTCCTGAGCTGCTCCAGCCGCCAGTCCCTCACAAAGGGAGTAGTTTTCATGCTCTGATTAGGAGCGCTCTAAGGATCAAGCAGACATGTAAAATGTTTTAATAAATGGCAAACCTTTTATTAATTTCTAAGCTTCCCTCACAGCTCCACTACGTGTTTCAACTGTATAAAACACTCTGACACCACCTGATGAAGACTGTTTTATACAGTTGAAACACGTAGTGGAGCTGTGAGGGGAGCTTAGAAATTAATAAAAGGTTTGCCATTTATTAAAACATCTTACACGTCTGCTTGATCCTTAGAGCGCTCCTAATCAGACCGCCATTACTATTGTTTGCATGAAAACTAATGGCACCCGGCAGGGCTGCCCTCTCTTACTGGTTATCTTTGCTTTGTTAATGCAGCCACTGGCAGAGGCTCTTAGAACTAATCCAAGCATATATGGAGTCCGTGTGGTAGATACGGACTATGTGGTGGGATTGTATGCAGATGATGTGATATCTCTCACCGGCGTGGAGGGGTCCCTGGTGAGTGTCATGGACACCGTGGCTGAAATTTCCAGAATCTCATATTACAAATTAAATGCCACAAAGTCTATCATACTCACCATAAATATTACACATTTGGTAAAAGATAGAATACCAGAGCATTTTCCCTTTAAAGGGAACCTGTCACCTAATCTAGCCCTTGTACCCTATGACTATCTGTCCCTGCAGCCTAAAAGTGCTATACTAAGCATCCCTGTCTGGTATTTTATTGATGCCTACAAGCTGCATAATTCTTTATATAAACTTACATTTTCTCTGGTGGCTGGGCGTTCCCTTGGGGGTCTGTGACGGGTAGGCAGGGTCTCCTTGGGCGCGCTGCCCCTGCCTCGGTGCTAATTTTGACGCCCTAATGGGCGTAATGCTGTTCGCAGAGCGTGGGCATGTTTGTATTTCCCCGCCTCTGGCCGCATCACTGTGACGCGGCGGGTCAAGTGATGCCTGTATCGTGTCACTTCCGGTGACGTAGGGCTGTGTGCACTCAGTGCATAGGCCGCCTTCAGTGCATGCGCAGATCGCATGCTGAAGTCGGCCTGTGCGCGTCATACAGCCAGTGCCGGTCGACCGGAAGTGACGCGGCCTGGCATCATGTGACCCGCCGCGTCACAGTGATGCGGCCAGAGGCGGGGAAATTTAAACATGCCCGCGCTCTGCGCACAGCATTACACCCATTAAGGCATCAATTTAGCACCGAGGCGGGGGCAGCGCACCCAAGGAGACCTTGCCTACCCATCACAGACCCCAGGGGAACGCCCAGCCGCCAGAGAAAATGTAAGTTTATAAAAAGAATTATGCAGCTTGTAGGCATCAATAAAATACCAGACAGGGATGCTTAGTATAGCACTTTTAGGTGACAGGTTCCCTTTAAGTGGGAGGAAGCGGGATTTACATATTTGGGAATTAAAATTACAACATAAGCACCATGTATCCTAATAGCGCTATATAAATACCTAATAATAATAATAATAATAATAACATTTATAAATCTTTGCAGATATATACTGGGCACTGCTGTGTTGCAGGGACCAGTGTTACTTACATATGTAAGGGTGCGAGTAAAGCAGGTTCATGTGCCCGGGTGCACGCTTATTAGACAGCAAATAGCAGTAGATAAGAAAAAAATGCGGCACTCACCGAGCCAAGATTTTTTCTTTTTTATTTCAGAGTCTTCTTTACATGGTTTCTCTGCGATGGGGGAGGGAGTGGGGAGACACACAGGTGACGGATTCCGTTTCAGAGCACCTGCCCCTTCTACGGACCTAGTTGTCAGATTACCTACTTGTTCAGATGTCTCCCTCTCAAATTCCCATCTAGATGGATAGGGCTCCTACAATCCCTACTTGGTAAGTTTATTTGGAAAAACAAAAAACCAAGAGTAGCAGTCTAGGCTCTACATTTCCAATATTCTCGTGGTGGAATGGGTGTACCAAATCTATCTTTGTACCACAAGGTGGCCATACTTGAGGCTGCAAAGGATTGGTGGGCTAGGGATATTAATTATAGAGAGCTCCAAATAGAAAAACAGTTTGATCCCCACAGGTCTACTAGATTTCTGCTAGAGATCGAGCTACTAGAGCCCCTGAAATCCAATTTTTCCTTACATACCTTACATACAATGTCCTTGGTGATCTCTTATTGGAATAACCTTGTTAGAACACTGACAAAATCCATATTTAAATACATTTCTGTATAAGTGATCCAGGCATACATCTCTGGGTTGTCTCTGGACCCATGGGTGAAATCAGGTGTAAGCACGCTTGACAAACTCTTAGATGGCCCTGTATTCCCCTCCTTTGCAGATTTGTCCCAACTTTACAAGATTCCCAAAACATGCTTTTATCAGTACCTCAAAATTCATCATTTGACCCAGTCATGCACATTTCCAGCTTGGTGGAGCCCTGACCCATCAGACATGATACTTTAAAGTAGAATACCCCAATGAACATGGATTGTCCCTGTTCTATAGGACTCTTAACTCGCCAGCAGAGTCGGCCAAACTCCCTTATATCCCTTACATGAATGTCTGGGAGGAGACACTCTCTTTCTCTCCCACCCCTGAACACTGGTGGACTGCAGCCACATTTACTCAAAGGCACTCCTCCTGTATTAATCATCTAGAACAACTAAAGAAAATACATATGAACTGGTATCTGACCCCTTACAAAATTTCCAAATTTAACAAATCACATTCCCCATTATGCTAGAAGGGATGTGGTAAAAAAGGGGATCTGGGTCATGTGTGGTGGTGGCGACCCAAGATAGGAGAATTCTGGAATCAAGTGACAGACTTAATCAGGACCTTGGTAGGTTTCCCTTTAACTCGAGAGAGGCCCTTGGCAGTCTTAATTATTGGGTTGGACCTTCTTCCCCCAAACTTAGTTCCAGTGATAACCCATGTTTTGATAGCGGCCCATCAAAACTTGGCAAGGCACTGGAGGGAGGCTTCTACCCCCACACAGGAGGATCTCATTGGTAGGATAAATTCTCATTATGTACATGAACATTGTCTGGTTCTCTCGATAAAGCAAGAAGAATGAGTCAGTCACCAGTGGGAGATTTGGGAGACTTCTGGATTGGCAATAACTCAGACTTTTTAATATATTTCCTGGTTGATTCTGGTCTAATTAGATTGGTATATAAAAATATTTAAAACAAAGCTCCTAAAGCTTATTGCACCCCCTTCCCCCACTATCCTGCCCTGCTTGCTCCATCCTGCCTTCCCCGCCAGCTCCATCCTGCCCCGCCGGCTCCATCCTGTCTCCCCCGCCACCATCCTGCCCCCGCCGGCTCCATCCTGCCTCGCCGGCTCCATCCTGCCCCGCTCGTTCCATCCTGCCCCTGCTCGCACTATATTGCCCCTGCTCGCACCATCCTGCCCCCACCAGCCACCATCCTGTTCCCCCGCCACCATCCTGCTCCTCCGGCTCCATTTTACTCCTCCGGCTCCACGCTGCTCCTCCGGCTCCATCCTGCTCCTCCGGCTCCATCCTGCTCCTCCGGCTCCATCCTGCCCTGCTCCCTCCATCCTGCCCAGCTCCTTCCATCCTGCCCCGCTCCCTCCATCCTGCCCCGCTCCCTCCATTCTGCCATGCTCCCTCCATTCTGCCCCGCTCCCTCCATCCTGCCCCCCGCCTCCATCCTGCCCCCTGCTGTTCTTGCTCCCCCACCTCCATCCTGCCCTCCCACCTCCATCCTGCCCCCCTCCTCCATCCTGCCCCCCCTCTCCTCCATCCTGCCCCCTCTCCGCCTTCATCCTGCCCCGGCTCCATCCTGCCCACCTGCCTCCATCCTGCCCCCCCTCGGCTCCATCCTACCCTGCTCGCTCCATCTCGCCCCCCTGACACAATCCTGCACCCCCTCCCCCCGTCACCATCCTGCCCTCCTGCTCCATCCTGCCCCCCGGCAGTTAGCGGTCATGTGACCGATCAGCTGATCGGTTTCCCAGGCAACGACAGGTCCTAAAGGCCTGTAGGACCTAGAAGACGGAGGTGGAGTGAGCCGGCGGACAGGTGAGTATCCTCACTGAGGATTTTTTTACTTTTACTGTGAAAGAGCGGGGGGCCATGGGGAGCGGAGTATCGCCATATACCATAGTGCTGCTATACATGTACTGTAATGTGCCACCATATACCATACCGCTGCTATACATGTACTGTAATGTACCGCCATATACTATAGTGCTGCTATACATGTGCTGTAATGTACCACCATATACCATAGCGTTGCTATACATATATATATATATAAATATAATATATATGTAGTTCACTCACGTTGACTGAACAAGTTCTGTCAGTCACAGTATGTCAACTACATACATATTCTAGAATACCCGCTGCTATACATGTACTGTAATGTACCGCCATATACTATAGTGCTGCTATACATGTACTGTAATGTACCGCCATATACCATAGCGCTGCTATACATGTACTGTAATGTACCGCCATATACTATAGTGCTGCTATACATGTGCTGTAATGTACCACCATATACCATAGCGTTGCTATACATATATATATATAAATATAATATATATGTAGTTCACTCACGTTGACTGAACAAGTTCTGTCAGTCACAGTATGTCAACTACATACATATTCTAGAATACCCGATGCGTTAGAATCTGGCCACCATCTAGTATATATATAACAAGATTCCGAACATAAACAAAATATAAATATAAGCATTTAATACAATACACATATCAGGGCTTCATAATGTTTTTCCAGCAGATTTTAGAATCTTATCTTTAAAGGTACCTTTACACGCCGCTACAGAAGGTTAGAAACAACCGGGTGTTTCACGTGCACGAGCACGTACCAACGGTTGCAAACGGTACCCGATACCGCCTTTACACGCCGCTACAAGTTGCTCTACAGAAGGTTTAACCTATCCCTGGAGGCACCGCCGGTGCCGCAGGTTACCTTCTGTAGAGCATCGTCCCTCATTTACACGCCGCTACAGAAGGTAATATGGGAGGACCTGGGGCAGCAGGGACAACACATAGGCGTGCCAGAATTGTGGATTACATGACGCTCGTACGATGATTGGACAATGCAAAAGCATCATGATTGGCCAGCCGCGCAGGAAGGCTGGCTAATACATGATGCTATTGCAATTGTGTAGTGTGACTGGTCTGCTCCTTAAATATGCCGCCCTATGCAGCGACAACCAATCGTTACGCAGGAGCTTCCACCAATGATCGCTGAAGGGGGGCGTTTTCCCGGAGGCTGTGTCACGCCCCAGGGAGTTAACTAGGTGGCGAAAAAACCTTAGCGTACCTTATTTAGACGCCGCTACCATCGGGTTGAAATCAACCTGTTTTACAGCACTGCTCTGAAACAGGTGCCGAAAGTGACGGGTGGCAACAACCTACTTTACACGCCGCTACCTCGGGTTGATTTGACGGTGTAAGATACATTTGTCTCCGAAACCCGGTTGTTTTCAACCTTCTGTAGCGGCGTGTAAAGGTAACTTAACAGTCCCCCCTAAAAACATTTTTTAAGCCCTCCACTGGGACCCATTCCTGCCTAGCACTACAGAAATACATAGCTAAGATATTCATACAGAAAATATGGAGGTTATATTTATTAAAATGGATTCTAGATGAAATGAATGCTGCTCCCACAGTTCCCTTCTCCTGTGGCAATGAGTGAACGCTCCAACCAAAGTGCACGCACACAGACCTACCCAGGTACATTCTCCTCCCCTAGTAGAAGGAGCCGGCCTTCCTACACCGCTTCACCGGATTCCCCACATAGGTCTGCATGTTACACCATCGGATGGACACGAACACACACAAACCACGACAAACAAGGATAACTATACGAATGCCGCAATCAAATACCGGTCATAATTATCACTCAACTGTTGGTCATTATATTTGACATTTTCAGCTATGACAGGGGGCAGTTCTGCTCTTGCCTCAATATTCTTGTCTATAACTTCTGAAACACATATCAAACTATCAAACAGAACACATCATGGTACTAAAAAGGGATCCCCATTTACCAAATATATTACTTATATAGTTTATAAACTACTTACTGGAAAAATTGCTAACACCTAAGTTATAAAATAACTTGTTGGGCAGAACATCAGTTTCTATCATTTATCATTCCTATCATTTATTTATTCATACTACCATTCCGAACATCGTTATTGACAATTAAAGTACAGAATGATGCCCCACCATCTTACTGGCCAACTACAATATAGCAGGATCATATCAAGTATAAATACATTTTGAAAAGTTATGGTGAATGTGGCCCCAACGGCAGCGATCCCTCAAAATTCATCCCTACTAAAATTTGCAAATCTCTATCAATTTTAATAGATATTTATCCAGTTCATTCACTGTAATGATAAGAATAACAATTCAGATCCTATCTGGTCTCTGTCTTTGAACTCGTCTGGTATTCGTCCTCTTGGTACTCCATTAGAATCAATATACACACGAAAACGAAATGAAATAGGGAAACTGGTGCAAAACTTGTATCTCTGATTTTTCATTGCATATTCATAAAAAGTCTCTGCATTTGGAGACAATCTAAGATGGTATCAGGAATATAACAATAGCACATTTACCCTTTCACCCCAGTGTCAGTTATGGTTAAAGGTCACCATTTTGACACGTCCATAAGTCGGTCCTCACTACTGTCTAATTCAGGAGGACATGGCCTCGTACCAAGTCAATGGTGTCGGTAAAACTTCAGTCTTATCTACAATAAGTCAATCCCTGACATCCGTAAAATAAAGGTGTCCTAAGCAGTCAGTGTCCCCTGGGATATTTATATCCATCACATATAGGCCAGCGTCTGTAGTAAAAAAGTTTTCTATCGCTAAGTATGGGAAAAACAGTTGTCAGACTCACAAATAGGACAGAACCCTACAGTGCAATATTTGGTCTGTAACAGAATCATTCTAGTAAGGAAGCTTCTTCTTTTAAGGGCCTGTCACACGCGTCAATATCGCCTGCACGATCTCGGCTGCACGTGACGTTGCAGCGATATTGATGCGTGTGACATACTGAATCAACCAGCGATAAATCGCTGGTTGATGATCGCCAGGTTTCAGAATCTATCCTAAAACCTGGCGATTGTCGCCCGGTGGACACGCAGCATCGCTGCGTGTGACACCGGGAGTAGCGATATTCCAGCTCCCAGCGCCGGACACAAGCGCTGGGAGCTGGTATCCAAGGTACACTGCGGGTATCTAGGCAGCGCGCGCTGCCTAGATACCCGACGTGTACCTTAGTTACCAGCCTCCTCCGCTCACCGGCTGGTATCTAAGGTACACAGCGGGTAACTAGGGACCCTAGTTACCCGCTGTGTACCACCTCGGATGACCCTCATACACTGTTAATATGTGCCCCTGCAGCCTAGTAAACCATTTGCAGCACTGCTTTTGTGTGAAAAGTGGCTGCAGTAGAAGTGAGATAATGATTTTATAAACTTACATGCCTGCGTACTTGAGGCCGTCTCCCTGTGTGTGCTGGCACTTGTGGGCTGTGCTCATCATGTCTGCTCTCCCCCTCCCTTATGCACGCCCCCTCTCAGCCTGCTATAGTGATGTGAGGCTGATTGCGTCATAAAGGGGCGGGGCTACCGGGATGCCGCGATTTAGCCCCGCCCCTTTATGACGAGTTCAGCCTCACATGACTATAGCAGGCTGAGAGGGGGCGTGCATAAGGGAGGGGGAGAGCAGACATGATGAGCACAGCACACAAGTCCCAGCACACACAGGGAGACGCCCAGAAGTACGCAGGCATGTAAGTTTATAAAATCATTATCTCACTTCTACTGCAGCCACTTTTCACACAAAAGCAGTGCTGCAAATGGTTTACTAGGCTGCAGGGGCACATATTAACAGTGTATGAGGGTCATCCGAGGTGGTACACAGCGGGTAACTAGGGTCCCTAGTTACCCGCTGTGTACCTTAGATACCATCCGGTGAGCGGAGGAGACTGGTAACTAAGGTACACGTCGGGTATCTAGGCAGCGCGCGCTGCCTAGATACCCGCAGTTTACCTTGGAGACCAGCCTGCTTCCGCTTCCAGCAGGCTGGCAGCGGGAGCAGGACATCATGGAAACGATATTTAAATCGTTTCCACGATGTTTCTGGTCAATTGATCGCTGGTGAGTCTGTCTGTGTGACAGCTCACCAGCGATCAGCCGTCAATGTCGTCAGCGATCATCTCACTGACGACATTGACGCGTGTGACAGGCCCTTTACTGTCTGTCTTCTCTCAGGTTACAGTAGTTTCATAGGTCCAGTCTTTCCCAATTTTCTATCTCATGATGTTCCAGGACTCACAATGACACCTATAGTCTATGTCAGCGGTGGTGACACATATACACACGTCAAATTTATAAATAACTCCAGGGTCTGAGGTATTGAACCAGAAAATAATAACTTGTTCTCCACTCTTTCTTTTGGGACTTAGCCCTCGGTAAGACCCCATTTCTCAGCATTTAAGGATAAGGCACAGTATACATCTGTATCATTCGGTAGTTCTCCTGCGCTCATCTGCCTTGTAGTGTAGATCTTGGATCAAGTTGGGCTGCCATTTGAGCTTTTCAGCTGTCTCAGTTATCACCAGAATTTCTGACGTTTCTTCTGACCATCACTCCGCCTCCAGGTTGTGAGGAGCGACTTCGGTCCACAGTAGCTGCATATTGAAGGGTAGAGAAAACTCAAAAATACATGTTAGACGAGCATTTTGTAAGTGTCAAAACATAAGGAAAAGCCTATCTCGGGGAATCTATTGCCCGGAAAACATTTTCAACCATAATCTCATAAAAATTTGTATCATTTTCATGACTATCAATGATATAGTAAAATAGTACAATACAAAGAACAAAATCTCAACATTTTCATATAACCTGAAAAGCACCTGTCACCCCCTTGAACATCTCATCATCTTATTTAACATATACACATTACCTTTTAAGAAAAGGATATAATATCAGTTCTTGAATTACCTATAAAAACAATCATCCCAAATGGTACCTTTACACGCCGCTACAGCCGGGTGGAAACAACCGGGTTTCGGAGACAAATGTATCTTGCACCGTCAAATCAACCCGAGGTAGCGGCGTGTAAAGTAGGTTGTTGCCACCCGTCACTTTCGGCACCTGTTTCAGAGCAGTGCTCTAAAACAGGTTGATTTCAACCCGATCGTAGCTGCGTCTAAAAAAGGTACTCTAAGGTTTTTTCGCCACCTAGTTAACTCCCTGGGGCGTGACACAGCCTCCGGAAAAAACGCCCCCTTCAGCGATCATTGGTGGAAGCTCCTGCGTAACGATTGGTTGTCGCTGCATAGGGCGGCATATTTAAGGAGCAGACCAGTCACACTACACAATTGCAATAGCATCATGTATTAGTCAGCCTTCCTGTGCTGGCTGGCCAATCATGATGCTATTGCATTGTCCAATCATCGTACGAGTGTCTCGTAATCCACAATTCTGGCACGCCTATGTGTTGTCCCTGCTGCCCCAGGTCCTCCCATATTACCTTCTGTAGCGGCGTGTAAATGAGGGACGGTGCTCTACAAAAGGTAACCTGCGGCACCCGGCGGTGCCTCCAGGGATAGATTAAACCTTCTGTAGAGCACCTTGTAGCAGCGTGTAAAGGTGGTATCGGGTACCATTTGCAACCGTTGGTACGTGCTCGTGCACGTGAAACACCCAGTTGTTTCTAACCTTCTGTAGCGGCGTGTAAAGGTACCTTAAGAGAGAAAACATGCAATACATCAAGGAAATATTACATTCTTTGGGTTCCTGAAAAACAGATCACTAATTCTAAAATCATATAATTTTGGTTCAATTCAAATAACTTCTATATAAGGATCTTATATACAATCAAAAATCATTTTCTATTGATTAAAATATCAAAATAATTTGTCACCCAAAATAGTTCATAGAAACGAAAACATGAGATTTACACAATTTTGATAATTGATATGACCACTCCTAATAGTACCCTAGTAATGTCCTTAAAGCTGGAAATCTACCTACCCAGCGGAGGTCGGCACCCTCTTGAAACACCTGTGGTGCCCCCGCTCCACGTCGACTGGCCCTACCTATCCCTAACCTATCCATGATCTTATATATATTTTCAGTTTGTAAAATATTGCTTAGTCCATTATTTTCCATAAATATATACTGCAATTACTCAGTCAACATATATATATGAGGATTACTGGGTACACTGTCAATAGTCCATAATAGAGGCAGGTTACGGCTAGTCTGTCTCAGCACAAATAAAAACAATATATATATATATAATACAAGGTAGAATCAAACAGGCATACGGTAATATCTATAATATAAAACCCGAAGGCCACTTCCGGAAAACCCGAAGGTTACTTCCGTGATGGCCTCCGGACCATGGTGGAGATGTCACCAGTGGGGGGTAGCCGGGCGGCGCCCGGCTACAGGGACCGGCGGAGGAACGTTCTGCTCTCGGAAGTTCCGGCCTTCGTCCCTGCGGCTACACGGACCGGCGGAGGAACGTTCCGCTCTCGGAAGTTCCGGTCTTCCTCCGTGCGGTTCAGGGATCGGTGGAGGAACTTTCCGTGCAGCTACACGGACCGGCGTAGGAACGTTCCGCTCGCGGAAGTTCCGCCCTTCGCCGTGAGCCAGCGGCCCGTCACTACTGTCTCATCAAACACACACACAGCCTCTCACTACAGTCCTCCCAAACACACACATACCATCCCAACCACATCACACATACACACTCAGACACCCGCACACACACACAAACACACACACACTGTCAGCGTTCACCCGTAGTTCATACTTATCGCCCCGTCTTCCTCGATCGTCCCGTCCTCCGGTCCTCTGTGTCATCCAGACGTCTTCCCTCCGATCCCGACCTCTTCTTAATCCGGCCGGGAGCTCCGCGTCCTGCTTCCTCTTCGCCGGCATCTTCCCCGCAAAATGCCTCAACCAAGATGGCGGCCGCAATGATTCTCTAGTTCCCGCCCACAGTCCCCGCCCAGTTCCCGCCCACAATTACGCCCCCTCAGGTCGCGCCCGCCATCTTGGTTGGGGCAAATACAGTTTCAGCTGCCAAATTTGAATTTTTTACTTCACAGCACATTTCTACTGCGTGGAGCCGGTCCCAGTGACATATAATTTCAAGCTCCCTGCCATTTTCGCATGTAAACAGATAAGAATCTTTATCAAAACGAGATTACTTTAGTTTTGAAGTGTTTTTGACACATTTTGTTATTTATATTACAAAATTAGCTTTTTTTTTTACCTCACAGCAAATTTATACTGCGTGGAGGCGGTCCCAGTGACGTCGCATTTCAACCTCCCTGCCATTTTCGCCTCACAACAGATAACAATCTTTATCAAAACGAGATTAATTTAGTTTTGAAGTGCTTCGGACATATTTTGTTATTTATATTACACTCCTATTTGCTTCTTTAGCTATATACTGCCACTTTGTCATTGACTATTGCACTGCGAGACTGCCTGTTATTAATCTCTAATTTGCCAACAACACACTTATAGCTATTTATGTCAAACAACATGACCTCTGAACACAACTATAGTCATGACACACAGCGAACAGCTGCCAATGCCGCACTTAAAATTTCGTCACATACGAAGTATACTAATGACAGCAAGCAAAAAGCTGCCGATGCCGCACGTCACCGCAAAATGTGTGCTAATCAGACTAAAGAAGAGAGACGCCAGCGCCTGGACAAGAGAAACGTTACTAGGAAGAAACGCTTTATGAATGAGTCTGCTGAGCAAAAAAAAGTTCGCTTAGCTAAGCACGCTGCTGTTGTACGCCGTCAACGTTCTAAAAATATTACTTCCATGTCCACAGTCTTCCATTCTGACCAGAATACACCTTCCATCTCTCCTTCCATAGAATGTGCACACCCTGAACCTACTGTATTTGCTTCGCATTCTGCACGTAAGCGCAAACAGTGTGCTACACACACTCCTGAACAGAAACGATGTCGCCTGAACACCGTTAAGTCTGCTTTCAATAAATGCGGCACACATGACTCTTCTATGGCAACAATCAAACCTTTAATACATGCTGCTGGTGCACACTCTGAACGGCGCAACAATACTGCTTTTACCTCCACAGTCATAGACTCTGCTAATGAAACACCTCCTCCCTCATTCAATCTGTGGAAAGTGAAGATCCTCTACCAGGTCCACGCTTTATATATGTTGGCTTCCAGCATCAGTCTAAAACTCCATTACCACAATCTGGACGTATACATTCCAAAGGTTTCATTGATGATGACAGTACCGTGGTACAACACTCCTGTGGACCTATGGACTATGTTTGTGAACATTGTCAAGCATTCCATTTTAATACTGAGATACCATCAGATAAAAAGTTCACTCTATGTTGTCACAAGGGTAAAGTCCATGTACCTATACCCCAATATCCTCACGTCTTCACACGTTTGCTCACAGGACAAAGTGAGTTCAGTAAAAATCTTATGGAAAACATCCGTGCCATTAACAGTTCCTTTGCGTTTGCCTCCATGGGTGCCAATATTTCGCCACCTCCTGGATACCGTACATCCGTCTGATGATGACGTTCCAGTGTATGCCCAGCTTTATATTTTAGCTACCAATTCGGCTAATCAACAACGCTTGCAATGTCAACACAATCAAAATTGTCATCCTACTTTGATGAGTATCATTGCTCTCCAATTAGATCATATTAATCCATTTGTAGCTGCGTACAGAATGTTACGGGATGTTGAACAGGAGGAACATCTTAAAGCTCTTGCAAATGGTACTGTGATGCCTAATATAACCATGGCCCTAAAACAAGGTCGCGCACAAGACCCTAGACGCTACAATAACCCCACTGTCAATGAGGTAGCTGTTGTATTCGAAAATGGCAATGGAGAGCCACCAATTCAATCGCGATATTTTAATACACTTAAAACCTGACCCTAACAATCCTTTGGCACCAAAAACTAAACCTATCAGCATTCTGCACAGTAATTTAGATGCCCTCCTCTATCCACTCTTTTTCCCGTACGGAGAACAAAGCTGGCATGATCACATAAAGCAACAAGCCCCAAGTACACGCAGAATTACACAGCTGCAGTACTATTGCTACATGCTTTCTGTAAGAGAGCAGTTTAATCCAGTACTCAATGGTGGCAAACTCACCCAACAGTATATTGTCGATGCTTATGTCAAAATCGAGGCAAATCGCCTACATTTTATCTGGAAATATCAAAAGCATTTAAAAGTTGAGGACTACTGTGTATTGCAAGAGCATTTATTAAACAAATCTATTCAAAAAGGCATCCCCATTGGCAAAACCGTCATTTTACCTTCCTCCTTTGATGGCAGTCCTAGGAACATGCAACAACGGTATCAGGATGCCATGGCTATTGTCACCAAGTACGGTCGCCCTTATTTGTTCATCACTATGACCTGCAATCCTAAATGGAGCGAGATTACATTTAATTTACAGCCTTGGCAGCGCGTAAAACACAGACCTGATTTGGTAGCACGTGTGTTCAGAATTAAGTTAGAAGCTCTGTTACAAGACATCAACAAAGGATTGTTCGGAAAAGTTTGTGCTATGGTGCATGTAATCGAATTCCAAAAACGTGGTCTACCACACGCACACATTTTAATAATTTTAGATACCAACTCTAAATTAAGGACTAAGGAAGATGTCGACAATATCGTCTGGGCAGAAATTCCTGATGCTAAAGACTACCCTCTACTTCATGACATTGTTTTGCAACATATGATTCATGGGCCCTGTGGAGAATACAACCCCAATTCTCCTGTATGGATCTCGGCAAATGTACTAAAGGTTTCCCTAAAGATTTTCAAACATCTACCATCATAGCTAAAGATGCCTAACCCATTTATCGCAGAAGCTCTGGCCCTTCTATTCAACACCACTCTAAAACAGTTGATAATTCTTGGGTAGTTCCATACAATCCCTTTCTACTTTTGAAATACAGGTGCCATATTAATGTTCAATTCAAAGTGTCAAATATTTGTTTAAATATGTCTACAAAGGCCATGACAAAGCTAACCTTGACATTTGCCAGACTCACATTGACCATGATGAAACACATCAATTTATGGATTCCAGATATGTCAGTGCACCAGAGGCAGCTTGGCGCATTTTTGCTAATCCTATGCATAAGCAATCTCATACCATCATTCGCCTTGCCGTACATTTGCCTCATTCTCAGTCACTCTATTTTCATGAGGATGACTCCATTGCTAACATCCGACAAAAACTTCATCACAATTCCACTCTTATGGCCTACATTGAGCTTAATGTCAATGACCAATATGCTCATAACTACTTATACCGCCAAATTCCTGAGTACTATGTTTGGAATGGAGGGTCTTGGGAACTTAGAAAGCGAGGAGGTGGGTCTGTTATTGGAAGGATGTACACCGTCAGTGTGAAAGATCAAGAGCGCTACTACTTGCGATTGTTACTATTACACGTGAAAGGTGCTACAAGTTTCTAGAGTATTATAACAGTCAATGGAGTTACTTATGAAACTTTCAAAGAGGCAGCATTAGCTCTTGGATTACTCTTTGATGATAGTCTATGGAAAAATACGCTACAAGATGCATGTATTCTCAACATGCCAGCACAGCTTCGAGACATGTTTGCCTATGGGTCATTCCATGTCAAGTGAACCAATGATTATTACCTCTATATTTTTAATTCTTTTGAGATTTTGTTATTTGATAATAGCATGTCAGACAATGCAAAATGTGAAGAGAAATTTTTTTTTAAAAATTTATTTTTTAAAATGATTTTCAAAGTTCGGAAAAAGTGCGAATTTCGCTGTTGCCTGCCTTTACGTTTCTCCTCATAACTAAGGCTAGGAATAAGATAGAGAGACAAAATAAACACCATTCTACTCAGACCTATACAGGCTTTCACCAGATATGTCACAAGAGGATCTTTGTTAATATTTTACCCATGTGATCGCAAGCGCAAAACTTTAAAACGCATTTCGGAAAAATCGGCGCGCTTTAAATATTTTAAAAACTGCCCATGTGTCTGCTTTGCTCTTAGCCACATCTGTACCAAATTTCAAGTTGGGATCGCGATGGGATCATATTTTAAAATATTTTACTATTAATAGCGTCAATGGGTCATTCCATATCAAGTGATCTAAATATGAATATTTTTTTTTACCTGACGTCTTTAGATTTTTTTTTTTTTTTTTCCTTTATGAAGTACTACTTTAGTTAATTACAAATTAAAAGTTTACAATTTTTTTCTTCATCAGTTAATTTTTTACAGATTTTTAAAGTTTAAAAAAGTGTGAATTTTGGCCTGGTATGACTTTACATTTTTTTATCTTGGGCTAGAAATAAGATAGAGAAACAAAATAAACACCATTCTACTCAGAACTGTCCAGGCTTTCACCAGATATGTCACAAGAGTATATTTGTTAATTTTAATTTTTTACCCATGCGAACGCAAACGCAACATTTTGAAACGCATTTCTGAAAAAAACGTTTTAATAAAAATTTTCCAAAACTGCCCATGTGTCTTTTATGCTCTTAGCCACATCTGTACCAAATTTCAAGTTGGGATCGTGATGGGATCATATTTTAAAATATTTAACTATTATAGTGTCAATTCAAAAATCTTGAATTCAGATCTGTTCAACCTGTGGTCTAAAAGCGTGGGGTCTATATTTATCAAATCCATTATTTTTAGACATTACTGTATTATTTTGATATGTTACAGCTTAGAAGCAGGAGAGGACATATAGGAAAAAGCTTTGTTAGGGCTCAACCTGAGAAAGCACAGGGATAGACAGTGAATGCAGAGCAGATGATAGGCCAGCAGCTCTGTCAATCATGTTAAGTGTCTACCCACTGCATTCAGGAAGTAAGACAGCTCGTTCAGACCTTTCATGTCCTGACATGTCTGGACATCTTCACTCCTGAACAAACAATAGTCTGTACAAAGCCATCAAGGCTGTGTACTAAAATATGGGTGAGTAAATATATTAATAGTTTAATGCTTTTATTATTAAGGGCCAATACACACAGTGCTATTCTTAGAGATCATCATTCAAAAAACAGCCCCATTGATTTCTATGGGGTTCACCACATGCAGTGTTTTTGGAAACACTCAAGAGTGAGTAAATCACTGCTTGAACTACTTTTTAATCGCTGCAATAAACGCAGCATTTATCATTTATATTAAAAAAGGTGCCATTTTTTCACTAGCGATTAAAAAAACTAACGCATATGTGGTAAAAACTTGGTAGAAAAACAAGCTGCCAAAACTGCAGCGTGTATCTGCAGACAGAAAAAACTGTGCGCGCTAGCCCTAAAACTCACTTTATAGTAATACAGTTCTATCTCAAGTGTACTGTAAATCTTTATTTTTATTACCTATCTTCCTTACTTAATATTAACTGTATTTTTCCCACACAGCAATGGCTGCTACTTCTCAAGAAACAGCATTTTATCATAGACACTGTTGCAATCCTTTTGCAAAAATATGAATATGATTGGCGCTGGTGGCTGGCTACTGTACTCTCCAAAGATTGTGAAAATGAAGAAGTAGAATTGACTTTATTGCATCCTTCTGGTCCAGCGCCATCCTTTGTGTATCCAAGAAAGCCAGACATTTTAAAAGTGCACAAAAATCAGATATTAACTCAGGCGGAGCCTAACACCGTGACAGGCCGGACATACTCTTTGACACACAAGGAAATGGCGATTGCTAGTAAGCGTTTATGGACAAGATTACATTTACCCACTAGAAGGGACAAATTGATAAAATGCCACTTTAAAAACATACAATTAATTGTTTGATTAGTTCATAATTTATAGAACGAGGATTTAACTACTGTACTATTCTTATTAAACACTTCATAAATCACATGTTTAGTGATAGAATAGAAACAAATTTATATGTATAAATAGGGGTTAACATTTTTGGTTCTTTTAATCTTGTTTAATCAAACTTGAGGATATGATCACCTTTCTTCTTTTGGTTTGTTCAATACATTCAAGTTGAAAATGCTGAGCTTTGTGTTCTGATGATTAAGATGTATTTATCCTGGCACTTATGGGATTTGTTTTTTGTGTTTCCTTTTTGTTGCATATAAATGTTTTATTCAATAAGTTGTGATAACTCATACAACCATAAAATAAAAAATATATAAATTTGACAGGTCCCAAGTTGAATCTCTGCACAAATATAACCAAGAACACAATCAGTTATTTTTTCACAATTGCCCGTCAATAGTTTGAATTTTATTTAAAGAAACATAGTCTTGTAACATATCAAATGAAAGATGTTACCATTCTGAGTAAAATGATGCCTCTCCCACTTCATTATCTTATTTCTAGCCTGAGATAAAAAAAATGTAAAGTCATACCAGGCCAAAATTCACCCTTTTTTTAAACTTTAAAAATCTGTAAAAAATTAACTGATGAAGAAAAAAATTCTAAACTTTTAATTTGTAATTAACTAAAGTAGTACTTCATAAAGAAAAAGAATAAAAAAAATCTAAAGACGTCAGGTAAAAAAAAAAAATTCATATTTAGATCACTTGATATAGAATGACCCATTGACGCTATTAATATTAAAATATTTTAAAATATGATTCCATCGCGATCCCAACTTGAAATTTGGTACAGATGTGGCTAAGAGCACAGCAGACACATGGGCAGTTTTTGAAATATTTAAAGCGCGCCAATATTTTGGAAATGCGTTTTAAAGTTTTGCGCTTGCGATCACATGGGTAAAGTATTAACAAAGATCGTCTTGTGACATATCTGGTGAAAGCCTGCACTGTTCTGAGTAGATTGGTGTTTATTTTGTTTCTCTATCTTATTTCTAGCCCGAGATATGATAGAAAATGTAAAGCCATACCAGGCCAAAATTCACACTTTTTTAAAACTTTAAAAATCTGTAAAAAATTAACTGATAAAGAAAAAAATTCAAAACTTTTTTTTTGTAATTAACTAAAGTTGTTCTTCATATAGAAAAAAAATTTAAAAAATCTGAGGACGTCAGGGAAAAAAAATATTCATTTTTGGATCACTTGACATGGAATGACCCCTATATCTGCATTTTTGGTCCTCCTGCTAATCCTCTGCAGTTATGGGATGAATTCAAGGAACACTTTGTACAGGACTACTGCCGTGCATACCACTCCAATTCTGACGACTGTATAAATTGTGAAGGCTATGCTATGACGGATGTGCAAGATGTTCTCAAAAGTCATAGGAAAAGTTATACAGATTTTCAATTACCACGACCTGTAAATAAACCACACCTCCTCCCGCTGTATAATAAGGATGTGGAGTTACAAACAGCTGCGGAGATGAAAGCTACTCTAAATGACGAACAACTGTTGGCGTATAATACTATCAGTCAAGCTTTACAAGACTCTACTGACAGTACAAAGTGCTTTTTCATTGATGGTCCTGGTGGGAGTGGAAAAACTTACTTATATCATCTACTGCTACATCAGCTAAGAGGAGAAGGACACATTGTCTCACCGGCTGCCACCATGGGAATTGCCGCCAACTTACTTGAAGGAGGACGCACAATCCATTCTCTTTTTGGCATTCCAATCCCTGTCAATGAAACTTCTGTTTCACGCATTAAAACTGATACAGAGGCAGCCAAACAGTTGAAGGATACAAAACTATATATCATTGATGAGTGCACAATGCTCTCTAAATATGCATTGCATGTCATTGATAGACTTTTACGCGATGTCATGACAACACATGTCTCCAAAAAACAGCAAACACCGTTTGGAGCTAAAGTTATTGTTTTGGGAGGAGACTTTAGACAATGCCTTCCTGTCATCGCTCACGGAACCAGAACTGATATTGTAGAGAGCTGCATTAAGTATTCCCAACACTGGCAACATTTCATTAGACTGCCACTCATTAACAACATGCGCTCCATTGACCAACAATACAGTACTTGGTTGCTTCAACTGGGAAATGGTTAACTTTCTAATGATTTTAACCTTGGAGATGATGTCATCGAAATACCTTCAGACATGCTTTCCAGTGGCTGCTTAATACGTGATATCTTTGGAGACAACATTTCTATTGACATTAACAACAATGAGAGCATCAACATTGCTGCATCCACATGCAATTCTATGCCCTAAAAATGAGGATGTGGATAATGTTAACTCCAATATCATGGATCGTCTGAATGGTGACTACACCGAATATAGCAGTCATGATTCCATTGATGCTGATGAATCAAATGACCCTGACCAGTATCCAGTGGAATTCTTACATTCGCTTACAACAACTGGAATGCCTTCACATCTGCTAAAACTAAAAAGTGGCACCATTATCATGCTCTTACGAAACCTCAACACAAAAAGTCTGTGCAACGGTACTCGCTTGATTGTTACTGTTTTGCTTCCCAACATCATAGAAGCTAAAGTCATCACTAGATCAGCAGCTGGAAATATTGTTTTTATTCCACGTATCGATTTATGTCCATCTGACACAGGATTACCATGTAAATTAAGACGCCGCCAGTTTCCCGTAAAGCCAGCGTTTGCCATGACCATTAACAAATCTCAAGGCCAGACACTACATCAAGTTGGTATCTTTCTACCTGAACCAGCATTTGGCCATGGTCAACTGTATGTCGCCTTTTCTCACGTCGGGCAACGCTGTAATGTCAAAGTTCACGTTGTTGATACACCAGCTCAAGGCAAATTACTTCCCAATAGTACGAAAGTGTTCACTAAAAATATTGTTTATAAAAATATTTTACGTTAAATTCTGTTCATAGATAGTTAGGTGAAAATAGATAGTTAGGTGTACATAGTTTTTTTCATATTAAACAAAAAATACAAAAAAATTAGTTTAGTCTTACATGTATAGGGATAGAAAAAAACAAAAATACAAAAAAATTAGTTTAGTCATAGATATATAGGAAAAAAAAACCAAAAAAAATTAGTTTAGCCATAGATATATAGATTTCAACTACTTATTTAGGAAATAGCCATGTAACATATATAGTCCTTATTTTTGGATCTTAAATCCTTCATTTAGATAGTTCATAGTATATATATATATATATATATATATATATATGAACACACATTTACTTAAAGGTGATAGATGTGTATCATTCAAATTTTATTATTTGGTGATATGAACCACAATACAAAGGTCCAGCATTATAGGTGCTGAGAAATTTGCTTTTCTTTTTAAACAGGGAGAGGTTTTTGTGAACAGCTGAGAGACGGGTGGGATGGCTGTTCACACACATCTCCATCTTAAGGTGTGTTCTCTAAAGTTAGATAGATAGGGAAATAGATAGGGAATTAGATAGATAGCAAAATACAGATTTAGCTTTTACAGCAGCAGTTTTTGGCTATTTGTGGAAGGCTTGGTGGAAAAAGCACAATTTCTGCACTTGCTGACTAAGGGCTCACTTATGGCACACTTGCCATAAGTTGCATGCAATGTATATGGAATTTATGCTTCACTGGCGGCAGGTGCACCACACGTGGTTACAGCAGTTTCGGCGGCAAAAACCTCAGTAACCTGCGGTTTTTTACTGCCTGCATTTGGTGCACCTGCCAAAGCCACGTTTGCCGCATTTACGGCAGGTCAACCGTAAGTTCTATATACATTGCATGGCACTTGCTGCATGTGTGCTGCAGTAAGGCCCTTAGGTGTCAAGTGCAGAAATTTTATTTTTTACATCCCCACCTTCTTCAAATTGCAGAAAAATGCTGCTGTAAAAGAAGTCTTAGTCTTAATAAATAGGAATTAGTTAGATTAGGGACCCATCAGATGTAAGGGCAACTTGACGTGGTTGGTGGGCAAGCACAAACTGGCGAATACGCAGAATACTAATATTGATTTTCAAAATCAAGCTATTTCCTGTGTAACAAGTATAGCTCACTTTGTGTACCAAGACCCTTACGATACAATAATTTAATTTTCCACAAATGATATTGACCATACAAACATATGTAGTTGATGGAAAGATATCATGGAATAATTGTATTGTTGTTAATTCTTAATAAATAAACTATATACGGATTCTAGACTCCCGATTCTTTAGAATCGGGCTCACATCTAGTTAAACAATATAATTACTGTATACCGTATATACTCATGTATAAGCCGACCCGTGTATAAGCCGACCCCCCTACTTTTGCCCCCAAAACCTGGGAAAACCTATTGACTCGTGTATAAGCCGAGGGTGGACCCCAGCACAGGTATACAGCCCCCAGCAGTGTGGTATACAGGCCTCCCCAGTGGTAGTATACAGCAGCCTCCCCAGTGGTATATACAGCAGCCTCCCCAGTGGTATATACAGCATCCCTAAAGGTATAAACAGCAGGCCCCAGAGGCATACAGCAGGCCCCAGAGGCATATACAGCAGGCCCCAGGGGTATATACAGCAGGCCCCAGGGGTATATACAGCAGGCCCCAGGGTATATACAGCAGGCCCCAGAGGTATACAGCAGGCCCCAGAGGCATATACAGTAGGCCCCAGGGGTATATACAGCAGGCCCCAGGGGTATATACAGCAGGCCCCAGGGGTATATACAGCAGGCCCCAGGGGTATATACAGCAGGCCCCAGGTAATATACAGCAGGCCCCAGGTAATATACAGCAGGCCCCAGGTAATATACAGCAGGCCCCAGGGTATATACAGCAGGCCCCAGGGTATATACAGCAGGCCCCAGAGGTATATACAGCAGGCCCCAGGGGTATATACAGCAGGCTTTAGGGTATATACAGCAGACCCCAGGGGTATATACAGCAGACCCCAGTGTATACAGGCAGCCCCCAGTGTATACAGGCAGGCCCCAGAGGTATACAGGCAGCCCCCAGGGTATACAGGCAGCCCCCAGTGTATACAGGCAGCCCCCAGTGTATACAGGCAGCCCCCAGTGTATACAGGCAGCCCCCAGTGTATACAGGCAGCCCCCAGTGTATACAGGCAGGCCCCAGAGGTATACAGGCAGCCCCCAGGGTATACAGGCAGCCCCCAGTGTATACAGGCAGCCCCCAGTGTATACAGGCAGCCCCCAGTGTATACAGGCAGGCCCCAGAGGTATACAGGCAGCCCCCAGGGTATACAGGCAGCCCCCAGGGTATACAGGCAGCCCCCAGGGTATACAGGCAGCCCCCAGTGTATACAGGCAGCCCCCAGTGTATACAGGCAGGCCCCAGAGGTATACAGGCAGCCCCCAGGGTATACAGGCAGCCCCCAGTGTATACAGGCAGCCCCAGTGTATACAGCAAGACCCCAGTGTATACAGGCAGCCCCCAGCGTATACAGGCAGCCCCCAGCGTATACAGGCAGCCCCCAGTGTATACAGGCAGACCCCAGTGTATACAGGCAGCCCCCAGCGTATACAGGCAGCCCCCAGTGTATACAGGCAGCCCCCAGTGTTTACAGGCAGCCCCCAGTGGCAGTCACCCCCCCCATCAAGGAAAGAGTCCCCACACTTTGCAGAGCAGCCCCCCCCGGCCCCCGCTGCATTATCTTACCATCCAGGGTCTTCACCGCGGGTCCTCCAGTCCTCCTTCCTCGCGCGCTGTCTTCCCGGTCTCATGTGACCCGGCGGTCGCAGTGGAATGACGTCATCGCGCCCGGTCACGTGACACCTGAAGACAGCGCGTGATAATGACTGCGGGACCCGCGGTGAAGACCCTGGGTAAGATAATGCAGCGAGGGCCGGGGGGGGGGACTCTGCAAAGTGTGGGGGCTCTTTCCATGATGGGGGGGACGACTGCCAGTGGGGGCTGCCTGTATACACTCGGGGCTGCCAGTGTACACTGGGGGGCTGTATGCACGGCTCCCCCTGCCGCTGTGATGGGCGGGGGGAGCCGTGCATATCTAATGAGCGGCCCCACGTGACGGGCCGCTCACTCATCAGCCCCCCCCCCGCCTCCTCCAGCCTCCCCAGCACCTGCAAAAAATCCCATATACCGTATAGACCCGTGTATAAGCCGAGGGGGTGACTTTTCAGCCCAATTTTTGGGCTGAAAAACTCGGCTTATACACGAGTATATACGGTACTTATCATCAGTGGTCTCCCTGCTTTCCTGAAAAACAGGCCAAAAAGGTAACTGGATATCTGGGAAAACGTCCAATTATTTATTATACAGCTACCATATTATTATTTACATATATATATTTACTCATTCACTTACTCTGCTTCAGAACATTTTAACCAAGGTGTTTCTGACATCTTATACTATTTTGTATAGGAGAGAGAGATCCACACCTACTAGGACATATTAATACATTTCCTCTCCTTCTTTTCTGCGCACTATTTGCAATCCCTGAAACGGGTGGAGCGACTGCTGCTTTAAACTTTTACCTTTCCAAGTTGTGTTGTGTGCAATAATAATGCAGGATTGTATACACGACTTACCTGAAACCAGGAGCGATCCAGGAGGTATTCGTCTGATGACACTTATATCCTGTTGAGGTGTAAGTGGGGCCCAGCAGAGACTTTGACTTTTGTTAACAAGGCTCGTCATGGCTTGTCCTTTCCCTGTCTTACAGCACAACTCCCATTTGCCCCTGGGTACCTTAGTTCTGTTCCGGCAGTCTGATACTGAAAGGGGAATCAGGTCAGCCAGACTTAACAAGACAGGAATGGATTGACCTCCCGCCGTTGCCTACTGTTCCTTTAGTTTGCCCGTTCTTCAGTTGCCCTCTACCTCCAGGGAGTCACATTTAGTGTGTTTTTAGCTTGGTCACACCATCCTAGACTGGTAACATTATGACTACTTCATCGTGACTGATTTACCAATTCTGAATTTAATAAGCTTACCGTCATTATAAGAGTTGCACCTGACATCGCTCCACCCACTCACGGAATACAGAAGTCAGAACTAATTGCCCCGCCGCTGACTTGTGGAACAGTAGTTCACTTTGAGTACCTCATGCGAGGATCCTACTGGTGTCCAATATGGAATCGTCTCCCGCCTATACAGCATCTTTTAAAACAAAACAGTCAAGAATTTGTATTAGTTTCAAATTCAGAAAATTCTTATTCAGCAATCCATTATTACTATTCTCTACTAATTATATTGATAGCTGGGCCAACACTGTGGAGTATATTTGTACTATATAAACAAATTATCACTACCAACATACTTAACAAAAACATTTAAAATCTGTCATAGATATCTCCATTCCCCCCTCGGATGAGGGAATCTAAACACATCGGAGTAAAGATATATATAATATTACCCTTGTATAATCATAACTAGATATATAAACTGGTAGTGGAACTAACTGTGGTGGAGTCTCATTGTTAACAGGCCTTTCTGGTGGTGTACGATGGCTGCCACAGGAAGTACCTGTGGGTGGGACTTCCATTGTGTCATGCACTCCAGAGATAGGAGGACACCTGGGTGGTGTTTCTGCCCATGAACAGTCAAGAGGAGGAGGAGGAGCCATGGCTACAAAGTCAGTCAGGCGTAACGGTCTATGAGTCCCACAATGCAAACCATTGTTTCGAGAGTCTAAAGTTTGCACATCACTCCCAGAGCAAGTCCACCCCCCGGGACCATTATAAGTTGGTGGCTCAACAGTTTTCATAGCAACATTAAAATCATGGGGCTTAACATACATGTAATATACATCACCATTATTATCTGTTTCTCAACTTCCTCCCATCCCTCTTTTACTATATAATTTGCTATACGACCCCAGACTATAGCTGTAGATAATAAATCTATATCTTTTAACTTACCCTTCTATTCTTTTGTGCTGTGTTCCACATTCATCCCCACTATTTCCATTAACTGTTTCATCCTAGCAACATGCTTAACCCCCTCTCGATCGGCTACTATCATCTGGACGCTACAGCTATTATTTGACACCTCAGCTTTCTTTGTGAACAATCTCAAAAACTTCTTCATGGCTAGAAAATATTAACACAACACAGACAAGAAGACAGTGTGTCAGTATGACTCAATAAAATAGAATAATCCCTGTATGTAAGTCAGTAAAAATCTAATTCTGTAGGACCTCAAGCAGAAATATACAAAAACTATCCAAAATAACTATTATTGTGTCCAATATTAAGCAATATTATTAGCTTCCAACTAAATACACAGTAAACGATTATGATTTTCAACATTCAGCCAAAAATGAAAAAAATTCCTGCCTTCCACTCAGGATCTTATGGAAAGCTGGGTGTTTCTCTTTCCAACATGTAAAATATGTTTACTGGCGCAGACCTCACTCCTACCCCTCCCAACACAAACAGAGGGAAGTGGGGAGAGAAGAGAGTCCGAGATATCCGAGCACAATTCACACACTCTCTTTCCTGACAAAGTCACGCAGGTGTCTTGATAACAAACTCCCAGAAAACACAAAACAAAGAAACCCTTCTCTCCCAGACAGTTTTCACAAGTTTCATCAACTTTTCACTCTCGTTGCTACGTACAACTAATGACTCCTGTTATTCTCTGATACCCCTTAACTTGATTTCGGAACACTGTCAAGAACTTACTTCTGACGGGAAAAATTGTAAAACACAGACGGACTGGACAAAGCAAACGGTCAGTCGGTGCGACTCGATAAAACAGAATAATCTCCGTAAAAACAAAAATAAACCCGCAGATACGAGCTGATCAGCCTCGCTCGTGCACTCTCTTTCCCCTAATGGAAAAAACAATACAAGACTGCAACACATAAACTTATACGTCGCCCTAACAATTCTGAAGAACGGGTTATACCCTACGGACCCCAGAGTCGGGATTTTACAGACTTAAACTTATACGTCGCCCTAACAACTTTGAAGAACGGGTTATGGCCCTAACGGACCCCAAGAGTCGGCATTTTATAGACTTCACCCTCTGTGTCTATAGACAAAGCTTGGAGATCATTCTGCCATAAGTCACACACAACAGGCCATCCACTGAATCAGTCTCAAACACAAACATATTGGGATAAGCAAAGGTTACAGTGGATTAGAATATAAATGGGTTCGATGGCACCAGCAAGAACACGCCTACCACCACTGAAGGATTACCAAAGCAGATCGACTAGTGACCTCCGCCAGTCTATGAACGACTGGAAACACAAGTAAGTCCGCAATTACAGTGTAATCACAAGTAGACTTACCGTGTGAAGGGGTGATCAGGCCCATCCAGTCATCCATGATCCGCAGCCGGACACCTTCATTCGGTCTGCCCCGGTGTGGTGTGTCCTGTGAGGTGCCCCACATTGGAGCACCAAATGTAGAAGCGAGATTCAAGGGACCCCAGCTCTTTGCTTATCCCTTTCCAAATTAACTTATTTAAGAAGCATGCTTTGAAGCTTTGATATCGGACACAGAGTCAGATACTGAACTTCTCTTGAAAGTGGCGCAAAAAGGAATGTCTTTATTATTACAGCACAACATATATTCAGTACAAAGGAAACATTAGGGTGTCACCAAAACATTGAGCAATCACAGGAGTCTCTGGCCCTTATATAGATACGGTAAGTCTTATTATGTTGCCCTATGGGATTAAGTGTTTCCCCCAAGTATCCTCCTCATTTGGCAGGGTATCATCTTGAGGGGGTTGTCATGTAGAATCCTTTGTCTTCTTTTTGCAAACTGTTCAAAGTCCACTAATATAACCAGCTTTAATTAGTTCTTTCAAGACATGTATAATGACGCACAAGTCCAGATATCTAATAGCATATGTATCAAGGTCTTCATAATATAAAGTGTGGATATACACATATATCTAAATAATATGTAATATAACAGGCATATATACCGTATATACTCGTGTATAAGCCGACCCGTGTATAAGCCGACCCCCCTACTTTTTCCCCAAAAATCTGGAAAAACCTATTGACTCGTGTATAAGCCGAGGGTGGACCCCAGCACAGGTATACAGCCCCCAGCAGTGTGGTATACAGGCCCCCCAGTGGTAGTATACAGCAGCCCCAGTGGTAGTATACAGATTCCCCAGCAGCCCGAGTGGTAGTATACAGATTCCCCAGCAGCCCCAGTGGTAGTATACAGGAGCCCCAGCAGCCCCATTGGTAGTATACAGATACCCCTAGCAGGCCCCAGTGGTAGTATACAGGAGCCCCAGCAGCCCCAGTGGTAGTATACAGCAGCCCCAGTGGTAGTATACAGGAGCCCCAGCAGCCCCAGTGGTAGTATACAGGAGCCCCAGCAGCCCCAGTGGTAGTATACAGGAGCCCCAGCAGCCCCAGTGGTAGTATACAGCAGCCCCAGTGGTAGTATACAGGAGCCCCAGCAGCCCCAGTGGTAGTATACAGCAGCCCCAGTGGTAGTATAAGGAGCCCAGCAGCCCCAGTGGTAGTATACAGCGCCCCAGTGGTAACAGCAGCCCCCAGGGGTACATTAGCAGCCCCCAGGGGGTACCACAGCCCCCTGGGGGTACCAACAGCCCCCAGGGGGTACCCAGCAGCCCCCTGGGGGTACCAGCAGCCCCCGGGGGTACCAACAGCCCCCAGGGGGTACCCAGCAGCCCCCGGGGGTACCAACAGCCCCCTGGGGGTACCAACAGCCCCCTGGGGGTACCCAGCAGCCCCCAGGGGGTACCCAGCAGCCCCCTGGGGGTACCAACAGCCCCCAAAAGCTGGCACTGTCCCCCCTTGTAAGGCCTCCCCCCGCTGCTTATACATTACCATCCCGGTGTTCTGATCGGCGCCGCTCCTCTGTGCTGCGTCTTCATCCTTCCGTCTGCGCTGGCTGCATCCAGGATCTCCGGCGGTCGCGCGATGACGTCATATCGCTGCGACAGCCGGAGAACCCGGATGCAGCCAGCGCAGACGGGAGGATGAAGACGCAGCACCGAGGAGCGGCGCCGATCAGAACACCGGGATGGTAATGTATAAGCAGCGGGGGGTCCTTACAAGGGGGGACAGTGCCAGCTTTTGGGGGGCCATATGCACTGCTTCCCCCTGCCGCTGATTGACAGGGGGAAGCAGTGCATATATAATGAGCGGCCCCACGTGACGGGGCCGCTCATACAGCAGCCCCCCCCCGCCTCCTCCAGCCTCCACAGCCCCCGGGACACAGCCCCCCCGTATATGACCCGTGTATAAGCCGAGGGGGGGACTTTTCAGCCCAAATTTTGGGCTGAAAAACTCGGCTTATACACGAGTATATACGGTATATAAGATATACACATTGATATAATAATTACTATCCTACTTGCTAATTATAATAGCAGGAGATGACTAAAATCCAATGTAAGAAGTTCATTCATACACACATATACATACATACACATATATACATATATATAAATATATATAACTAGAAAAAGTTCTCTGCAGCACTCAGTTGCTACCAATGACGCACAATTGCTAGCAAGCTATATGTATATGAGAAAAAAGTTTAAAAACTTACTTTTCCGATCATCATAATGGGAGACCCAGACAATGGGGTTTAGGGCACTGCCCTCCGGAGGCCACACTAGGTACTACAAGCTTGTAGTAACCGCCCCCTCCGCTTATAAACCCCTACCGCAGGAGATATCCTCAGTTTTAAACTTAGTGTGCTCGGAGGATCACACGCTTGGCTTGCACATCACAGCATTCTCTCAGCTCACGTGATGGCGTATGAAGACAAGGTAAGTCCCGGTCGGGGACCTCCGGCAGTCTCCCTGTTCACCCTTGGGGAACACGCAGGTTGAGGTACCGGAGGGCCTAGAGCCTGGACATGTTGTGTCCTCCCGGTACGCTGCCGCGCTCCTTCCCATCCTTCCTTGGGGGCTCTGGGAAGTGGGAGTCAGGAGCCTTGCACAGCTCCGCTCCGTCCGAGGCCTCCCTAAATGGTGCTTACAGACCGGACTGGAGCCAGCCCAGTCCGAGGCCTCCCTAAATGGTGCTTACAGACCGGACTGGTGCTGAACCCCCGTCCGAGGCCTCCCTTAATGGTGCTTACAGACCGGACCGGCACTGAGGTACCCTGTGTATCTCCGGTGTGCCTGGGGGTAGTGTCTGGACCTTATGTGTCTGACACTCAGACCGCGCGCAACCCTCGGGTCCGCGGTTCTAGCGGTGTGTACCCTGTGCTGGGGTCACCTTGGCTGACCGCCCTGTGGGTCACAGGGGCTGCGGCTGTGGGCTACAGGTTTTTGTCTGCAGCTCGGGGTATAGTGTTGTCACGATACCTCCCGCGCTGCGGGCTCCGGCACCAGATCACTAAGATGGCTGCCTGGAGAGATGAGGAGCAGCCCAGGGGATGACATCATCGCTGGGCGTGTGTGTGTGCTTCCCGCGTGTTTTAGGCGCCGCCCATAGCATCACCGGCGGCGGCCATTTTCCCCTCACTTCCAGACTGGAATTGATTGAGTGCACTACTGCATTTCTGGGGAGACCGGTTATAACCCTCGCGGAGGCCACACACACACTACTCCTCTCCACCGCATCGAAGCGGTCGGTAAGCCACCGGTGTACCGGTTTCTGATTGGCTTATTTTCCCCGGCTGCGGGTATGTCCTCAGCAAGGAAAAGTGCTGCTAAGGCAGCCAGTACCACCACTACCTGTGCTACATGCAACGGGACGCTGGTTGGGGGTCCTGCAATAACTGCGGACGCCCAGATGCCCGGACTGATACTGCAGAGACTGCAGCTCCGGTGCTGTACCCTGAGGTTCAGGTGATCCCAGGGCCATGGGAAACACAGAATAAGATCAATGAATCTGTGTTGTCCAAACTGTCCTCCATGTCGCAATCCCTGGAGGCACTAACGAGGAGGCTGGAAAACCCAGCTGCTCCTTCAAGTTACCCCCGGGTGTCACCCTTGTCAACTGTGAGACCCCTTAAGCGGGCTCGCCGAGATGATTCACCCGAGATCCAGGCTCTCTCTGAGGAGGAGCGTCACTCTGATGGTGACGAGGATGATGGGGGTTCAATACTTGAGTCGGTGTCCGAATCACCAGACGGGGTGGAGGATCTGGTATCCTCCATCAACGAGACTCTGCATCTCGTGGCACCCCCTGAGGAGGTGGAACTCCACCCGAAGGAGGTGTATCAATGGTTGCAGCCGGAGGCTCGACCATGTGGCTCCTTTATGGACCACACTAATTTTGGAAGGGTGGTCAGAGCTCCCAGGATTCATCCTGGGCGGCGTTATGTCCGCAAAGCTAAGGACACTCGTTTTCCCTTCCCTCAGGAGGTGCTTCAGGAGTGGTCGCAGTCCCCAAAGGTGGACGCTTCCATGACCAGGATTGCTGCACGCTCCCTTTTCTCTGCCTCTGATAGCTCCTCCTTGAAGGACGCAACGGATAGACAGGTCGAACAACTCGCCAAGTCTTCTTATGAGGCTGTGGGGTCTTCATTTGCCCCTAATTTTGCCACGGTCTGGACCCTGCAGGCGATCACCGCCTGTTTGGATGGTGTCACTGACCTAGCGGGGTCCAATTCAGAGGTCCTGGCGCTTATCGATAGGGCAAGAGCCTATGCGGATTACGCCAGGACAGCGACCTTGGAGACTGCCAGTCGCTCTGCTGTGGCTTCGGCCAATGCGATAGCGATCCGCAGGTTGTTGTGGCTGCGTCTATGGGACTCAGATGCCACGTCAAAGAAGATTTTGCAAAGTCTTCCTTTCTCTGGTGACAGGCTGTTTGGAACCGAGCTGGATAAACTGATAAAGGATTCTGCGGAGTCTAAGATCCCACAGAATAAGCCTAAGCCACGGTATACGGTTAAAAGGAACCCTAAACAGTGGTCCTTTCGGTCCAGCTCGCAATCATCAGCATCGTCCGCTCGCGTGGACAGAGGGGGCAAGCCCTCTACTCAGTGGCGCCCCAAGGGTCGCCAGAAGAAGCCGACGGGGGCAGCAGCTGCCACCCCCAAACCCGCCTCCGCATGACTCGCTCTCTTGTCCTGCCGCCCCACAAGTGGGGGGCCGCCTGTCACGATTTCAGGACAGATGGTTACTCCACGTTCAAGATCAGTGGGTCCGAGACGTAGTCTCGCGCGGTTACAGGATAGAACTGACGTCGCGGCCGGCGCACCGATTCCATCGGTCTGTCCCATCCCCAGAAAAGGCGCAGGCTTTTTATCGGGTGTTGGAGGGACTCCGCAGAGACGGAGTAGTGGTCCCAGTGCCTTCCGGGGAGAGGTTCCGGGGTTTTTACTCCAACCTCTTCATTGTCCCGAAGAAGGACGGCTCTTTTCGCCCGGTTCTGGACCTCAAGTTGTTCAACCGTCACGTGTTGGTTCGGAAGTTCCGTATGGAATCCCTGCGCTCCGTGATCGCGGCTGTGTCGCAGGGAGACTTCCTAGCGTCCATAGATATCCGAGACGCTTACCTTCACGTGCGCTGGTTGCGATTCGCAGTGGGGGACGAACACTTCCAATTCGTAGCGCTGCCTTTCGGGTTAGCCTCGGCACCGCGGGTGTTCACAAAAGTGATGGCGTCAATGATGGCTCTCCTACATGTGCAGGGACATGCCGTCATTCCCTATCTAGACGACCTGCTGGTCAGGGCTCCGTCGGAACACCTTTGTCGGAAGAGCCTGGAGGTGACCATGCAGTCTTTGGAGCAGTTTGGGTGGCTTCTCAATATTCAGAAGTCAACCCTGGTTCCGACCCAGTCATTGACATATCTGGGCATGGACTTCCACACGGACTCAGCTCTGGTGTCTCTGCCACGAGCAAAACAGCTGGCCATCCAATCAGGAGTGCAAGATCTCCTCCTGTCACCGCAATCATCCCTGCGGGTGTTGATGAAGCTGGTGGGGCGCATGGTGGCAGCGATAGAGGCGGTGCCTTTCGCGCAGTTTCGCCTCCGTCCTCTCCAGCTGGAAATTCTCCGCAGGTGGGACAAGAGGACGGCCTCTCTGAATCGGCTGGTGGTCCTTTTGCAACCGACCAGGGATTCACTACAGTGGTGGCTTCAGCCATGTCACTTGTCGCGGGGCCGGTCTTTCCTCAAACCGTCATGGTTAGTGGTGACCACCGACGCCAGTCTCAAGGGCTGGGGTGCGGTGTTCTTACAACACAGGGCTCAAGGCCTCTGGACGCAGTCAGAGTCGGCGTTGCAGATCAACGTGCTGGAGATCAAGGCGGTCTATCTGGCGCTCCTGGCGTTTCAGACATTCCTGTCAGGACAGCCTATTCGGGTTCAGTCCGACAATGCGACGGCCGTCGCCTATATAAACCATCAGGGAGGGACCAGAAGTGCTCAGGCCCTCGCCGAAGTCCACCGCATTCTATCCTGGGTGGAGGACAACGACTGCCTGATCTCCGCAGTTCACATCCCAGGGGTCGAGAACTGGGAGGCCGATTACCTGAGCCGGCAGGGGATGGACGCCAGAGAGTGGTCTCTGCATCCGGACGTCTTCCGGGACATCTGCAGCAGATGGGGCATCCCGGACGTGGACCTGATGGCCTCTCGGCTGAATCATCAGGTGCCTCGCTACATGGCGAGATCGTGGGACCCTCAGTCTCTGGGGGCGGATGCCCTGATCCTGTGTTGGTCCGATTTCCAACTTCCATATGTGTTCCCTCCTCTGGCACTGATTCCCAAGGTTCTGTGGAAAATCAGGACAGAGTGCCGCGAAGCCATTCTGGTGGCTCCGGACTGGCCCAGGAGGTCCTGGTATCCGGATCTGTGGCAACTGTCCGGCGGGAACCGGTGGGCTCTTCCAGACCGCGCAGATCTTCTAGCGCAAGGCCCTTTCTTCCACCTCAATTCCAGGGCCCTCAGATTGACTGCATGGCTCTTGAGGCCTGGCTTCTGACATCCAGGGGGTTCTCTCCTACTGTGGTTGACACTATGAATCGGGCTAGAAAGCCCGTATCGCGGAGGATATACCACAGAACGTGGAAAATCTTTTTCGCCTGGTGTGCTTCTGGCGGACGTTCACCGTGGCCCTTGTCAATTCCGACTCTGTTGGGTTTCCTACAGTCGGGTTTGGAGTTGGGGTTATCCCTCAGTTCCCTGAAGGGACAGGTATCAGCGCTTTCAGTGCTGTTTGACAGGCGCTTGGCGCTCCTTCCGAAGGTCCGTCAATTTCTGCAGGGGGTGTCTCGGGTGGTCCCGCCATACAGGCGACCACTGGACCCTTGGGACCTTAACATGGTTCTGGCGGCCCTGCAGAAACCGCCGTTTGAGCCACTGAGGGATGTCTCCCTCTCTCGTCTGTCCCAGAAGGTGGTCTTTCTGGTGGCAATTACATCTCTGAGACGTGTTTCAAAATTGGCTGCACTGTCGTGCAAGTCACCCTTCCTGGTTGTCCACCAGGACAAGGTGGTGTTGCGCCCGAGAGCAGACTTCTTGCCGAAGGTGGTTTCCACTTTTCACTTGAACCAAGAGATTGTTCTCCCATCCTTTTGTCCCGCTCCGGTTCTTCAGGTTGAGCGCGACCTTCACACTCTGGATCTCGTGAGGGCTGTACGCATTTATGTGTCCAGGACGGCCTCCTTCCGGAGTTCGGACTCTTTGTTCGTCCTTACGGCGGGTCGCTGTAAGGGGTCCGCGGCGTCAAAATCGACCTTGGCCAGGTGGATCAAGGCGCCCATTCAAGAGGCCTACCGTTCTACGGGTCTGCCTCTCCCGGTGGGCTTGAAGGCACACTCGACCAGAGCCGTTGGTGCTTCCTGGGCTTTGCGACATCGTGCCTCTGCTCTGCAGGTGTGTCAGGCGGCCACGTGGTCCAGCCTGCACACTTTCTCTAAGCACTATATGGTGCATGCCCATGCCTCTGCGGATGCAAGTTTGGGCAGGCGGGTCCTCCAGGCGGCGGTGGCCCACCTTTAAGGGGGACCGCGTCTTTAAACATTTTGTGAGGAACTTTTCCCGCCCTGGGGTTTGCTTTAGGACATCCCCATTGTCTGGGTCTCCCATTATGATGATCAGAAAAAAGAGAATTTTGTTTACGTACCGTAAATTCTTTTTTCTTGAATCATCAATGGGAGACGCAGCACCCACCCAGTTGTTCCGTTGGATGTTTTTTTCCATGGACTGTACCCAGTTGGGACAGTGTTGTTTTACGGGTTGTTAGACCGTCAGTACACGGTTTTTCCCGATGGTTCGGGTGTGGTTGTCTCCTCGCAGCTTATGGACCAAACTGAGGATATCTCCTGCGGTAGGGGTTTATAAGCGGAGGGGGCGGTTACTACAAGCTTGTAGTATCTAGTGTGGCCTCCGGAGGGCAGTGCCCTAAACCCCATTGTCTGGGTCTCCCATTGATGATTCAAGAAAAAAGAATTTACGGTACGTAAACAAAATTCTCTTTTTTTTTTTCAAAAAACTCAAAAATCTTATTTTTTTATTTCTGAAGTTCTTAGTACATACATTGGCCAATGTCTGCTTGCTCATCGACTGCGACAAAGTGACTTCAGGTCCGATGAGTCCTAACGCCACTCCACACGATACAAAAGAGAAAAAAAACTGCACAGCACTCACAGAGCAAGCAAACATTGGCCAATGTATGTACTAAGAACTTCAGAAATAAAAAAATAAGATTTTTGAGTTTTTTGAAAAATCGGGTCCGAGGAACGATCAGCTGTTTCCTCGGACCTGGGCTCCATAGGCCCCATGTTATTTGGCGCGGATCAGGTCGGATCCAATTTGGTCCGATTTGATCCGCTGTGCCCAAAATCTCAGCAGTCTGCGATTTTGGGCACAGCTAAAAATCGGACAGAATCGGATCAGACAAAAATCGGATGCCACTAAGGGCAAATCCGATCCGATCCGTGCCCATAGCGTAACATGGGGGCCAAATCGGATCCGTGGCTGTCCGTTTTACAACGGACAGCCACGGATCCCAGAATAACGCTGTGTGAAAGCACCCTAACACCTGCAAGCTCAAAGAAGCTTAAAAAAAATTTTAAAGCTCCATTAAATGTTACAGGTTGAAAGAACATGGCAGACCCGATGGTAGTGAACACTCCTAACCATTAGGCTAGGTGTTTTTCCCAGGCAGTGGGTCTTCCAGCCAGCATTTTGGCCCAAAAGACTCAGGGAAAGTTTTAGAGCCATTTTATTATTTAAAACTTTTTCCAGAACAAAGCTGCGTTCACTGATTTTTTAGTAAATTGCTCAGGTCTCCGATTAACT
This sequence comes from Allobates femoralis, assembly GCA_033576535.1. Classification (NCBI taxonomy): domain Eukaryota; kingdom Metazoa; phylum Chordata; class Amphibia; order Anura; family Aromobatidae; genus Allobates; species Allobates femoralis. The sequence continues at coordinate 456,122,802 of JARQOC010000005.1, read as the reverse complement.
GAATCTGTAATGTCTGTGCCAAATTTGAAATTGGCAAACATGTTCGGGGAAAGTTCACTCATCTCTACTATTCATCTCTATGCACAGCATACATGAAAAGTATAGAAGGCTGGTGACCCTACTGATTCCAAGAAGCGATTTCCCAAAGTCCCCTGTGTAATGAAGTGGTACTTCATATGTGCTACCAAACCCCCCCACACACACACACATACACACAGATCCTGTGTTATCAGTTGTGTTGCCACTGTAATCCTGCCTCTGATGATAAGGAAACTGCTGTAAACACTTCCTGAAAGCACAGTCTAAAAATGATGATATCGCCTGATTATATAGCCTGAGTAACTCTTTTTAAAATTTGAAGATTACATATTTATTTTTTTAAATAAAGTTCAGATCAAAGAAAAAAACAACAAAAATTAGTAAAAGAATTACAGTGCCTACAAGTAGTCTTCAACCCCCTGCTGATTTAGGTGGTTTGATAAGATGCAAATAAGTTAGAGCCTTCAAACTGCAAACGAGAGTAGGATTTATTAACAGAAGCATAAATCTTACAAACCAAAAAGTTATGTTGCTCAGTTAAATTTTAATACATTTTAAACATAAAAGTGTGGGTCAATTATTATTCAACCCCTAGGTTTAATATTTTGTGGAATAACCCTTGTTTGCAATTACAGCTAATAATCGTCTTTTATAAGACCTGATCAGGCCGGCACAGGTCTCTGGAGTTATCTTGGCCCACTCCTCCATGCAGATCTTCTCCAAGTTATCTAGGTTCTTTGGGTGTCTCATGTGGACTTTAATCTTGAGCTCCTTCCACAAGTTTTCAATTGGGTTAAGGTCAGGAGACTGACTAGGCCACTCCAACACCTTGAAGTTTTCCCTCTTGAACCAGGCCTTGGTTTTCTTGGCTGTGTGCTTTGGGTCGTTGTCTTGTTGGAAGATGAAATTACGACCCATCTTAAGATCCTTGATGGAGGAGCGGAGGTTCTTGGCCAAAATCTCCAGGTAGGCCGTGCTATCCATCTTCCCATGGATGCGGACCAGATGGCCAGGCCCCTTGGCTGAGAAACATCCCCACAGCATGATGCTGCCACCACCATGCTTGACTGTAGGGATGGTATTCTTGGGGTCGTATGCAGTGCCATTCTGTCTCCAAACGTCACGCGTGTGGTTAGCACCAAAGATCTCGATCTTGGTCTCATCAGACCATAGAACCTTGAACCAGTCTGTCTCAGAGTCCTCCAAGTGATCATGAGAAAACTGTAGACGAGCCTTGACATGACGCTTTGAAAGTAAAGGTACCTTACGGGCTCGTCTGGAACGGAGACCATTGCGGTGGAGTACGTTACTTATGGTATTGACTGAAACCAATGTCCCCACTGCCATGAGATCTTCCCGGAGCTCCTTCCTTGTTGTCCTTGGGTTAGCCTTGACTCTTCGGACAAGCCTGGTCTCGGCACGGGAGGAAACTTTCAAAGGCTGTCCAGGCCGTGGAAGGCTAACAGTAGTTCCATAAGCCTTCCACTTCCGGATGATGCTCCCAACAGTGGAGACAGGTAGGCCCAACTCCTTGGAAAGGGTTTGTTCCCCTTGCCTGCCTTGTGACCCTCCACGATCTTGTCTCTGATGGCCTTGGAATGCTCCTTTGTCTTTCCCATGTTGACCATGTATGAGTGCTGTTCACAAGTTTGGGGAGGGTCTTAAATAGTCAGAAAAGGCTAGCAAAAGAGATAATTAATCCACACATGTGAAGCTCATTGTTCTTTGTGCCTAAACTACTTCTTAATACTTTAGGGGGACCAAACAGAATGCTGGTGGTTTGAGGGGTTGAATAATAAATGACCCTCTGAATTAACTTTTAACGCTTTAAAAAAAGAAAAAGAAAAAAAATTCTTTTTGGCTGCAGTGCATTTCCCACTTCCAGGCTGATCTACAGTCCAAATGTCACAATGCCAAGTTAATTCCGCATGTGTCAACCAGCTAAATCTGCAGGGGGTTGAATACTACTTGTAGGCACTGTACATGTAGCATAAAATCCTGAATTAAACATTAGATCATTTTCTGACATTGCATTCTCTTTTAAAAAAAAAGTATAAAATATGACACAGGGCATTTACTTCCACAACAATAGTTAAAAGCCCCATGTTAGAAAACTTCATACATTATAATCAGGGTAATAATAAGTCAAGGTAGTATTCTCAGTGTAAAAAATATTGTTTAAACAAATATGTGTGACTTATATTATGTAATAATGATATGTATATCTACTATATAATTGTCTAAGGCGTCTGTCAGTCACAGAAATCGCGCGCTAGACAGAGGACGCTCATTGGAGCCCGCTGGAATCGGGCCCCAATGAGCACAGACTATGCAAATAGGCGCGAGAATTCAAAGTTCGATTTCCGGCCAATTTGCAGCCCGGCAACAGCGGCGCATTAGGGATACACTGTCTCTCCTTACAGCCCCTGTTCCTCCTGCCCGCACTCCCTGCGGCCCCCCCGTTTCTCCTGCCCCTCTCCGCTGCTCCTGCCCCTCCTCCGCTCCCCGCGGCCCCCTGCTCATCCTGCCCCCCTCTGCTGCTCCTGCCCCTACTCAGCTACCCGCGGCCCCCCTCGCTCTGCCCCTCCGCTCCCCGCGGCCCGCTCCGCCCCCGCTCCTCCACAGTGATAATAAAAAAAAAAACCCTCAGTGAGGATACTTACCCTCCGCTGACTCACTCCACCTCTGTCTTCTATCTTTTATAGGGCTTGAGGACCTGTCGTTGCCTAGGAAACCGATCAGCTGATCAGTTTCCCAGGCAACGACAGGTCCTGTCCTGGGAGCTACAAGACAGGTGGAGCGAGCCAGCGGAGGGTAAGTATCCTCACTGAGGGTTTTTTTTTTTATTATCACTGTGGAGAGGCAGAGGGAGGGGGGCCGCGGGGAGTGGAGGGGGCAGGAGGAGCGCCTCCATCCTGCCCCCTGTATCCATCCTGCCCCCCCGCCCCATCCTGCCCCGCCGGCTCCATCCTGCCCCGCCGGCTCCATCCTGCCCCGCTCGCCACCATCCTGCCCCCCACCACCATCCTGATCCCCCACCACCATCCTGATCCCCCCACCACCATCCTGCCCCGCCGGCTCCATCCTGCCCCCCCCCCGCCACCATCCTGCCCCGCCGGCTCCATCCTGCCCCCCCACCACCATCCTGCCCTGCCGGCTCCATCCTGCCCCGCCGGCTCCATCCTGCCCCCCCACCACCATCCTGATCCCCCACCACCATCCTGACCCCCCCGGCATCATCCTGCCCCCTGCATCATCCTGCTCACCAGCTACATCCTGCACCCCCACCACCATCCTGCCCCCCCACCACCATCCTGCCCCGCTTGCCACCATCCTGCCCCGCTGGCTCCATCCTGCCCCGCCAACTCCATCCTGCCCCGCCCGCTCCATCCTGCCCCACTCACTCCATACTGCCCTGCCGTCTCCATACTGCCCCCCACCACCATCCTGATCCCCCCTGCACCATCCTGATTTCCCCCACCACATCCTGCCCTGCCGGCTCCATCCTGCCCCACTGCACCATCCTGCCCCCCAGCGCCTCCTGCACCCCACTACCATCCTGCCCCGCCTGCCCATCCTGCATCTCCCGCCACCATCCTGCCTCGCTGGCTCCATCCTGCCCCCATCCACCATCCTGCCCCACCGGCTCCATCCTGCCCCCGCCCGCCTCCATCCTGCCCCCGGCTCCATCCTGCACCGCTGGCTCCATCCTGCCCCCTGCAACCATCCTGCCCACCGGCTCCATCCTGCCCCGCCCGCTCCATCCTGCCCCCGGCTCCATCCTGCACCGCCGCTCCATCCTGCCCGCCGCGCCCATCCTACCCCGCCGGCTCCTATCCTGCCCCCCACCACCATCCTGATCCCCCCGCCACCATCCTGCCCCGCCGGCTCCATCCTCCCCCCACCACCATCCTGACCCCCCCCCCCACCCCCCCCCCCACCCCCCCACACCTGCTCCGGCCTGAGGACCTGGAAGACGGAGGTGGAGCGAGCCGGCGGACAGGTGAGTATCCTCACTGAGGATTTTTTTATTTTTATTTTTACTTTTACTGTGGAGGAGCGGGGCCCAGGAGGAGCAGAGTATCGCTATACTATAAGTGCTGCTATACATGTACTATAATGTACCGCCATGTACCATAGCGCTGCTATACATGTACTGTAATGTACGGCCATATACTATAGTGGTGCTATACATGTACTGTAATGTACCACCATATACCATAGCGCTGCTATACATGTACTGTAATGTACCGCCATATACCATAGCGCTGTTATACATGTACTGTAATGTACCGCTATATACTATAGTGCTGCTATACATGTACTGTAATGTACCGCCATATACTATAGTGCTGCTATACATGTACTGTAATGTACCGCCATTTACCATAGCGCTGTTATACATGTACTGTAATGTACCGCCATACACTATAGTGCAGCTATACATGTGCTGTAATGTACCGCCATATACTATAGTGCTGCTATACATGTGCTGTAATGTACCGCCATATACCATAGTGCTGCTATACATGTACTATAATGTACCGCCATAAACCATAGCGCTGCTATACATGTGCTGTAATGTACCACCATATACCTTAGCGCTGCTATATATACGAGTATATACATATATATATATATATTGTAATATGATTACTGGTACCGTAAGGGATGGGAGATATGTTTCAGCCAGGTTGATGAACTCTGTTATGTGAGCTGGGGCTGATTCAGCATGTTCCTCCCTCCCTGAGGTGTGGTCAGAGAAGTTAAATGATCACCTCTGTTTTTTTTTCTTTGGTGTGAGTTTAGAGTGGAGGAGAGCAGTGTGCAGCTCTGAGCCTAAGAATCTGATCCCCTGTTTTGTTGTGTTCATATGGTTTATGACAGAAATAAACCAGACGTTTACCCGGCAAGGCTTCCTGTGTCTACCTGGAATTGGCAGCTGTGAGTGGCTCTATCACAATATATATGTAGTTCACCCACGTTAACTGAACAAGTTCTGTCAGTCACAGTATGTCAACTACGTACATATTCTAGAATACCCAATGCGTTAGAATCGGCCCACCATCTAGTTTCACATAAGTAGGTCAAGAAAATAATGAAATATTGAACTCATGATAAAGATAGAATTGTTTTCTGGAGTTTTAACATCCTTGTGACATGTTATGGTTATCAGGGACAGGAGTAACGTCCCTAAATCTCTGCCATACTTCTACTGTGTGCAGAATTATTAGGCAAGTTTAGAGGATTATTTTTATTATTGATCAACAACTATGTTCTCAATCAACCCAAAAAACTCATAAATATCAAAGCTTAATACTTTTGAAAGTTGGAGTGTTTTTTTTTTTTAGATTTGGCTATCTTAGGAGGATATCTGTTTGTGCAGGTAACTATTACTGTGCACAATTATTAGGCAACTTAATAAAAAACAAATATATTCCCATCTCACTTGTTTATTTTCACCAGGTAAACTAATATAACTGCACAAAATTTAGAAATAAACATTTCTGATACAAAAACAAAATAAAAAAATTAGTGACCAATATAGCCACCTTTCTTTATGATGACACTCAACAGTCTTCCATCCATAGATTCTGTCAGTTGCTTGATCTGTTTACAATCAACATTGCGTACAGCAGCCACCACAGCCTCCCAGACACTGTTCCGAGAGGTGTACTGTTTTCCCTCCCTGTAGATCTCACATTTTAGGAGGGACCACAGGTTCTCTATGGGGTTCAGATCAGGTGAACAAGGGGGCCATGTCATTATTTTTTATTCTCTTAGACCTTTACTGGCCAGCCACACTAGTTATCATGAGAGATTCAATGGAGTAGCAGTCATTCAAGTGAGCAGCCACTACATAGTCTATAGAAGGGATCTCAAACTCCAGGCCTCAAGACCCACTAACAGTGCATGTTTTCAGAATTTCCTTAGCATAGCAAGGTGATAATTGAATCTCCTGCACAGATAATGATTCCAACCACTATGATATGCTAAGGAAATCATGACAGCCTCCACTGTTGGTGGCCCTTGAAGACTTGGGTTTGAGATCCCTGGTCTATAGGGTTAACAAAGGGAAGTAAATACAATGCTTGCATCTTTGTCAATCCCGTAGACATTAAATGCCTATGCAGTGGGCATGTTCTACCTTCTCTCTATTAAAGCTTGTCATTACAGTTATGCATTAAAGAGGAACTGAGGTATCATAAACCCTCTTCTAGTGATTATAGGGGTCTCAGAGGATCAGATACTACATAGTTACATCATCGGGGATAGTAAGATTGTTCTCATGTGTAAGGACAGATGTTATTGAGTTTTAGTCACTCTAATACATTATTTCCATTTTCATAGTAATACCAGCCATTAGTCAGAAGCCTGAATATAGCTGGTCTTTTTCTTGCACCCATGTATTTGTTAATAATCTAAAAAAATGTCCCTAGACACTGTGGGGTCGGATTGCTATTTCAAAGATACTTCTATAGAACTTTTTTTAAACTAGTCAGTCTTAATGTACCATGTATAGTGGATATTATTTCTCCTATGTCTGCTATTCAACCTACCTTCTCCTATTAACTTTAGTGAATGGCATAACTCCTGCATTGTTCAATAGATAATACTCTCTGTCCTCCAGAAGACAATGGCACAATACAGGAAACATCAGCTACTGCTAGCATTGGAGAATTTAATAGAAAAGGAGAGTGCTTCATGCTACGCTATTCTGCTCTGTTTACAATGATGGCATAGGCTAACGCTAGTATAAGTACGGTACAAAGGTTAATAAGTGCATGAATTATAGTATTCACCAATGTTAAAGAACTGAAAAACTCCATTCATATATAGCTAAAATAATCAGTGCAGATTTCTGGATTGTGTAGACTTTAATTCTGTGTGGTGCAAATATAATAATACAGTAAATGAAGCAGTGGGGCACATGCATAGTCACCACTCTAGTAAATTGGGCATTTTCCTGTTCTTTAGTTGGGACAACCTCTTTACATGTAAAGTGGCCACATATTCAGCACTGTACAATTCAAAGCCAGAGGAGTGAGAGCTCTACTCAAGAGTGGAAACACGGATAGGAGGTAGCTGAATAGGAATTCATACAGAAAGTAATGGAGAACTGCAAACTTTTTAAAATATACCGCTAATAAATTAGATTTATTTGCTGAATCGTATCATTTAAGTCCTTACTAACTATAGATATTAACCATTGTAGTTCACAATTCTGATTTGTGTTAGTTTTCTGTGTATAGCATAGATTTAATTTCTAGGATAATAAAGGTGTTCTATGTATGGATAGTTGTTACACAAACACTGTAGTGATATATTGAGTCAGATGTTGCTCTGCCACTAAAGCCCCCGTCACACATAACGAAATCGTTAGCGAGATCGTTGTAATGTCACAGGTTTTGTGACATAACAGCGATCTCGCTAACGATCACGTTGGGTGTGACACTTAGCAGCAATCAGGACCCTCTGTGAGATCGCTGATCTTTACAAAGTGCTCTGGGTCATTTTTTGGTCATTGCGCTCCCGCTGGGAACACTACATCGCTGTGTTTGAAAGGGACTTAGTGGTTAGCATGGTACAGTGGCTCAGTTGTCAGCACTGTATGGTGGCTCAGTGGTCTGCACTCTACAGTAGCTCAGTGGTTAGCATTGTATTGTGGCTCAGTGGTTAGCACTGTATATGGTGGCTCAGTGGTTAGCAATGTATGGTGGCTCCATGCTTAGCACTGTACGGTGGTTCAGTGATTTGAACTGTGTGTGATGGCTCAGTGGTTAGCACTGTACAGTGGCTCAGTGGTCTGCACTCTACAGTAGCTCAGTGGTTAGCACTGTATGGTGGCTCAGTGGTTAGCAATGTATGGTGGCTCTGTGGTTAGCAATGTACGGTGGTTCAGTGGTTAGAACTGTGCGGTGATTCAGTGGTTAGAACTGTGCGGTGGCTCAGTCGTTAGCACTGTGCCGTGGCTCAGTGGTTAGCACTGTGCGGTGGCTCAGTGGTTAGCACTGTATGGTGGCTCAGTGGTTAGCACTTTATATGGTGGCTTAGTGATTAGCATGGTACAGTGGCTCAGTAGTCAGCACTGTATGGTGGCTCAGTGGTCTGCACTCTACAGTAGCTCAGTGGTTAGCATTGTATTGTGGCTCAGTGGTTAGCACTGTATATGGTGGCTCAGTGGTTAGCAATGTATGGTGGCTCCATGCTTAGCACTGTACGGTGGTTCAGTGATTTGAACTGTGTGTGGTGGCTCAGTGGTTAGCACTGTACAGTGGCTCAGTGGTCTGCACTCTACAGTAGCTCAGTGGTTAGTATTGTATGGTGGCTCAGTGGTTAGTACTGTATATGGTGGCTCAGTGGTTAGCAATGTATGGTGGCTCTGTGGTTAGCAATGTACGGTGATTCAGTGGTTAGAACTGTGCGGTGGTTCAGTGGTTAGAACTGTGCGGTGGCTCAGTCGTTAGCACTGTACCGTGGCTCAGTCGTTAGCACTGTGCGGTGGCTCAGTGGTTAGCACTGTATGGTGGCTCAGTGGTTAACACTGTGCGGTGGCTCAGTGGTTAGCACTTTATATGGTGGCTTAGTGGTTAGCATGGTACAGTGGCTCAGTAGTCAGCACTGTATGGTGGCTCAGTGGTCTGCACTCTACAGTAGCTCAGTGGTTAGCACTGTATGGTGGCTCAGTGATGGGAGGCAGGCACATGGGAGCCAGAAGGCACAGAGGAGGCAGGGGCACAGGGGAGGGAGAAGGCACAGGGGACGGAGAAGCCACAAGGGAGGCAGAATGCAGAGGGGAGGAAGAGGCACAGGGGGAGGCAAAGTTATGGAGAGAAGTGCACAGGGAGAGACTGCGCACACAGGGGCTGAGAGCACACAGAGTGGAGAAAGGCACAAGTAAGACAGAGAGCACAGGGGAAGAGACAGCACAGACAGGAGAGAGTGCACAAGGGGGCACAGGCACAAAGACTGGCCTCTCGACGCAATAGCATCGGGCCTAGTTCTAGTAAGTCAATAATGATATAAGTGACACATGATAGGGGTTGGGGCCATGTTAAACTGTTACAAGTTTTGCATTTGGTTCCAACTGTTTTATTTTGATAATTACTTCATTAGTATATACAGCAGGTTAAATAAGTAATGAATATGTCCCCTATCCTCTAAATAAATGTATCTGTAAAGATGCTATTGGCATGAATTTCTCACTAGATGTCGGCAACAATCCATGCAATCCACACAGGCAAAGAAATCAAACCATAAATGTACATGAATTTAGTGATGTGTAATAATGAGAAATGACTCAGGGAAAAAGTATTGAACACACTTACTTACCGTAAATTTATTTAATAATTCGCACAAAAGCCTTTGTTGCGATGACTTCTCCTGTATGGAAAAACTTGTCGCATGCATTGCTCAGGTGTGATTGTCCCATTTTCCACACAAACACTCTTAAAATTCTGAAAATGACGTCATTGCCTGCGACCACAGGAAGCCGGAAGAAGACGGATGAAGCCGGATCGTGATGTCGGCAGCGGCGGGACGGCGCGACAGGACAGTGATAAGTATGATTTTACTTTACAGGTTTGCCGAGCAAGGAGGGGGGGCCATGGATCTTGATGGGGGGCCTGTATACCTCCGGGGGTTCTGTATACTCGCGTATAAGCCGAGGGGGGACTTTTCAGCCTAAATTTTGGGCTGAAAAACTCGGCTTATACGCGAGTATATACGGTAAGTTTTTGTCACAACCAGTCCTGTGACTATGGTCCTTTTTAACTGAAAACAGGGAAGAGTCCGGGGAAATTGTTTTTCAAGAGTCTTTAAAGTATAGTCTCTGTAAGCTCCAGGTAAAAAGGGGTTAAACTCTTTCAAAAGTCCAATAAATCCTTTATACACATAAACCAAACATTTTCCACCAGGGCCGCTGGAAGAGCGGGGTTCAGCACCAGAAGAAAGCACTTCAATGAACGCGCCATCTTCTGGGGTGGCTGCGGGCTGCAATTTGCAGCGGGGTGTGCCCAGAAAGCTTGGGCCTCCCTGCGCTGCGGATTCCAGCCCCCAGCTGCTTAGCTGTACCTGGCTAGACATAGAAATTGCGCGGAGCCGCACGCATTTTTTTTTTTATTATTTCATGAAATTCGCCGTATTTCTGGAACCAGCCGGATCCAGCAGGCAGCGACGGGCTGCCCCCAACCCCCCAGGTGCCTATTTGTACCTGGCCGGACACAAGAATATAGGGGAGCCCTTTTTTTTAATTATTTCATGAATTTCATGAAATAATAAAAAAAAAATGCGTGGGACTCCACGCAATTTCTATGTCTAGCCAGGTACCGCTAAGCAGCTGGGGGCTGGAATCCGCAGCGCAGGAATGCCCAAGCTTTCTGGGCACCCCCCGCTGCAAATTGCAGCCCGCAGCCGCCCAAGAAGATGGCGCGTTCATTGAAGCGCCATCCTCTGGCGCTGAACCCCGCTCTCCCAGCGGCCCTGGTGGCGGTGGCACACTGGGTAATAAAGGGGTTAATACCAGCTTTGTTATACAAGCTGGTATTAAGCCCGAGATTCTTAATGTCAGGCCACGTTTGACCCGGCCACTAAGAATCTCCAATAAAGGGTTAAAAAAACACAACATAGAGACATTTTTTTATTAGAAATAAAAAAAAAAAGCCATTAGGGACTCCATCTTTAATTAAAAAAATCCTCTTCCGTCCGACGTAGTCCAAAACACGATGTCCTCTCTGCTACATCCCTGTGCATAGATATAGATGTCTATGCACAGGGAATGAGCAGACTGAGAACAATCTCAGCTCTGCTACATCATCTCTGTGAGAAGGCGGGCTCTAGGACCCTGGAGCTGCGGCAGCCTGCATAGAGCAGACAGCTGGACTCGGCTCGCAAAGTAACAGCAGTTGCTTTGCGAGTTTCCCAGCGATTACTTGCACAGTAACCAGACCAATGCAAGTCAATGGCAATCCTAGTTTTGTCAGAGTCTCTGACAAAACTAGGATTGATATTGATTTGCATTGGACTCGTTGCTGTGCGAGTAATTGCTGGGAAACTCGCAGAGTACCGAGTCCTGCGAGTCCCTTACTACTCGCCGAGTAACGAGTCCTAGCGAGTAGTAAACTCGCCCATCCCTAATACACACAGATGTTTTCAGAAAGCCCACTTCCGTTAACTCTCTTCTGCACGCTAGTTCATCCCATCTACCTTCAACTGTTCGGGCCGTCCCCACTGGACAATTCCTCAGAATGAGACGTATCTGTTCCTCTGAGGCCAATTTTGAGATCCGTGCAGATGAATTAAAGGAACGCTTCAGAGAAAGGGGATACAGCAACAGGTCAATTAAGAGGGCCTATCACCGTGCTAAACATATATCACGCAACGCACTCCTATATGGTAAACAGAGGGAAGTAGTGGAATCTGCTCAACCCACCCGTTTCATTTCAACATATAACCAGAAATGGGATTCGATGCGTGATATCCTGAACAGGCACTGGTGTATCCTCCAGGCCGACCCCATTCTGAAAGAGGCACTAACTGAGAGACCCCTATTGACAGCCCGAAGAGCACGTAATCTTCGCAACATTTTGGTCAGGAGCCACTATGTCCCTGCTCCACCAAACCCTTTTGGTTCTCATGGCCCTAGACGAGGTTGCTTCACCTGTGGCCACTGTGTGTCATGCCCCAATGTCCTCCGCGTTAGTTCCTTCTCCTCCTCTGATGGCTCCCGGACGTACGAGATTAAAGAATACCTGTCATGTGGATCCACTTTTGGGATCTACTATGCCACATGTGCATGTAATTTGATTTATGTCGGAATGACATCAAGGGAGCTACGGAGGAGGGTGAGGGAACACGTGGGGGACATTCTGGCGGCACCGAAAGTGCAAGATCCTAATACGTTAAAAACATTGCCAAGGCACTTTCTGGCACACCACGGGAGTAATCCGTCATCCCTGAAATTCAGGGCTATTGACATTATACACTGTGGGATCCGTGGTGGTGATACCAAAAAGATGCTGGCACAACGTGAAATTAAGTGGATAATAACTCTAAACACGATGTCACCTTTTGGTCTCAACGAGCACCTTAGTTTTGCCCCCTTCCTGTAGTCATTGTCGCCAGGGACACAGGGCTTAGGTAGAAAGCCTTTGCTACTGTTTTTATATTGTTATTATGGCTTTTTATTCTGTGGTTCTTACAGGCTGTCAGTTGGTCTTGGACGATTCCCTATGCTGTCGCCTGCTCTACTAACCTGAGGAATTCTATTCATCATCCTTGTGATTGAATTGAAGACATCACGTTTTATATAAAGCACTTCATAATGACATTTGCTGTTGTTCTTTCTAATATATGATGTCTTCTATGTCTTAGATGTATTCTGACCTCTCCTAATGGTGCCATCAGTGTCACGTTCCCCTGTCCCTTGCACACACACCTTTGGCAGCCTGTCGCCCTGGTGACGCGTCCCAGTAGCCGGCGCGCTGCTCTGTGTGTGTGTGTGAGTGGGCGGAGTCGAGCGTCATCACCATGGCGATATACTAGACTAAGCCAGGTGACGGAATGACGCGTCCGCCCGCCCTGCGGTGACGTGGGTGCCGGCGGCGTGTCACTTCCGGTCACCTGACCGCCAGCGTCATTTCCGGGTTACGACGACGCGGCTATCGGCGGCAGTATATGAGGGGGACCTCTGCTAGCCTAGCTACACCTCCCCCTGATGAAGCGGCCATAAGGGCTTCCCTAGGCCGCGAAAAGCTTTGGGTGTTGGAGCCCTGACATCCCCTGCCCCTGGAGCTCTCTCTGTGCAGCTGTGGTAACTATGCTAATCCTGGTCTCATAGGGTTTTCACTATTTCTGTGATGGTTCTATAATCACTAGGTCTATTGGGGATAGGTTACAATGCAGGAATACTTTGTCAGTATTGATGGTATCTGTGATATCTATTTACACTGATTGAGCTGATAAGCCTTTGTTTATGTTTGCATACAAAGTACCTGATTAATATGTATACCTGTTGTTCCCCTCTGTATTATTTTGAATCAATGATGACTTTGTAATCACCTGTAGTGAACTATGTATGTGCCAATCTAATTAACAATGGTTTACACCTGTTGTTATATATCAGTGTTACTGCCAGCAGCTGTATTTTTGGGGGCTCCTTCCCTCCTCATCTGCCCTCCAAATCAGCTTTATAATCTGAATAAATAAATAACCTTTTGATGCAAGCAATATTCTCTGTTGTTTCTTCTTCCTAGTATACCTTTTTATTAGTTAAAACCAGTGCAGGTCTTGTACAATTAGATGTAACATCATTTGCATAATTAGGTTGAAGACAAAACCTATACATAAAGTGATAAAATGTAGGCAGAGCTGCAAACTTGAAAATCCAAACAACAAACAGTGATGTATACATAATAAAACCATAATATGGTCAAAGTTATAGAGATAATGAAAAAAGCACCTCACATTGCAAGTGAGCATTATTTTTAATGCATTATGCTATCTATTATTTTTTCACAGATTTTTGAAATTTAAATACTTCAGCAAGGAATTTGAGCAGAAAACCACACTGAGAACATATTCCTCATTATATAGTTGTGTGTAACAATCTATCCAACCTTGCTGGTGTCATAAAAAACATAATAGAAAAAAAACAAAAAACTTTCCTAAATCCATATACTAATGAAAGTAAAACAAGACAGACCGTAGATTTAACCCCATAGGCTGTCTAACATGTAGATTCAGGATCCAATGGGCTTCTCGCTCCTGAACCTGTCTCTCAAAATCCCCATCACGCTCCCTCATTTTAACCTTTTCAATACCTTTGATTTTTAATGAGCTCAAATCCCCACCATGCATTTGGAGGAAATGCCGAGACAATCCAGACATTTGGCGTCTACTAGCCGCATTATCCGGGTTGGTGGCTGCGATGTGCTCCCCAATATGTTTTTTCAATGGCCTAGTTGTGCACCCCACATAATCTTTCGAACAAATGCTACACGTTGCTAGGTACACCAAGCCTTTAGTGTTACAATTAATAAAAGACTGGATATTATATTGTCGGCCAGATACATCACTGTGTATACATCACTGTTTGTTGTTTGGATTTTCAAGTTTGCAGCTCTGCCTACATTTTATCACTTTATGTATAGGTTTTGTCTTCAACCTAATTATGCAAATGATGTTACAGCTGATTGTACTAGACCTGCACTGGTTTTAACTAATAAAAACGTATGGGAAATGTTCACACTTCGCTGTTGAGAAAGGATTTGCCATCCGAAACGCGTCCAGCGTTCCCCTCCTCAACATTGTTTGTTTTATGCACGGTCTGATGTACTAATAAAAGTACTTTATGAAGATTTGGCTGTCTGCTGGAGAATTCCTTTTCTATTCGATTGAAGACTACAGACGTCTTAAAACTCCTTGCAGTACCGACCCAGGTGATCCTGTGCTGCACCACTTCTACCCACACCCCTTCCCTATTATTCATTCATACAAAGCGATACACATCCTGTCCCCACCATACATCTCCGCCCTGGTCTCCCGATACCTACCCCCATGCAACCTCCGTTCCTCCCAAGAACTCCTCCTCTGCTCCCCCCTCATCCCCTCTTCGCACAACCGCGTTCAGGACTTCGCCTGGACATCTGCCATACTCTGGAACTCCCTGCCCCAACACGTCAGACACTCTCCAACCCTGAGGAGCTTCAAGTGTCACCTGAAGACTCACCTATTCCGTCAAGCCTACAACCTGCCATGAGACCCAAGAGACCGCCCCTTGACTGACACTCCCCCAGCCTACTGTATCCCCACCCGCCCCTCATTGACTGTGAGCCCTTGTGGACAGGGTCCCCTCCCCTCCTGTACCTATATGTCCTGATTGTCTAGAGTTATTGTAATTGTGCTTATCTCCCCTATCCTCATGTAAAGCGCCATGGAACCTAATGGCGCTATATAAATAAATAAATAATAACAATAATAATAATATTATTTCCCACATTCTACTCACCTCAAAATTCTAATAGCCTCAAGATGGAAAACACCTGAACCACCTACGATTGTAGATTTAATTGAAAGTATAACTCAGCACAGTATATATGAGCATAATTTTGCTATTAGGAACAACAACTTATATAACAGATATGTAGAAAGGTGGGAATTATGGATTATAGCCTATTCGCCCAATCTCTTGAATAAAGGCTAATTGACACATCATATTAGTTTATCCTTGCTTTATTCTGTAACAGATAAAGGACTTTCATGACAGTAAGTGTTGATAGCTCAGGATTATATAGTTTATAAGAGTGACTTTTTTAATTCTTTTCTTTTTGTATTACAGTTTTATGAGTGTAACTGACAAGATGTTTATTGTACTCAATAAAATACATGTTTGAAGTACCTGAAGATAATTACCGTATATACTCGTGTATAAGCCGACCCGTGTATAAGCCGACCCCCCTACTTTTGCCCCAAAAATCTGGAAAAACCTATTAACTCGTGTATAAGCCGAGGGTGGACCCCAGCACAGGTATACAGCCCCCAGCAGTGTGGTATACAGGCCCCCCCAGTGGTATACAGGCCTCCCCAGTGGTAGTATACAGCAGCCCCAGTGGTAGTATATAGCATCCCCAGCAGCCCCAGTGGTACTATATAGCATCCTCAGTGGTAGTATATAGCATCCCCAGCAGCCCCAGTGGTAGTATATAGCATCCCCAGCAGCCCCAGTGGTAGTATATAGCATCCCCAGCAGCCCCAGTGGTAGTATATAGCATCCCCAGCAGCCCCAGTGGTAGTATATAGCATCCCCAGCAGCCCCAGTGGTAGTATATAGCATCCCCAGCAGCCCCAGTGGTACTATATAGCATCCCCAGTGGTAGTATATAGCATCCCCAGCAGCCCCAGTGGTAGTATATAGCATCCCCAGCAGCCCCAGTGGTAGTATATAGCATCCCCAGCAGCCCCAGTGGTAGTATACAGGAGCCCTAGTGGTAGTATACAGGAGCCCAAGCAGCCCCAGTGGTAGTATACATCAGCCCCAGATGTATATACAGCCCCAGAGGTAGTATACAGCCCCAGTGGTAGTATACATCAGCCCCAGAGGTATATGCAGCCCCAGTGGTAGTATACAGGAGCCCAAGCAGCCCCAGTGGTAGTATACATCAGCCCCAGATGTATATACAGCCCCAGTGGTAGTATACAGCCCCAGTGGTAGTATACATCAGCCCCAGAGGTATATGCAGCCCCAGTGGTAGTATACAGCCCCAGTGGTACTATCCAGCAGCCCCAGAGGTATATACAGCCCCAGTATTAATAAACAGCCCCCCCCCCTCCTTATCATGGCCCCCCAGGCTGCGGCAGCTGTCAAAATAACAAACAGTTTATACATCACCTTCCGACGCAGCTTCTCCGCTCCTCCGGTCCTCTGCCCTCCGCTCGCCGGCTGCTTCTTCTTTCTTGTTGTGCCGACTTCTGTGACCGCGCGCAGGAAATGACGTCATCTCCTGCGCCCGGTCACATGACACCGGCACAAGAAGAAAGAAGAAGCAGCCGGCGAGCGGAGGGCAGAGGACCGGAGGAGCGGAGAAGCTGCGTCGGAAGGTGATGTATAAACTGTTTGTTATTTTGACAGCTGCCGCAGCCTGGGGGGACATGATAAGGAGGGGGGGGGCTGTTTATTAATACTGGGGGACCCATATTAAGGAGGGGGGCTGTGCAGTGCAATATGCACGGCATCCCCCCGCCGTTGATGGACGGGGGGATGCCGTGCATATTCATTGCACTAATGAGGCGGCCCCACGTGACCGCCTGCGGTCACCGCGGCCCCCTCCTGCCTCCTCCAGCTCCCGGTCACAGCCCCCCCCCACAGCATTACCGTATAGACCCGTGTATAAGCCGAGGGGGGGACTTTTCAGCCCAATTTGTGGGCTGAAAAACTCGGCTTATACACGAGTATATACGGTATGTTGATATCTATCACTGTATAATCCCTGTTTGCTTTTGTATGTTTGATTGTGTGTCCACCCTCCCCCTCCTCTTTTATTTGTGTTTTCCTTATGTTAAAAAATTCCTCTAATAAAAAACTAATACAAATATTTGGAAACATACAATAGACCTCTGCCCTTCCCACATAACCTTCCTGTCCAACATCACTGAAGGAGAGCTTACTCGTCTCCTGTCAAATCACACCTCACCACCTGTGCACTTGACCCCATCCCTTCCTACCTCCTCCCCAATCTAACTAACATGCTCATTCCAGCCTTAACCCACCTCTTCAATCAATCACTAACTTCTGGTACCTTCCCTCTGCTTTCAAACATGCCACCATCACGCCCATCCTCAACAAGCCAAACCTTGACCTGACTGCTATGACAAGCTATCGCCCCATATCCCTGCTCCCATTTGCTTCCAAACTTCTTGAACAACATGTCCACACTCAACTTTCCTCCCAACTCTAATCTAACTCTCTCCTTGACAGCCTACAATCTGGCTTCCGGCCCACCCACTCCACTGAAGCTGCCCTAACCAAAATTACTAGCGACTTGCTCACAGCCAAAGTTACAGACAATTCTCAATTCTCCTCCTTCTAGACCTGTCCTCTGCCTTTGACACAGTCAACCATTCTCTCCTACTACAGATTCTTTCTTCCCTTGGCATCAAAAACCTTGCCCTGTCCTGGATTGCCTCATACCTTTCCAACTGTACATTTAGTGTTTCCCACTCCCACACTACCTCCTCATCACGTCCTCTCTGTGTTGGAGTCCCGCAAGGCTCTGTCCTGGGGCCCCTACTTTTCTCCATG
This sequence comes from Allobates femoralis, assembly GCA_033576535.1. Taxonomy (NCBI): domain Eukaryota; kingdom Metazoa; phylum Chordata; class Amphibia; order Anura; family Aromobatidae; genus Allobates; species Allobates femoralis. The sequence continues at coordinate 456,104,966 of JARQOC010000005.1, read as the reverse complement.
TATACCCTTGGCCTAGGACAACTCATAAAGTCCCATGGCTTCCAGTACCACCTGTATGCTGATGGCACTCAAATCTACCTCTCTGGCCCAGATGTCAATTCTCTGCTGTCCAGAATCCCAAAGTGTCTGTCAGCCATATCCTCCTTCTCCTCTCGCTTCCTAAAACTCAACGTAGACAAAACAGAACTCATCATCTTTCCACCATCCAATCTTTCATCTTCACCACCTGATCTATCTATTATGGTAAATGGCATCATGCTCTTTCCCACTCCTCAAATTCGCTGCCTTGGAGTAACTCTCAACTCTGCCCTGTCCTTCAAACCACACATCCAAACTCTTGCCACCTCCTGTCACCTCCAGCTCAAGAATATTTCCAGAATCCATCCTTTCGTCAGCCCTCAATCTACTAAAATTCTTGTAAATGCCCTCATCATCTCCTGCCTCGACTACTGCAACCTCCTCCTCTGTGGCCTTCCTGCTAACACTCTTGCACCTCTTCAGTCTGTCCTCAACTCTGATGCCTGACTAATTCACCTTTCTCCTCACTACTTCCCTGTTTCTCCTCCCTGCAAATCTCTTCATTGGCTCCCAATTCCCCAACGAATCCAGTTCAGGCTATTAACATTGACTTACAAAGCCATCCATAACCTGTCTCCTCCCTGTATCTCTCACTATCTTCCCTCACGTAATCTTCGATCCTCCCAAGATCTCCTCCTCTCCTCCACACTTATCCGTTCCTCACACAACTGCCTCCAAGATTTCTCGTGAATATCCCCCATCCTGTGGAATTCTGCGCCCCAACACATCCACCATGCTCGAATGCTTCAGACAGAACCTGAAAACCCATCTCTTCAGGAAAGCTTACAGCCTGCAATGACTAAGCTGCCACCCCACCGCCACTGGAGCTGCTGCATCCCTGACCTACTGTCTCCTCCTCAATATCTTGTAGAATTTAAGCCCGCTGTTAGGCCCCCTGGCACCGTTTCCCAGCTCACCTCTCCCAGGTCAGCATCTCCTGCTCCTCTGCTAACTGGGCGTCCGGCATCCAGGCGTGCTGTGTCTCGGAGCCGTCGCCATGTTCCCTTCCGGTCAGCTGACCGCCGGGTTCGCACATGAGCACACTACTATGGTCATTTTTATGAGCCTACTCAGCGGCGCGCTAGGTGCACTCCTTCCCTGTGACTCTAGGAGCAAGGTCCAACCTAACACTCCCCTTGACCAATAGCTGCTCTTCCCATGGTTTATCAGGCCACCTCCTCTGATGGGAGGTGCCTGATTATTAAGTCAGTTTGCTTCTGCCTTGCTGACTGTTGATCAGGCCTTCCTTGTGCTCTGTATCCTAGAACCCTTGCTGTGCTCCTCCCCAGTAGCACCATTCCTGTCCTCCAGCCTTGTACTCTGTTTCCTGGAACCCTTGCTGTGCTCTTCCCGGTAGCACCATTCCTGGTCTCCTAGCCTTGTGCCCTGTTACCTGGAATACTTCTCTATTCCTTAGTATAGGCTAACCTTACGAGCCACCCCCCTGGTACTAGGTGCTGTGGTATTTAGACCCCCTGGGCTTGCCCCTGACAATCCCTGTATAGGGGTTGGGTAAACTAGGATCAGCTCACCCAGGGGAGTTCGGTACCAGTGGGTCCACACTAGGGCGCCTTCCCCTGGAAGCGTGACACCAGCAAGGGCAGGGTCCTTCCCCTCTGTACCAGTCTGTCATTGCTAATTTGTTTACTGTAAACTATATCTATAATTTTGTATGTAACCCCTCTCATGTACAGCGCCATGGAATTAATAGTGCTATATAAATAAATAATAATAATAATAATAATAAGTTTATCTCTAACTAATCAAGGAGGGGAAGCAGTCAATATGGCTGAGCATCATGAGTGGGTCTAAAAGTAGGGTGACACTGGCGCTAAAGCTTGCTAAGTAATAGTGTAGGAATATTAGGTATGTGCCAAGACGGCAGGGCTCCACTGTAAAACGGTTTGAGCTGTGTTCGACAGCTTTTGGGCCTTTTTGAAGATGTTTTCTAGGCCTTTGAGTTTGCCTCCCATCGATTTGAATGGGGTTTGGAAGTTCGGCAAACTGTTCGCTGATTGATTCACCGAACCCAAACTTCAAAAGGTTCGCTCATCTCTAATAAAATAAGGAGCAGTGGAAATGTCAGCCAAGATATCCCCACACCTATTGCTGTGAAAACAGCTTAATCATGGGTAGTGTCAGATAGGCACTGACCTCTGACCATAGTAATCTATACATATACATAACCATTCATGAAGTAGATATAAATGCATTTTTATTAGATATTAAATAATGTGTGTGTGTGTTTGTTTTGATGTGAAAGTGTAAAACCCAGAAAATCCAGCTCCTGCACATATAGTGCAGAGAGTTTTTTCAAATAGGCCTGGATTCTGGGTTTGGGTTTTTGGGAAAAGCCAGAAGTGCGGGTGGTAGTGATGGGCGAGTCCTAAATTACTCGGAATCGCTTGACTCTAGCGAGTCCGAGCCTGGGACTCGCTACTCGTTGTGAGTCTAGCGAGTCCAATGTTAATGAATGGGGAAGCGAGTAATAGCGAGTAATGTGCGATTTACAAATCGCAGATGTGTCTCGGAAAGCGCTCGCATTGCCGTTTTGGAAACACAAGCAGGTGGCGTACGTGCTATTTGCAGGTAGGAGAGCAGCAACGCACTGGTCTGTCACAGAGGAAATAAAGCTGAAGGGGTTATTATGACCCAAAATCTATCAGGTGCAAAAAAATAAGAAATAGTACCTCAGCTAAGCCTCTGACTTCAGCTATTAGGAAAGCTGAGTGAGTAAGCTAAGGCTGGGTTCACATTTGCGGACCCCTCCGCAGCGTTCTGCGGAGGGGTCCGCAATGTGACCGCAGCGGCCGCGAGCTCCTATCTTTATAATGGGAGCACACGGTGCTGCGCTTGACAGCGCATGACCGTGCGCACCCATTCACTCCCATATGTGATCTGTTACGCAGGCGGATGCCTGCGCACAGATCACACAGTCTCGTCCGCACCAGGGACGCGACATGTTGCGCCCCTGGTGCGGGCGGGAGTGTGTGATTTGTGCGCAGGCATCCGCCTGCGTACAGATCACATATGGGAGTGAATGGGTGCGCACGGTCCTGCACTGTCAAGCGCAGCACCGTGCGTCCCCATTCTAAACATTGGGGCTTGCGCTGGCTGCGCACACATGGCGATTCCCCTCCGCAGAACACTGTGGAGGGGAACGCCAGTGTGAAGGCAGCCTAAGCTATGAGGTCGGTCCTGTGTGCACTGTAAGGCTGCTCCTCCCTGCCTGCCTGCCTACAGTCCTCTACACAGTACTCCTCTGTCCTCCTGGTAGCTCTCAGAAGAGCTGTTTGGGTTAAATATAAGGAATCTTGAAGTTTCCCTACACTGACTGACACTCCCTATGATCTGCTCCAGCATCTACCTCACCCTGCACTAGCTCAGATCGTCATGAATGTGGAGGAAATGGCGGTGGCAAGGCTTATATACAGCCTTGCCTCTCATACATGACATAGGCATCACGATGGACAGAAGCCAATCATAGTCCTGCCACAACCAACATGGCTGTGGCATTACTGAATATGATTGACTAACATGCTTGTCCATCTTCACAAGTTTTCTGACCTAACATGCTAGGCTGTCTCGGAAGCTTTGTCGGAACATAACAGATCCTGTATTCGTGAGTCCCGAATACAGTATACAGGACTCGGATTCGTAGACTCGCTCAGACTCGCTGCTGACAGCGGGTATCCGTGAAGCGGTGCGATTGTTTAAACGATTTGGGGAGATTCAAGCTACATAGAGATGTGATATAGCTAGTCTAGCGAGTGAGAAAAAGTAAACTCTGACAAAACTAGGATTGCCATTGACTTGCATTGGACTCGTTACTGTGCGAGTCCCTTACTACTCGCCGAGTAACGAGTCCTAGCGAGTAGACTCGCCCATCCCTAGCGGGTGGGACTTGCTGTTCCACCACTTGCCTCATTTATTGCTTGTATGTGGGAGGTCGAAAGATTTTAATGGTGGACAGCCTACAGTCTGTCTCAACAGTGCCTGTACTGCTCTGGGTGGAAGTTATCTGTATGTACTGCTTTATTGTGCCAACCTTGTAAAAGGACTGGCTTGTTTGCTTTGAACATTTTGACTGAATAAAAGCTGTTTATTTTTTCCTTGGGAAGTGTATGCAAGAAATAACAATATGCCAGTCAAGATTGCTACCACAAAGGGAGGATCATTCATGATACATGAACACCAATTAAATGAATAATGAACAGATGCACAGTTGTATGTCGAATATGCCCATAGGTATAATCAGTGACACAAAATGTCCCATCAGATTACCAAAGGAATAATTTTGGTTTCATAATTTTCATGACCACCAATGCAGTAATCAGTGATCAAATTGATTTGAGTCCCATGTGGTTACTAATGGAGTAATTCTGTATTATTTACAAACACTCAGGGTCCTTTTCCCCTTGAATATTTTCCTCCATGCTGGTTTATATTGGCCACCAGCCAGAACCGATGCAACGTAACTTCCATGCTACAAACCTTGTCTCCCCTACCCCCTGCAAAAGGAAACGGTAGCATTAAAATCATGAGTAGCTCCATATAACTTGGGTCTCACCAAAGGGAGCTGAGCCATGAAGGTCCCTCCATCAGCATAGTATTATCTGGACTGGGTGTAATATTACCTCCCACAGCAAGTGAAGAGATCTGAACTCCACCCACCTGAGAAGCCCTAAATTAGCTTAATTCATGAGGAGAAGACACCTTCTTTTATACACAAAATACTAATGCTGGCTTCACACTACGTTTTTGCCCTGTGTGTTTGGATCCTGTTATTTGCAGGATCCAAATGAACAGTAACGGAAAGCACCGGACTGGCACCTTCAGATACTTTTTCTGTGTCCGGTCCGGTATCCGGACACAGAAAGAGCAGCGGGGAGCCGAGCCGCTGTCAGCACTGTGTGACAAGTGCTGTCAGCGCTGTCTAATATCATTTTAGCAGTGTATTTCTATATACACTGCTAAAATTATTTTAAATAAAGGGATAATTAAAAATAAAAAATCGTAAATACGCACCTTCCGGCGACTTCTGAGTGTCCCACGCTGAATCTCCGGGCATTTGAGGACCTTGCATGATGTCACTGGGAGGGGGGGGCAAACCAGTCACATGATCGCATCAGCACCAATTAAAACCCGCGCTGATGTGGTCATGTGATTGGGTTGCCCCGCACTCCCAGTGACATCATGCCAGGTCCTTGAATGGCTGGGAGATTCAGCATGGGACACTCGTTGTCGCCGGAAGGTGAGTATTTATGATTTTTTATTTTTAACCATCCTTATATTTAATATCACTTTAGCAGTGTATATAGATACACTGCTAAAGTGATATTAGACACATTTACCATGGGTACAAAGCAGTGCACCTGTTCTGCGCATGCCCTGGCACCGGATGTGGGAAACTATTCTGTTGTTTCCCAGATCCGGTGCCATAGGCCCCATGTTAAGTGTGCCGGACATAACAGGATTAGTTTCTGTCGTGTTTTGTCACCGGAGCCCAAAAATGCTGCAGGTATCGTTTTTGGGACTGGTGAAAAACAGGACAAAAACGAATCCTGTACCAGATTCCCAAATAGGGCCAATCCGGTGCCGTAGGGATACATGGGGGCCAAAAACTATCCTGTTCTATTAGTTTCAAAAACAAACAGCACAGGATAGTAAAAAACATAGTGTGAAGCCAGCCTAAGTGTATCCTATACAGTGAATTATCACCACCTTTAAAGGGAACCAACCACCCCAAATGACCCCCCTGGACTATTAATATGGTTCCCTACACCCAGCACATACATGTGCTGCAAGCTTTTTTGCTAAAAAAACTGTTTTTTATAAGTGAAGATACAGCTTTTGAAAGTTTATAATGAAAGGACGGGTGGGCGTTACTTAGCTCCTTCTAAAGCCGAGATTCTGCTGCCAGTCATCATCCTGTCCTGGTCACAGCAGTAATGGCCAGCCCTTTTTTCAGCGTCCCAGGCTGGTGCACGGGATGTCATGCCCGTGCACACGTCATCAGCTACAGCCGGGTCGCGAGCGCGCGCTCTGACTTCCTGCGCTCAGCGGTATCCTATTATTCCATGAAGTAAATTGTTTTGTTTTCAAGTTCTCCAGTGCTTCCGGCTGTTTTTAATTACATGAACCTCACGGGCGTTACAACACATGCACCCAGACAGTGAAACTACAGGAGTGCCCCCGGGGGTGGGGGGTCATATACACCTGCACTCAGACATCACCTCTACAGGAGCACCCCGTGGGGTCATATACAACACCTGCACCCAGACATCACCTCTACAGGAGCACCTCCGGGGGTCATATACAATACCTGCACCCAGACATCACCTCTACAGGAGCCCCCGGAGGGTCATATACAACACCTGCACCCAGACATCACTTCTACAGGAGCGCCTCCGGAGGTTATATACAACACCTGCACCCAGACATCACCTCTACAGGAGCGCTCCCGGGGGTCATATACAAAATTTGAAAAAATTTCTTTCCAAATCAGACAATGTGATTTTCAGGATTTGTCTTCTAATTTTGTCTCTCATTGTTGAGGTCTACCTATGATGTCAATTAGGCTGGTTTCACACTGTGTATTTTTTACCATCCGTGGCTGTCCTTTGTAAAATGGACAGCCATGGATCCGATTTGGCCCCCATGTATCCCTATAGGGATCGGATCGGATTTGGCCTAATTGCCATCCAATTTTGTCGGTTCCTATTCGGTCCGATTTTTAGCTGTACCCAAAATCGGAGACTGCTCCGATTTTGGGCACAGCGGATCAAATTGCACCGAATCAGATCCGACATGATCCGTGGCCCATAACATGGGGGCCCATGGAGCACGGGTTCAAAAAAACATCAGATGGTTTCTCGGACCCGATTTCAGTGTACTGAGCATGCTCTAATTTCACTTCCGCAATGTATATATACATTGCGGAAAATTTAAGTGAAAGCAAGTGTTAAAAATAAAAAAAAATCAAATCTCACCTTTCCAGCGATCCCCAGATGTGTGGCATCTACGGATGTACAGGACCTGGCATGACGTCACAGTCACATGACCGGTTAACGTGGTAGCCCCGCCCAGCCAGGTCCTGTCTGCATCCGGAGCTAGATGCCGCACATCGGGGGATTGCAGGACAGGTGAGAATCGATTTTTTTTTTATTTTTAACACTTGCTTTCACTTAAATTTCACTTCCACAATGTATATATATACCGTATATACTCGTGTATAAGCCGACCCGTGTATAAGCCGACCCCCTACTTTTGCCACAAAAATCTGGAAAAACCTATTGACTCGTGTATAAGCCGAGGGTGAACCCCAGCACAGGTATACAGCCCCCAGCAGTGTGGTATACAGGCCTCCCCAGTGGTAGTATACAGCAGCCCCAGTGGTAGTATACAGCAGCCCCAGTAGTAGTATACAGCAGCCCCAGTGGTAGTATACAGCAGCCCCAGTAGTAGTATACAGCAGCCCCAGTGGTAGTATACAGCAGCCCCAGTGGTAGTATATAGCAGCCCCAGTGGTAGTATATAGCAGCCCCAGTGGTAGTATACAGCAGCCCCAGTGGTAGTATACAGCAGCCCCAGTGGTAGTATATAGCAGGCCCCCAGGGGTACATATAGCAGCCTCCAGGGGGTCCCCAGCAGCCCCCAGGGGGTACCCAGCAGCCCCCTGGGGGTCCCCAGCAGCCCCCTGGGGGTTCCCAGCAGCCCCCTGGGGGTACCCAGCAGCCCCCAAATGCTGGCACTCGCCCCCCGCTTCTCTTACCATCTCGGTCTTCTGATCAGAGCTGCTCCTCGGTGCTCCGTCCTCGCTGCTCCCGTCCTGCTACATCCGGGATCCCCGGAGATCCCGGATGTAGCAGGACGGACGGACGGAGCACCGAGGAGCACCGAGGAGCGGCGCTGATCAGAAGACCGGGATGGTAATATAACCAGCGGGGGGGGCCCTTACAAGGGGGGGCGAGTGCCAGCATTTGGGGGCTATATGCACTGCTTCCCCCTGCCGCTGATTGACAGGGGGAAGCAGTGCATATTTAATGAGTGGCCCCACGTGACGGGGCCGCTCATACAGCAGCTCCCCCCGCCTCCTGCAGCCTCCACAGCCCCGGACACAGCCCCCACCACAGCATGTACCGTATATGACCCGTGTATGAGCCGAGGGGGAGACTTTTCAGCCCAAATTTTGGGCTGAAAAACTCGGCTTATACACGAGTATATACGGTACATTGCAGAAGTGAAATTACCCCGTACAGCTCACTCAGTGTCCGGATCCATAATAATCACGGATCTGGACACAGAAATAGGTCACCTCCTGTGGTGTCCGTTCCTGTCCGTGGGATCCTACAAAAAGTAGGATCCCATGGACAGGAAAAAATATGCAGTGTGAAACCAGCCTTACAGGCCTCTCTCATCTTTTTAGTGGGAGAACTTGAACAATTCATGGTGGCTGACTAAATACCTTTTTCCCTTATTGAATGTTATTCACACCTAGCTTCTAAAAGGTTGTTTGCACCTAGGTTCTAAAAGAGTTTTTATCCCACCTTTTGATCTAAGCCTACTCACAGTACAAAGCTGCCTATTTGTTCCATACACATACTCTGCTGATTTTATAACTTTCAACTCTACCTATTAGGGCAGCATCTTATCTACACCTAACTCAGATAAACTTGTTAAATTCACTCCTCCTCAAAGAGGTCTAGAGGGGGTATTAAAAGCAAATATTTTTTCCCTATTTTAACCTAGTCAGCAATGCAGTGAGTGTTCCTGAATCACAAAACTGTAAAGAGTAGCATACAATAAATACTACATACATAAGCAAAACACAAAATCAGCTATGGAAAACCATTTCAGAGCTGGGTATTGCAATGCAAGATCACTCAACAACAAACGGCCATCACACATGACCTTATCAAATCTAAATATTTATTTTTTATAACTGAAATGTGGCTCGATGGAAAAATAAGTCCCAACAGAAGCTGTAATACTACTGTGGAGCCCACTGGGACGGGGTACTTGGTACTGGACCGGGGTGCTGCTGGGGATGTCACGGAGGTCCTGGTCCAGACCGTGTCCCGGGTTCACACAAGCAAAAGGGAATATATATAGGGGATAGAGTTTGCCGTGACGCCACCCACGGGTTGTGGTCAGGGTGACCACCGCTGCTGTAGAACCTCCGGGGATGATGTTAGGCAGCTTTAGATGGAGCTGCTCCCCGCGGGTAGAGCCTGGTTCCCCTGGGGCAGTGGTAATTTAAGTCTATGAAGGATGTTATAGGTGTTACAGGAAAGGGATGATAGTGGAGACGGTGGCTGCTTGTGGGGGAGATTAGGGCTTAAGTACAAGGATCACACACACTCACGGTTCTGAAGTTTTCCAGAGCTTTACTGTAGATGTTCTTTACAGAGGGCTGTCCACGGAGTCTGTACCGGGGCCGGTTGCTCCCACCCTGTCTGGGTCCTCAGCTTCCTCCTGCTGTGCTGTGTGTGTGGCCCTGCTGCTGCTTTTAGCTGAGCTGCTGGCACTGTCTCTCCTCACAAGTACCCCTTGGCTAGGCAACTTGAGTCTTCCTTGTGCTTCTGACCCCGCCGTGTTGCTTTGCTCAGGTACAGTGTCAATCTACAACCTCCATTATCCCAGTATTTACTGTGCTGTGTGAGTCAGTCACAGTTTCAGATCCGGTATCCGATCTGTGCGCTCCTCCGGGGTGAATGTGATGTCACTCAGTCTCCCAGATGTGTTCCTCTGTCTTCTGTTCTACTTCCCTCAGACCATGGCTAGTCCTGGAATCCAAGAGCAGACTGTAGAGAAGCCTGACGCAGCTCCTTTACACTACAGTCTCCTTCTCAGTTCTCCCAGGAACTGGACTCTTCACAGTACTGCTACGTACTGAACTAAACTAACTACTTCCTCTTGACCCGGAGTATATAAGGGAGCTGGTTTAGCTCCCCCTCCTGGCCCAGAGGTGCTAGTGTAGTGTCAGTGTTGTATGGGGAGGGAATGTAAGGTTTTCAGTCTTTTTTGCTATATCTGGTGTTATGTTTGCATTTAGTGTATTTTGTCGGCCATCTTGTTTCCTGTCATGTGTAATGACTTTTGCCCTCAACCAATATGGAGTTCTCAGCTTGTCGTCGGCCATCTTGTTTCCTGTCCTGTGCATTGACTCTTGCCCTCAAACAATATGGAGTCCTCAGCTTTGATGTCCCTGCCCTGTTTCTTGCCAATTGCCCTTTTAAACTACTTCAGCTGGTTAACCTGTGCTCCAGAATCAGGCCTGCAATCTGTCTGTGACTTGCTCTCTGAAGCCTGGATTCATTCTGCCTGGAATCATTTATGAACACAGAATCCTGGGTGCCAGCAATATCTGACAGGGAAGTAATGAACTCTGAATGCTTTCCCTGAGACTTGTACTATGCTTTAATACTCTGATGTCCTGGGTTGTTTTGCCTTGCCTTCTGCAACTTGCATTTACTTTATCCTGTTGATGCACTAACTTGTATGAAGCAATACAAGAGCTGCTTAAGAAGCATATGTCTCATGTGTCTCATTATACCCATGCATTAGACTCTATATAGACTGTATCATATATGACAGATTCTGGAGCCATAATAGAGTCTGCTGGGTCTAGGACAGTGCTGCATCTGCTGCCACCTGTATAGAGATTTCTGGATCTTTTGCCATTGGAGAGCTGCTGCAGACCGTGGATCTGAGATATCGATATATGTGATGATAGTGGTTGTGGCTTCTCACAACCTTTCCAGGTGAGCACATTCCCTTCTTTTAAGTCAGGAGTGTTACCACAGGTAAACACTATTGTGCTCCTTTTCTTCCTTTCCAGCCTCTCTGCCGTGTAGTTTCTGGGAATATGGAGGACCCCGTTAAACATCTGTGCGACGTGACGGATTCAATCCTTGCTGACCTACAGGCATTGAAGACCAGCTTTGCAAGCCTGCGGGATCGCGGTGATCATAATCTGCAGGTGTTCGGACAAACCACGCAGGACTTACGAACCCGGATTGAGGTTCTGGAGGGACGCGTCCACATCCCAACTTCAACCCCGGTTATTGGAATCCCCAAGCTACCACCATTCCGTTTTGGCGGTGAACGGGAAAAATTCAGGGGATTCATTAATCAATGCAAACTGTTTTTTGCGGCTCATGCGCCACAGTTCCTTACTGAGCGATCTAAAGTATTGACAATAATTATGCTGCTCTCCAACAAAGCTCTCACATGGGCAAACCCCCTAATTGAGACTGACGATGACTGTCTAAATAATCTTGATGCTTTCATTTCAGCTATGGGGCAGGTATTCGATGATCCAAACCGCGGTGCTACAGCGGAATCAGCCATGTTAACTTTAAGCCAAGGTAAGCGCTCGGTAGCGGAGTATGCTTTGGATTTCCGGAGATGGGCTCTCGACACCACTTGGGATAGCTCTGCTAAGAAGTCGGTTTTCCGGAAAGGATTATCCTCTGTGATTAAGGACGAACTCGCTCGTGCCGACCCACCTACAGCATTAGGAGATTTTATCAACTACTGTATTCGGATCGATGCTCGGCTTACTGAACGCAGACAGGAGAGATGGTCGGAGATAAAGCGCACTAATCATTTATTTCCTCCCTCTCCAGCTAAGGAGTCCTTGAGCAGGATTATACGAGAACCCGAACCTGAGCCTATGCAGGTGGACTCTTTACAGAGACGGGTCAGTGATGCACGTAAGGAACATCGAGTAAAGGAAAATCTGTGTTTCTATTGCGGTAAGTCAGGACATTTCATTATAAACTGCCCCAGTCGTTCTCGTAAGACAACTGCAGCCATCATACACTGCGAGTGCTGTGAGAGGGGTTCTGTCAGGTCCGAACCACAGATCCCAGAGAGAGTAGAGGATACAGACATTGATTACTCAGACTTGAACTCTGTTATCTCTGAGCCAGATGCACGTGTTACTGCAGCAGTTTTTCAGGTTTTTTCAGCGGTTTCCCAGCTGAGTTGTAAGAACAACAATTCTCATTGCTTTATTCCCCTCAAGCTCAGGGTTCACTCTGTCTGGGTATCTACCTCCGCTATGATTGATTCAGGGGCAAGCGGCAATTTTATGGACATCTCCTTCGCTGAGAAACTTGGAGTACGTTCAGTAAAGAAGGCTACTCCTGTACAGATGGAGACCGTAGATGGCTCACTGTTAAACTCTGGACCAGTGGATCAGGAGACGGAGCCCTTAAAGGTCCTCATGGGTAATGACCATCAAGAGAGTCTGTCATTTATGCTCATCTCTTCTCCTCATTTCCCTATTATTCTAGGACTGCCATGGCTGCAGGCTCAGAATCCTACGATTAACTGGGAAACTAAAGAACTGCACTTTCCAGAGAAACAGATAAGTCCAGAAGCTTCAGTCTGCTCCATTCCTAAAGGACCAACATCAGTCTCTGAGCTACCAGCCATATACCGTGAGTATGCTGACGTGTGTGACAAAAGGAACGCAGACCTGCTACCCCCTCACCGTCCATATGACTGTCCAATAGACCTGTTACCAGGTGCGGGAATACCTTTTGGCAAGATTTACTCTTTGGCAGGGCCTGAGCTAAAGGCTCTCAAAGACTATATAGACGAACATCTAGCCAAGGGCTTCATACGCCCCTCTTCATCTCCTGCTGGTGCACCAATCTTCTTTGTGAAGAAGAAAGATGGATCTCTTAGGCCCTGTATAGACTATCGGGAGCTCAATAAAATCACGATCAGAAACCGTTACCCACTACCGTTGATCCCTGAATTATTGGAGAGAGTACGGCATGCAAAACTCTTTACAAAGTTGGATCTCCGTGGGGCCTATAACTTGGTCCGCATTAGACCTGGGGATGAATGGAAGACAGCTTTCAGGTCACGCTACGGACACTTTGAATATCTAGTAATGCCGTTCGGTTTATGTAATGCTCCAGCAACTTTCCAACATTTGGTGAATGACATTTTTAGGGACCTCCTGGATACATTCATTGTCATTTATTTGGATGATATTTTGATTTTTTCTAATTCCACAGAGGAGCATCACAGACATGTGAAGATGGTCTTAGAACGCCTTCGACAACACCATCTGTATATCAAACTGGAGAAGTGCGAATTCCATCGAACGGAGATCCAATTTCTGGGGTATGTAATGTCATCACGAGGAATTAGTATGGATGAGGGTAAGATCCAAGCCATTAAAGCCTGGCCGGTCCCCAAGAATGTGAAGGAGGTCCAGCGCTTTATAGGGTTTGCTAATTTCTACAGGCGTTTTATCAGGAACTTTTCTGAGGTTGTGTCTCCCATTACACGGCTTACCCGCAAGAACTCTGCTTTTACCTGGACCCCCCAGGCTCAAGAAGCATTTTCCCGTTTGAAAGAGAAATTCACCACGGCACCTATTCTGGTGCATCCTAACCCTGAACTGGCCTTCATAATAGAGGTGGATGCCTCAGACAGTGCCATCGGAGCTATCCTCTCCCAGAGGACAGGTGAGAAAGAAGTCTTACATCCCTGTGCTTTCTTTTCCCGGCGGTTGTCTCCTGCAGAACGGAACTATGACGTGGGTAATAGAGAATTACTGGCCATCATCGCAGCCTTCAAGGAATGGAGACACCACCTTCAGGGAGCTGCGCAGCAGATAATCGTGTTGACTGACCACCGCAATCTTGAGTTTATCAGATCGGCTAAGTGCTTGACTCCTCGCCAGGCTCGTTGGAGTCTTTTCTTAAACCAATTCAGTTTTGTTATCTCCTATAGGCCAGGATCGCGTAATGGAAAGGCCGATGCGTTGTCTAGACTCTACTCAACTGAGACAATTCCACTCACGTCTCGTAAGACTGTTATCTCTGATTCCAGGTTCCTGGGAGTGCTTCATAATCAAGACTTGCTTAACGACATCAAGGAAGCATACCATACGGATCCCTGGCTGGCACAACCGTCTTGTGAAGTAAGTCTTGTATATAAGAACGGTGTGTGGATTCAGGGGCAACGCCTGTATATTCCTGAAGCAGTCAGGGTGAGAGTACTGCAACTCGTCCACGATTCTAAGATAGCGGGGCATAGAGGAGTTCTGAAGACTCAAGAATTCCTGTCTCGCTTCTTTTGGTGGCCCACATACAGAAGAGATGTTCTAGGTTACGTCACTTCTTGCGAAGTCTGTGCCAGATGCAAGACTCCACGATCTTCGCCTACGGGTCTATTACAACCCCTACCCGTTCCATCCCGTCCATGGGGATCCATATCTATGGACTTCATTGTGGAGTTGCCAACCTCTCAAGGAAAGAACACAGTTCTGGTGGTGGTGGATCGGTTAACAAAGGCAGCCCATTTCATTCCGTGTGTTGGTCTACCCACTGCGAAACACACATCGGACTTAATCATTCAAAATGTGTTTCGCCTGCATGGCGTACCGGATGAGGTTGTATCTGATCGAGGGGTGCAATTCACTTCAAAGTTTTGGCAGCACTTCTGTGCTGCGTTGGACATCAAAGTTAACCTGTCTTCTGCCTTTCATCCGCAGACAAATGGACAAACCGAGCGGACTAATCAGACCCTAGAACAGTATCTCCGCTGTTTTATCTGCCACCTACAAGATGACTGGGTGGATTTGCTTCCACTGGCTGAATTCTCTTATAACAACTCACAGAGCGCTTCCACCAAGCAGTCACCCTTTTATGCCAATTTGGGTTATCATCCTAACATCCTTCCTCGACTTCCCATAGATTCACCTCTTCCAGCTGTAGCTGACAGAATCACCTCTCTACAAAGGAACCTCGATCTGCTTAAAGGGAATCTGGAATCAGCTCAGGACAGGTATAAAAAAGCGGCAGATAGGTTTCGTAAACCTGCACCAACCTTCAAGGTAGGAGATTTGGTCTGGCTGTCAACTAAGAACCTTAAATTGAGAGTACCATCATCCAAATTGGGTCATAAGTACGTTGGGCCCTATAAGATTAATAAGCTCGTCAGCAACGTTGCCTGTCGCCTTCAACTTCCAAGATCTATGAGGATTCACCCCGTGTTCCACGTTTCTCTACTAAAGGCTGTGACTCCCAATTCATTCCCTGGTCGTTCTTCTTCCCCTCCTGCTCCGGTACTCATCGATGGCCAGGAGGAGTTTGTCGTGGAAAGGATCCTGGACTCCAGGTTGCGTAGAAACGGGGTGCAATACCTGGTAAAGTGGCAGGGCTATTCTTCTGAGGACAACTCGTGGGAGCCGGCCTCCAATCTCCATGCTCCTCGGTTACTCCGCCAGTTCCATCGGAGGTACCCGGGAAAGCCTGGACTGGGGCCATCCAGAGGCTGTCCCTAAGGGGGGAGTAATGTAAGGTTTTCAGTCTTTTTTGCTATATCTGGTGTTATGTTTGCATTTAGTGTATTTTGTCGGCCATCTTGTTTCCTGTCATGTGTAATGACTTTTGCCCTCAACCAATATGGAGTTCTCAGCTTGTCGTCGGCCATCTTGTTTCCTGTCCTGTGCATTGACTCTTGCCCTCAAACAATATGGAGTCCTCAGCTTTGATGTCCCTGCCCTGTTTCTTGCCAATTGCCCTTTTAAACTACTTCAGCTGGTTAACCTGTGCTCCAGAATCAGGCCTGCAATCTGTCTGTGACTTGCTCTCTGAAGCCTGGATTCATTCTGCCTGGAATCATTTATGAACACAGAATCCTGGGTGCCAGCAATATCTGACAGGGAAGTAATGAACTCTGAATGCTTTCCCTGAGACTTGTACTATGCTTTAATACTCTGATGTCCTGGGTTGTTTTGCCTTGCCTTCTGCAACTTGCATTTACTTTATCCTGTTGATGCACTAACTTGTATGAAGCAATACAAGAGCTGCTTAAGAAGCATATGTCTCATGTGTCTCATTATACCCATGCATTAGACTCTATATAGACTGTATCATATATGACAGGGAACCTGTGTGATGTTACTGTGGCACATTAACCCTTGGGGTGCCACACTACAATGTGAGAGATAGTCCCCCATTCATAGTCAGCTGTGAAGATTTATTTCTTCCCTTATCACAGCCCTTCTAAGGACCTGTGCCGACGCTGCAGATTTTGCAGTGTGTTGGTTATGAATTTTGATGCAGAAATGGTGCAGATGTGTCTTAAATCTGCAAGCCAGCGAAGTCTATGGGAATTATAAAAGTTGTGCCCATGCTGCATTTTTTTCCACTGCAGAAAAGGTGCAGATTTGGTTGTGGAAAAATCTACAGCATATCAAGTCTTGCAGCAGATTCTTCAGCGTTTTTTCAGCCCTTCAAGCCACTGACTTGATGAAGAAAAATGCTCAAATTTGTATAATTTCTGCACGATTTCTGCACCAAATCTGCATTGAGGATTTTTTTTGCCACAAGGTGCAGATCTGGTGCAGTAATTTCTGCAACAAGATACTCAGCATCGGTACATACCATAAGGCAGTATATGTGCATATAATACAGCTCCTCTGTCACTGGAGACACAGGTCTTGGGATCTGTGTTTCTTTATTTCTTCAAACTGCAGCCCATCATGACAGACTAGGATGGGCTGTTGTTTGAATTATGAGACAGATGTTATTTTATTGCTTTTTTGGAGAACACAAAAAAAACAGGAGAGGAAGCTTGAACACCAATGGTGAAACCACCAAGCCACAAAGGTCAAACATAAATTGGCCCTCCACTTCAGAAACCACCAATCAACCAGGAAAAAATAAATACCGTTAAGAAGAAAATGTTCCTTTTTGTCACAGGAAATAACCAATGCAAGAAACATGTCAGCCCATAAGACCTATTATTCTATCATCTCAACAACTCTGTTCATATAGCAATAGCTACATTTTCCACAGAATTTCTACTATGCAGTCTGGCATATAAAGCACTTAATCCATGTCAAGTGGCCATATATATTCCAAGTAGGGCCAAATATACCAGACTGAGGTCATATATACCAGGATGGGCCCAGGATGAGGGCCATATATACCAGGATGAGGCCATATATACCAAGGTGGACCTAGGATGAGGGCCATATATACCAGGATGGGGCCATATATACCAAGATGAGGGCCATATGTACCAGGATGGGGCCATATATGCCATGATGGACCTAGGATGAAAGCCATATATGCTAGGATTGAACCATATATACCAGGATGAGGGACATATATACCAGGATGGGACAAGGAGGAGGGCCATGTGTACTAAGATGGGACCATATGTACCAGAATGGGGCCATATATACTAATATGGAACAAGAATGAAGGCCTTATATCCCCTATATACCAGGATGGGACAAGGATAAGAACCATATATACCATAATGAGGCCATATATCCCAGGATTGGACAAGAATGAGGGCCATATACAGTGGTGTGAAAAGGTGTTTGCCCCCTTCCATATTTCTTATTCTTTTGGATGGTTGTCACACTTAAATGATATGATAAAGATGAGACTGTATTTAGAAAATTACACTTCCAAATATGATCCCAAGGAGATTCCAACCTGAATCCCTGTACAACTGTTACCAAGAACACAAATAAGCTGGTTGCTTCATCTTCTATTGCCGCAACTCTAGTCAGTCTCCTCAGATGTGTGACCAGCAATGTTTTCTGGAGTGCTCCTGAGGTCATAACTCAATGCATCTGTTTGAGAGTCTCTTTCTGGCTCTCATAGAGATGCATTGGGAGCTTGTGATGTAACTTCTGACTTCTAGCCAGTCAGGAGCCACAGTTGCAAGATGGCACCACGGGACTGAAGTGCAGCCAGTTAAAGGTTAAGATGAAGGAAGGTGAGAATATGACAGGGGAAGTAGATTTAAAATGCCACTCCAATGCTGAAAACAAAAGTCTGGAGTGGGGCTTTAACTGCTCTATGCAATGTACGATCTTCTGAAAGAAGCAGTCCCCAAGCATCTCTTAAAAAAAAGCCCTGCATGGACCTAAATGTTATAAGTATCTACAGACATACATTTAATCTGTAGCAGGTCTTGAAGAGTTTGCTAATAATAATAATAATAATAATAAATGTGTTACCATGAGATTATGTGTTATTGTCTTATTAAGAGACTATTATGACTTTTAAGGTGCGCTACCACTAGCATATAGCATCTGATGCCAGATCATTAGATGCTATATGCAAATGATGCAAAATACGCTGACAATTGCTACATGGTGCAATTTTTTGCTCATGCATGAGAGAAAATCACTGCTCCACAGTATATCAATGAGCCAAATGCTATCTGATGAAATATATGATTGCACTTAGCAGTTTTATATGGTGGCTATATGCCAGTGTGAGTTCACCCATAAGAAAGCAATCTGAAGGAGCTACTGTTATTTTTTGGGGTGTTGTGCTGCTTAAATAATTAGCCATACGCTGTTCTTGTGATGTTCCCTAAATAGTCCAGCATGTGTTCCCCATTATTTTGTAAGTCTGCTTCTATCCGGTCCCATAGTGTACTATGGGGCCAAAATCCGGTCCGGGGCTGTCCAGTTTACACGGACAGCCTTGGATCGGATGTGACCTGCAATGTGAAGCCAGCCTAAGGGCCCTTTCACATCAGCGTTTTTTTTTAAATCGCGGCAGATGCGGTGAAAAAACCGCATCTGCCGCGATTACCGCATACCGGCTGCACTTGCGGCGCGGTTGCGGTTTTTGCCATGCAAAGTATAGGCGGACTTGCGGCAGGTGCGGCAAGTGCGGTTTTGCACTTGCGGCAGGTGCGGCCGCGAAAAAAACCGCGGCTGACCGCGTTTTTTTTCGCGGCCGCACCTGCCGCAAGTGCAAAACCGCACTTGCCGCACCTGTCGCAAGTCCTCCTATACTTTGCATGGCAAAAACCGCAACCGCGCCGCAAGTGCAGCCGGTATGCGGTAATCGCGGCAGATGCGTTTTTTTCACCGCATCTGCCGCAATTTAAAAAAAACGCTGATGTGAAAGGGCCCTAAGGCTGATTTCACATAACTTTTTTTTCACAGAGCGTCCTCGCGGTAACTGCGGTCATGTGACCCGATGATGCTCTGTGACATCATCACAGGTCCTGTAAGCACACGGACCTTGCTGGAGGCAGCGGTGGATCGAGGAAAGGTGAGCATAGTGATTTTTTTATTTTTAACTCTTTATTTTACTTAATTATACTTCTGAAATGTATATTATACATTGCACAAGTGTAATTGAAGGGTTGGAGCAATTTTAGTGTACTGAGCATGCTCAGTACACTAAAATCAGGTCTGAGGAGACATCAGATGTTTCCTCGGACCCTGCTCCATAGGGCCCCATGTTAAAGGAATCGGATCGGATTTGACATAATTGCCATCCGATCTGTCAGATCCGATTTTTTCCGATTTTTGATTCGGATGCAAAAATCGGAGCAGTCTCCGATTTATGCACCGGAAAGAAATCGGACCAAAATCGGATCGGATGCGATTCGGATGCCATTTAGTGCACATCCGAAGCGGTCCGATCCCCATAGGATCACATGGGGTCAAATTCGGATCTGATGCTGTCCGATTTCTATTGGACAGCGTCGGATTTCAAGAAATCATAGTGTGAAACCAGCCTTAGATAATATATCAGCTCAGCATACAGCTCTTACATCAAACAAATGCAAACGCTAGCCCATTCAGCATTACAGCCTCAATCAGCTCCATTCAAAGCGCAGATGCAATCATTTTCCAAGTAATTAATTACATGGACCATGCAAGCTATTCAAGAAAAATCTGAAAAAACAGCTGTGGATCGACTGAGTCCTTTATACGCGGCTTCTCTTGCTAATCTTCTGTTGTATTCGTGGGGAATCCATACTGAAAATAATGATGAAGTAAAAACTGTCTGAATCTTTATGTTGGGTAACATTTCACAATAGCCACAACAATGAAATAGACATTTATATGAAATAATATACTTATTTGGATCCTCTATTCCCATATGAAAGAGCTCAATGATTAAACAGTGTTTTCTCACTCCCACCTGAGGACAGTCACTGATAGGTTCTTTAACTACTTATAGCGGCTGCGCTTGTCTCCATAATAATAATCTTTATTTATAAATGTGGAATCTATATTCCACAGCACTTTACAATTCAGAGGATGTCTTCATGTTTCCATATGTCTCCTGTCCTGTAAGAAGAGAGGGGCAGGACCTCCAATACTAAATAGCAAACCTTTTTAATCGTAAAAAGACTTTATTCTACTTATGGTGGGTTTACACGCCGCGATATCGGCGTCCAACTCCGACCCAACTCCGACTAAAAGTCACGTGGTTCGTGAGTTGGACCCGATATCGTTCCTGCATCGTACTGTTTGAAAGTACAATACGATGCAGGAACGATGGTAATCCGATATCGGGGGTCGAATGAGCGTGCTATTCAACCGCCCGATATCGGATGCCTGTTGGAGCCGGATCGTTGCGTGTAAACATCCAACTCCGATGTGTACTCGCACGTCACCCATTAACTCCCATGTGAAATGGTCGTTACTGGGTTGGTGGGCGTACACATCGTAGGGACGTTGTTTCCCGATATCGCAGCGTGTAAACCGCCGATGCGATATCGGGAAAAGTGCTCAAAAAATGCGCGCTCCCGCGCCGTTGTATAGCGATATCGCCCCGATATCGGGACGTGTAAACCCACCATTACAAACACATCCTAACCACTTTGTGACCCATCCTTTTTACCCTCTTCCTGACTAGGCATATTTTGGGGGGGGTTTCATTCATACCTTTAAGGCCCCCTTCACACTGCAGTTTTTTTCCCTGATCAGGTTCGATCAGGTTTGTGTGAGGAACTTGCAGAGAAAAACTATCATTGAAAGACTGACACTTGTTCTGAGTTTTGGAGACACTCCTGGTTTTGATACAGAAACCTGATCGAATCTGATCAGGGAAAAACCGTGGTGTGAAGGGGGCCTTGAAGAGCTGTATAAATGCTTCTCACTTTTATATTTAAATAATTGTTACATCTTTTCTCTTTATACGCTATATTTTTTTCCTTATATCAGGCATTATCGGTAGGAAAGTAAAGAACATATATGTGTCTGTTTTCTATGACCACATAGGATCACAAAATATATATATTTTAACAATTGTTCCTCTTTCTATAATAATTAATTTCTACATTTTTTTCGAAGCAAGCAGGGCTACTAAGGGTGCCTTCACATTTGCGTATGTGAACGCAGCGTATGCTGCGTTCCCATACGCAGTCAAACGCATGCGCACTGCGTTCCTATGTTTAACATAGAAACGCATAGTGCCTGCGATTGCTGCGTTCGGGTGCGGATGCGGACGATATCTGCTCCTTCCGGTGTCCAGCGTCCGCACCCGGGATGCAGCATGTTGCATTTTTTGTGCACTCGGGGACCTTGGAAAATCAGCAAGCTTCCCCAGGCGCACAAAAAATGCATTGGCGTCAATGGGTCCGCAGTGTTCTGCGCTTGACAGCGCAGGAGAACGCTGCGGACCCATTGAAATCTCTCCCGGTGGCCGCCGGTGATGTCACAGGAGATCACCGACAGCCACCGGGAGATCAGCTCAGCCTCTGATGATGTCCTCCTCCCCACCGCCGGTAATCTCGTAGCGGTGTCGGTGGGGAGAAACAGCTGATGTGACAGCTGTTTGAATCTTCCCGCGCCGACATCTCCTCTCGGTGTCGGCGCGGGAGATTCAAACAGCTTTCAAATCAGCTGTTTCTCCCCGCCGACACATCCCGGAGCTTACCGGTGGCGGGGAGGAGGAGACCTCGGCGCTGATCTCTGCCTCTGGCCCGCCCCCGGACACCTCCGATTGGCTGGCCGGGCTGCACAGTGATGTGTCCGCAGGCGGACATTCTCCGCTGCGGACACATCAAAATGACATGCTTTTGACTGCGTTTGTGTCTGCATGCCATCAGCATGCAGACACAAACGCAAATGTGAAGGTAACCTAACTGATTTGGATTGGCTGCAGCTTTAAAAAACAAAATTCCTGCATTTTTACATATATATATATATTTGTTTATTTTTTTCATCTATTTTACACATTGAGTTCCTTATAAGGTCAGAAAACATTTTTGGGGAACATTTTAATATGTAAATTCTCTTTTGTGTTCATCTGATTTCCCTTGTAATTGGGGCTGGTCTATTAGCTCCAATTACAAGGTAAATTTATTTTGCTGGCTGCATAGCTGACCGATTCTCCCAGGACCCAGTTACTCCTGATCCCTCCCATCATATGATCACTGGGTCTGGAGGAGAAAGCACTGTAAGCAGATTCTCCCAGGACCCAGTTACTCCTGATCCCTCCCATCATATGATCACTGGGTCTGGAGGAGAATGCACTGTAAGCGTTTCCTATTTGTGTATACACAGAGCTTTATTGGGAAAGGCAGAAATTATACTGAACCACCTCTGTCTTCTCACTAGGGAGTCTGGCTGTGTTTGACAGAAAGCTCCCAACTACACCATCTGCAAGATCTCATGGAATACTATGAATGCCAAGATATTTTAGAACATCATCACAGCATATACCGTATAATGGACTACTTGGACATTTATAGTCTATGTACAGTCCATAAGTAGTTAAAAGCGTGCAAATCAAAATGAAATGTAAAGTAAGGTCATCTGCCCAACATGAGTTTCTCCTCGTGGTTTCCTCCTGGGGTAGCATCTACTAGCTTTTACAAATGTATTTTCTTTTTCCATAAAGGCTGAGGAAAAGCTTTTCTTGCTAAATGCAAGCTGTGTACAGAGTACTGCGTATTGTGTATGAGTCAATTAGATGTTTGTTCCCACTACCCTCTCACAGTATGCCTTTTCACGCTAAAGTAACATTCCTACATCTATGTGAAATGTCTGCATGCTACCCGATTTTATCGAATGACGCAAAGACCGATAGAGTTTCATGGATCTATTCAGACCTTCATTAAAATCACGAGACTCCTTGCATGTCTTATTGTGACACAATGTTTTGAGAATCAGACTAGGATAGACTCAATGGGTCTGTGTATTATCCTAGAACAGTATAAATGTACCCTAAGAATAAGTTATTGAAGTTGCATCTTTTGACTTCTTCCCCTTTTATCTTCTAATTACTTTGAAAAATTGTAGGAATTAAGCGTTACTTTCATCTGTGCTGTTCAGAATGTTCAGTGAAAAGTTGCTGGAGACACAAGATATTCCAACCACTTCACCGAACCATGTTGCCTTTTTACTGATGAAGTGGTTGGAATACCTGGAAACGCGCAGAATATAAACTGCATAAATCTTCTGTGTCCAGTATCCTCTCACAGAAAATTCTCAGCATCGCGGATAAAAGTCACGCTTATTTTCTATAATTCTTCAGTCTCGCCCCTTGAGTGACCTGCAGCAGCTCATATACTCTGAAATTGTTGTGCGCTACACATCCCAATCTGTGCGCACATAGCGCTCATCTATACACAAATGTGGTAGGTTATCACCCTATTGCATTCTCTTGCACCTTAAGGGGCCGTCACACGCGTCAATATCACGTGCAATCGGCACTAGAACCTAGAGAGGCCAAAAGGTTTTATTTTGGAACTGTTGGAGATTTTGCATTGGGGCCCACAAGCTTCAAGTTATGCCACTGTGTATAGGAGCACAGAGATAGCAGTTGCATTCTCTGGTGTTAAGGTTTGCACATATGCCCCTCTGCCATATTAAGGAGACATCCGACTTGTGAATGGGACATGATCACTGGGGGCCCTGTTACAGATTTTGCATTGGGAATCGATGTTACACTCTGTTTAATTTTGCAACCAGAATTACAGCAAATTCTAAAATATAATTGTATTCTATTATGTTGTTTCCAATTTTCAAATGGCTGTATAATGACTATAGAACAAAACATGATGTAATACAAGATCAGCAAAGAAGTAAATTGCTGCGTACACTTGATAGGTTCAGAAGTGCTAAAATAGCCTTATAATCACTTGCTTTTTTTCTGAAATCTCTGAGTCAAGCGGCCGTCACACGCACAGATATCTTGAACGATATCGCTTGAATGCGCGAGATGAAACATCGCTTGAACGATGTCTGTGCGTGTGACGGCAGGATACGACGAGCGATTCATGATCAAATCGCAAGATCGAGATCTGAGCCCCGGACCTCAGATCTTGCGATTAATGATTTGACGATCTGCCTCATCGTGGTGTATAACACCACGATGAGCGATCTCCCAGCGGCAGAGCCTATGCTGGGACATGGTAACTATGGTACACGTCGGGTTACTAAGCGATGCGCGGCGCCTAGTAACCCGATGTGTACCATAGTAACCAGCGAGATCGCGGATCCACATCGCTGGTGAGTCTGTCTGTGTGACATCTCACCAGCGATGTGAGCGATATTGTAAGCGATTGCGCGTGCACGTGATCGCTTACAATATCGCAAGAGATATCTTAGCGTGTGACGGCCGCTTCAGCTGCACTTGTTTTCAGAGTAAAATATCAGCTATAAACCAGTCAAAAATAAATATCTAATGAAGTCAAGTTTGTATTAAGCACAAGTTCACAATTTCTTACTTCATTGAGAATTTGATAGAATGATGCAGTGAACACATTATGCTGTGTGGTGAGAAAGCCAAAACAATGTCAATATATGTCACTGATAAAAATGATTCATGTTAAAACCAAATTCTTCTTTTTCTTCTGTGGACAAAGGCATTAAAATAGGTATATAAGAGATACTTGTGCATTGACTTGAGACCTTTATACATATGATACAGTGTCCCTATGAAGTAAAGTGGTTAGCCACTCTAGAAGTGCAGACATAAGCCAGTGCAAAAAGTACCGTACTTAAAAGGCACTCCCAAAAAAAGGGATGAGCCGGCACCTAAAATGTGTCTTCTAGCTATCTTTCCTTACTCCTAACCACTTTTGTGCCTTCTATATTATACAATTCCCAACAGTTTTCCCTATCTAGCTGAACCTAATTGTGTTTGTTTTGTTTTACTGTACTTCCTGAGACTTGTTGTTTGAGAGGAGTCTCCAACGTGACATCACAGAAAGCTGGGGCTGCACTCACTCCATCCAAAAACAGGACGTCATTGGAAGCGGCACTGCAATTACTCACTAATTTCTTCATTGCCTGCCCCTCTAAAAACATCCTGAATCCTGGGTGATGGATGCTGGGTGCAAGGTTAATGCAGTGGCAACAATATGCTCCTCTATCTGTCACCATTGCTTTTGTGAAAGACACTTGAGGGAGGTGCTAGAGGCTGTGGGCCAGCGCTGGTGTCACTCACTGCTTCTAGCACTGCCCCCTCTCAACATGTTTCACAGAAGCAAAGGCAGCAGTGGCAGAGTATTAATTTACCAAAATCCAAGATGTCTTCAGAGGGAGCAGCAATGTAAGAAACTAGTAATTAACTGCAGGGATGCCGCCCCATGATATCCAGTTGCAGAAGGGGAAATAGATGCTGCCAAGAGTGAGTGCAGCCCCAGCCTCCTATGACGAAATGTTTGAGACTCTTCTTAATCAAAACGTCACAGAAAATACTGTAAAAAAACATCTTTAGGGATTTGCTAGGTAGGAAAAAGTGTAGGGAATTGTATAATGTTGATAATTACAAATGTGGTTATGGGGTAAAGATTGATAGCACAGGTATACAAAATTTCGGTTTGGGAAAGTTGTTTTAAATCCAGTGACTGATTCCTATGTTTTATTATGCCTTGATTTCAGAAGAGACTTACTTATAATCACAACATATGGATTTTTCCTAAAGCGTTCATGAAACCATGTACAAATGAGATGAACAAGAAAAATGTTTCTTATAGCCAGAAATCTACACAATATTATATACCGTATATATTATATATATATATATATATATATACATACATATATATATATATATATATATATATATATATATATATATATATATATAGCAGTGAAAAAAGAAAGAAGCACTAGGAACAATTCACCTTGGGTGCAGTGTCCAGCAGTATTCAACTGTGCATAGTTACCAAAAATCAGACAGCACTCCTCATAGCACGTCTTGCCTTACTTTATTGGCCCATGTGTACTGAACGTTTCGGTTCAGAAGAACCTTCTTCCAGCAGTGTACAGCTCATACATTGTGACAGGTTTATATAGTGTGCCAGTCATTTGGTGTTATTACAGTCAATTATCAAAAAAGTGCCTTTTACAGTGGTTTACAACCTAATATTATTGCCATCAGCTATTATGAATTTTTCATCTCATTCATTAATATAAAGTGCCTTGTGCTTAATTAATCTTAATGTTACAGTGTATAACATATATACATTAATGTCTAAAGTGCCTACAGGTGCTTTAAATACAGTTAATATGTTCTTAATCATCAGACTCACCCATCACATGTATTATGTGTTACATCCCGGAGACCGGCGTCTTCCGGGTTCCCTGGGCATGCGCAGTAGTCCACCAATCAGTCTCAGTGCTATCTCCTACCAATCGCGCTGCTGTACGCGCGGTCATGTGGTACATCATCCAATGGCAGGTCAGCGCTTACATCATACATGCAGCGTCGCTGCCCTATGACGCTCCACACCTACATCTAGATCTCCGTCCTCCATTTTTACTAAGGGCCTTTGTTTGCCCATACTGTATAAACCGGCTATAGTGTCCGTATTTTTCAATAATATTGCCCCCTACAGTACCCGTTCGTGTACAATACGATACCCATTCCTTCTATTAGGTCACCGTGCGGAAAAACCCGCACAATTGCCTTACACACCTTCTCATTCAATGTGTTTTCCTTATTTTTATGACTATGAAAATTGTAGATTCACACTGAAGCCATCAAAACTATGAATTAGCACATGTGGAATTATTTACTTAACAAAACAGTGTGAAACAACTGAATGTATGTCTTATATTCTAGGTTCTTCAAAGTAGCCACCTTTTGCTTTGATTACTGCTTGCACACTCTTGGCATTCTCTTGATGAGCTTCAAGAGGTAGTCACCGGAAATGGTCTTCCAACAGTCTTGAAGGAGTTCCCAGAGATGCTTAGCACTTGTTGGCCCTTTTGCCTTCACTCTGCGGTCCAGCTCACCCCAAACCATCTCGATTGGGTTCAGGTCTGGTGGCTGTGGAGGCCAGGTCATCTGGCGTAGCACCCCATCACTCTCCTTCTTGGTCAAATAGCCCTTACACAGCCTGGAGGTGTGTTTGGGGTCATCATCCGGTTGAAAAAGAAATTATGGTCCAACTAAACGCAATCCGGATGGCATAGCATGCCGCTGCAAGATGCTGTCGTAGCTATGCTGGTTCAGTATGCCTTCAATTTTGAATAAATCCCCAACAGTGTCACCAGCAAAGCACCCCCACACCAACACACCTCCTCCTCCATGCTTCCCGATGGGAACCAGGCATATAGGGTCCATCCGTTCACCTTTTCTGCGTCGCACAAAGACACAGTGGTTGGAACCAAAGATCTGAAATTTGGACTCATCAGACCAAAGCACAGATTTCCACTGGTCTAATGTCCATTCCTTGTGTTCTTTAGCCCAAAGAAGTCTCTTCTGTTTGTTGCCTGTCCTTAGCAGTGGTTTCCTAGCAGCTATTTTACCATGAAGGCCTGCTGCACAAAGTCTCCTCTTTACAGTTGTTGTACAGATGTTTCTGCTGCTAGAACTCTGTATGGCATTGACCTGGTGTCTAATCTGAGCTGCTGTTAACCTGCGATTTCTGAGGCTGGTGACTCGGATGAACTTATCCTCCGCAGCAGAGGTGACTCCTGGTCTTCCTTTCCTCGGGCGGTCCTCATGTGAGCCAGTTTCTTTGTAGCGCTTGATGGTTTTTGCAACTGCACTTGGGGACACTTTCAAAGTTTTCTCAATTTTTCGGATTGACTGACCTTCATTTCTTAAAGTAATGATGACCACTCGTTTTTCTTTACTTAGCTGCTTTTTTCTTGCCATAATAAAAAGTCTAACAGTCTATATGTGCATATAGTGTAGTGTGTGTTACTGTGCTCCCCTATTTCTGCACTCTTCAGTGTCTAGTGTAGTTTTACTCCTCTTCTCAGTGATGACACTGCTCTTCCCGAGCATACACTAGGCTTTGTGAGCAGGACGCATCATTTACTAAGTAAGTCTATGGATCCTCATTCTTACTTATTTTGTAAAAGTGACTTTGGGTCACTCAGAACCCGATGTGACCCGGAGAGTCAGAAGAGTGGAGCCGTCACTGAGAAGCAGATTAGAACGGTGCTGGAACTCAAGAAAGCAGCAGTAAGTAAATTAATACATTCACACATTTCTCCACATATACAATGATTTAAAAAATACTAAACTTAATGGGAGTGCTTCTTTAAGATTTGAAGTTTGTTAAGTCAGAGGTAAATGAAAATATACAATGTCTGTAGACTTTTTCAAATCTGTAGATCATTCCTTACATTTTTACAGGTGAACAAAGCAGAGCTGATCAAAAATAAAGAGTTACAGTGCTCATCTGACTGTTCCTAGCTTAAAGCTAAAGCCTCATAAATTGCCTTTATAGGTATCTACAGTAGAATTAGGATTTATATTTTCAGAAATCTCTACATATTTGGCCATATGCAGTCTGACACAGGTGAAGCTGCAAATCAGGGGCGGACCTACCGTGGTGCAGCTGGTTCAGCTGCACCAGGGCCCCGACCGGCTAGGGGGCCCCTCAAGCCTGCAGGGGGTCCCCCAGCCGACCCCCGTAACCCGATGCCAGAGGAGAGGAGGGTCAGGCTCCCAGGAATGCATATGCCGGCCCCTCGCCGCCAGCCGCCAGCACAGCTTCCCCTTTCCCCCCCGGTCCTCGCCAGCACCCTCTCCACCCGCTCCTCAGCATGGCTGCACCAGGGCCCTCCGGGCTATAGGTCTGCCACTGCTGCAAATACACATTAGAAATAATGGTACTACTATAAAACAAAAAGATAATTTAGGAATGACAGTACTAGAACCTGATTATTTTTATTATTATGTATAGTACCATTAATTCCATGATGCTGTACATGAAAAGGTTTTCATACAAAAAAACAACTGTAGGTTACAGTGAACAAATTAAAAATATCAGACTGGGACAGAGGGGAGAGGATCCCGCCATCACAAACTTACGTTCTGTAAGATGATGGGGAGGACACAGGAGGTTGTGGGTTGCGGCAGCTCCAGTGGAGAGATGGCTGTGTGGAGGTGGTGGTGGTGAGGTGGCCTCTCCAGTGGTTTAATCATTATTCCAGTGACCTTTATTGAGGTCATAAGAAATTTTGCAAAAACAGTCTGAAAATAATAATTCCACTTTCACTAGTGTTATATAGCCACTATAGATTTTGACCCTTTACTAACTGAGGTTGGGAGAAGGTAAATTTAAATCATCTAGCATCATCCGACATGGCATACACAAAATAATTAATAGCACTGGATTTTTTAACTGCAATAATAAACTTTCTTGTTTATTTTCTCCTCAATACATAGACCTTGAATCATTAAATCACCATCAAATACTGGAAAAATATTAGAATCTGAGAGCTTCAGTGTTTGATACCTTTTAATGGCTAACTGAAAAGATGGTAAACAAAGCAAGCTTTCGAGACACTATGGCCTCTTCATCAGGCTAATAATGACACAAATTCATTTTTAGGGTATTTGCTCATTTGTTGCTTTTTGCTGTGTTTTCATTATGAGGCCAGTGTGAATTCGCGCCACTGCAGAGTTTCACCTTAGTTCCAGCCCTGATTTTATTTATTCATGTTTTGTTGCAGTCCTGCAATCATAGGTGTGGACTATCTCTGAGCTGGACATGATATAATGTGTGACGTCTCATGGCATGGTATGCTCTGTTGGGGCCCGGTTCCTACTTCATTCTGCCCTTGTTCCACATCGCTGACAGGTGACAGTGTATTAGTACTACTGTAGGCTGGGACTGTCCCGATGGGGTCACCGTGTCGTGGTGGGACAGCTTACGCATTTATATGAGCATATCTATGTCACTAAGTACCCTGATTATGTTTTTTGCACTATAGCATTTTAACTTTTTTCATTTTTAGGGTATTTGCTTCATTTGTCGCTTTTTGTTTTGTTTTTCATTATGAGGCCAGTGTGAACTCGCGCCACTGCAGAGTATCACCTTAGTTCCAGCCCTGATTATATTTATCCAATTTCATGTAGTAGCGTGTGTCCATCAGTTGTCTGTTTGCTTCCTTCAGGTAGTCAGATTTGTTCATCATGACTATTGCATCACCCTTCTGTGTGTGTCTTCAGAATTTGTGTCATTACTAGCCTGATGAAGAGGCTATAGCGTCTCGAAAGCTTGCTATGTTACCATCTTTTCAGTTAGCCATTAAAAGGTATCAACCACTGAGGACTCTCAATTCTAATATTTTTCTATCTACTGGCTAACAGAGTATAACATTTTTTATTTCATCAAATACTGCTATTTTGTGTGCTACCTTTAGTAATTTATGGGTCACAAATCCAATAAGGAGGGTGCACTTCTACACTCCAGTATGGACTGGAGAATATTTTGTTTTATAACTCCTGCCACATTTGTGGTGGAAATCGATGAAGCAATCTTCTTGCCATGCTCTTCCACACCCTGCCTAAATTTTATTTTAGTCATTTCAGAATTTTGCGCTACAGTTCTGACACAAATTGTTTTAATGTTGTTTTTCCTCTTATGTATTTTCTAAGACACTTTTTTACTTTAAGTGGTTGTCTATTAGTCAGACACCCCCTTATCAATTTTCATGTTTTTTTTTACCAGTAAAATAATACTTATGCTTATCTCTGGTGCTAGTGCACTCCAGCGATCCTTTGGGATTGTGGGACCATGTTATGTCATGCGATTTCTGTAGCCAGTCAGTGCTGGCTTCACTCTCCATTCCTTCAGACAATTCAAGACATCTGGAGGAAGTGAGCAAGTAGCCACAGCTCTCATTTCTCCTAGATTTTTTATTACGTGAGGAGAGTGAAGCCAACGCTCATTGATCGTAAGGATTGGGTGACATAAAAATGTCACACGATCCCAGGAGAGGCAGTGCCGACACCACTGGAATGGTGCCGAAACTGGAGGTTAGTAGATTATTTTACTGAGGGGAAACATTGGTATTGAGGAAGCGTTGTCCAAGCAGTGGGTAATCCCAACTATAGGTACCTTCACAATTTTCCCTGAGTTTATCATGATACAGACTAAACTGAACCATTTTAATAATAAAGCAACTGTCATGATAGTCTTTAGAAGCATTTAGGAATATCAAAAGCTCAAATTATTAAAAAATACATGCCCGCATTAATTGAAATTGTGTAACAGTCAGATTGTCCATGTTGTCCATGATGACCAATCAGAACTCAGTTTTCATTTTTCCAAGTCAGTTTAAGAAATAAATGGTGAGCTTTGATTGGTTGCTCATTGAAGTCAAAGACAGTCTTATATGAAGCTAAGATTAGCAACCAGTTAGATATCAGCCAGCTTTCAATTTTCCAGAGACGTTTGTTAGGAGGTTTGAAGACTAGAAATGAGTGAACCTTTGGAAGTTCGAATTTCGTTCATATTAAAAAATTAAACAACTTTACTATTTAGATTTGATAGTTGCGTTGTAAATAAATATTACAATCTATATGTTTACATGACTTTGTTGCCACTATGAGGGGTGGGGGGGACCCCCAAAATATTTCCTGCATCGGGGCCCACTACAGTCTGGGTCCGCCCCTGACACAGACTATAAGTCTTAAACACAAATGCAATGTATATAAATATAATTAAAGTCCCACAGTGATCAGAAGCACACAAATGTTAAAGTGGTGCAAAGGCCATGAAAGGCAGAGTTCATTAAGGCCTTTACGTTGAATCTCCAAAGGCTGCATGCATGTCCAGTAGTGGGAAAACAAATGGCGCAAAACGTGGGAAGGGGAAATATAACTTTAACAAAAACAAGGTCTTAGTCAAGGAAGAACTGAAAAAAAACAACTAAAAAATGTCATTCTCTAGCCAAAATGCCAAATAAGGGATGGGTCATCAACCTAACAAGATGCCTTTTTAGGAAAGTCCAGTGTACTTGGTGTACAACCACTTTTGCAGCATTTACAGCCTTGCCCGGGCTGAAGGTTGGTGTTGGTGATGGCAATCCCCTACAGGACAGTCTCAGTGGGGTCGCAGGGGCTATTCCTGCCAGGGTATTCTCTACCACCATCTGTATCCCCAGCATACTCCATTCATGGCCATGGAAAAGATGGAGGAACTAGAGGATGACCACACCCTATAGAACAGATAGGACCAACTTGGGGAATACCGACACAGACCCTCTGGGTTTGGTGCAGCTGGCTGGCCAACTAAGAGAGACATGGGCTGCACCTATTGCCACATTCTCTCCAGTTTGACCCCCTCCTGTCACTTTGTAAAATAGTTGGTGGTGCCAACCCAACTTATGCCAACCATCAACCACCCCTTGCTGCCCCACACCTTCATGAAAGTGATCTCCTCCCCGTAAAGATGGTGTGCAGTCTCTCCGGATTCTAAAAACCGGTAGTGTGAAACCAGCCTTAATGACACTTCTTAAAGGAATTGTCTGATCTTGACCTGAAAGTCTATACTCACTCTGCGACAGTAGACTTGTGAATCCTCACATCGTGCATATGTGGCCATATGTAGCGCCCTGCCATTACAGGTAGCCATAGATCTACCTAAAACATGGATGGATTTCCACTGTGGGTACCCAAACTCATACAACATCTTCCACCCCAGACCTGTAGGGGGAGCCCCACTTGCTGCCTTAAGCGAGATTCCCTATAAATACCGGTGCTGGGGGCGGAGTTAGTCAGAGTGTGCAGTCACTAGGAGAACTGTGAAGACATCCTGGTGTGTCAGAGCTGTGCTAGGCCCAAGCCAGTCGACAACGAAACAGTTACTCAGCCTAGCCAGTGCAGGGACCTAAGAGTGAGGTCGAGTGCAAGGCGAGAGGAACAAAGTAGCAGCAGGCTGGGGGCAGAGGAGCCATACTGGTTCACCCAAGAAAGATTCCCGGACACTGGTGTCCGAGTCTGCAGGAGAGCATTTAGCCCAGCAGAAACACTGGTTCACCAAATAGATTTCAGTCTCCCAGACACCTGTACAGCAACCAAGAAGGGAGCCAGGCACTGCAGGAGAAGACATAGGGTAGTCCACCCCATGGTTTCCCACCACACAACACAGTGACAGAGACACAGAGGAGGTCAGGCCTAGTTTAAATGGGACAGAGGTTTCACCAGGGAAAAGTGACAAGGAGGCCTTATACTCACTCACTGTGGAGATCCAGAAGTGTTTCCCATCCACCGGAGTGTACCCTGGACCGTGCCTGCAATACTACCAGTAAAGGTACAGAAACGATCCACAGTGTGTGTGTCAGTTTGCCCATCTCTAGACCCGTCCAGCTCAAAGACAGTAGCAGCAGTCCAGCTGCCTAGCCACCTCCTTGGGCAAAATCCCCAACCATCTCTTCAGAATCCTGGCGCCCCAGCTCTGCCTGTGGGGAGCTATACCATCCAGCTGTCCGACCATCATTCCCGGAGGCCCACGGCAGAGCTGGTGCCATCACCAGAAACCACAGGTGGCGTCACGAGACTCTTATTATTTCTCCACTTAATTTTCCCCTTTTTAACAAGTGACCCCAGGGTACGAGTCTGGGCAGGCCACCGGTGACATCCACTGCAACAGTAAAACGCCAGATCCCGAGTTCCCGCAGACCCCTGGGCGGGTCACATACTGTGCACTGGAAGGATTCCCCAGTCCCAGCGCCGGAAGTGGGTGGTCATGTGGTTGCAAGTATTACATAAACATACTCCCAGTTACATTCTAACTAAATAAGCAGTGAAGATAGGATCCAGTGCCTGGTAGGAATCAAAAGAAGTGAGTAAAATCTTCAAAATTTTATTGAAATGATTAAAATTCCTTTACACAGCAATGTCCTAAGGAGTAGTTACTCTCAAATAGACAGCATAATTATATAATCCAACACGTTTTGGTCAATGCCTTTACCATGGATTTGATTACATAATTATGCTGGATCCTATGTTTAAAGCTTAAATTTCCTCCCTGCTTGGACCTGGGCAGCTCTGTGCGCCAAGCGTGGATCCTCCTTACTTCTTCAAGCAAGCCACTGATGATTATAGTCTGCAAAGAGCCCTTACTCATAATGCCAAACGGGTAACATGGTCGTCGTGAAGACCCATACAGTGAGTGTACCTTGAGAGCTGCTTGTCTTTGATACATTTTGTCCAATGGTGCTGATTTATTGCCCTCAGGGCTATGAGGGTACTCAGGACCGATCCTTATTCTCTGCTTACAGGGGGATGTCACAGTGGTGGCCGTGGACCGTTTCCGTGGACCGGGAGGGACCGCAATTAAAAAGGGAAAAAAATAAAAATACAAATATAAGAGTTTGTCCACCGCTGCTGATCTCAGCTTCAGGGGATGATTTTGGGATGCAGCAGGATGATAAACCCTCCACAGGCAGGGCTAGGATGATCCCTGAACTGGTGATAATAATTGTTATTGGCGTTGATGGGGGTGCAGGAAATAGCTCAAACAATGATGCGGAGACACAAAGTAACAGTCTTTTCTTTTCCTTTAATGGTGGAACTCAGGTAGTACCGGGTACTGTTTCTAAAGTTCACGGGGTCCGGAGCTTGGAGGTAATTTTAGGTTTTCACGCCAGGCAAGTCCTGAGGCTTTCCTTTTAGATTGTGTCCGTTGGGCCCTGGCTGTATAAAGCAATGCTGTGACCCTCTCTGTTCTGTACTAGCTGTAGGACAAGCAGAGTGAACCCTTCTCTTGGCTGTATTTCTGCTTAGCTCTCCTGGGCTGTGTAGTGTGGCTGTGTCTCTTTAGCTTTGCAGTGAACGGGGCGGTGTATAACTATCTGTTCTCCGGATTTCGCCCCTGGGTGTATAATCCCTTACGATCTTGGTCTCCGGTGACCGTACTATACTTAATTCTGGGCTTGCTGGCACTACTACCACTCCCAGATCTTCCCTCTCTCCTCCTCAGGCCCTCACTATGAGCTCCACACACTGTCAGTTTCCTTGGACCGGCCTAACACGGCTCCTGTCCCCAAGATCACTTTCCTCTCCTCCTTCTGCTCTGCTCAACTGTTACCTCAGCTCTCCTGACAGGAACTGACTAGCTCCGCCCCCTGCATCTGCATATCTAGGGGACCTCTACTGACATCAGCAACTGACCTGACCTCAGCTGTTAGAGCTCCCCCTACAGGCCTAGGTTGGTGACTCACCGTGGCCGGGACTCCGGTTGACAGACGTTTGCTTCTTCCTCCTTGTCACGGATGGACCGCGCCTGCCGGTAGTGGGGCCCAGTGGTACAGATCAAAAAGAGAGACGTCGTTAGTGGAACAGATTAAGGGGTTAATTTGTCGTGACGCCACCTATGAGAGTTCCGGTAACTTTACCGGCGCTGCGGGGCCTCCGGGGGATGGAATGCAGCAAGATGGAACGCTCCCCACAGGCTGAGCCGTGATCCCCTGAGCCAGAAGCTGCGCAAGATGTTCTGAGGCAGCTGCGGTTACCTTAGCATGCGGATAAAGAGTTCATAAGAAGGCACGGACACTGTAAGTCTCTGTAACGGGTTCTTTACTGTAACCAGCAGGCAGTACATGGTATACAGTTAAGGGTAGTGGACCAGGTGGATTCAGCAATGACCAGTCTTTCTCAGAGATCCACGGTGTTCCTCCATTCTAACTAATTGAGTTGCCTTTGTCGCCCAGGAATGCCAGATCGGGTACAAGGAGGCTGCTTGAGTGCCCTATCCGGGGTATACGTTCCGGATGCTTTGGGGAGCCTTGGGTCCTTTGGTGGGTACACTGCTGGCTAGACGACTGTGTATGGCGGTGGTGGGGTGCTCCTGTAAAGCGGACCCTCCACTCCTCTGGTTCGCATAGTAGAGCTGAACTACTGCTAGCTTCGGTACCAGCAAACCGGCTGTAGATGGGCACGGGATGTTTTTGGACCCGCATGTTGATGCCCGATGATCGGTTGGTAATGCACCGGGAATAGGGGTGCTCAATCGGGGTGATGACAGGGAGATGGGCCAGGGATTTGGCCAGGGGGCCGCACGGAACTGTGCAACCCCCTCTCCTAGGTTGCAGAGCTGGAGATCTTGCTTCCTTCTCCTACGTTGCTGTTACTCCTTCTCCTCACACTCTACCACTACACTCCGCCCACCAGGACCTGATTGGCCCTCTATGCTAGGTGATGCATGTAGGGTATGGATCTCTGAGTTAACTGTGTGACTGCCGAGTCTGAGAATATTGCTGCTGCAGTTTTGGCTGCAATACCCTCTTGTGACGCACTCGTTGTGGGGCGCCACATTGGGATATGTTATATTTGTGCTTCACCTGATGGATGCCTTGCCTCCAAGCTTGTAATGTGATTACTGGACCCCGGGGCGCCACACTTACGATATCGGCTTGCGGTTCTCTGCCTTAAGGGGTAGTGGCACCGCATGTGAATCCCTGGCCAGGACTACTTATAAGAGATTAACAGCAACTATACTCCCTTTCTGGTATATGTAACATGCCCCTCCAGTGCCTTAGCAAACTCGGAACCAGGCTTTTTTGAGGCTTCATCACGGGGATAACAGGAACCGAGACCCGGCTCCATGACCATGGCGGTGTCATTAAAAGTTCAGTGTGGGTGGTTCTCTATCTTAGGGATAGGGATATGACATGGAGAGTTCATTCTGGGCAGGGATGACTGGACCTGGATACCTATTAATTTATATGTGACGCCACCCGCAGGTTGCGGCTATAAATGGCCGCCGCTGCTCGACAGTCTTCCTAGGGGTCGATGGTTGGGAGGCAGCAATGTTCTTAAGCCCTCTACGGGTAGGGCTGACCCCTAAGGTGGCCAAAGATACCTCAGTGAGTTGGTAGTTGTGTTTCTGGTGCTTTAGATGCGTTAAGAAAGTTCACAGACACAGCGGGTTGCAGTCTTCAGGTCTTTTACTCACAGTCTTAGTGCAGCAGCCCACTGAGCACTGGGTTCTCGGAGGCAGGGATCCAGCTACTCACTGGTAGTAAGATGGTACGTAACCGGCACCCCTTCTCTGTCCTTTCCAGGTCGTCTCACACAGCGCTTGCATCGCCTGTCCTGCCTTGCGCCTCGCCACACAGAGCTCTGAGCCAGTGACTGTGGGCTTTTCTTAGGGGATTAGAAAAAATCCCTGGCACACTCAGAGTTGAGAAAGAGGCAATTTGTTTCTTTCTAGAATTTTTTATTTTTTGTAATTCATGAGAAATCAGACGTTTCGGCCCAACACGAGCCTTCATCAAGTGACTCTGTACAGATACAAATCAAAATAAAGTAAAAATTCATACATTGTTTTGGTGTATAATACATTCTTTTGTCAAAGGCCGGGTGATGTTTGGTCTGTGCGTGTTCGTGATGGCGATGACGTGAGAGGTAATTATCTTGTGCAGGTGACATGAGTAGAGGTGATCTGAAAAAGTGTTATTCAAGTGGTGTGTGATTATAGAAAAAGGAAGAAAAAGAAGAAGAAAGAGAAAAAGGAGAGCAAAATAGCATCAAGAAGAACTATATAGACTAAGGGTTGTCTAAACTAGGATTGTAGATAACCAAAGTATATACCTCATATAGTGGTTATCACTATATGAGGTATATACTTTGGTTATCTACAATCCTATTTTGATTTGTATCTGTACAGAGTCACTTGATGAAGGCTCGTGTTGGGCCGAAACATCTGATTTCTCATGAATTACAAAAAATAAAAAATTCTAGAAAGAAACAAATTGCCTCTTTCTCAACTCTGAGTGTGCCAGGGATTTTTTCTAATTTGGTTATTTCCCCTGTTTCCTTGAGCACCTCTCTACAAAACAGTAGAGCCAGCCTCTATCCATATTTGTTTCTTAGGGGATTAACCTGCAGTGTCTCCCCTTACCCTACGGTTGCCACTAGGGATGGGCGAATCCTGAAATATTCGGAATCGCTGGACTCTAACGAGTCCGGGTCCGAGACTCGGTACTCGTTGCGAGTCCAGCGAGTCTGAATAGTAACCTGTACTTTTGCAGTGTATCTATACAGATACACTACAAAAGTACCCTAAAAGTTAATCTAAGGGGTTAAAAACAATAAACATTCATACTCACCTTCTGTGGGGCCTGTACCTTATGAAGACCTCCGAACGTCACAAGACCTCAGATCACCGGGAGAAGATGGGCTGAAGGGCCTGTGAGATTTCAGCCAAACAGCATGCAGCTAGCGGTCACATGGGTTTGTCACGTGGCCGCACTGCCAGCCAATGAGCGATCTGGCCAATCTGATTGGCTGGCAGTGTGGCCACGTGACAAACCCATATGACCGCTAGCCGCATGCTGTTTGGCTGAAATCTCACAGGTCCTTCAGCTCATCTTCTCCCGGTGATCTGAGGTCTTGTGACGTCCGGAGGTTTTCGGTACCGGTCCCGATACATAAGGTACAGGCCTCACAGAAGGTGAGTATGAATGTTTATTGTTTTTAACCCCTTACATTAACTTTTAGGGTACTTTTGTAGTGTATCTGTATAGATACACTGCAAAAGTACAGGGACTCACTACCCCCGAGTAATACCTAAGGAAACTCGGAGAGTAGCGAGTCCCCCGAGTCCGCTACTATTCGGGCGAGTCCCGAATAGTAGCGAGCAGATTCGCCCATCCCTAGTTGCCACCTTTTCAGCAGATGTGTGCGGTTGTCAATTGTGTCACCTTGGAAGTGTTACATGGCCTGCGGGTTGCTAGCTGAGCCTGGTCTTCTCCAATAATCTTTTGGGTTCCTGGTGCCCCTTGTACCCTAGTCCCTCCACTTGCCTGCGCCTGACAATGGATATGAGACGCACGGAAGAATTGCTGACTTCCCGTGCCTCTGGAACCCCCTCTTCCTACTGGAGCCACTTGGGTGATGTTCTGCTCTAGGGTTTGGCCGTAGGATGAGCTCACACTTGCTCTAGTCCTCTGGACACTTCTCAGGCGTATGTTCTCTAGCTCTCTAGCTTCCCTCCAACTCAACCTTGGTGTTCAATGGCCTTTCCTCAGCTGTTCTACCACCCTCCTCAGCTGGTCCCTCTCTTCTGTTCAACTGTCTTTTCCTAACTGTCGTCTCCCATGTTCTAGATGTTTCTTGCTCTTTTATACCCTCTGTCACGTGTCCCACGTCATCTATACGTGTTCTTCCTGACCTCACTCCTCCCAGGTGCTCCGTCGAACTACTTCCTTCACCACCCAACTCCACTACAATCATTCCTTGTGTGATCTGGGTGTCCCGGTACCGGTCTGTATCCCCCCCCCCCTTACCAGTGAGAGGGATACTACATCCTAACAGAGGTGCAGTACCACTGTGATGACTGGATCTGCAGGGGCACCACATATGCAGGATTGTCCTGTTGGATATGTGAAATACACTAAAAAGCCACATACTGGGGCTCTAAGCATTTTCTATGCAGCTTATAGAAAGTTGATGAGTGTGTTAGCTGAATAGTTTTTCTTTTTTCTCAACTAGATAAGCATGGCCTAGCAGTCAGGTATGGTGTTCTGGCTCCTCATCGGGTCGCCCTTCTCTGGCCATGAGGAGCGGAGTGTCACCATCAAGGACAGAGCTTGTGCCGGTGACCGCTCTGACCATGTACATCGTGTTAGGTGTATCTGGATGTGGCCGGGAGGCAGGATGCTGCTGCTCCCAGTGATGGTGCTACTCAGGGGTCCTTGGGGACCGAGTTTCCTAGTGTTGGCTATTACCAGAGGATATGGGTAGATATTTCTGCTGGGACAGTCAGATGCTGGGAGGTTCCCTGCACTTAACTCTCCTCCTCTCCTTCTGTCATTCTGTGTGCAGATGGTGGGGAGTGGGCATTGCCTCAGCAGGCCACTTGACTGCTGGGACGCAGTTTTAAAAGTGCTTACTTGCTGATTATTTTAGTTATGTTGGGTGGTTAGGTCACTGCATGTGCTCTGAGGTTTACTGCTGTGTTTAGCTCTTTCTTTTGTTCCTGCTATATTTCAGGTTCCTCATTTGGTTTATGCTGTGACTTCTTTTTCTTTCTTTGCTATTTCTTTTGTGTTTGCTTCCGGTGTGTTTGATCTTGCTACTGCCGTGTGTCCAGTCACTAGATGCCGTGCTGTTCACTGCCTGGAGCAGGCTCTGCTTAAGTCCCCCTCACCAGGACCATTGGGTGGTTGAAGAGTATCCACTCCCTCAAGGGTACGCAGCAGCGCGTCGACTTGTGTCGGGCCCCTCGGGACGGGGGTACTCGGTACCGGACCGGATAGTGCCGGGGAAGTCACGGGTGGCTTGGTCCGGACCGTGTCCCGGGCTCGGCAAATAAAGGGGGATTATTTACAGGGGAAAATGTCACTCGTGACGCCACCCACTTGATGCTGCCAGTGATGAGGGCCGCCGCTGCTGCAGAACCTCCGGGGGTGATGGAGTGGTAGCGGAGATGTTATAGTTCCAGTGGGAAGAACTGTATCCCCGGGGCAGTAAGGGTTAAGGGTTGTGGAATTGTCCAGGACACTTACTTTACAGACGCTGCAGGATCTCTCTTCCTTGCTGGTGCTGACAGGCTTGAAGCTCTGCAGGTGGGAATCTGCTGCAACCTGTATGGGAGGAATGGTCTGCAGATAGACTGACATGAGAGGCCAATTCAGGGTTTTCCGTGTCTTTTACTCTCACTTCTTCAAGCAGTTTACAAGTCAGTTGCAGTTTTTACAGTTCAAGCACAGTTCTCAATACACGGGCACTCTCTCCCTCTCCGGGTTCCCTTTGCTCTGCAGCCAGGCCTCTCTCTCTGTGACCCCTCACACAGTCTTTAGTGTCCTTTCCGGGCTGTCTACGGTTTCCGTCTGTACGGGTTGTGTGTGGTGCGCTGGACAGTATGGCGGTGACTCGGACCCCTCGTGGGCCCTCCTGGTTGTCACTGAGCTGCCTGTCCTTTGGGTTGGGGACCCTAACGTGGAGCTGTGGTCCCCCGTCGTGTTGTTTGGGGATCCCGGGTAAACTGCGGTCCCCTCTAGAGCCGACACTCTACTCAGCCCAGCCTCCAGCAGTCCTCCAGCACGAGGCTCTGCCAGGCTCCTTCTCTCTGTTCCTCTCGGTATACTAGGAGGGCTACTCCGCCTGCAGTCAGTGGCTTTAGCTCCTGTCTAGGGCACGGGTTCCACCGTCCCTCTCTGTTGTGTCACACTTCTGGTGTCATCAGCGTCGGACGGGCTTTCTCTCCCCTCTGGCTCACACTGGCTCAGTACGGATTCTGCGCTCCTACCCTTGCACTCACAGAATGTGTGTAAGTCTTTCTGTCTTTGCAGCTCGGCACCCTGGGCCTACTAACTTCCTTCACTCCTCCCCCTCACTATATACTGTCAAGTCACCTGACTACGTGTTTGCCCAACCCACTCCTGATCCACCACCCCTCAATCTCATAGAGTTCTAATCTCAGGGCTGGATGTTAACTCCTTCTACACGTGGGTTGTGTGGGCTGTGAGGGTGTTGTTGTGCAACAATGTCCTACCTGCCTGGCTGCAGTTCCCTTTGTGGCCTCCTGGACGCAGGGGCGCCACACTTGCACCAAGTGAAACCGACACACTGCATTTTCTGGCATGCAGTTGGTCAAACTGCCATCACCCTACGTTACACTCGCTCAATGCAAGTGTATGAGTGAGGTTGGAAACAGTGTAATTGTAATGTGGCCAGATAAATGCATATTGCATACTTATGGTCACATGACCAGCCCTGGGACTGGAGAATCATCTCCGTGTGCGCGATTTGAAGATGCACAAATCTAAAGTAACATAGAGTGACTGCAGACATATACTTTAAGACCTGACAACTCCACTAATGCAAAAATGCAGATTGACAGGAGTCAAATAACTGACACTTCACCCTTCAGCTATATATAAACAGTGGTACCTTTACAGTCTATCAGGGGACAACCCTGTTAATGGTCATTCATCTGAAAGGCCTGCAGACCCTACAGTGTCCTAGCAACAGGAAAAGGAAACTTTTACCTGGAAAATCAGCTGTTTGTGAGGGGCCTAGAAAAGAGATCACTCCTGAGATCAACCAGATTTCCTGACCACAGGTAGGAAAAGCTGACATATTACAGTAAAATATTGTTGACCTCCATGTATGGCAACAAGAGGTCTGTAGACATTTTTCTCAGGACTTGACCCACTATTAAGGCTAGTAGCATACTTCACATTGCGCAGGCTCGATTTTATTATTTGCAGTACCTACCTATGTACACAGCTTATACAGCAATTATGACAGCTTTACCATCCATGTCAGAGCTAGTACAGTATCTATATCTTCAGGTGTGGTTCATTTACTATCCCACAACTGTTTGTTTAGTGACACTGCATATTACTGCACGGCGTATTTTCGACTAAGTCTATGAAGTTTCAAAGTCTCCTGTCTATGGAAGGACAGGAAACGTCCTGACTCTAGTGGTCTGAGGTTTCTGAGTTTTCAGTTACAGTTTCACTAATTACGGTACTATGCGCACTAATATAGTTCAGAAATAAACCACACATTTTATGTATTTTGTTTTACACAGAGAACAGACTGAGGAAATGCAAAGGTTTCCGTAAGTAGCTGCTATCAGACTGTGTGGGTTGAGTAAAATAACCAATCAAATGAAACAGATATTATTAGTTAGTCACAGTCTTAGATCACACTGACATTAAAAAAAAAACCTAACATGAGATAAAAAAATTAAAAATGTGGTCCCACATATCTATGTTTAGTAATTGTGCACATTTTTCTCTTTCTAGTTCGGGTTTTGTGATTGTGAGCCTGACACTACTGTCTGACAACTAGTTCCTGTTAAAGGGAAATCATCATCAGAAAATGACCCACTGTTTAAATCAGGTTTTTA
The DNA here is from genome assembly GCA_033576535.1 of Allobates femoralis. Lineage (NCBI taxonomy): Eukaryota > Metazoa > Chordata > Amphibia > Anura > Aromobatidae > Allobates > Allobates femoralis. The sequence continues at coordinate 456,062,054 of JARQOC010000005.1, read as the reverse complement.
CGATAAATGTAAGTTATTGTTTTATTTTTCATTGCTGGTATTGTTTTTTTTATATGACCATCTATATTAAACAACAAAATTACTAATCTTGCAATTTTGACAGTTGCCACTCTGACTATTTTGCTTCACACTTCTTGTCGCTTAGGGAAGAGTCAGATACCCTTTAATCATATATGAAAACATAAGGTAAATCTAGCTATTAAAGGAACTCTGTCAGGTCATTTATAAGTATGACATAAATAGTACCCATGAATAGTGCCTGGGCAGCCCATTCAGAATATGCATAAATCATTACTCTGCTTTTGTAGTTTTCTTGCTATAAACACCTTCACACCCAGCAGGCAGCTATCTTCAGCAGTAAAAGTAATTGACCAGACTAGTGAATAGTCTGCAGTATGTAAATGTTCATTTATTATTCACTCCTTCTCAAGCAGCTTATTCCCTCCTTACCCCTGTGCTCTGCCTCATTTCCGGTTTAATTTTCATTTTGTTGTCCTGTATGGTGCTTGTGATGAGGAGAGGGAGGGAGAGATGGTAGGCATATACCATATAGCTCATCTAGGTAAGGCAATCTCCTTCATTAGTCTCTCTGATCAGAAGCTGTGCTGAAATTCTGTTTGTTTACTTGAACATTTGTTTTGCTGCATACAAGGAGAGCAGAGAGGAGGATACAGCTCCCCAATGTGAGTGACTTCTACTGAACTTTGCTTCTGTGCAGTGCAGTGATGCATAAATATTCATTCCTTGTGGAGTGTGCAGCAGAGAACTAAGTGATCCTTCCCTGTGATTGACAGATGGAATGAATATTTTTATTGCAGTTTACAGATGATAGGGGGAGTATAAACAAAAGAAATATGTGAATAGAAAGAGCTTCACCAGAGGAATTAGAAAATGACCGCAGTTACATATGGATTTTTGACCTGACCGATTCCCTTTAAGTTGGGTTGGCACCAACTGACTTGTGTAATTAAAAGACTCTGGGGCATGGCTTAACCATGGGAGAGTGAGGACGCACCTTTACTTGCTCCCAGGTCCGAACACTATCCCAGCACATCACTGACCATAATACTCACGGAGCCATGAGTAGCAGAAAGATCAGAGGAGGCCGGGGACGTGGTGCACAGCCTATGGGGTCCCCGGATGCCTCGATCCGCCGTTATTTCCCCGGTGGCAGTGCCAAGGGCTCGGCTGCCACGAGGAGCTCCAAGATGGCCGGAGGGGGCAGGCGCTCTGCAGCCGTGACATTAGACTCTCTCCGCGCTCCCTCGCTGCACAGAGAACGCAGCAGATACGGAATCCCCTGACCCCCACCAGAGGATCCATCACTGGAACTGACTCTCCAAGTAAGCAAACAGCAAGGGGCATGGCAGCAGGGGTACAGCGGACCCCAGACGGTGCAGGAGAGCTGTCCTGGAGGCATATGCAGGAGGGAGAAGAGACACCAGAGGGGCAACTGGAGGGAGAGAAGTCGGCTCCACAGGCACAAGGGCAGAGGGATCACCAGGGACAGAGCCCTGAAAGCATGCATACTCAAGCCAGAGAGCTGGAGAGGTCCTTGTGTCACCATACCAAGGGACAGAGTGCGTGTCTAGAGAGGTGAGCCCCTTTACCACACGTGCTGAGAGCTACGCTTTTACTGTTTCATCATATAGGGCCGCTGCCCCAGGAGACATAGGGCCACAGCATATAGCTCAGAGTCAGAGTGTGCTGGGTAATCTCAGTGAATTACGTGCTAGAATGACTGCCATCCCCACAAGAGAGGACTTGAAGGCTTATATCATAAGGTTGGAGCAAGCCTACAAGTTTGAGCTGGTTAGTGTGCGCGGCGAGGTTGAAAGAGTAGACATACAAGGCCAGGAGCACTCTGCCAGACTCCGAGCATTGGAGGAGACCTTCCGAGCCCAACAACAGCTCATTGAAAGGCAGTTCCATCAGATCCACTACTTGGTTGAGGCAATGGATGACGAGAGAAATCGTGGAAGGAGGAATAATATCAGGGTAATAGGCCTCCCAGAAACCGTGGAATCTAGAGATCTCTCCCAGGCCCTGCAGACCATCTTCAATGAGATTTTGGGAGAGCATTCCCATAGAGTTATTGAACTGGACAAAGCACATAGGGCTTTGGGCCCCAGATCCAGTGATCCTAGCCAACCTAGAGATGTTATATGCCGTATCCCTAAGTACATCATCAAGGATGCAATTATGAGTAAAATTCGGTAAGGGGCCAGGACCAAATTCCAAGGCGTTGACATTCTTAATTTGCCTGATCTGTCCTGGCTGACTCTTCAGAAGAGAAAGGCCCTGTGCCCCTACTGGATCTGGTGCGGGAAAATGACATTCCTTAAAGTTGGGGATTCCCTTACCAGCCTCCAAGTGAGATGGGGTGGGCGATGCATGTCGCACCCCACCTGAGGTCCCTAATTTCCTGGCTGCATTGGCGCTCCCCCTGGTGAAGATTTACGATTGGCCTTTTTCCCCGCGATTGCCCAAGAGAGATCATTGGGGAGTGCTCTGAATCAGCCCACTAGAAGATGGGAGAGAGAGGAAGCTATCCCCACACCTGATGCTTGACTTACTCCTGAACAGTTAATGGTTTCTACTTTTTCTTCCCTGTGGGGTATTGGAATACTACTCAAACACAATGATCTGGCAAGATGAGGTCTTGGGTTCATTGACCGAGTCTCCAGGTCCTGTTGAGCTCCACAGTAGAGCCCCTAGACTCTAGATAGAGGGTTGGTGAGGTCCGTTCCAGCCTCTGTTGATGATTGGGTCCGGCTCCCACTATACTGTTAAATTGGCTACTGTTTGAAATGTTTTCTTTTAGTCTACATATTCAAATTGTTAGATATATCGGAATTGTATTCGGGCAGGGAGGCTCTTTTTTATAAGGCCTATCTCCTGCTTGGGATCGCTGACATCATTGACACCAGCCATTTCTGTTTGATCCCTCACATTCACCCTATCCTTTGACTCAACACTCTTCCTGAGTTTATATATTCTCCCCCCCCCCCACTTTATTATCCTTAGTGTTCTCTCCTATTGTCTCTCCTACCCCCACTTTTCCTATCCCCCTTGAGTGCTCCCACCCCCACCCCTCTTCTTTTTCTTCTTTCTTTCTTTTTGCCTTTTTCCTCACCACCCCTCTCGGCTCCCCACCCTTGCCCCTTGTAAGTGGAGATTAGTATTAAGTCACAATGGAGGTGAAGTGGAGTTCCCTGAATGTACGTGGCTTTAACATACCACAAAAAAGGTCGCAAATACTGTCTTCTATGAACGCCCAGAAGGTTCATATTTTGCTACTCCAAGAAACCCACTTGCTATCAGATTGTATCCCAGCCTTTAAAAACACATATTATAAGATTTGGATACATTGCTCCAATCCGGCGGGGAGATCTAAGGGGGTCTCTATCGGGCTCCATAAATCCCTTAGTCATTCAGTCTTGGGCACTAAGGTTGACCCAGATGGAAGGTTCCTATTCCTGAGGTTGCGGATTAACTCCACTGTCTTCACCATAGCAAATCTGTACCTACCTAACCAAGATCCCATTTCTAAGTGTGTGGCGATCTTGTCCTCTCTGGCTGACTTTGCGGAAGGTATTCTGATCGTAGGGTGTGACTTTAACTTTCCCCTCAATCCTGCCCTTGACTCCTCTTCCGAAAGGCTCTTCTATTCCTCCCAAAAACTCGCAACCAACAGTAAGATCTGTCAGAAACTACATCTGGTTGATATATGGCGAGCTTTCCACCCCTTGGAGAGGGATTACTCCTTCTACTCCCCAGCTCACTACTCATATAGTAGAATTGACAGGTTCCTGGTAGACCAGCATGTGCTGACATGGGAAGTTAAAGCCTCCATAGGCCTTGTTACGCTGTCAGACCACGCTTCAGTGTTTATGCAGTTCACCCTTCCTAATGGTACTCCCAGACCATGGACATGGTGACTCAATGACAACTTGTTGTCTGACATGCCTAAAAGACATCCGTGACACAATTGGGAATTTCTTAGACATTCACTCCTCTGACTCCACAACTTTACCAATCCAATGGAGGCACTTAAGGGAGGGATAGGATTGGGTGCAGCTGAATAACGAACAACACCTCCTGTGGAGTTGAAAACATCCTCTCTTCTTGACACTTCTTTCCCTCTTCTATTCCTGTCTTTCCTTCATACGTTTTTTTTTTTTTCTTTTTCTTCCTGCCTTTCTATTATTACCCCTTATGAGTCATGTTTAGGGGCCTAAAGTCCCCTACTGTTTATAAAGTTAGATTAAAACTAAGAACTATAACCTCTAAGATACGATTTTTAGTGGGTAAGAGGATGTTTTCATATTCGACCTCAGTTTATCATATACAGCACAAAACTTTATTCCTCCCAGGATCAGGGTATAAGGCTGGCTTCAGACTTGCAGATGCATCTGCAGCGTTTTGCAGATGCATCTGCAAGCATCTGCATGCAGACCGCGGCCCCTATGTTTATAATGGAGCGCACGGCGGTCTGCAGATGCTTGCAGACCGCTGTGCGCTCTCATTGCCCGCCATTAGTGATCTGTGCGCACGCGGATGCCTGCGCACAAATCACACACTCCTGCCCGCACCATGGACGCGAGATGTTGCGTCCTGGTGCGGGGGGAGTGTGTGATTTGTGTGCAGGCATCCGCGTGCGCACAGATCACTAATGGCGGGCAATGAGAGCGCACGGCGGTCTGCAAGCATCTGCAGACCGCTGTGCGCTCCATTATAAACATAGGGCCGCGGTCTGCATGCAGATGCTTGCAGATGCATCTGCAAAACGTGCAGATGCATCTGCAAGTCTGAAGGCAGCCAGAGGACAATGTTTGTTTTCTCCGACGTCTTCAGATGGACTTCTGCAGATACCCCTTTATACGGATGCGGTCCCAGACGTCGAGAATGAGTGCTAAGAACTGGACTTAAACAATTTCCTTACATTACAATGTACCCAACAATTTGTTGTCTGTTCTGCTTTTTCTTTCAATAAAAATAGATTATACATAATTAAAAGACTCTTGATTAGCTACTTGTTTTATGGTCAGCGATTGTTTATTAGCTTTTTTAACCCATTAATGACCAGTGATGGATATAGCACAACTTGAGTGGGTGTCCGTTTCCACATCATATCATGCAATATCCATCATGGTTTTAAACTGTCACTGTGTGTAAACACACAATAACAGCTTCATGCAGACAGCTGTCACTGTCAGGTCACCAGTACGGGAAGAGGGGTGGGGATCCAAGTTGGCGGTCCCCACACTCAGATTGCTATGATCAGTCAATTTGACTAACCGATCACAGCATTATTGTGATACGCCCCAGGGCTGTGGGGTACTCGGAACCGGGCTGTGATACTTTTGGGGAGCCACAGGAGTCGAGACCCGGCTCCATGACCTGGGCATAAACTTAAAGTTCGTGGATTCTGGTTTTGTGGATGGTTGCTGTGACGCCACCTGTGATGTTCGACTATTGATGACCGACAATGCGGTACGGGACCTCTGGGGATGATGGGATAGCAGCTAAGGTGGTATCACTCCCCACGGGTGGAGTGGTTCCTCAAGGCAACAGGTAAAGTCTATGGTGGTGGTAGGCCGTTGTAGTGCAGGACTGAGGGTGCGGAAACAACCGACAGACACTCAGTTCTAGTCTCCTTTACCTTTACTGGTAGCAGCAGGTTCAGACCAAGGCACTGTCCACAGGAGATGTTAAGAATCTGGGTGGCCTGGAAGCAAGTTGGGATCTCCTCACCCGGTGAGTTCTGAGGCCTCCCTGTTGCACTACTCCTTGCTGGTCCTGGCTGCCTGTAGCTAAGCTGCGACCCTCTCTTCCTACATTTAAGTCTCTCACCTGTATGGCAGGCAGCTTGAGCCCTTCCCAGGCACCACTCCTCTGGCAACTGTCCCTGAGCTCTCCGATGCTGCTGTGCCTCCAGGTGCTTTGCTGTGGCCGGGAGGCGTGGAGGCTCCTGTCCACCAGTTTTGGCTGCTGGGTCTGGAATACCCTCACAACCTCAGACTCCGGTGTCCACTTCTGGTGCTCTATGCTGGGGTGAGCCCAATAACTGGCTCCACTCCCCAGGCCTGCTTCTCACCTTCCTCAGACCCTCTCCTATGTGTCCCTCATGCTTGCTGTTCCTCACTCTCGACTATACCTGCTTCGAGCCTAGCACTGTTCGAGTCCACAGGTCATTAGTGATGGCGAATCCTAAATTACTCGGAATCGCTTGACTCTAGCGAGTCCGAGCACAGGACTCGCTACTCGTTGCAAGTCTAGCGAGTCCAATGTTAATGAATGGGGAAGCGAGTAATAGCGAGTAGTGTGAGATTTACAAATCGCAGATGTGTCTCGGAAGCTTCAGCCTGAAGCAATCCTAGTTTTGTCATTTATTTGCATTGGACTCGTTTACTTTGTAAGTAATCGCTGGGAAACTCGCACAGATAAGAGTCCTGTCTGCTCAGTGTGCTGGCTGCCACAGCTCCAGGGTCCTGCTGCCTGATGTAGCAGAGCTGAGATTGTCTCATCTGCTCATTCCCTGTGTACAGACATGAATGTCTGTGCACAGAGATGATGTAGCAGAGCTGAGATTGTTCTCAGTCTGCTCATTCCCTGTGCATAGACATCTATATCTATGCACAGGGATGAGCAGAGAGGACATCGCGTTTTGGACTGCGTCGGACGGAAGAGGATTTTTTTAAATTAAAGATGGAGTCCCTAATGGCTTTTTTTTTTATTTCTAATAAAAAATTTTCTGTGGTGTGTTTTTTTTAAAACAATTTAATAGAAATTCATGGCGGTCATGTCTAATATTGGCGTGACCGCCATAAATTTCGGGCTTAGGGCCAGCTGATAATACAAAGCTGGCCCTAACCTCTTTAATACCCAGCGTGCCACCGCCACCAGGGCCGCTGGAAGAGCGGGATTCAGCGCCAGAGGATGGCGCTTCAATGAACGTGCCATCTTCTGGGGCGGCTGCTGGCTGCAATTTGCAGCGGGGGGTGCCCAGAAAGCTTGGGCATCCCTGCGCTGCGGATTCCAGCCCCCAGCTGCTTAGCTGTACCTGGCTAGACATAGAAATTGCGCGGAGCCCCACGCATTTTTTTTTAATTATTTCATGAAATTCTGAGACTCTGACTCTGAGACTCTGACTCTGACTCTGAGACTCTGACTCTGAGACTCTGACTCTGAGACTCTGACTCTGAGACTCTGAGACTCTGACTCTGAGACTCTGACTCTGAGACTCTGACTCTGACTCTGAGACTCTGCTCTGAGACTCTGACTCTGAGACTCTGACTCTGACTCTGAACTCTGACTTGAGACTCATGACTCTGAAATTCATGAAATATAAAAACAAAATGCGTGGGCTCGCGCAATTTCTATGTTAGCCAGTACAGCTAAGCAGCAGGGGGCTGGAATCCGCAGCGCAGGGATGCCCAAGCTTTCTGGGCACCCCCCGCTGCAAATTGCAGCCCGCAGCCGCCCCAGAAGATGGTGCGTTCATTGAAGCGCCATCCTCTGGCGCTGAACCCCGCTCTTCCAGCGGCCCTGGTGGCGGTGGCACGCTGGGTAATAAAGGGGTTAATACCAGCTTTGTTATACAAGCTGGTATTAAGCCCGAGATTCTTAATGTCAGGCCACGTTTGACCCAGCCACTAAGAATCTCCAATAAAGGGTTAAAAAAAGACAGAGAAAATTTTTATTTGAAATAAAAAAAAAGCCATTAGGGACTCCATCTTTAATTAAAAAAATCCTCTTCCGTCCGACGTAGTCCAAAACGCGATGTCCTCTCTGCTACATCCCCTGTGCATAGATATAGATGTCTATGCACAGGGAATGAGCAGACTGAGAACAATCTCAGCACTGCTACATCATGTCTGTGAGCAGGCGGGCTCTAGGACCCTGGAGCTGCACAGAGAAGACAGCCGGACTCAGCTCGCAATGTAACAGCAGTTATTTGCGAATTTCCCTGCTATCACTGGCACAGTAGCCGAGTCTAATGCAAACAATGGCAATCCTAGTTTTGTCAGCGTTTGCCAATGATTTGCATTGGACTCGTGCGAGTAAACGCTGGGAAACTCGCAGAGTACCGAGTCCTGCGAGTCCCTTACTACTCGCCGAGTAACGAGTCCTAGCGAGTAGATTCGCCCATCCCTACAGGTCATCTTCACAGTCCTCCCAGGAACTGAACTCACTAACCTCGCCCCAAGGCCTAAATTTATAGGGGAGCTCCCCTGAATTCAGGTTTCAGAGCTCCCCGTTCAGGTCTGGGGTCAGGAAAAGTGTTGAATGCTATGGGCTTACCTGGTGTGGATACCCCTTCTTGCTTCCAAGCATGACATCACACCCCAAGGGAGGCAATGCCATTATGGCAACCGGACTCTTGGGTGCTATATTCCCCTAGTGAAATTCAGTACTCCTGGACTGAGGAAACATTTTTAAAGAAATAACAATGGAAAAGTGTACAAAGTCTTAAAAATGAAAAATTACAAAAACCAAGAAAAATCTGAAAAACACAGTCACTACGGCGCTTAGTCCTTCCACCGTTGGCTCATGATGAATTTTATACAAAATTTCTTTACCACAACCAGGTCTGTGGTCTAATGGTGTATATTTAAATTAAATATTCAAGAATGCTCAAAAGTTTATTCAGTAAGTCCTGTAGACACAATATGCTTGGTGGTTGCTTATTTACATAGTTACATGAAACAAAACATATTTACATTTTTAAACTGGTTAAACTTATCCACTTAACTTGCTAACATTCCTTGTAATGGGCTGGGATCTGACCTATGTTACTACAAGTGGATCTACGCAGTACAGGTATTTCTGATGGTCTGTTCTGGTTTCTAGTTTCTATTGCTGGTTTTGTGGCTGCACTGTCCACTATTCTACATGTAGACCTACATAGCACTGGTATACCAGAGTGTCATCTTAGACTCACCGTGGGACTGACAGATTCACCACTAGCAGGGGGTTAACTCTCTTGTTCTACTGCAGCGGGTAGTTCTTCAGGTGTAGTCCCAATTGGTTCATGGACAACTACTTGGGGAAAAGTCAATACAGGAACTACGATTGCTCCATTTGTTTGGGTCCACATATTGGGGAAGTCTCCAAGAATGGTATGGATCATCTCTTCTTTTTTTCTACTGGTTGAGATATATCTGGGACTTCTTCTCTGTGTCTTAATTGTTCAGGGCATATCTTTAGATGGTCTCTTGAAACTGTCGCTGAGGTCTCTCCTCCATCTTTACTAACTAAATAAACTTTGGTGTTGTCAAAATTTGAAGGCAATACAGTAAATGGCTCTGCCTCCCACTGGTCATCCAGTTTGTTGGTACGTCTTTTCCTCTTGAGGACTTGTTCTCCAGGTGTTAAGAGAACTGCAGGTGTTTGTTGTAGGCTTTCTATTGCCTTTCTCTTGCTTGAGACAGGTTTCTCTCAACGCACTCTTGCACTTGACGGTACGTTTGTTGACGTTCTGTATCCCAATCTGCTTCTGGTGGATTTGTTTCAGGTGTTAAGACTCCTATGCTTAGGTAAATGGGCAACTTGCCACGTCTTGCCCTTATTAAGTAGGCATGAGTACAGTTGGTGGAATTTACAGGAATATGATTGTACAAGTCCACTAAATCTGGCAACTTCTCTGGCCACATACTTCTTTCTTTCAATGGCAGTGTCTTCAAAAGATCTATCACTACCTGGTTCATTTTCTCGCACATGCCATTGGTCTGTGGATGGTATGGCATCGTTCTTATTTTTATGCACCCGTACAAGTTGCAAAACTCCTGGAACACTTCTGCCTCAAACGCTGGGCCTTGATCCGTAAGGACCTGTTCAGGATAGCCATTGGGTCTGCACAAATGGGCTTGAAAGGCTCTAGCCGCTGTCCTCGCTGTTAAGTCTTTCACTTGCACTACTACCAAGAAACAGGAATAGTGATCTACAATGGTGAGGGCATAGAAATAGCCTGACCGGTTTGGGGTCAGCTTCACATGGTTCAAGGTTACGAGTTCAAGTGGATGCCTGGTGACAATAGGCTGTAAAGGAACTCTCTGGCTGTCATGATCCTTCCTCGGCAGGTTGTACGGGCCACAGTCTCTGCACGAGTTCTCGATGGCCTTCCTCATGCCACCCCAGTAGAAGCGTGCACGCAACAGAACTTCCAGATTCTTCCACTTGAAGTGCCCTGCACCATTTTGATATGCTTCTAGGATCATCTGGACTTCTCTCTTCGGGACCACTATTATCGACACCAATTCATGGGTTTGTGCGTTGATGTGTCCCCGACACATAGATTAATAACTTGCTCTTCTATTTCTACACCTGTTGCGCCTCTTGCGAAGCATTTTCACAAGGGCGCGAGTCGGCTTGCATCAACAGTTCCTTGACTAAGCAGATGGCTGGGTAGCTACCTTGCGTCTCTGCCCAACCGTGGTGGGGTAACGGGTTGAACGTGAAGTCTTGCATAATAGACCGCTTGTCTCTCACACCATGGGCACACTAGGATGCACTATTGCGGTGAAAAGCTGGTAGCTCTATCTCTTCCAGCTCTTTTGGGCCTTCTCCAGCATCTGGCAAGTTGGGTATCCTTGGCAGCGCATCAGCGTTGGCGTTCTTGTGCCCTACCCGGTACTTGATGGTAAAGTTGTAATTGGACAACCGGACCATCCATCGCTGTTCCAGTGTACCTAACTTCGCAGGTTTTAAATGGGTCGGCGGTTATGGTCCGTGTAGATGGTAAACTTTGCTGAAGCCAGGTAATGTTTAAAACATTTTGTTACAGCTCAGACTATGGCGAGGAACTCTATGGCTTGAATGAGCTATAGTTGTCAGGGTTCTGTTCTGTAGGACGGAGCTTACTGCTGGCATAGACAATCACTCTTTGCCTCTCTGCACCTGGGATAACACGGCTCCCAATCCCACATTGCTTGTATCTGTGTAAAGCACAAACGGTTGGCCATACTCAGGGTAGGCCAGGATCTCATCCCCCATAAGGGCCCACTTCAACTGCTTGAAGGAGTCTTCCACTCTGCTGTCCCATACGAATGGAGGACTCGGGTTCTTGGCCTTCTTGGACTGGCCCACCAGGAGGTCTTTCAAAGGTGTTGCTATCTTTGTGAAGCCCTTGATAAACCTCCAGTGGCAGCCTACCAGTCCCAGGAACTTACGTACTTCTTTGATGGTAGTGGGCCTGGACCAGTCCCTGATTATGGTGACTTTATCAGGGTCTGCTGCTACACCTTCAGCACTGACCTAGCTACTGTGCCTTGGGCTTGAGTAAGTGGTACTTGGATGGCTTCACTTTCATGCCAAAATTGGATACTGACTCAAATGCTTGTTGTCAGCAATGTTTCCCTGTGTGCCCTGCAAAAGCGCAGTTCCTGGGGCTTCCTGTATGGCTGCACCCATGGTAAACATCGGGTTACCATGGAGAAGTGTTCACTGGCAGTTCCCGATGTTAACAATGTGCGTTACAGCAGGCTGGGCTCTGCTGCAACTGCATCCGCTAAATGTTAGGGCACTGTTCAGTGTGGCCCTACCCTAAGGCTTGTCTTATTTGGTTGATCTTATTGATGTAAGGCTACGTGCGCATTTCCTGAGCTTTTGAGGGCGTGTTTTTTTTCCGCGTTTTACGGCTGCGCTATTTAGCGCAGGTAAAAAATGCGGTGCATTCACACACCGTGTTTTTTAAGGCCGCATTTCTTACCCAAAAGCACTGAAGGGAAGTGATGTCATACGGGGAGGAAGAATCCTGTGTTCCTCCCCTATGTGACATGTGTGACAGGCCTTTTGGCATTCGCAGTGTATTAATATACACTGCGAAAGATAAATAAAAGTAACCAAAAGGTATGAAAAATAAAACAATAGAATACTTACCCATCCACCAGCTGTTTCTGATTACCGGGACCCGAGACCTCCACATCTGATCTGCTGCCAGGGCCTTCCAGCTCTGATTGGCCGGTAGCGATCATGTGATATGCACATCACATATCACATGACCGCTACCGGCCATTCTCATCCTTAAGGTCTTGGCAGCTGATCAGACATGGATGTCTCGGCTCCTGGAACAGTCCCAGAACAGTCGACGGAGAGGTAAGTATTCTATTTTTTTATTTTTCATACTTTTTGATTACTTTTATTTAGCTTTCGCAGTGTATATTAATACACTGTCACCATCGGCACATAGTCTAAGACTTATTGTTTATTACCATGATCATTCCCCTCATAGTTCTTCCTGTCTAAAGTTAGGTATCTATTATTTATATTCCAAGATTTTTACTCTATTGGTATGTGTAAGGCTGGCTTCACACCACGTTTTTCCCCTGTCAGGTTGTGTCCGGTGTTTTGAAGGAAGTACCGGACAGAACAGAATCGGAGGGCAAATATGCCCTCCGGTCCTGTTTTCTGCCTGAATCGGGAGATTGCCGCTGCAGGAGCTGTCCCCTGCTGAAATTTCAAAATCGCGGCTAGCGGAGAGCTGGCCGCAGTCCTGATATCTCAGCGGGGAGCTCTCCACAGTGCTGAAGTTCAGCGCCAGCCAGTGCTGAGCCTCAGCACACAGGCGTCCCAGAGCGGATCCGGCACCATAGACTCCCATGTTAGGGGGCACCGGATCGCTTCGGATCCGGGAGTATTCGGCAGGATCTTATTTTTTCAGATTTTTGCCCCAGACACAAAAACGCTGCAAGCTGCAATTTTGTGTCTGGGACAAAACCCGAATTCTGCCGGATCCTCCTGGACAGATGGAAACTGGATGGTAAAACAATGCCATCCGTCCCCATAGGAATAGTATGGGGCCGAAATCGGATCCGGTGGTTATCTGGTTCACACCGGACAGCCCCGGATCACACAAACCATGGTGTGAAGCCGGGCTAAGTTGTTTTATTCTATGCATGAGATGTTGAAACAGTTACAAGGCCTAAAGTAATATAACAATGCGAAAATAGAGTAATGCAGGTAGTGGATGATCAATTGTAGTAGCGAGAGTATGTTACTTGAATGTGAATAATATGAGGAAAAGAATAGTGTTTGTGGAATAAGCTGATGTTTCCTGTGAATTGCTAGAAAAAAATAGAAGTGTTGGATTTGCCTATGCTTTTGTCTTTTGCAAATGCTGTGGGCGATAGTTTGTGATGAATGAAATATGGTGTTAAATTCATACTGTGAGTGAATCTGTGATTTGTAAGGCAGGCTTCACACCACGGTGTGATCCGATATGGGTCTGTCCAAAGTGAATAGGATAACCCCGGACCTGATTTGCAAACAGAACAGAAGAGAAAACAGAACAAAACAGATTTGCAAACAGAACAAAACTGATTTGCAAACAGAACAGAAGGTCCGGTTTGCAGCCGGATGCCTCAGATCGCAGCCACAGCTGCTGAAATTTCAAGATCGCAGCTAGTGGGGAGCTAGCCGTGGTCCTGAAATATCAGCAGGGAACATCTGATGGTGCTGAAGTTAGCAGCACTCGCTGCTAAACTCCAGCACCTGCATCCGACTCCCGCATCCGATTTTATGTCGGATGCGGCGCAATCCAGCGCCATAGACCTCCGTGTTAGGGGGTGCCAGATCATGCCGGATCTGGGAGGATCCAATTTGTTCCGATTTTTCCCCCGACACAAAAATGTTGCTTGCAAAAAATCCGAATTCTCCCGGGTCCTCCCGGACAGCTGGAAACCGGATGGCATATAGCTGCCATCCGGTTCCATCCGGACCCATATTCATACTATGGGGCCAAAATCAGATGTGAAACCATGGTGTGAAACCGGCCTTATTGTGTATTTTTTATAAGTGTTAAGGGCTCTCTAATAGCAACGATATTGCTAACGATACCATTGCAACGTCACTGGTTTTGTGACGTTGCAGCAATCCCGTAGCGATAGGGATGCCGCTGTGTGTGACATGTACCAATGACAAGCGATCAGCTCGCTGATCGCTGATCGTTGGTAAAGGGCCCGGACCATTTTTGGGTTATGTGTGACAGCGTGTGTGATTGCGGGAGACCACCGATCAACGACCTCTCGACCGATGCCCAGCACCACACAGTACACACTGGGACATGGTAACCAGGGTAGACATCGGGTAACTAAGTGCAGCGCTATGCTTAGTTACCCGATGTGTTCCCTGGTTACCAGCGATCTCGCTGGTCGCTGGTGAGTCTGCCTGTGTGACAGATCACCAGCGATCATATAGCGATGTCCCAGCGATCCCAATCGTTGGTCGGATCGCTGGGACATCGCAGCGTGTAACCCGGCCTTTAATAAGGTCATATATGTATAAAAAAATGTAACCTTGCATATAGTGTAGAGGAGTTCATGCGGGGTGGTGTCCTCTGTTCAGACAAAGCAATAAGAATATATGGAATGTGTGAAGAAGAGAAAATAAACTAAATTACCTTGACTAAAGCTGGTTTCACCTTTGCGTTCGCGACGCAGCGTTCGTGAATGCAGCGAAATGCATGCGTACTGCGTTCCTATGTTTGACATGGGGACGCATGGTACCTGCGTTTGGCTGCCTTCACATGCGCTCTGCATTCGGATGCAGTTTTTCTAATACCCTCCGAACACAACTTGTTGCAGTTTTTGTGTGTCTGAGGATGCTTGCTTTGTACGCAAGCATCCTGAAGCGCACAAACAATGCATGCAAGTTAATGGAGCTGCACTGCCATCCGCATGTCACCGCAGCCACCGCAGCATTTTGGTATTTTGTTTTTTCTTTCTCTCCTCCCCAAGCACAATTTCTGTTCTGGTGTCTCTCGCTCTCTCTCTCCTCCCGACCACTCATTATACTTATAGGATTTCCTATAGAGTTTTCGGTTTGAACACATGCAGACATAAAAACGCAAACGCATGTTTGAACACATGCACATGCAGTGTTTTTTTTAACCACATGCTTAAGCACATTAGGCCAAAAATATGTTGAACATATTTGCATTTGTGCATGCGGATGATCCGTGTGCGTTTCAAATGCTAATGTGAACCTAGCCTAAGTGGCTGATAGTGACATACATAGAAGGCATATAGTATACAAAGACTGACCCTTATACTACACTACTATCATGAAAAGGAAATAAAAAATTTTCCTATTTATTTGTTTAAGTAATGTGAATTTAGGCAACCTTCACACAGCACATATTTCCTGCGCTTTTGGGGGTACGTGTTTTTTGCCGCGTTTTGAGGCCGCGTATTTAGCGCAGGTAAAGAAACTCGGAGCATTCACACACTGCATTTTTTTACGGCTATAATGGGGCCTATGGGAGAAAGCGGAGAAATTTACGCAGCGTCTGCATGGCAAAAGTGAATTTCCATTCACTTTGCTGGCAAACGCAGATGCAGATGTGCTTTTGGTGGAAAAGCGCATGCAAACAAGCATGAAAATTACGTGCTGTGTGAACGTATATCACTGGTTAATTATTTATACAAAGGATCCAATCATAAGAGGCATGCTCTGTTGTGTCTGAACAGTAGAAGCAGAAATAACTAATTAATGCAAGATGAACAAAATATGATTTGGCTATTAAATGTGGCTGTAAAGAAGATATACAGTGTTGATGCTGATGGTTAGTTTATCTCCAGCAAATAAAACAACTTCTATTTCATATGTTCTGGGTGTATGTTAATGGGAATCTGTCAGGTCAAAAATCCATATGTAACTGTTATCATTTTATAATTCCTCTTTCTAAACTCTCTCTATTTATGTATTTCTTTTATGTATATTTCCCTATTATATTCTGTAAACTTCAAATAAAGAAATTCATTCCATCTGTCACTCACAGTGAATGATCCACTTCGTTCTCTGCTGTCCACTCCCCATAGGACGAATATTCATGTCACAAATTCACACCACATTACTGCACATGATATCAGGAGGGGAGGGGGCTATATCCCCCTCTCTGCTCTCTTTGCAGCAAAACCAAGAGGCCAAATAAAACAGAATCTCTCACAACACAGCAGGCATTCCTGCTTAGAGAAACAAATGGAGTCTAGGTCAGGTAAAGCAGACCTGCAATAGCTCTCCCCCACCGTGTTCTCAACAGAACAGAAGCTCCTAATGGAAACTGAATCTTGACACTGCACTGAGAGCAAAGGGAGGAGGCAGTTGGGAGGAGGGAGGATCGAGGAGAAGAGCTGCTGAAAGGGAGTGCATAATTAAATGACAGTTTAACACAGCCGGACTATTCCTCTGTGAATACAAGTATAATGGAGAGGACTAATGTACCAGCTGCCTGCAGAGTCTGAAAATGCTTATGACATGGAAACTACAAGGATAGAATAAAGATTTTACATGGTTTTAAAAGGGCTGTCCAGCCCTATGCAAGGGTAGTATTAGTATCATACTGAAAAATACCTTTAAATATTTAGACGAATACATAGTCATGGCAAAGTGTTAGCAAACTTGAAACTATCCCAGAATATCAAGTATTTCTCGCAGAAAATTCTTGAAATTAAAAGCTTTGTTATACATGTTTACTTCCTTTGTGTGTATTGAAACAAAACAAAAAAAACTGAGAAAAAAGTCAAATTAGACATAATTTCACTCAAAACTCCAAAATGGTCAGATAAAATTGTTATTCCCCTTAACTTAATATTTGGTTGCACACCTCTTAGAATAAATAACTGTGATCAATCACTTCCTATATCAATCAACAAGCTTCCTATACCTCTGAACACAAATTTTGGACCACTATTCTTTTGCCAACTGCTCCAGATCTCTCATATTTGAAGGCACCGTCTCCCAACAGGAATTGTAAGATTGCTCCACAGGTGTTCATGGATTTAGATCCCGGATGCTGTCATGAATCACTTTGCTTCCATCCAGGAACTTGATTAGAGCTACTTATCCACCATCTGAACTATCCTGCGTTGCTGTTATGCGTCGGGATTCAAACCTTTTAGCCTGTGCCTTGTGGTCAGTTTTATCTGTCCACTGAGACACAGCACATATATCTTTTTTCTGGGTGTTTTAACTTGTTATCATTGTTTAGTCTTTTAAGTTAAGTGTCTTTATTTACTTATTTAACTATCCAGTCACCCTTCAGGCACGGCTCTAAATACCATCCCCTGGTGGTATTTTCTGCTGGTGATATTCACATTTGGATGTCCAGTCATAGTGCTGAGGTTTATGTAAGACAGTGAAAGACCAGCTAAGGTTTTATCTCTGCTGTTTAAGCTTTTTACTCTGCACTTATCTTCTGTTTTAGGTAGTAGTAGGGGTATTAGGCGACATACTTTATAGCAGTATGTACTTTATAGTCTCATTTGGTATTTTATAGTTTGTTTTTACTCACTTTGGAGCCATTTCTATCTCAGCACTCTTTCCTTTCTGTAGGTATATTGCACTCTAGTCTGTATTCCAGTCCCTTAGGGGGTATATGAAACATTCAAAGGCCATTCAGGCAGCATAAGACCAAGGTACTATCCTTTAGTCTAGGGTTAGAGCTATTCCAGATCATGCAGGAACCACTAGGTACTGTGGGGTCTGAATCCCCAGTTAGTATGGCTGGGTCAGTTGCGGTATTTTCTGTGTTTTACCTATTATTCACATGTGTGTTGAATACACAATCATAACAGTTGTGACCTTTCATCAATTTTTCTCTGCCATCCATGTTTAGTGAGATTAGCTACAGTGCCATGGGTTGTAAACTTCTTAATTATGTTGTGCACTGTGGATAAAGGAAGACCAAGATCTCTGGAGATAGACTTGTAACCTAAAGGTACCATTACACGAGGCAATGTTGTTGCGATGTTGCCGGCGATCTCATGGGAGCGCGCACGTTTTGGTATTTTTCCAAGATTAAGTTTGAGATGTCACACGCAGAGATATCGTAGCAACGCAACTATGATGTTGAAAGCAACTTTCGTTCGCTGGGTTTTGTTCAACCAGCGAGCGATACTTATCAATGTAGTGAATTGGGGAAGTTGCTTTCAACATCGCTATTGCGGTGTCACACAGAGCGATACTAGCAGATCGCCTGAGCTATATCGCCAGTTTCGAAACATGTTCATAAACTGGCAACTCCGCTCAAGCAAACTTATCGCTGTTCAATTGCCCTGTTACACGTTGCAACGCACTAGTGATTTAACGGCAACAACAATGCCTACGTCACTTTTTCGGCGATGTTGCCGGCAATATCGCCTCGTGTAACGGTACCTTTAGATTGTTGATATTTTTTAGCAATTTTGATTGTCAAGTCCTCAGACAGTTCTCTTTTCTTTCTGTCCCTCATGCTTAGTGTAGCTCACACAGACACACAATGCAAAAATTCAGTTAACTTCTCCCTTTTTATCTGATTTCTGAAATGAATTCCATATTACACACTCCTGTTACTTGCCACAGGTGAGTTTGAGGAGACTAGTTTAAGAGACTTTGCCACCCATCTTTTCATGTAAACCTGAAAAGAAAGAAAAGACTTGTCACAGCTGTGTGGTTATTAATCAGTATTTATCTCATCAACTTTGTAATGTGTACTTTCCTGGAAACGAACAATATTTTTTCATTAATTAAGATTTACTATTGTAATAGTCTTGTACTATATTATCTGGGTGTTTTTCAGAATTAGATTCCTACTGAATCTTTTATGAGTAATTGATATTAGTACATTGAATAACTGTTCAGAAGATAAGAACAAATTATTAAAGGATTCCATCTGATCTGCATTATAAATATAGATATTGATAGCTAAGTGTCATCTCTGCATGTGTTGTTCCTCTTATTATCTACATATTGAACCTAGCTACTGTTATTACCCATGCTACAGTCCTGGTCTCCACGTGGAAAGGGAGACCAGCATCCACGGCATGCTCACCCTGCCCGGTCTTCCATACCGTCCTCTGGCTCCCAGGGTCTGCGTCCCCTGCGCAGGTCTCAGAGGGGCGTGTTTAGGTTGCGTTTGGCACACTCTCGCAGTATGCCCTTAAACCTGGTATGGTACCTTTACACGCCGCGACGGCAGGCTGGATACATCCCGCTACAGGCTACAAATGTAGCTTGTAGCGCCAATATCGCCCGTCGTAGCGGCGTCTGAAGACGTGACGATACAGCCGGCAACAGATACATCTGTTTCCTAGCTCTGCTCGAAAACTGATGGCTACATCGCCGATTGTAGCGAGCTGTATCGGCGTGTAAAGAAGCAACGGAAGGGAACTCTGGACAGCCTGCGATGTAGCTAAGGTGTGACCCTGGCTCCGTGTTACCGCGCCCCATGTGCGATCATTGGTGGAAGATGGTGCGTTACGATTGGTTGTCGCCGCACAGGGCGGCATATTTAAGGAGCCGACGAGTCACACTACACAATCGCTCGAGCGTGCTGTATTACTCAGCCTCCTGCGATGCCTGCCCAATCATGATGTTCTGGCTTCGTCCTATCAGCGTACGGACGGCTCGTAATCCACAATTGTGGCATGCCTATGTGCTGTCCCTGCTGCACCAGGTACGCCCATAGTAGCTGGTTGTAGCGGTGTGTAAATGAGCTACAGCTGGCTACTTGAGACACCCAGCGATGTAGCTCGCTATAGATGTAGCGTGGCGTAGCCCACCTTGTGGCGGCGTGTAAAGAGGGTGCGTTGACCATTTGTAGCCGTTTGAGCGTGCTCGTGCACGTGAAGTAGCGGGATGTATCCAGCCTGCCGTCGCGGCGTGTAAAGGTACCAGTAGTGATTACCTGAATTTTTTGAACAGTGCCAGATGCGGCTGCAGCTGTGAAGTCCAGGAACCTTACAATGTCCAATTTTATTACTGCAGGGGGTCAGCAGCGTGCAAGGCCACCTTTCTACACTTATTTCTAGCAATTCATATAAAAATAGCATATGTCAATTATATGCTTAATATACAATTGAAACCAGAAGTTTACATACACTATATAAAAAGACACATATGCATATTTTTCTCACTGACATGAAATCAGAATAAACCTTTCATGTTCTAGGTCAATTAGGATTACCACAATTATTTATATTTGCCAAATTCCAGAATAATGAGAGAGAGATAATATTTTAAGGCATTTTTATCACTTTCTGCAAATTCAAAAGTTTACATACATTTCATTAGTATTTGGTACCATTGTCCTTAAAGAGGACCTGTCACCAAACCAGGCATGGTGATCTAATTACAGCACTGGATACAGCATGTCTGCAGCATCCAGGCAAGGGGTCCCCCAGCACTTGAGCAGCCCTGTACCCCGAGTAAATACACTTAGAAAACTTACATGCTACAGCCACTAAGGAGGTGGCTAGGGGCTGCAGCCAAGGGCAGATTCACAACCCCTGCCTGTGTAATCTGCATGTCACAAATCACATGATCGCTTCCAGCCAATCTCATCTTTAAGGTCTTTGCAGGAGATCAGACGCGGATGTCTTGGGTCCCGGTAACCAGGAACAGCCGGCGGAGAGGAAGTATTCTTTTTTTTTTTCCTTGCTTTTGATAACTTTTATTTAGCTTCCGCAGTGTATATTAATATACTGTGAAAGCCAAAAGGCCTGTCACACATGTCACATGGGGGAGGAACACAGGATTCTTCTTCCCCCGGTGTGACATCACTACCCCCAGCGCCCACCATTATACACGCTGGAATTGCACATTGTCTGAACGGCAATGTGTAATTCCAGCGGTTACAATGGGGCCTATGGGAGAAAGCGCGCACTAAAAAGCGCCAACAATTGATATGTCGATTCTTTTTATGCGCGTGCTTTCTCCCATAATGCCCTGTACTCACCATGTGCAGCGGGTGCAGGGCGGCTTCTACCTGCAGTCACCTGATGGCAGCCGCTTCCAACTCTGCAGCATGAAATAAACATGCTGCAGAGGAGCGGAGTGCCGGCAACCCGCACTGCAGCTGTCAGATCGCTGCTGCCGTGTTAAGCATAGTGAGGAGTGGAGTTTCTTGAAATCCCATCCACTATGCTTATAGTGTACTACGCAACGTTATGGATGCAGCGGTAAGACGCTGCGTCCAAAACGCTGCGTATACTGATCGTGAGTATGCAGCCTAAAAGCGCGGAGTAAATTTACGCAGCATCTGAATGGCAAAAGTGAATTTCCATTCACTTTGCCGGCAAACGCAGATGCAGATGCGCTTTTGGATGAAAAGTGTGTGCAAAAAAGCGCGAAAATTACGCACTGTCTGAACATAGCCTTAATGAATGAGATAGATATTTCACTATCAACAGAAAACAATGTAAAGTGTATCAAAATGGCAAAATTAAGAGACAATTATATTTTATAAAGGAATATCTATTACTTCAGTCCCAATTATAGCCAGGGGGTTGGGTTGAATATTGCACAATGCCCAGGGTGGGAATATACTATATAGTGCAAGTATTTTGTATCTAAATGGTCAATATAAGGGAAGATTTTTCTTTTTTCTGGCTATAGATGTAGTGGTACAACCATTGACTTGCATTACAAAGAAATTGTTTAAGCGTCTAAAGTTACGTCAATGGATATAGAGCTTTGTACGACTGGATGGCTCAGCAACAAATCATTCCACCCTGCACCTAGAGCATGGGATATATAATATTTACTGCCTGTTGTAACCATATTGTGCATGGCTGACAGCTAATATTTGTGCAAAGGCTGGAAGCAAAATGAATCCTAATCCGGTTCTATAATAGGGTTGTCTGTGACTCCAAGCTGCTTGCATTTTTTCAGCTTGTGTAACACAGCAGGGAACGTCTCCGGGGACACATCTATGTTGAATCTGAATAGAAAGCAAAATGTGTCATGCTCCTTGTACTTGCTTGAATATTATTAGCCAAGATCATCATCTGCAATTTAATTACCACATGACAGTGAGCCGAGAAAAATGGTTTTATGTTTTGCTCCTTTGTGTTAATCCTCTAATGCGTCGGAGATGGCCGCTGATACAGTTATTTCTATTGAGCTCTTATGACTTCACTGTAAAATACAGATACGCAGATCTAAGACATAGGTGAACCTATAAACAAATAGGCATGGATGGATGAGAAATATGTTCATAAATGTTTCTTCTTAGCCGACAACATATTCTCTCTGACACAGTAAAGAAGTAAAAGCCTTTATAAATTGAAAAGTATCCTATAATGAAGGAGAATCCATTCTGATTTTGTCATGCCAAGTCAAGCTCTCAAAGAGCACCAAAGACACATAATGGCACCACTGAGGGGTCATAGGTGGGCAGAGAGGAAATGGGGCAGACAGTCCCCTTTCCAAATGTTAATTTTATATTAGGAGCTTGGGGGATGGGATCTCCTGCCTTCAAACATGCCTTGCTGCAGGGGCTGTGTAGGGCTGGCTGCAGACATTAGATATTTCAATTTATTGCCCCTGTAGGATGTCAGACTTGCAACAAAGGCAGGAAAATGGGACAGAGTTTTAAGGCAGCCACTTATCTACTTATCTCCTTGTGCTGGTGACATTCAGATCAATGATTGTTTACTATGAATAGGGTAAGGCCAAATGGAGGCCGGTTGCTGCTTTTTTATGCTTTTTTTAACAAACAATCATTTGATTTGGGCTAGTTGGGGGCAGATGATTCAAAACCGCGCAATCATTACAACAGACGTGCAGATTGCACTTTGTACTGTAAAGGGCCTGTCACACGCGTCAATGTCGTCAGTGAGATGATCGCTGACGACATTGACGGCTGATCGCTGGTGAGTTGTCACACAGACAGACTCACCAGCGATCAATTGACCAGAGACATCATGGAAACGATTTAAATATCGTTTCCATGATGTCTTGCTCCCGCTGCCAGCCTGCTGGAAGCGGGAGCAGGCTGGTCTCCAAGGTAAACTGCGGGTATCTAGGCAGCGCGCGCTGCCTAGATACCCGACGTGTACCTTAGTTACCAGCCTCCTCCGCTCACCGGCTGGTATCTAAGGCACACAGCGGGTAACTAGGGACCCTAGTTACCCGCTGTGTACCTTAGATACCAGCCGGTGAGCGGAGGAGGCTGGTAACTAAGGTACACGTCGGGTATCTAGGCAGCCCGCGCTGCCTAGATACCCGCAGTTTACCTTGGATACCAGCTCCCAGCGCTTGTGACAGGCGCTGGGAGCTGGAATATCGCTACTCCCGGTGTCACACGCAGCGATGCTGCGTGTCCACCGGGCGACAATCGCCAGTTTTTAGGACTGATTCTAAAACCTGGCGATCATCAACCAGCGATTTATCGCTGGTTGATTCACTATGTCACACGCATCAATATCGCTGCAACGTCACGTGCAGCCGATATCGTGCAGGCGATATTGATGCGTGTGACAGGCCCTTAAAGCCCCTGTCACACATAATGAGATCGTTAGCGAGATCATTGTAACGTCACAGGTTTTGTGACGTAACAGTGATCTCGCTAACGATCTCGCTATGTATGACACTTAGCAGCGATCAGGCCTCTGCTGTAAGATCGCTGTTCGTTACAAAGTGCTCTGGGTCATTTTTTGATCGTTGGTCTCCCACTGGTCAGTACGCATCGCTGCGTGTGACAGGGAAAGACCAACAATCAGCGACCTCACAGGCTGGTAACCATGGTAAACACCAGGTATCTAGGCAGCGCTGCCTAGATACCCGGTGTTTACCATGATTACCAGCACTAAGCAGGGTGGATGCTGGTAGCCATGATAAACAGCGGGTATCTAAGCAGTGCCCGCTGCCTAGATACCTGCTGTTTATCATAGTTACCAGTGTCCTCCCGCTTCCAGCGATGTGGAGGTGGCTCCCTGGTCCCTGAGGAGATCTGCCTGTTTGATAGCTCCCCTGCAACCAGGTAATGACGCATTATCATTGTCGGGATTGCTGTTGTGTCGCTGTGTGTTACAGGAGCTTATGGCTATGTCCTGACATGTTGGTTTTTGCTGCAGCAAAACCTTAGGGGTTTCTAGTAACTCCTGATTTCTTGGCAGAAGATTTGCTGCATTTTTGTTTCCTGCTCTTGTGCCATAGAATGCTGCAAAAACGCAGAAGACAATTGTCATGCTCATTCAAAAATGCAGCAAAACCTGTGCAGCTGCAAGGAAATTAAACCAATGTGTGTGGATAGCTTTTCACTGATCACATAGGTTTTACTGAGAATCAAAAATGCAGGTTAGGGTACAGTCACACTTGGTGACGCTCCAGCGATCCCGACAACGATACAACCTGGTAAGGATCGCTGGAGTGTTGCTACATGGTCGCTGGTGAGATGTCAAACAGTCAGATCTCACCAGCGAGGCAGCAATTGATACGGAACGATACAACGGTCGTTGGGAACCTGTCACTCTCGGGCGTTGTATTGAGATCGTTGGTCGTTGTCCCTGTCAAACACACTGCCCAGCGATGCACGCTGCCCAGCGGGAGCACAGCGATCAGCAATATCACAGCGGGGGCCTCGTCGCTGCTATATGTCAAACATAACGAAATCGCTTCTGAGGTCGTTATTGCGTCACAAAACTTGTGACTCAGCAGAGATCTCGCACTTGGTGTGATGGGGGCTTTAGGATTAGCATAAAACCAAGGTAAAAACTGAGCACAAAAACTCATTAAATACACCCTGCGTGAACATAACCTTAAGGCCACGTTACACACACAGATATCTGTGACCAACTTCTGAACAGATCTCTGGTTGCAGTGAAATCATGGACACATTGTTCCATTTTGTGGCTGTGTACAAATGTAACAATATGTCCATGATTTCACTGCAACCAGAGATCTGTTCAGAAGTTGGTCACAGATATCTGTGTGTGTAAAGTGGCCTTTAGGCCTCATTCAGTCATTCTTTTTGTCATGTAAGTGATCTACTTTGCATAGATAGAACATGAACCCCATTACAATCTATGGAATTGTTCATATTTCCATGTAGTTTTGCAAATTGTGTGTCTGCAAAAAAATTACAGAGATGTAAATTTATGATCCCAATCACACATCAAAATTACCCTTAAAAGTCTATGGGACTGTGAAAAATCACAGATATACCAATTATAAGGAGTTCATGTGCTGGCCGTTATTAACTCTGCAATGAATAGAATAAACTTTGTAATTTATTAATATGTGAAAATCACTGCTAAAACACTTATGGTAAAAAGCTGAAACACTGGTGAAAATCAGATAAAAAACGCTGAGGTCTTAGGAGATGGACTTGTAGCCTTGAGATTGCTCATGCCTCCTCACAATTTGGTTTCTCAAGTCCTCTGACAGTTCTTTGGTCTGCCTTCTTTTCTCCATGCTCAATGTGGTACACACAAGGACACAGGACAGAGGTTGAGTCAACTTTAATCCATGTCAACTGGCTGCAAGTGTGATTTAGTTATTGCCAACACCTGTTAGGTGGCACAGGTAAGTTACAGGTGCTGTTAATTACACAAATTAGAGAAGCATCACATGACTTTTCTAACAGTGACAATTCTTTTGTCCACCCCCCTTTTTATGTTTGGTGTGGAATTATATTCAATTTGATTTTAGGACAATTATTTTTGTGTTTTTCCATTGAAGACAAATTAAATGAAGATAATAATACCAAAGAATTTGTGATTGCAATCATTTTCAGGAAGAAACTGACTATTATCTGATAGAATTGCAGGGGTGTCAATACTTTTGGGCACAACTGTATATGCAGCATGTTTTCCCAGCAAAGTCTATGGGATTTGAGAAGTCCTGTCCACATGGTGTGTTGTTTTTCTGCTGCAGATACGCAGCATATTTTAGTGCAGAAAAATCTGCAACATGTCAATTCTTCATGCAGATACACTGCAGATTTGACCACAAAAGTGCTGAGTTATAGACGTCAATGGCAAAAATCACTATATCCGCAGCAGATAAAAACGCACCGTGCGGACGGCCATGTGTTTTGTAACATAGTAACATAGTTTTTAAGGTTGAAGGAAGACTTTAAGTCCATCTAGTTCAACCATAGCCTAACATGTTGATCCAGAGGAAGGCAAAAAAAAACCATGTGGCAACACTAAGCTCCACATTGGGGGAAAAAATTCCTTCCTGACTCCAGGTACGGCAATCAGACTAGTTCCCTGGATCAACGCCCTATCAAAGAATCTAGTATGTATAACTGATAATATTATAGTTTTCAAGAAAGGCATCCAGGCCCTTCTTAAATGTTAGTAGTGACTCACTCATTACAACATCATGTGGCAGAGAGTTCCATAGTCTCACTGCTCTTACAGTAAAGAATCCGCGTCTGTGATTATGATTAAACCTTCTTTCCTCCAGACATAGAGGATGCCCCCTTGTCCCAGTCTCAGGCCTAAGAGTAAAGAGATCATTAGAAAGGTCTCTGTACTGTCCCCTCATATATTTATACATTATTATAAGATCCCCCCTAAGCCTTCGTTTTTCCAAACTAAATAACCCCAAGTTTAATAACCTGTCTTGGTATTGCAGACCCCTTAGTCCTCTAATGACTTTTGTCGCTCTTGTCTGGACCCGCTCTAGTTCAGCTATGTCTTTCTTATACACCGGAGACCAGAATTATATACAGTATTCTAAGTGTGGTCGCACTAGTGACTTGTATAGAGGTAAAATTATGTTCTCCTCATGAGCATCTATGCCTCTTTTAATGCATCCCATTATTTTATTTGCCTTTGCAGCAGCTGCCTGACACTGGCCACTAAATGTGAGTTTGTCATCTACCCATACACCCAGGTCTTTTTCAGTGACAGTTTTGCCCAGTGTTTTACAATTAAGCACATAATTATACCTTTTGTTTCCTCTGCCCAAGTGCATAACTTTACATTTATCCCCATTAAAGCGCATTTGCCATTTAGCAGCCCAAGCTTCTAGTTTACATAAATCCTCCTGTAATATAAAATTGTCCTCCTCTGTATTGATTACCCTGCAGAGTTTAGTGTCATCTGCAAATATTGAGATTCTACTCTGCATGCCCCCTACAAGGTCATTAATAAATATATTAAATAGAAGCGGGCCCAACACTGACCCCTGTGGTACCCCACTGTTAACTGTGACCCATTCTGAGTGTGTTCCATTAATAACCACCCTTTGTTTCCTATCACTAAGCCAGTTCTTATTGTGCGTATTTCTGACACTAGTGCAGATTTTAGAAGTCCAAGATCTGCACCACCAACTCAGCGTGCGAACGGGCCCCAAAGATCATTTTTGTCGCATTTGAAAATCATTGATGTCTAAATCAGGCCTGAAGTCTATAACATACTATTTAAAAATCTACATAGTTACAGAGCAAAGATTGAAGACAGGTCTATCAAACTCAACCTTTCTAATCAATTATACATTTTTTTATTCTAAATCATTTATAACCCTCAGTGCCATTTCTCAACAGATAAGCATCTCATTTTTTACCTCTTCCCGCCACCACTATACTTATTTTCTATATGAGAGGTTGTTTTTTGCAGGATGACTTAGGCTAGTTTCACACTAGCGTTTGGTACAGATCAGGATGAGAACAGATGCATCTACATACTCAGACGCATGTCAAATCAGATGCAAATACATGCCAACACAGCAATTTTTATCCTGATCCACTGCCGGATCAAGATAAAAAAACTCTGCATTGGCATACGTTTATATCCGTTTTTTGTCCTAATCTGTCCAATATACCAAGAACAAGATTCTGGGTGCACGCCCAGAACATGTCTAGCAGGAGAAAAAAATCTCTCCCTTTTTCTCTCTCTTGTAGATCGGGCTTACCAGTGTCCCGCTGCTGCTTCCGGGGCCGCCCATTAAGCGTCATGCATATTCACTGCATTGGCCATCAACAGGCAATCACAGGCGCTCACTCTCTATTTTTCAGTCTAGCCCAGTGAAAGCAGACAGTTGCGGGCTGCCACCCCCGCTGCATAATTTTTCCTTGGCTGGCAAAAAAATATGAATGGGCTCCACCCTATTTTTAATTGCCAGCCAAGGTAAAAGTAAGCAGCTGAGGGCTGGTATTCTCAGCAGGGTGAGGGCCCAGTGTTTTAAGGCCCCCTCCCCTCCATGCTAAAGAATACTTCAGAGAACACAGGGAGGAAGAATACACCCATCCACTCCCTGTGGTCTCTGATCATTGAATGACAGCACTGAGATCTGCGCTATAGTAAGCAGTGAGGTCACCATTGCCATAGGAACTGCTATTAGTGACCGCATGACAATTTCCACAAAACACTCTCACATAGAGAAACTATAGAAAACTTGTTGCATTACACACAATCCCCGACTTTTCTGACCTCGATAACCAATCCAGTTCACTCCGCCCTCATAATAGTGACAACCAGAGCCCCCATTACCGATACAATGACAGCCAAAGCATTTCCACAAAAATTCCATTGAGGAAGTATACCAAGAACCAGGGTTTCCCACAATACCCCCATTTAGAATTCTCACATCAAGCTCTCCCACCAAACTGTCACATCCAGCTTTAAGCACCTTCTTTGACTGGTAGCTTAATATACTCAAATTATCTCTAAACCCCCAAAGGCCAGTATATGGGCATACAGATCTGCTCTTCTGTGCCGGGCAACTCAGAGAAGTCACCATCTAGAGAACTGCTGTTCATATTTGTTTGCTAGACCAGGTGCTAATGCACCAAGCTGTCAGACAACCGCGAGCCACACATCATGGGCCCACGAGCGATCAGAAAAAATACTTCCATCTCCCAAAACTTAAAAGAATGTCAATTGACTTCTTTTACTTTCATTTTTACACGTCCATTTATATTGCCAGAACAGCCAATTTTAGCAGTCGATTGTCTGTCATCTTCTATTATTACTGCATTGAGAGGATGTGCTGCTGACAAATGTTATTTTTGTCATCATACAAAACGCGACCAACAACTAAAACCCTGATTGAGGACTGTTTGTCACTGAAACTTTGGACACCCATGTTTACACTGGACAAGGAATGTTTTCTCTGATGATCATTGTCCAGTGTATTATGTCTCCCAAAATATGGTCGGCGTCAGCTGTCAGAGAGAGGTCATTCTTTTTACCTTTGGATGATAGAATGTGGACACCAGTACAGAATAATATTATGCATTATTTTTATTATTGGATAACACTTTAATAAATGTGCCATCGTTGAGATCTTTCCATAATTTGTCTATTTTTTATTTCATCCCTGATTTAGAAAATCAACTAGACATGAGAGAATCGATTCTGCACAGATTGAGGTTGGAATGACTTTCTCCAAATCCGTTGAAGACTGCAAATCCAAATGATTTTCAATAACTTAGAATGTGAGTCAAAAAAGGGACAGTAATGGTAGTTTCTGTAGAAGTGACAAATATGATGGTGTTCTATAAGTTTGCAAAATACATACATGTTAACTCAGGCTAATTTAATAGCTCTGATTTTTAGTACATTTTCCCAGTAACTCTAAAATTAAGTATTGAAAGTAGCAGCTCACTGTGATGGTAGTACCTAAGCAGGAAGTGGTGAGGAGACCACAAATAGACCAGTCACCAGATGTAAATGGTGCTTATATAGTATTCACTTTCAGAGATCAAAAGCAAAGCAACACAGGAAATGGAATTCAATTGCATTGTTCTACAGCCAAATGGGTTCAGAGGCAAAACCTGTTAAACTTAATTAATTTTGTGGTGCTGAAAATAAATTTGATTAAATTTGCTGATTGGCTCTAATTTTCAAGATCCAGAGGAGGTTGTTATTAATTATAACACCTTACGTGCATGCTGAGGCTGGTTTCACATTGCATATTTTTTCCTGTCCGTGGGATCCTACTTTTTGCAGGATCCCACGGACAGGAACGGACACCACAGGAGGTGACCTATTTCCGTGATTATCATGGATCTGGACACAAAAAGAGATAACAGGAGGCAGCGGTATGTATATACATACATTGCGGAAGTGAAATTTAATAAAAGAAAGGGTTAAAAATAAAAAATATGTATGCTCACCTGTTCAGTGAGTCCCTCTACGCCTCCAGCAAGCTCCGGATGCTTACAGGACCTGCGGTTATGTCACAACCTGGCAGCGTCATCGGGTCACATGACCGCAGTTACCGCGGTAACAGGTCATGTGACCCGATCAGCTGATTGGGTTGTGACATGACCGCAGGTCCTGTAAGCATCCGGAGCTTGCTGGAGGCGTAGGGGGATCGCTGGAAAGGTGAGAATATAAACTTTTTTATTTTTATCTCTTTCTTTTACTAAATTTCACTTCCACAATGTATGTACAGGGGTTGGACAAAATAATGGAAACACCTGGAAAAATCAACAAAAAAGTTAGTCTAATATGGTGTAGGTCCACCTTTTGCGGCGATTACAGCCTCAATTCTCCAAGGTATGGATTCATACAAGGTGATATCATTGGCCCAGCAGATCTCCACGAAATAGCACCCCAGATCATCACACAACCTCCGCCATGTTTTACGGTTGGGAGAAGGCAGTCTGGATGGAATGCTTCTTTCGGGTGTCTCCAAACATACACTCAGCCGGAGGTCAGAAAATGGGGTAAACTATGATTCGTCTGAGAATATCACATGTTTCCACTGCTCGAGAGACCAATTCTGGAGGTTTCTACACCATTCTAAACGTTTGGAAACATTTGTCATTGAGAGCAGCGGTTTTCTAATTGCAGCTCTTCCGTGGAATCCAGATTTGTGTAGCTCCCGACGAACAGTTTTCGTGGAAACTGGGTTCTGTAGGTGTTCATTGAGCTCAGCAGTGATTTTCGGAGCCGTGGTCTTCTGATCCTCTCTCACAATTCGCTTTAAGGGCCTGTCACACGCGTCAATATCGCCTGCACGATATCGGCTGCACGTGACGTTGCAGCGATATTGACGCGTGTGACATAGTGGATCAACCAGCGATAAATCGCTGGTTGATGATCGCCAGGTTTTAGAATCAGTCCTAAAACCTGGCGATTGTCGCCCGGTGGACACGCAGCATCGCTGCGTGTGACACCGGGACTAGCGATATTCCAGCTCCCAGCGCCTCTCACAAGCGCTGGGAGCTGGTATCCAAGGTACACTGCGGGTAACTAGGCAGCGCGCGCTGCCTAGATACCCGACGTGTACCTTAGTTACCAGCCTCCTCCGCTCACCCGGTGAGCGGAGGAGGCTGGTAACTAAGGTACACGTCGGGTATCTAGGCAGCGCGCGCTGCCTAGTTACCCGCAGTGTACCTTGGAGACCAGGTGCTCCCGCTTCCAGCAGGCTGGCAGCGGGAGCAGGACATCGTGGAAACGATATTTAAATCGTTTCCATGATGTCACTGGTCAATTGATCGCTGGTGAGTCTGCCTGTGTGACAGCTCACCAGCGATCAGCCGTCAATGTCGTCAGCAATCAGATCGCTGACGACATTGACGCGTGTGACAGGACCCTTAGAGTCCGACGGTCTCTCTCAGTCAACTTCAACTTTTGGCCGACCTGTGCTTTGCTGCCGACGTTTTTCCTTCTCTTTCAAACGCAGTCATTACTTTGGAGACAGTACCTCTTGACACGCCAAGCATTC
Organism: Allobates femoralis; assembly: GCA_033576535.1. Taxonomy (NCBI): domain Eukaryota; kingdom Metazoa; phylum Chordata; class Amphibia; order Anura; family Aromobatidae; genus Allobates; species Allobates femoralis. The sequence continues at coordinate 456,030,662 of JARQOC010000005.1, read as the reverse complement.
GGGCACTTTCTGTTACATTAGCACCTCTCATACAAGCACCAACAATTAGGCCTTCTTGAAAATCCGAAAGGTCTGCCATTGGTATCAGGTTTTCATCAATGTTCTTACAATTCGGCAAAACAAACAGTTAATTTACATACACTCATCACTTAACACAAATAATCAACTACAAAACATTAACATATGTTACGGTTTGCATGTTTATAAAATGTTCGAAGATTATGATGCCAAAACGTTAGGTGTTTCCATTATTTTGTCCAACCCCTGTATATACATTGCAGAAGTGATGGTAAAGAGCAATTTTAGTGTACTGAGCATGCTCAGTACACTAAAATCGGGTCTGAGGAACGATCAGCTGTTTCCTTGGACACGTGCTCCATTAGCCTCATGTTAATGGCCACGGATCGGGTCGGATCCAATTCAGTCCGATTTGGTCCGCTGTGCCCAAAATCGGAGCAGTCTCCGATTTTGGGTACAGCAAGAAATCGGACCAAAACGGATCCAACACAAATCGGATGGCAATTAGGCCAAATCCGATCTTATCCGTGGCCCATAGAGATACATGGGGGCCAAATCGGATCCATGGCTGTAAGTTTTACAACAGACAGCCACAGATCCAAGAAATACGCAGTGTGAAAGCAGCCTCATAGAAAGATTGCACATTTATTATTTCATCATCATTATTGCATGAGGTTTAATGGCATAACAGCCTATCTTCATTGTGCCAACTGTAAATTTTGGTGGGGAGGGGATAATGTTATGAGGTTGTTCTTAAGGAGCTTTCTAGGTGCCTTAATTCCAGTTGGGGGAAATCTTAATAATTCACCATAGACAATCGTTTGCTTCCTACTTTATGGTAACAGTTTGTGACATGTCCTGTTCTGTTCCAGTAAAACTGTGCACCAGTGCACAAAGAAAGCTCCTTAGAAGGATGATTGGGTGAATTTATTGTGGATGAACTTGAATATCCAGTACGGAGCTCTGACCTCAACCCCATCCAACTTTGGCATAAACTAAAATGGAGATTATGAGACAACCCCTCTCCTCCAACATCAGTGTCTGAAATCACAAAATCACACATTTTAATGAATTGGCATAAACTCCCACAGAAATACTGTAAAATCTTGCAGAAAGCCTTCCCAAAAGAGTGGAAGCTTTAATAGCTGTAAAGTGTGAACCAAACCCAAATTAATGTATTTTGGGTTGATTGAGAACATAGTTGTTGATCAATAATAAAAATAATCCTCTACAATACAACTTGCATAATAATTCTGCACACAGTGTATGTGTGTGTGCTCAGTGTATATGTGTAATATATAGTGCTTGCATCACACACCATGTGTTGTGTGTAAGTAGCATCCACATTTATAAATTCCACCATCACAGACGAGAGTTCCTAGGTGTAAACATAATAATAATAATAATCATTTATTAATTTATATAGCGCTATTGATTCCATAGCACTTTACATACATCAGTAATGCTGTCTCTCTTGGAGCTCATAATCTAAACATCCTATCAGTATGTCTTTAAACATGTTGGCAATTGTCTGATGGTGGGTTTACACATTGCGATATCGTTCCGATATCGTATCCAACGGCACTGGAGCGCGCATTTTGTGGCCGGTTTTCCAAGAGTCGGATCGGCGGTGTACACGTCCCGATATCGTGGTACAACGTCCCTACGATGTGTACGCCCCCCGACCCAGGACCGACCATTTAACATGGTAGTGAATGGGGGACGTTGTACTGCGCATCGGAGTTGGATGTTTACACGGGACGATCCGGCTCCAACCGGCATCCGATATCGGGCGGTTGAATAGCACGCTCATTCGACCCCCGATATCGGATTGCCATCGTTCCTGCATCGCATTGTACGTTCACACCGTACAACTCAGGAACGATATCGGGTCCAACTTACGAACCACGTGACTTTTGGTCGGAGTTGGACGCCAATATCGCAACGTGTAAACCCACCATAACAAACAAGCAAAATGCTGCTCATCATCAGGTGATTAGACTGTTTATGGAGGAACAAAAACCCTTTCTCTCAGCAGCACATTGCCTGCTGAAAACTGCAGAAGTGCTGCCGATAACATGATACTGTAGGGGCAGATTGTTCTACCAGTGATTGCTCTGTACCCATCATTCTTTATCATGATGTGTTAAGAGGCCAGAAACAAGCGCCGAAGGACTTGAATATTATAGATCATGCTCATTTACCAGTCTGAAATCGGTGCTTGTAAATGTACCCTAAATGTCTGAGTGGGATGGTGCAATATGTGAGCATTTAGGGCCCACTTTAACCTTTTGCCCAGGGCCCCACTTTGCTTAAAACTGGCCCTGAGCGAGAGACCAATGATCAGCGATTTCACAGGCTGGTAACCTGCCTAGATACCCGGTGTTTATCATGGTTACCAGCGCTAAGCAGGGTGGACAGTGTTAGCTATGATAAACAGCGGGTATCTAGGCAGCATGCACTGCCTAGATACCCGGTGTTTATCATAGTTACCAGCATTCTCCCTGCTTAGCGCAGCCTCTAAGCAGGGAGGACGCTGGTAACTATGATAAACAGCGGGTATCTAGGCAGCGCGCACTGCCTAGATACCCGCTGTTTATCATAGTTACCAGCGATGTGGAGGTGGCTCCCTGGTCCTTTGTCGCTGGGGAGATCTGCCTGTTTGACAGCTCCCCAGCGACCAGGTAACGACGCACCAACGATCCCTACAGGATCGTTATCGATGTTGGAATCGCTGGTGCGTCGTTGTGTGTGATGGGAGCATAAGACAGAAAAGCAGCAGTAGTTTTCCATTATCCCTATAGTGTAAGCTAAGCCTTGTACAGTATAGGATTCCATTACCCGGAATGCACTGTGATGTAATGAGTACGCCTACTATGGTTTACATATGGTAGTTCGCTCTCCCCCACTTCACACCCACAATTATTATTATGTAGATGGGTATGTTTGGATAATCTACTGATAGTGCCCTCTTTAACCCTTGATCTTGCAGTTGAAACTGTACAAACAGAACAAAGAGCTGCTAATATTTTGTGACAAGTTGAAATCTGCATTGTTGTTTCTCCATCATGTGCGAAGTCTGTTTGCTCACTCCAGTGTATTTGAGGAAAAAGAACAATTGTAAACATTTATCACTTAGGTCTTTTGATCATGCCACCATAAAAATCATAAAAATATTTACAGCAGAATCTGTATATAGGGATGGGCGAATCTACTCGCTAGGACTCGTTACTCGGCGAGTAGTAAGGGACTCGCAGGACTCGGTACTCTGCGAGTCTCCCAGTGATTACTCGCACGAGTCCAATGCAAATCAATATCAATCCTAGTTTTGTCAGAAACGCTGACAAAACTAGGATTGCCATTGTTTGCATTAGACTCGTGCGAGTAATCACTGGCTACTGTGCCAGTGATAGCAGGGAAACTCGCAGATAACTGCTGTTTCTTTGCAGCCGAGTCCAGCTGTCTTCTCTGTGCAGCTCCAGGGTCCTAGAGCCCGCCTGCTCACAGACATGATGTAGCAGTGCTGATATTGTTCTCAGTCTGCTCATTCCCTGTGTACAGACATGAATGTCTGTGCACAGAGATGATGTAGCAGTGCTGAGATTGTTCTCAGTCTGCTCATTACCTGTGTACAGACATGAATGTCTGTGCACAGAGATGATGTAGCAGAGCTGAGATTGTTCTCAGTCTGCTCATTCCCTGTGTACAGACATGAATGTCTGTGCACAGAGATGATGTAGCAGAGCTGAGATTGTTCTCAGTCTGCTCATTCCCTGTGTACAGACATGAATGTCTGTGCACAGAGATGATGTAGCAGAGCTGAGATTGTTCTCAGTCTGCTTATTCCCTGTGCATAGACATCTATATTTATGCACAGGGGATGTAGCAGAGAGGACATCGCGTTTTGGACTGCGTCGGACGGAAGAGGATTTTTTTAATTAAAGATGGAGTCCCTAATGGCTTTTTTTTTTATTTCTAATAAAAAATTTTCCTTGTGTTGTGTTTTTTTTTAAAACAATTTAATAGAAATTCATGGCGGTCATGTCTAATATTGGCGTGACCGCCATAAATTTCGGGCTTAGGGCCAGCTGATAATACAAAGCTGGCCCTAACCTCTATTACCCAGCGTGCCACCGCCACCAGGGCCGCTGGAAGAGCGGGGTTCAGCGCCAGAGGATGGCGCTTCAATGAACGCGCCATCTTCTGGGGCGGCTGCGGGCTGCAATTTGCAGCGGGGGGTGCCCAGAAAGCTTGGGCATCCCTGCGCTGCGGATTCCAGCCCCCAGCTGCTTAGCTGTACCTGGCTAGACATAGAAATTGCGCGGAGCCCAACGCATTTTTTTTTTATTATTTCATGAATTTCAGAGTTAGAATCTCAGAATTTCATGAAATAATTAAAAAAAAATGCGTGGGGCTCCGCGCAATTTCTATGTCTAGCCAGGTACAGCTAAGCAGCTGGGGGCTGGAATCCGCAGCGCAGGGATGCCCAAGCTTTCTGGGCACCCCCCGCTGCAAATTGCAGCCCGCAGCCGCCCCAGAAGATGGCGCGTTCATTGAAGCGCCATCCTCTGGCGCTGAACCCCGCTCTTCCAGCGGCCCTGGTAGCGATGGCACGCTGGGTAATAAAGAGGTTAGGGCCAGCTTTGTATTATCAGCTGGCCCTAAGCCCGAAATTTATGGCGGTCACGCCAATATTAGACATGACCGCCATGAATTTCTATTAAATTGTTTTAAAAAAAAAACACAACACAAAGAAAATTTTTTATACAAATAAAAAAAAAAGCCATTAGGGACTCCATCTTTAATTAAAAAAATCCTCTTCCGTCCGACGCAGTCCAAAACGCGATGTCCTCTCTGCTACATCCCCTGTGCATAAATATAGATGTCTATGCACAGGGAATAAGCAGACTGAGAACAATCTCAGCTCTGCTACATCATCTCTGTGCACAGACATTCATGTCTGTACACAGGGAATGAGCAGACTGAGAACAATCTCAGCACTACTACATCAGGCAGCAGGCAGGCTCTAGGACCCTGGAGCTGGCAGCCTGTACAGAGAAGACAGGATCTTATCTGTGCGAGTCAGCGATTACTTACAAAGTAAACGAGCAATGCAAATAAATGACAAAACTAGGATTGCTTCAGGCTGAAGCTTCCGAGACACATCTGCGATTTGTAAATCTCACACTACTCGCTATTACTTGCTTCCCCATTCATTAACATTGGACTCGCTAGACTCGCAACGAGTAGCGAGTCCTGTGCTCGGACTCGCTAGAGTCAAGCGATTCCGAGTAATTTAGGATTCGCCCATCACTATCTGTATATTAACAAAATATACAGGAGTTGTCACTAGACAATAATGATGATATCCTACACCTTGCAAGGGGTTTCTTTAAATTCCATCCCAAAATTTACCAACCACCAATCCTGCTGTCATTACTGTGTGCGTTTATTTACTTGCATCACAACCGTTTCTATCTGTCTGTGCCTTCAGTCACCATTATACCTAGCACTAGCTCCACCCAGGGAAGCTGGCTATACACAGGATTGGGTATTGAAATCTCAATGTCTGGATTCTATTCTCCTATAACATTATCTATTGGGATAGAGTCAGAAAGTGTAACAATGCATTGTCACTAGAAGACTAGCAGCTGTTTGAAAAGCTCTCAAGAACAGATATTGTGCAAGCCTCTCTTTTTGGCAGGACCCAGGAGGACCATGGCCTTGACTTATTAACACCAATATAGGCATTTGGACTTGCGTATGGCCCTCTGTATTGACTCCATATTGGAATGGAATGGCTGAAGATAGTCAGAAAGTTGGGTCAATACTGAGAGGCTAGAAGCAAAATTGTAAGATAGCATAGATGTTTATTTACAAGCCAAGGTCAAGGATAGGAAAAGCAAATTAAGTCAGAGCAGTACAAAGAAGTGAACCATAAATTAACAACATTTAACCCTGCGGCCGGTGGAGCCCCTCCCTGGGCCGCAGGGGGATCGAGTCCCATCTGGCCGCCGGTATCCTGTGCCCGGCAGGCATACTCACCTGGTCTGCACCCCATGGCGTCCTCCCCGGCCACTGCGGCTCCTTGGCTCTTCTCCCCCACCTCCTCACTTCCTAGTGGCGGGGAAAACGCACATAGGGCGCGCGCCGCACTTTGTAAATTTAAAAGGCCAGTACGTCATTTTTTCTTGTTACCACCTCTCAGCCAATAGCTGAGGGCTGGTGGGTTCTTAAGGCCCTCACTTCCTATGGGAGGTGCTTGGGCAGCTTCGTAGCTAGTCTAATTTGCCAGCTCAGGTCCCTAGCCGTGCATTCGGTTTCCTTTGTCCTCTGTGATCCTAACGTGTTTCTCTTGATTTCAGCGCTGGATCGTTCCTGTCCGTTCGCCTGCAGACCTGTACCACTCTCACTGGTCCTTGGCTACCTCCCGGATAACTTCGGCTGCACAAAACTCCGTTCCTGCCTTCCCCTCCGGTTCCCTGGTTTCCTTGTCGTGTTCCGCCTTGGGTCGGACCCACAGGTTGACTGGTTCATTGGACCCTCTCTGGCTGCTCTTGGAGGAATCCCTGTATAGGGGTAGCTCTTCTTAGGTCCCTTAGGGGGACCCTGGTGCTCTGGCCCTGTGGACTTCCCTTTGGAATCAATCCGTTATTGTATTCAATAAGCCCTGTTCATGATCTGACTCTCTTGTCCGGCTCGTTTCTGGTATCAGCCTCCACGGTATCTCCGTGGTCTAGTGGGTCCACTAGTCTGTGGTGGCATGACACAACTATAACCTGCAACTAGATGTAAGGATTTAGGGGTTTACATAGGGTCTAGCAATACCCAAAGCTCAGAGTAAGAAGTTAAAGAGAAAATAATGCTGAGAAACTAACCCTCAAGTCCCAGAATGCTAAACAGAAGTGAACCAATGACACCCGCAATAAAGGTGCTGTCTGGTGGCAGAAACAGACGTGGCAGGAGCGGGTACAGATATGTATGTTACAGGAGACCACCATATACTGTACATTAGTTTTTTCATCAATCCATCTGAAATTCTACCTGCCTTTGTAGGTTATTGTTATTATTGTCTAAGGAAACCCCTTTAGACCACTTGTATCTTTTTTTTTCCAGGACACGATGTGTTTGACTATTTCCTACAATCATGAAAAAAACTATAAATCATAGGGATAATTACTCTGTGCCAATGGCAAAATGATCAATTCTATGGCAAAATGAAAATGTCTTTAGTCCTTACACAACTTTAACAGAAATTTGGGTTAGACTGCTATGTGCCCATATTGTACATGTGTGTATCTCCACCACATTAATTGTTTTTCTTATTTGCATACTGTATTGCTCAGATTAAAATGCACTTTTCCCCCCTAAATTGTAGGGGGTGTGATTTATAATCCGAATCTACTGTAATGTAGGGGTGGGGTGTCCCTGGAGCAGTGTCCGGGGGCTGGAGGAGGCAAGCTGCAGAAACAGTGGGAGGTCACGTGATCCCGCTCATTATACTCAGGAAGAAAGTGACAAACTGTGAGCATGGAGTGTCAGATGGTAAGTTATCAGTTGTTTATTATTTTACTGTGTGTGCGCCAGCATGGGGACATATAGAGTGACAGGGGGCATATCTAGAATGGAGGGGAAGAGAGCTGGATGGGGAACATATTCAAGGTGAAGGGGTTATGTACCATCACTGGGTGCCATAAGCAGGATAGGGGGCTATGTACCATCACTGGGGGCCATAACCAGGATAGGGGGCTATGTACCATCACTGAGGGCCATATGCAGGATAACTGGCTATGTACCATCTCTTGGGACCATATGCAGGATAGGGGGCTATATACCAATACTGGCAGCCATCTGCAGGATGGGGGACTATGTACCATCACTGTGGGCCATATCCAGGATGGGGGGCTATGTACCATCACTGGGGGCTATGTACCATCACTGGTTGCTATGTACCATCATTGGAGCCATATCCAGCATGGGTGGGCCCATGTACCTTAATGGGGGGATATATGTACAAGGATGAGGTATATATATACTGATTGTAAGACGGACACTACCAATATAAGACAGACCCCATTTAACATTAAAAAAATTCTCTTTTCCTTCACCAAATTTGGGAGTGCGTCTTATTAAATTCAGGTATCAGGTGCGTCTTATAAAGCGAAAAACATTCCATTTATATTCGGATACATTGAAAGGGGAATATGATGTTAAATAATGCCATACCCCATCCACATATGCACTTATGTAAATACATGAACTATAATAGTTCAAATCTTACCCTTTAATCGCATACCCCTCTTATAATGTTATGCCATCTAGATAGAATATGTTATTATATGACCTATGGCTTATGGGTAAATCCGCTAAGTCAAGTGGATAGGGCTGAGTTGCAGCTCCCTGCACAGTGGCCAAGAGCATTGCCATGCAATATTTAACTATTTCTGTGGCACCTTAACCCTATAGATTGATAGAGGTCTTGGAAACGTTGAACCCCACCAATAGTAGAAAGACACCATAATGGGATATCACAGTCTCACTTGCTACGATTTTGATATTTTTCATAGATGAAAATATTTATATATTTTGGGATCTATTAGTTGGACAATAATAGAGCTTATAAATTAAAAAAAAAAAAAACTAAACTTTCTAACTAAATGTTGTACTTAGGCATACAGCCAGAATGAATTATCTGCTAATAAGTTTACTCTAGCGTAAATGACCAAATATAACAAATATAATGTTTTCTGTGAGCAGAATGAACGACTGAGCGATAAACAACAAAATAATCATTTCTCATTCAAATTGATATTCCTCCATGAAAAGTAATTATTCTCATTTGCATGATACTATCTAATTCTATAATGTGAATTGCTGGCTTCATATTCTTACCATTATATTAATAATATTGCAAACAGTAAGATTATAACACACAGAGGTGGAAATTTCTCAAGAAAAACTTTGTCATTAGTTGCACTAGACAATATAAAGATGTGCCAGAATTATTAAAACAAGATTGACCATTAACATAAATCAATCAAATATTAATATTCTCTAGTCGAAGCTTTAGATAGCTAAGAATTAGACAGTATTAACAAATACACCCCACTGCAGGAATTAGTTCTGCTTATGATCCGTTTTTCACAACATTGATGTAAAACCTTTTTTAAGTATCAAGTGAAGTGTACTTAATCTCATAACCTTCTTGTCCACGTTTGGTAGGTGTTTCGTTGCATGTAATGCTTAGTCAAGGATTTTCCTTTCAAGAAGAATCACATAAAGTTATGATCAACATTATTCTTCACTTCTACACAAGGAAAGCACAACAGCTTAATGTTGCAAAGGTTCAGATTGGGAAAAATTACCCAGGGCTGGGGCATTGTGACACTTCATAGGTCAACTGACAGTCCAGTATGTGCTCATCCTTTAATGCCATTTTGAGTAATTGATGAAACTGTGGAAGAAGGAGAGCGCAGTAGGGTCTTTATCACCTGAGCCAATTGTGTCACCCACAACTGGTATAAGTGTGTAGTATGGCTACCGCAGGATCCCACACCCACGCTAGAATCGTGGGAATCAGATGAAGGAAAAAAAAAACACATTATTCTCGGATTTGCGCTGCTCATACAATGGAAGATGCGGTAAGACAGTCGAAGTGCAAAGGTGGCTTTTATTTCAACCAACGCATTTCAGAGTCATATCCCGACTCCTTCCTCAGGGAGTCAACAGAGTACAATACATCATATACAGATCACAATATATAGTCTCCATTATTGAACACATGATCATGAGTAATTCAATGACGAAATGATGGGAGGAGAGAAGAATTGCGTCACTCTGAAATCTGATCTCTGTAAACAATTACATTGCCCGAAGGAGCGGAAAATATCTCAATGGATGAAAATGATAGAGAGGAAGAAAACTGTAGAAAAAAGTTGATGGCAGACTAGAAATGAAGTCAAAGTGTGCATAAAGGAGAAGGAACACTAAAAAAGAAGAGGGAAGAGAGAAAAAGAAAAGTCTTTATAAAGAAGGAAATTGATCTCACACCATGACAAGATAATTAAATCACCAGTGTATATATGTGCTGCGCCACTCAATGGTGAACTACCGAAAAAAAGAGAAGAGAATTGTGACAGTGCGGTGGTTCATTTAAAGTGAAAACCAACCACACTTTCAATGAACCCATTGTGCAGCGCAATCCGAGGAACCGAGGATACAAGGAACACTGTCCATTTGTTTTTCCTTCATTTTGAGTAATTGGGGAGGCTATCCTCTAAATTCAGCATGATACATCTTTGAAGAACTCTTGGGGATGCACCAAACATTCCATATTGCTTGGTCCAGCACCTTTGATCGTTCTTATGACTTCAAAGTTACCTGCTATGATATTGTAATGACCAGAGGTCCGTACTAGATCCAGCGTATCACAGAAACAGAGACGGAGGCAGAAGCAACATAAAATACTTCCTTTTACTTGGGGAAACAGATGGAAAGTTTAGAGCAAGATGCACAGATACGTTATTTCCCCAGAAATAGTTAAATTATTTACATACACCCAGCATCAAGCTAGGGGTTGGTGTGTTACCTTAATGTTCCTCCTCAGTGTGAGGAGGCAATGACAAAAGTAAATTTACCTAAAATCTAACAAAAAAATAAGCGATAATTAACTACACACAGCAGCAGGACAGGTGTAAGACTGCCTTCACATTTGCGGACCCCTCCGCAGCGTTCTGGGAGGGGATCCGCAATGTGAGCGCAGCACCGCCAGCCCCTATCTTTATAATGGGAACGCACGGTGCTGTGCTTGACAGCGCATGACCGTGCACACCCATTCACTGCCAAATGTGATCACACACTCTCGCCCGCACCAGGGACGCAATAAACAGGAATATTGTGTTCTCTTGTCTGATGGGGGTCTTAAAGGGAACCTGAACTCGTAAAATGTTCCCCCAGCCTCTATATAACTGTCCCTGCACCATGCTAATAGATTTCTAGCCATCCCTTTATGTGTGTAAAGCGCTTTTGGAAAGTTTATAAAAGTTGTTTTTATACCTTTTGATGTGTGGCTTCTCATTATTTGAGAAGCCACAAAAGGCGTTCCTTTCTTGTCCTCCCCGCCGACCTGCTTGTTATTTATTCACGCCCCTATGGGAGTGCTAGAGAGCAGGGAGACTGTGCGTGTCATGTAGGTGAAACAGTGAACACACCTGGCGCATGCACACACTCAGCATCGCGAAGTCGGCAGTACACGCTAATGGGTGTACTGACGTGGTAAAGCCGGCTATGACGCGATTTGCGTCATAGCGGCTTTACCGCCCCTTACATGACACGCACTGTTTTTCGAGGTCAGGTTCTCTTTAAGTCTCTGTAGTTTTTGAGCAGGCACAGTGTGTTCACCTGGAGACACCACATCAAAGTCTGCAGTCTCACAACAGAGATTCAGTCTTTTCCTTTCACAGTATGGCCGACCTGTCCCCTCTGGAGCACTTCTCTCTTGGCAGTAGTATACTCGCTTTCTATTGTAAAACAAGTCAATTTGGTCCCCTCCAGGGGTACTGCTATCGAGTTAATCAGAGTCCGGTCTCAGCATTATCTGGCACAGATTTCTCCACAGCCGCTTTCCTCTCACAGCACCTCAGGAACCCGTTTTCCTCAGCACAGTCTGTCATAAAAATCTCTCTCTGTCTCCATGACAACCCCCCCAGCTGATAGCCCCCACCTTTTTATTCAGGAAGTAAATTTCCACACACTCCTACAATATTACCCCAGCTAACCTCTGGCAGTGAGGGTGTACATTGTCTGAACACAGACCAATATGGTAGTCCCTGTTCTCCCTAAGAAAAGAGTAAACTTTAGTACACTGCTCACTTCACCATGCAGTAGAACAACACAAGTATTCATACACAGAACTTTTCCACAATAATAAGATGGCCGCCGTGCACTGAAGACATGCTGCTATGCACTCCTCACCATCCATCGCAATCTGGAGCACCAGCTGGCCCACTGAGCTGTGGCCCACACCCCACTCTACCGGCCGCTGCTCCCCATATCTGCCCATGCACCGGGCTTTCCGAGTGCGCCCTCACCCACACGCGTGGGACACCCCTGGACTTGTCCCTAGCTCCATCTTGCCCCTGGCTCCATCTCCCCCCTGGTTCCAACTCGCCCCTGGCTGCATCTCACCCCTGGCTGCATCTCATCCCTGGCTTTTCTGTGTCCCTGGCTGCACCACTTCCCTAGCTGTCTTCCACCCCCGGCTACACCTCACCCCTGCTAAATCAAATCCACGACTACATCCCATCCAAGGCTACACCCCACCCCTGACCGCACCCTACTCCTTGCCACATCATATCCTGAACCATGTGCCACCCTTGACTGTACCCTGTCCTTGACCACCCCTCAGCCCTGTCTGCGCCGCTTCCCTATCTACGATCCCCCATCCTCACTCTCCATCACCCAACCCCCGGCAACTTCCCCCCAACTCGCCCCCACAATGTTTCCTCTCCTTTTCACACTCACCCCATCCTACTTCACTTCCTTCTAATCCCGAACATCCCTCCACCCACCAAGGCTATAGTGATCTCTCCTTCCATCCTACCCATCCATCTCACCTCCTTCTCCGAACTGTTCCTCCACACCCAGTCCTCTTCTCCACGCACACACGGCCACCACGCAAACTCTCAAGCTCCCACCTTCTAACCCTCTCGCTGCTTCTCCTACTCGCAGGCGACATATAGCCCAATCCTGGACCTCCCCACCACATCCCTCCGCCCGCCTCCAACACGTACCCATCCCCCATCACAAACTCTCGCAACCCGCACAACCTTACACCCATTCACCCAACCCCAGTCCCCCTTCCTGGAGCACTGTAGAATGCCCGCTCGTTTGCAATAAACTCTCTTTCACCCCCGACCTCTTCATCACCAACAAACTCAAATTCCTCGGCATTACCGAAACTTGACTTACCCCCACCGACACAGCCTCCCCTGCTGCACTCTCCTACGGCGGACTCACTCTTTCCCACACACCCCGCCCAAGTAACACCCGCGGCGGAGGTGTGTGTATACTTCTGTCCGACAACTGCTCCTTCACCCCAACTACACCGCCTCCCTCCATCTCCTTCCCCTCCTTCGAATTGCACTCAGTCCGCATTTTCTCCCCCTGCAACCTCCAGCTCGCTGTCATCTACTGCACCCCGGGACCCACCACCTCCTTTCTTGACCATTTCAACACTTGGCTTCTCCACTTCCTTTCCTCTGACATCCCCACCATCATCATGGGAGATTTCAACATCCCCATCGACACCCCCGACCCCGCTGCCTCCAGACTCCTGTCACTGACCACCTTCTTTGATCTTTCCGAATGGTCCTCCTCAGCCACTCAGAAAGACAGCCATACGCTTGACCTTATCTTCACCCGCCTCTGTTCCCTCACCGACCTCTCAAACTCGCCCCTCTTCCTAACTGACCACAATCTGTTGACTTTCTCCTCCCTCTTTCTCCCTACCTCAACCCCCTCCGGAAACTCAGTCACCCCCGCAAAATCCTTAAACTTATTGATTTCAACTCATTCTCCCACTCCCTCCTCCCTCTCACAGACCTTGCCTCCTCACCCTAACTGCGGCTCTCGACCAGGCCGCCCCCCTCACACACACCAAAACCCGCACACATAGGCAACCCTAGCTCACCTCTCTCACAAAAGAACTACATCGAGCGTCCAGGTAGCCGAACGGAGATGGAAGAAATCCCATTCCACGGCCCACCTCACCACGTACAAACAATCCCTCTCCAACTTCAAGGACGCACTCACCGCCGCAAAGCAAACCTATTTCTCTTCTTTAATTAACACACTATCCCGTAACCCCAAGCAACTATTCAAAACCTTCAACTCCTATTCCGTCCCCCGCCACCTCTGCCTTCCCTCCTCATCTCCACCAATGACTTTGCTACCTTCTTCAAACAAAAGATCAATAAAATTAGAGAAAGCTTTGGCCCAGCGTTCCCCCGACCCACCCTCATCACCGCCCAACCCCCTTTGACCAAAGGAAGCTTCACAGCGTGACTGAAGATCAGCTCTCCTCCCTCCTGTCACGCTCTCACCACTTGCACCCTCGACCCACTCCCCTCCCACCTCATCCCAAACCTCACCACAGTCCTCATCCCTGCCCTAACCCACCTCTTCAACCTATCACTCACTACCGGCGTCTTTCCCTCATCCTTCAAACATGCCTTGATCTCACCCATCCTCAAACAACCCTCCCTCGACCCATCATCCGTCTCCAACTACACCCCATATCTCTTCTCCCTTTCGCATCCAAACTACTTGAACAACACGTCCATTCTGAACAGTCCTCCCACCTCTCCTCCTGCTCCCTCTTTGACCACCTACAATCCAGTTTCCGACCTCATCACTCCACTGAAACAGCCCTAACCAAAGTCACCAACGACCTACTGACCGCAAAGAGTAAACGACACTACTCCGTCCTCCTCCTCCTTGAACTTTCTGCCGCCTTTGACACTGTCGACCACTCTCTCCTACTTCAAATCCTAGAATCCCTTGGTATCACGGACCTCGCCATCTCCTGGATCTCCTCATACCTTACGGAATGCACTTTCAGTGTCACCCACTCCCACACCTCTTCCCCGTACTATCCCCTTACTGTCGGTGTCCCCCAGGGATCGGTTCTGGAACCACTACTCTTCTCCATCTACACCCTCGGCCTAGGTCAACTCATTGAGTCCCATGGCCTTCAGTACCATCTCTATGCCGACGACACCCAGATCTACCTCTCTAGCCCTGATATCACCTCCCTTCTGTCTAAAATCCCCCAATGCCTGTCCGCCATCTCATCTTTCTTCTCTGCTCACTTCCTCAAGCTGAACATGGACAAAACAGAGTTCATAGTCTTCCACCCCCAGCCGACCTCCCCCACTACCGGACCTGTCCATCCTAGTCAATGACTGCTCTCTCTCCCCAGTCCCCCACGCCAAGTGCCTTGGGGTTACTCTCGACTCCTCCCTCTCCTTCAAGCCCCACATCCAAGCCCTCGCCACCTTCCTGTCGACTCCAGCTCACGAACATTTCCCGGATCTGCTCCTTCCTTAATCACGACACTGCCAAAACTCTTGTTCACAGCCCTCATCATCTCCCGACTCGACTACTGCAACCTACTGCTCACCGGTCTTCCAGCTTCCTCCCTTGCACCCCTTCGCTCTATCCTAAACTCCACTGCCCATCTAATCCACCTGCCCCCTTGCTACTCCCCTGTCTCTCCCCTCTGCCAAGCTCTTCACTGGCTCCCCACCCCCCAGAGACCTCGATTTAAAGTCCTAACCCTGACATACAAAGCCATACACAACCTGTCCCCCACCTTACATCTCCAACGGGTCTCCTGATACCTACCACGCAACCTGCGCTCCTCCTCCTCCACCCCCTTATCTCATCCTCCCACAACCGCATACAAGACTTCTCCTGCGCCTCCGCCATACTCTGGAACTCTCTCCCCCAGCACATCAGACACTCACCTACACTTGGGAGTCTCAAAAAGAACCTGAAAACTCACCTATTCCAACAAGCCTACAACCTATCATGACACGCAGCGCTGCACCACCACACGCTTGGCGCTTCCCCTCCTATTGTCTCCTCTCCCACCCCTGTAGACTGTGAGTCCTCGTGGACAGAGTCCTCTCCCATCGTTTATCAGCAAGCCTTGATTGTTCATATGTTCATATGTACTGTATTTGTCCTTGTTCCCCCCACTTCTTATGTAAATAAATAATAATAATAATTTGTTGACATTACAAACACAATCTTACATGTATGTTATTTAAATTTTATGTGAAATAACAACACATTTTGCCAAATAGTATTGTGGTTTCTATGGTATCCTTGGAGTTGGAAGCAGAGATCAAAGCAAAGGGGCAATGTAAACAAATGGTCAGAGGAGGTCCAAGATCTAGCAGAAATATTATTATTATTTATTTATTTATATAGCGCCATTAGGTTCCATGGCGCTTTACATGAGGATAGGGGAGACTAGCACAATTACAATAACTCTAGGCAATCAGGACATATAGGTACAGGAGGGAGGGGACCCTGTCCACAAGGGCTCACAGTCTACGAAATAGATCAAAACACAGGTCCCCTATAAACTATGCCAACATGCACTGACGAGCAAGTGTTATGACTGACAGTAATCATGGACTGACTGCTTAGTTAAGTACCTAGGCCATCACTCAGTCCAGTACCTGCCGAATAGCAGTGCTGCCATCTGCTGAGGAGTTACAAAGATGGAGGCATTACGTTTCATTCAACCCTTGTAGATGTAGAGACAAGCTGATGCATACAGTAATTGCATGACAAACCTGAAACCATGGACAGAGCTCCTGCATGAGTTAGGCATGAGGCTGTTGGATGTGATCACATATAGATATCTCCCTTCCTAAAGTCTCCTCAGATTCTGCTTCCTTCTTATCTGCTCCCATACCTTCCATGCACTCAGTAGCACTTTGTAAATGAAAATATACAGATAACGGCTTATGACTACTTCAGGCAGCTTTATTTGAATACTCCTATTATCGTTATAAATATATATACAGTACAGACCAAAAGTTTGGACACACCTTCTCATTCAAAGAGTTTTCTGCATTTTCACTTCAAGTAATGTTTATTGAGTTTTCTTGATAATCAGTGTATTACAATGGGTTACAGCATTAAGTATTCATATTAGTGTAATTAAAGTAGTATAATGTACAATGTACAAATTCTTTAACTAAAAACTCTATATTGTTGATAAGTATGCTTGATATAATCATCAATAATCTTCGTTTACAGAACACATTGAATAAGGTAATAGCACAAACATTCTAACAAGAACATCTTACGGCTCATGTTACTAATAACATTCTACTAATAAGGAATCTTTTGTAGCTTTTTGTTGCTTGAGTCTTATTTTATAGCGCGTATATCTATATCGTCATTGATCTGACTCTGATAAGGTGGGCTGCATACATTCAGGCAAATACCATCACTAATGAATCACTACTATAAGCAGTGTCTACCATGCTTGCTATAAGGTAATGGCGAAGAGTCAGGAAACTCCCTAAAAAGATTTGTACAGCAATATTAGCGGAACTTTGTTTGAATATTTAATCATTTGAATACTAATGCTTGTTCCCTAGGTGGCTCCATTTCTACGCAACAAGTAATGGCATATAATTCCCTGATATATGCACAGGACACTGGGCAGATTTGCAGCCACTAATATTGAATATTGAATGTTGAAGATTGTCTAGAGACAAAGTTGCTGGTAATTTAACGCATACTTAATTGTAAAGATTGTTTCCTAAACTTATTTGAGATACTTGCTGACCACCTTTGTAATTGTAATTTCTTACCCTTTGTCTTTATATTTGTTTGTTGGATTTGCTGTGAATTTATAATAAAAAAAAAACATATTGATGAAAAAAAAAAAAAAAGAAGCTTTTTCAGCGTCAAGTGACAGGAATACACTGGGGATGCTCCCCCACTCCACCACATTCAAAAGGTCTATCAGCCTCCGCGTACCATCTCTGGTCTGCCTGCTGGGGACAAACCCAGCCTGGTCGGGATGAATTATTGATGGGAGAACTAACCTTAATCTGTTGGCCCATATTTTGGCGTATATTTTAACGTCACAATTTAATAAAGCAATCGGACGGAAATTTCCAGGGGTCGACATGGGTTTGCCTGGCTTGGGGAGGGTTGCAATGGAGGCCTCCAAACCCTCTTTTTTTATACACCCTGCCTCCTGCCATTCATTAAAAAGACATAGAAGAAATGGAAGAAATTAAGAAAAGGGAGACGCTCCTTGTGTAGGATCCGGTGTTATTAAGGGGAGAAAGGGTTTATAATCTTTTGCTGCTCACCTGGTGTGGTTATGCTGCTGGCATAACCACAGATCAGCGCCTTGCTGCGTAGGTGCAGCCGCCGTAGTCCTCTGTTCCGGGGTTTCCCCCGATCACGTGACCTGTCAGCTGGGCTCCACGTCACCGCAGGTTCTCGCCGCTCCAGGAAATGAACAGCATAACGAACTTTGCTAAAAAGTCCTGTGTCCAGCAGCACCGCTCCGCTAAATAGGAAAGGATCAAAACAAAACGAAAGAACAGCGGATGTAGCGGGTGCTTAAACAGGACTGCAGGAGACGTAATTAATACTCCAAAGATTTAATAAAAATGCAATAAAAATACTGGTTATTTCCACAACATGTTTCGGCGATTTGCGCCTTCCTCAGGTGAACCTGATTTAAGCGCCCGCTACATCCGCTGTTCTTTCGTTTTGTTTTGATAGAAGAAATGGAGAGAGAATAGGGCGGAAATGAGCATAATATCCGAATGGAAATCCATTCGGGTCTGGGGAGGATTGCTTTTTAGAGTAGCCTATTACTTGAGCCAATTCTAGTTCAGTAATTGGGGCATTTAGGTATGACAGTTGAGACTCGGAAATACAAGGTAATTCCGCTTTATCAAGAAAAGATTTTATAGCTGCATCAGTGGGTTGAGGAGTGTTTAAGCCCCTCTCCAGGTTATAAAGTGAGGTGTAGTAGTCAGCAAACTCCTCAGCAATACAAATCGGATGTACACCCACGACCCATCTGACTTTTCCAAGAATGGAATCTTGGCTTGTGCCTCTCCCTTTTTGACCCTTTTAGCTAGCATAGCCCCTGCCCTATCGCCCATGGAATAGAAGGCTGCTCTTTATTTATTAAGATCTCTTTCTACTTTATGTAGCAAGAGGGATCGAATTTTAAGTCGGACGTTAGTGAGAGCTTTTAACAATTGGGAGGTCGGAGACGATTTATGCTGGGCTTCGAAAAGACCAAGGCTTGTTAAGGCGGACTGCAGGGATAAGTTATATTTCTTTTTGTTTAATGCGGCTATTTTGGGAAAAATACCCCTCACCACAGCTTTATGGGCAAACCAAAGTGTCTCATCTGAGATATCTTTTGAATCATTAGTAACAAAGTATTCCTATAGGGATTGCTTAACAGCCTGAATACTTGCCTGATCAGATAGGAGATATTCATTGAGACGCCACTGTGAAGGAGGAGCTATAGCAGCAGGATCCACCAGTGAGACAGTTACTGGGGCGTGGTCCGACCAAATGATGTTACCTATGCCAGTGGATACGCAATGAGGCACGGTAATGACGTCCACTAGAACATAGTCTATCCTGCTGTAAGGATGATGTCTTGGAGACAAGAAGGTATAGTCTCGCTCCATGCAGTGGTGATATCTCCAAACATTGTGCAAGTGAAAGGTCTTTATCAGAGGGCCTAATTCTCTCCTGGAATGGGAGGAAACCGAGCAATCCAGGGACTTCAGAACAGGAACGTTAAAGTCTCCTGCGATTAGTTTGTAACCATGGTTGTTAGGATCTAATATTTAAAAAAAAGGCCCTCAGGAATTTAATTTGACCCATGTTGGTGGCATAGACAGAGGCTATAGTATATGGTACATTGTTGACAAGACACATAACTATCAGATACCTCCCTTGAGGGTCAGTTACAGCTTTAATTAGTTGGAAGGCTACTGACTTACGAAAGAAGCAGCTACCCCTGCTTTCTTTGACGCACCGTTAGCAAAAAATTACTGCGGGTACAAAGAAGCATACATCCTGACATTATCTTGCTCTATTAAATGAGCCTCCTGGAGGCAGATAATATCATGATGGTGTGGAGGATGAATTATATATTATCTATTAATCTTAGTTTTTATACTCATATAGCATTAAATGAAACAATAAGTTTTTCCTGTATTCAGGTACGTATCCAACATCTTCTCTTCGTCTTGGAGTCACCCCCCCCCCTCCTCCATCTCTCGCTCTCTCTCTACCTTTCTTCTCTCTCTCCCTCTCCTCTTCATCCTTCTCTTCTCTCTATCTTTCTCTCTTTCTCTCTCTTCTTTCTCTCTCTCTTCTCTCATCCCCTCTTTCCTCTTCATCTCTCTCTTTCCTCAATGTCACTCTCTCCCTCTTTTCCCTCTTTCCCTTTCTATCTATCTGTCTCTCCTTCTTTCTTTCTCTTCTTCTTCTCTTCTCTCTTTGTCTCTCCCCCCCTTCCATCTATTTCTTTCTTTCCT
The DNA here is from genome assembly GCA_033576535.1 of Allobates femoralis. NCBI lineage: Eukaryota > Metazoa > Chordata > Amphibia > Anura > Aromobatidae > Allobates > Allobates femoralis. The sequence goes on along the minus strand of JARQOC010000005.1, from coordinate 456,010,524 downwards.
TCTTTCCCACTATGAATCTGTGAACAAGGAGCTGTTTTGTAAACAAAGTGTCTCCTCAGATGTGTATGCTGGAAAGAAGATATGGCTGCACAGAAGCCTTGAGAATGGACAAGCTGATTGGTCCTCGTTGTGCCTGCTCCAGACTGTGCTATGGGAAATCCAAGATAACCGGTATCCCAGCAGCCAAGGGATGATACCATGACGTGATGAAGAACGGACTCTCAGAATACAAAGAACTATTATTATTAACAAACATAGATATTAGCTTAATCCCACCTAACTCCCACCCTGCCATGGACATTTACATGCTTATCTTTTAGACTATAAAATGCCCTGTACCCGGATATTGGGTTCAGTAGTTGTTGCCGTGTACGTTGTCACTATTAAACCTGGACACGCTATAAGCTTAAAACGGACTCTCGGTCTGATTTACTCTTATCTGGTACCACGTGTTCATAGTCAAATTTGGGATGACTGGCGAAGGAGTGGAACAGTAAATTGTCCCCGTCAATTGGCGACCACGAAGGGACCTGGCCAGCAGCTCGTGGCCCCTACGGACCCATGCTTGGATACCTTGGATGATACCTGTATCGGCTGACCTCGAGGCCTGATCAACCTCAAAGTACGGTAAGTGGACAACACATTCATATGTGTCGCCCTTACTGTGCTTCTCAGCCGCTATTGGTTGTTCTGGGGGTGTCTGTTGGGTCTGGGGGGTGATTGATTAAGTGGTGAAATCGAGCACGAGCCCGCGCCAGGCTCCGGACCCCGGCAACAAAGTGACGTAGCCCCCGGCTCGTCCCTGTGTGTACACCACGCCTCCCTCACCAGTCATTGTTCCTCATCCATTAACCCTGCCTGTGACTGTCAGTAACCAGTGATTCAGAGAGAGGTTAACAGCATCTCAAGTTTCACAGACTGGGGCCGGCTCAGTGAGAGAAAGAGTGAAAGTGAAAGGAGACGCACACATGATATTATATAGAATTCAGGGATAAGCACATGGTGTACTAGGTTCTGTGCTTATGAGACGGTGACTCGAAAGTCCGAGTGCGTTGTGTACGTAGTTCCGCACTCACGAGAAGACTGAGGGGGGCACGTGGTGTAGTTTGTTCCGTGCCTGTGAAGGATTATGAGCACGTAGTGTATTAGCTCCGTGGCTTATGAGTTAGAGATAAAGAGAAGGGTCTCTTTCAGAACTGTCGCTTGAAGCAGTTCTGAAACCCTCAGAATACCGTGGCAAGGCGATCTGTAAGCACCAAGGAGTTAGGACGACTGTAATAGTGTCCTGTGGTGTCGTACTTAGGTACTGGAATTGCTAGAGACACATTGTGTACTGGTTCCGTGTTTATTAGTTGTACTTAAGTGCTGAGAGCGTGGTTAGGTGGATTGTAAGGGATCTGGTGTTGATCGCTGTTACCAGCGTCCTAACTGCAGTAGGGACGTAGTATTCTGTGAGTATTCTGTGAATCATGTTGCGTCATTTTCAGCAAAAAAGGTCCGTGCCCCATAGATTAAATGAAGATGCTGTGGAAATGAGAACACTGGTAAAATCACGGGAAGGGAAGAAGGCAGTTAAGAATGTGGACAGGTTGTACAAGCACGCAGGATTGTTTTTGTCAGGGAGGTTACAGCCCTCCATGTGAAATGATTCTATCCAGAGAGAAAAAAGGCAAGTTGAAAGACAGAGGGTTGCTAGATTAAGCGCAGGTTCATCTACAGGTTGCACGTAGTCTGAAAAGTGAGGGATAAAAAGAGGTTGATGGAGAGGATCAGATGATGTAGAGCCCGTATTTGGTTACAAGATGTCTCCGAATGTAATCTTGCGGATTGTAAAATGGCCGCCACGCCATTGTTATTGAGTACGCTATCCCAGCCACCACCCTATAATGGCGGCGATATGAGGTCCTCGGATGTGTGGGTGTGTCCTGTTTGTGGCCACTCCAGCCTTCCAGGCGACACTGTGGGCGAGAAGCCAAGCCATAGGTCCCACTGATTTATAGGATGATAATGATGACTGAACCCCTTTCCCCCTTCCCCATCTCTTTTTCCGGTACCATCCAGCTTGATCTCTAACGCTCTGCTGCAGCCGCTGGACCTGATACAGGCTCCTCAAATCCCCTCCCATGTATGAAGTTCAGGCTAGCCTGTGCTTACTCAAACATCCTACAAAATGCTGTGCAGAAATAATTACTATATCAGATTTGGATTTAACTAGGCTATATGCAGTGTGTTCAGATGCAGAAAATGCTTTAGGTTAAATAAAATGTTTTTAGCCTAGTAGAAAGGGTTAAGTGAGGTTTGTAATGTCCAAGAGACATTTCATTGTTTTGTGTGCCTGTTATCTGTATGACTTTGCTTGTACTCCTGTGTTTTCAGCTCTGGGAGGGGCTGGGCGCGAGGCTGCGTTCCTTTTTACATGCTGACAGCAGTCATCCAGTTTTCCGTATATTGAGGTTCTTTCCTTAGATGAATAACTAAAGTTTTTCTGGAGCCTAGAGGGAGGGGAGGAGGTGAGCTGCTTCGTAGGCATTAGCTTGTAGCTCAAGGTCAATATATTGTAGTGAGGAATAAACTACCCCCACGTCTCCCTAAGATTTTTTCTTAAAGCAGTTCCTAGTTTCAGAATGGTTGAAGTAAATTAGGGTGAGGTGTATATAATCTTATGGAGATCATTCTGTTTTATTGAAGTCACACCGACTGCCACTACACTCTATTCACGGTCCGTCTATCAATATAGTTTACTATTCTTCCTGTTATGGAAAGCTCTTGAAGTTATAAAGAATAAATGAAAAGTTAGATATTACGCTACGGGGTCTCAGATAATGGCTAGAATTGTTAGTTGTATATAGCTACAAGTGTGAAACAGTTAATCAAATTTGTGAGCCCTGTTTGGGAGAGAAGGATCTCTTTCTTCTATTGAATTCCTTATCTAAACAGGGAGGGGAGAGAGCCAGGAAGGAGGGGGGTGAAGGTGGAATCTGCAGACGGCTGACATGCATACTGGAATCTTACCCGTCTTTCCAAGAATTCTGAATGGCAAAGATGGATTTTTCATATTTATGGTACTTGGGTACTAATAATAATGCCCAATATTGAATACAATAATAGTAATCAGATTTTTATTTATTTATATGAGTGAATGTTGTCAATAGCCACCTGCAGCACAGGGATAATTTAGCTAGAGATGTAGTTATGGCAGGGGAAACTTTCTCTTATTTATGGTTGTTGTGTGTTTTAAAAATTAAGCTATCTAGAGGGAAGATTAATATACTGAGCGCCCAAGGGGAAATAATATATATATTGACGCTGTGGGGAGGTGGTACTAGACAGGAAAATCTAACTACAAGGTGATGAAGTTATTGTTAAGTTAATAGATCCAGAATGTATAAGGTATGTCGATAAGCAGGAATATAGATTGTATTTTAAGGGGACACTCAATTGAGTCAATGTGAGATGTTAGAGATGGAAATTAGCAAGTTTGATGAGAAAAGCAACAGTATAGTTTAGAAAGTAACGTGAAGTCGAAAAAAAAAAAAAAAAAAAAAAAAAGGGGGGGGGGGGGTGGAAAGACAAGAAAGAAGAAAGTAGTTAGGTCCTTTATCAGGATTGTGGACATCTTGTAGGTATATCAAGGCCAAAGAGTTTGAAAATATGGAAGGGAATGAACCACTCCCCCACACCTCCTTAAATTCCTTCTATCAAAGCAGCCTTTGTTCTTTGCGGTGTGAAAATATTTTTTGTAGTCCGTTATCTTTTTCTCCCTTCGGGAGGGGTAAGGAGCTTTCTGGAGAAAATGCTGGTAGCAGGAATTTTGAATTAAAGGTGATGTTACACATGTCTGCTCTGATGTACAGCGCCCATATATTATAAGAATTTTCTAATCTCTGAAATTAATACAAATTTCTTTAAGTTTTTTATTACAGATATGTTTATAGACCAAAGAGATTTTATGCTGGATAATGGTAGGATCCTCACATGAGGTAATCAGAATGTTTGGTTCTGACTTGCACTTTCTGAGCGAATGGAGCGATTTCCGGTTGAAGAATTCCTTAACAATACGGTAAGCCTACTAAATGCAGAATTGGTAAATCACGGTGAGGTAGACACCATGTTATCAGTCTAGGATGGTATAATCACACTGACAATCACCACAGGTGTCCTGTCCTCTCGGAGGTAGAAGGCAAGCTACAACAAAAGGTAGGAAAGGTAGTGGCGGGTGGTTGCCCCATCCCAGCCGGGTTGTGTCTGGCAGCCTGAGCCCTCTCTATAGTCGACTGCCTTATAGGGACTGACTGAACCACTAACAGTGTTAAACTAGGAGTCGTGAGAGTGGACAGGGCAGGCCATGATGTCTTTATCAGCAAAGGTTAGACTGGTCTCTGCTTGGCCTCACTTTACGCCTCAAAATAGGTCATGGGTGAGATCAGGTGAGTACCTCCTAGTTCGCTCCTGGTACAGGTAAGCTGTGTATACTATCCTGCATTATTCTTGCACACAACACAACTCAGAAAGGTACGGGCTTCGGGCGACAATCGCTCCATGGGTCTTGGAAATTGCAAGTAGTGAGCGGACAAGGAAACCAAGAAAAGTGTATAAAAATATCCCAATATGTGTAAATCTCTTTCTATAAACAATTGTGCTTATTTGCAGATACTTCAAAGGTTTTATATCCTTTATATATTCTCCTTAAGGATGATGATGATATAAAATATCATCAAGGGAAAAATATATGGATTCACGCTTCACACTGCAAAAGAGACAAAACCAGCTACCGGTGATGTTACTGTTATTTTTAATTTTGGGGGTGGGGGTCATATTTACTCCTGTCCTTTTAGCCCCAGTAAACACCCCAACAAGAGCCCCAATTATAAGTAAAAATGCAGACGGCACTATTTTTTGGGTAAATTTGACATCCCCTGTAAATATCTGGCATTTTGATTTCTGTGATATTGCCAGGTGTCCTGAGAAAAGGAAGGTGGCGGATGGAGTTATACAGTTTTACCTATGTGTTACCAGGACTAACAATAAGAACTGTTGTTATTGGTCAGATACTGCCTGGAACACAGGAGAAGATTGGGGGTATAAACCAAATGAAGCCATGACTCCCAAAGATAGAATAGGTCGTAGCCTTCGCCAAAGAATGAGTTTGTCAATCTCCTTCAAACCAGTCCGGGGTTGCACATGGGGCAAAAATTGTCACCCTCTTTACCTTGTTTTAGAGAGCCCTCAGCTCGCGGATTTACAGACCTTTGTGCTGGGGAGACACTATAAAAAGGTTTTTGATAGTGGATAATATTGCAAGCCTGGGGCTCATACATCTTCGTAATATTAGTTCCAGACCAACTAGCACCCCTATCATTGATAAACAGACACCTGGGTCAGGAGACCAGTTACAAGCTATACTTGATGAGGTAGTCCCTGTCCCAGGCCTTAATTGGAAAGAGGTCTTCTCTGTAGAAACCCAGTTTACTCCCAGGAAAAACTTATGGTTAGAATGGGTGAGATATAATGTAAGGGCCCAAAATATCTCTGTGGGATGTATTGCCTGCGCTGCTGCAAATACTCATCTGTACACTCATGCTTTGGTCTTTCCAAATGAAAATGTAACCATTTGTGTTCTGAATTTTTTTTGAAAGGTAAAGCTTCTACTGATTGTCCAGGATATGCCCCATTAATCTACAGAGAACCCAGAGTGAGACCTCCGAGGGAAGTGGTTATTTTAAAGGACAATTATACATGCTATACCTCCAACAACAACAACAAAACGTTAGTGGGAACCTTTAAATTAGGATTCTGTAACGAAAACAGCTCCGTAAGTACAGAATTACTTAACCAACATGTACGATATATGTATGATATTTACTGGTTGTGTGGAGATGGTAAGCTCCGATCCAGGTTGCCCAATGCCTGGACTGGTCAGTGCACCTTGGTTAAACTAGCTATGCAGTTCAAAATCTTACCATGGGACCCGGAGCCTTCCAGTGAGACCATCAAGAGAAGGAGAAGCATTGATCAACTCCACATGGGCTATGAGGAAGACCCTCAGGTATACATTGATGCTATTGGTGTCCCAAGGGGGTGCCTGACCAGTTTAAGGCCCAAAATCAGGTATATGCTGGATTTGCTTCCTTAATTCCACAGGTACAGATCAATAAGAACGTTGATTGGATTAATTACCGTATTTTTCGCTTTATAAGACGCACCGGATTATAAGACGCACCCCCAAATTTGGTGAAGGAAATGAGAAAAAAAATAGTTTTTAATGTTAAATGGGGTCCGTCTTATAATGCCAGTGTCCGTCTTACAATCAGTATATATGTCCCTAATCCTGGTACATAAACCCCCCAATTCTGGTATATATATCCCTCATCCTGGCATATATGTCTCTCATCCTCGTATACATGTCCCCATCCTGGTATGTATATTGCTCATCCTGGTATATATGCCCCCCATTCTGTATATATGCCCCTCATTCTGTATATATGCCCCCAACCTGTGTATATGTCCCCATCCTGTTTATATGCCCCCATCCTGTGTATATGCCCCCCATCCTGTGTATGTGCCCCCCCATCCTGTGTATATGCCCCCATCCTGTGTATGTGCCCCCCCATCCTGTGTATATGCCCCCATCCTGTGTATGTGCCCCCCCATCCTGTGTATGTGCCCCTCATCCTGTGTATGTGCCCCCCATCCTGTGTATATGCCCCCATCCTGTGTATATGCCCCCATCCTGTGTATGTGCCCCCCCATCCTGTGTATGTGCCCCCATCCTGTGTATGTGCCCCCCCATCCTGTGTATATGCCCCCATCCTGTGTATGTGCCCCCCTATCCTGTGTATGTGCCCCCCCATCCTGTGTATGTGCCCCTCATCCTGTGTATGTGCCCCCCATCCTGTGTATATGCCCCCATCCTGTGTATGTGCCCCCCCATCCTGTGTATATGCCCCCATCCTGTGTATGTGCCCCCCCATCCTGTGTATGTGCCCCCATCCTGTGTATGTGCCCCCCCATCCTGTGTATATGCCCCCATCCTGTGTATGTGCCCCCCCATCCTGTGTATGTGTCCCTCATCCTGTGTATGTGCCCCCCATCCTGTGTATGTGCCCCCCCATCCTGTGTATGTGCCCCCATCCTGTGTATGTGCCCCCCCATCCTGTGTATGTGCCCCCTATCCTGTATATATACCCCCCATCCCCAACCCTATATGGCCATCTTCCCCCCCAGACCCCCATGGCTCACCGAGGGGGGTACAGCTGCTCAGCGGGGGTGCCGGAGGGAGGTTCTCGTGGGGACACAGCTGCAGGACCAGAGCAAGCAGAGATGTACCGGCAGCAGTAAGCGGTGGGCGCCGCCATGTTTTTGTGGCTGGCTGCATTCATTAACATTGCAGCCAGCGGTAGAGGCTTCAACAAAATGGCCGCGGCCATAATGGAGACCCGCGGCCATTTTGAAGCCTCTACCTCTACCGGCCGACTACCACAACAAACATGGCGGCGCCCACCGCTTGCTGCCGCCGGTGCATCTCCGCTGCTCCGGTCCTGCAGCGGTGCCCCCCACCCACCGGAACCTGCCTCCGGCACCCCCACTGGGCAGCTGCACCCCACAAACCCCCTTATAATGGTAATATTTAATGTTTAATATTTTTTTTTTTTACATGCGCTTTTTAAGACGCACCCCCGTTCCCCCCCAAAGTTTGGGGGGAACAAAAGTGCGTCTTAAAAAGCGAAAAATACGGTATATATATTACAGTGAGCAAAGGTTTGTCAACTATAGCCGAGATGCTTTCCAGGGTATAGTTGAGGAACTAGGTCCCAATACTAGAATGACGCTACAAAACAGATTGGCCCTTGATATGCTCCTAGCTGAAAAGGGCGGGGTCCGTGGAATGGTGGGGAAGGAGGAATGCTGTACATATATCCCGCAAAATTCAGGGGAAAACGGGAAAACCATGATAGCCCTTAAGAAAATTACTAAGTTGGCAGCCGAATTAAAAGCTAATGCTGGGGTAGATACATCCTTCTTTTCTAGCTGGTTGGGTGGGCTCAAAGGATTCCTTCAACAGGTTTGCCTGATATTAATTGCCACAATCCTAGTTGGGTTAATATTCCTTTGTTGCGTTATTCCTTTATATAAAAAGGTTATCACCAAGGCAGATATCACCGGTACTTATCTCTATCAGGAGGTTGACCCGTTAGCCAATGGGAGTGTCACTTTGGAAGATATGCCCAAGGGTGTGTTCCTCAAACAGCCAAAGAATTCCCCCTACTTAAGTATAAAGTTAAGGGAACTGGTTTAGGGACAACAGGAGGGCTCCATGTGAAGATAGAGTAGAGTAGTGTCCTGGGTGCCTGGGGCCCTTCATAAGGAAGGAGTTACTGAGGCGCCCGGATGAACAAGCCCACAATCCTTCTCGTTTCCCATCACATGGACAACCTCACAGGTTCCCCTAGGGACAGACTAGGGATAGACTTTCAGAAAAAACTTAGTTGTTAGGGGGATTTGTGGAGGATGAATTATATATTATCTATTAATCTTAGTTTTTATACTCATATAGCATTAAATGAAACAATAAGTTTTTCCTGTATTCAGGTACGTATCCAACATCTTCTCTTCGTCTTGGAGTCACCCCCCCCCCCTCCTCCATCTCTCGCTCTCTCTCTCTACCTTTCTTCTCTCTCTCCCTCTCCTCTTCATCCTTCTCTTCTCTCTATCTTTCTCTCTTTCTCTCTCTTCTTTCTCTCTCTCTTCTCTCATCCCCTCTTTCCTCTTCATCTCTCTCTCTTTCCTCAATGTCACTCTCTCCCTCTTTTCCCTCTTTCCCTTTCTATCTATCTGTCTCTCCTTCTTTCTTTCTCTTCTTCTTCTCTTCTCTCTTTGTCTCTCCCCCCCTTCCATCTATTTCTTTCTTTCCTTCTTTCCCACTATGAATCTGTGAACAAGGAGCTGTTTTGTAAACAAAGTGTCTCCTCAGATGTGTATGCTGGAAAGAAGATATGGCTGCACAGAAGCCTTGAGAATGGACAAGCTGATTGGTCCTCGTTGTGCCTGCTCCAGACTGTGCTATGGGAAATCCAAGATAACCGGTATCCCAGCAGCCAAGGGATGATACCATGACGTGATGAAGAACGGACTCTCAGAATACAAAGAACTATTATTATTAACAAACATAGATATTAGCTTAATCCCACCTAACTCCCACCCTGCCATGGACATTTACATGCTTATCTTTTAGACTATAAAATGCCCTGTACCCGGATATTGGGTTCAGTAGTTGTTGCCGTGTACGTTGTCACTATTAAACCTGGACACGCTATAAGCTTAAAACGGACTCTCGGTCTGATTTACTCTTATCTGGTACCACGTGTTCATAGTCAAATTTGGGATGACTGGCGAAGGAGTGGAACAGTAAATTGTCCCCGTCAATGGCCCTTGGCCAGTTGTCGCCAGACCACCGACCTTTTCCCCGGTGATTCAGGCCATTCACATTAACAGAGTACAAAGAAAATACTCATAACAAAAACTGTAAAAGGCAAAAAGATGATACTGCTTGTCCTTCTGTATGCACAATAGTATGCTACCACAATAATTCTGTTTGGGGAAAACACAGGGTAGAAGGTGATAGGGAAACGTAGGGAGAAAAAGATTAGAAAAAAAAAACACAGATATTAGAAAAATAGCCATGTCCGGCCAGGTATACCCTGAACCAAAAAGTATGAAAAATACACTTCTGAGGGCAGAAACTGAGAACTAAATCTACAAAGTAGATCTCTCAGGTATCCAGTTCTTCAGGGAAGATGACCAGGGAAAAGTAGAACATTTTGGTGCCTCAGACAACCCTCCAATGTTCCAGAGCTATGCGGGGTCTAACTGCATAGCGTCCAGTAGATCTTGGTGAATCCTTTCTCTGGGAAGAGGCGGGGAACAAGAAACCCCATTGAATCAGCAACTTCTTTGCCTGTGAAGGAGTGGAGCATGTAGACACAGAACCATCCTTCCGGATTAGAAGCTTTGTAGGGAAGCCCCATCTGTAGACAATTCCTTTGTCCCTTAGCATACTGGTGTAAGGCAGGAAGGCCCTGCGAGGGCCAGAGTCCCCGGATACAGATCAGGAAAAACAGCAAGATGGGTGAATTTTTCTGGCAGGGAGAGCTTATCACGCAGAGCTCTCAGAAAATCCTCCTTCATCTCAAAGAAGTGGATGCGTGCAAGCACGTCGCGTGGAACCGAGGAGCCTAAACTGGGAGGCTTGGGGATACGATGTATGCGGTCTATTATGATATGTGACATTTCCAGACTTGGTAGAACCGATTTAATGAATTTTTGGAGGAACCCCTTCAGATCCACCGCCAGGATAGATTCATCAATTCCCCTAATTTCACATTGTTTCTCCTGGACCTGTCTTCCCAATCCAGGGTTTTATTCAGGGTTTCGATAGAAGTTTTCTGCAATTCCTCATACGCATCCCACAGCTCATTGTGCGATGCCACCAGTTTAGCCTTGCGTTCAAGACTATCTGTGCGACCCCCCTAGCTTCTCTATATCCCCTTTCATATCTGCCAACACTAGCCTTCATATCCTTTTGCAATGAGAATCTGAGAGAATCCAGCATGTCCTTCAACATCCCTGCAGTAACTGGGGCGTCTAGATGTGCAGCTTCAGCTGCGCTCCCAGGCAACTGAGAAGCCCGCCAAGCTGCGCAGGCAGTGCGAGGGGAAGGCGGCGCCATCTTTGAGCTGTGTGCTGGGTCCCGGGGTGCGGCAAAGAAATCAATAATGCGCCTTGGCTGCTCACGAGGGCCAGGTATCGTTCTCCCCATCCACTCACCCCTTGTTCCGGAGCCTGTATAGCGCGTTCGGAGGAGCGGGGAAGCTTTCCAGGCAGAGGTATTTGCCGCTTTGCAATATATATATATACAGTGCTCAGCAAAAATGAGTACACCCCCTTTGGAAAAGTTAAATATTCATCAATATCTCACTGGATGAAAGAACAATTGAGTTTCCTAGAACATTTTTAAAGCCATAACATGAAATAAGGTTAATGATATAACTTTCATTAGAAAATCTTCAGTTTTACTTAAATTGGTTGATGCCAAAGTGAATACACCCCTTGTAAAAATCTATGAAATCTAGAATTTGTATGACTTCCATGATTTTTAAGGACAGCACAAAGTCTTCTATGCATAGAATAACAAATTGAAAACAAATTGCAACATCTATCTCTATCAATTCTTAAATAACGACCTCTCATAGATGTAGAGTGATGCTCAATTATATCTTCAGAACTCAGCATAGGTTTGATTGGGTTCAGATCAGGAGACATTCTTGACCATTGAATCACTTTTACCTTGCTCTTCATTAGACATGCAACAATGGCTTTTTATGTGCGTTTTAGATCACTGACATGTTAGAAAAGTGAATTTCTACCAATGGCACAGAGTGATTGTACCATCTTCTCTTTCAGTATAGGGCACTACATCTGTGAATTCACAATACTATTAAGAAAATGTATGTAGGTCCTCGATAACAGCAGATTTCATCCAACCTCACAGAATCCTGCCCCCACCATGTTTCACTCTAGGCATCATGCATTTTTCTTTGCACTCCATACCAGGGCCAGCTCCAGATTCTTGTGGGCCCCCAGGCGAAACAGTCTCAATGGGCCTGTTTTACACTCTGCCCCCTCTCCTCCCTACTGTTGCATGTCCAAACCTTAAGCCACATCCCAGGTATAGACAGCAGAGAATAAGAAAACATTTCTTCCTATTAATTGAAGCTTCCCCGACATTGTAAAAGGGAGGGCTCATTAACACCAATTTTAATGTACTAAGGTAAATACGGAGGAAATAAATCTATAGTTAGTGTCTTTCTGCAAATTATATATGATGCACACAGCTCTGCTACATGCCCATAGACATAGATGGCTCTGCTACATGCATGTGCAGACACACAGCTCTGCTATATGCACACGACACATAGTATACACACACAGCTCTACTACATGAACATACAGATACACACACAGCTCTACTAGATGAACATTCAGATATATACACAGCACTACTACATGCCCAATACATGCACATACAGATACCCACACAACTCTGCTACATAGGACACTACATACCCAACTCTGCTTGTTAACTAGAATGTTATCGTAGACTGTGAGCCCCCGTGGACAGGATCTTCTCCCCTCATGTACCTGTATGACCTCATGGTCCACATTTATTGTACTTGTCCTCATCTGCCCTTTCCGCATGTAAAGCACCATGGACTTAATTGGCGCTATATAAATAAATAATAATAATAGTCTAAATTATAGTTTTAACTTACATATATTTATATTGTAGGGTTACAGCTCAGTCAGTGATGTTTGAGGTAGGCATGGGAGGTAACATTAAACAAAAGAAACAAGGAAAATAAATGGCAGGGAGACAGGACACACAGTCCTAACAAGGCACTGCAGTGTTAACCCAGCACATAAGTCTAAGCATGGAGATTTCACATAGAAGGACATCTTCCCTTCACATACAGACTGGTAATGAATTCAACTGGACTTTCTTATGTCTACTATACCCCACCCCAGAGTGGAGATATCCGAGCAGCCAGTCCCACCCATCTCTCTGACTGCATGTAAACCTGGCCCTTCTCAGCCATATTAACCCTATCAGTACTATACATACTGGAGCCAGCTTCCAGGCTTACATCACAGAGGATAATTCACCTCATTGATACATATCTCACCTCTATGACATGTCCATAAGTCCAGCAGTCCAGCAATTATAGCATCATTAGAATGATCTTATTGTTAGAAAATGGTGAAATGCATGAAAATTGGTCCTTATCTTATACAATAGATTCATGTTTTGATTATAGGAATCAATAATGAACTTCTCATCCAGATGGTGAAGGGCAGGACATGCCTTTGGGATGCTGCGGATGTCAAGTATGCAGACCATATCTATAATTGATGTCTTTGGGAGGAGATACATAGTAAAATAGATGGCAAATTGGGTGATCTGATGGTAGAGGAGAGGAGAAAAAGTGGTCAGTTAATCTGTACAGCAAAGATAATGTATGGCAACCCCAATTTTTTGGGGGGAAGGGGGGATAACTAATGTCTTAATTATCTGGCAAGGCAATCATTACTTTTTTATTTTCATGATAAAAAAAAAACTTGAGATGAGGGACTTGTGAGAAGATAAGGGGGCCCCAAGTGGTTTGGCGCCTAACCCAAAAATAGAATATTGTTACGAAAAACATCTACACTTTCTGGGTCAGTGCACCATCCCAAACCCTGTGGGTAAGTATTACGTATTAATGCCATCATCTCTGCTGGGTTCAAAAAGTATGTTTTCTGCCGGTCTGCAGATCTGTGGCAGCTTCACCATCAATTCCCTCTCAAAAAGTTCTTCTGAGGTAAGTGCCGACAGGGCCATTGTCTGCTGTGGAAAAGGAATAAAAGTGTGCTCTTTTGTGCTTAGATTTTGAAGTATAACCACATTTGAGTTAGGCGGGTATATGTAGCCAACTGTTGATGCCCATCTTAAGTAGGTGTATATGTTGGAACATGACGTTCAGCCAAGAATTTCAGTCCGAACTGTTTTTGTACTTAGACACTAGTATATGGTGCTTTGTATGTTAATGCTATTCTATTTTCTTAGCATAACAACTTCCAGGATCACAGCAGCTTAAGTCCCACAAGAGAATGAGGAACAGACTCCTAGCACCTCTGCCAAAGAAGTTGCATTTCATAAGTCATAGTGTCCCCCTATCTGCATTGATTCCGGCTCAAGACAATCAGTCTTTGTTGCACAACATCTTAGAACCTTTAAGATGTGGGGTAAAAATCTGGTCTGAGACTTCCAGAGGCTGCAGAGGATACAACAAAGCTTATATGTGATGCCTTGCTGGTATGATTGAAAAAAACCTTTAGCTGAAGGGAGATTTGATGGAATTGAAGTGACAGCTGGATGGGGCATGGTTATCAATTCTATCCTCTTCAAATCTGATTTTCCTTCAAAGTCTGAGTTCTTGGTTGGACAAGTATAAAATAAAAGAAGGAGGGGGAACAAGAGGCGCAATAGTGCCCTATCACTATGGCACTAGGAGTAAAGTGGTGAAAAAGGGATCCACTCACCTGGAACAGTTGTGTAACCCACAACCGGCTTGAAGGCGTATTTAGTGATTTATTTCTGGATGGCTGCTGCAGGACTTCCACCGTCCACTCATATGTGGAGATATGCCGAATCGTGGGGAAGAAAATGGTGTGTCATGGTCCGCGCTGCCAAATAACATCCACTCCGAAAATAATGCACTTGAAGATGGAACTTCAAAGTAACCTTTTTATTGCTTCCAACGCGTTTCGGTGCCCTCCTGGCACCTTCCTCAGGGATCCCTGAGGAAGGTGCCAGGAGGGCACCGAAACGCGTAGGAAGCAATAAAAAGGTTACTTTGAAGTTCCATCTTCAAGTGCATTATTTTCGGAGTGGATGTTATTTGGCAGCGCGGACCATGACACACCATTTTCTTCCCCACGATTTGGTTGGACAAGTAGGCTTCTGAGCAGCAGCGTCAGTTGTGTAAAAAAAATTTCCAGGACATGTTGGACGTCAGACTTTTCCCCATCCCTATTTCCCATTGCAGCACCATCCCACGTCACAGCACCATCCCCTGTCACAACACCATCCCCCATCCCATTTTTATTCCTATACAGAACACTGTCCCCACTCTTCTGACTACTATTCCTCCTCTTATCACTATCCCCGCTCTGAGTCACATTCATGCTCCGAGTTTTATCCATACCCTTCCCAGACTCTTCTAATGCCTCTGGCAACTCACCCTTCAAATGCTCTTCCTTCTATCCCCCAGTCCCTTTCTCTTATCCACCAGTACCATCCAACCTCACATACCTTTAGCCCCTCTCATTCCACATCACTCGATACTTTCTCTTCCCTTCTTCACTCTATTCCACATCTTTCTGTTCAGTGGCATAACAAGAGTCCGATGGGCCAGATGTATAGGGCCTTGTAGCATTCTAAATCCTATAAAGACTTACAAATTTTCCCCTCTACCCCTACATTACGTAATAATGTCCTCTATCCTGGTATATATGTCCTCCATCCTAGTATATAGGTCCCCCATCATTGTATAAATGGTCTAAATGGTCACATCCTAGTATATTTGTCCCCATCCTGGTATATATGGGCCGATACAGGTACAGTCATATGAAAAAGTTTGGGCACCCCTCTTACTCTTACTCTTTTTTTTTTTTTTTAATTGTTTTTTTGCAACAGCTATTTCAGTGTGATATATGTAATAACTGATGGACACAGTAATATTTCAGGTTTGAAATGAGGTTTATTGTACTAACCAAAAATGTGAAATATGCATTATTTCAACATTTGACAGGTGCCAAAGTATGGGCACCCTTCTGATTTTCATGATTTGAATACTCCTAACTACTTTTTACTGACTTACTGAAGCACTAAATTGGTTTGGTAACCTCATTGAGCTTTGTACTTCATAGCCTTGTGTATCCAATCATGAGAAAAGCTATTTCAGGTGTCCACTTGCAAGTTGTTCTCCTAGTTGCATCTTCTCTGAGGAGTGGCATCATGGGCTCCTCAAAACAGCTCTCAAATGATCTGAAAAAAAAGATTGTTCAACATAGTTGTTCAGGGAAGGATACAAAAAGTTGTCTCAGAGATTTAACCTGTCAGTTTCCACTGTGAGGAACATAGTAAGGAAATGGAAGACCACAGGGACAGTTCTTGTAAAGGCCAGAAGTGGCAGGCCAACAAAAATATCAGAAAGGCAGAGAAGAAGAATGGTGAGAACAGTCAAGAACAATCCACAGACCACCTCCAAAGACCTGCAGCATCATCTTGCTGCAGATGGTGTCACTGTGCATCGGTCAACAATACAACGCACACTGCACAAGGAGAAGCTGTATGGGAGAGTGATGCGAAAGAAGCCGTTTCTGCATGCACGCCACAAACAGAGTCACCTGATGTATGCAAAAGCACATTTGGACAAGCCAGTTTCATTTTGGAAGAAAGTCCTGTGAACTGATGAAACAAAGATTGAGTTGTTGTCATACAACAAGGCTTATGCATGGCGCCACAAAAACACAGCATTCCAAGAAAAACACTTGCTACCCACTGTCAAATTTGGGGTAGGGTCCATCATGCTTTGGGGCTATGTGGCCAATGACGGCACCGGGAATCTTGTTAAAGTTGAGGGTCGCATGGATTCCACTCAGTATCAGCAGATTCTTGAGAATAATGTTCAAGAATCAGTGTCAAAGTTGAAGTTACGCCGGGGATGATTCTTTCAGCAAGACAATGATCCAAAACACTGCTCCAAATCTACTCAGACATTCATGCAGAGGAACAATTACAATGTTCTGGAATGGCCATCCCAGTCCCCAGACCTGAATATCATTGAACATCTGTGGGATGTTTTGAAGCAGGTTGTCCATGCTCGGCGACCATCAAACTTAACTGAACTGGAATTGTTTTGTAAAGAGGAATGGTCAAAAATACCTTCATCTATGGAGATGTGGGAGTCCAGATTCCAACTCAACAGGGAACTGCATCAATGGCATAGTGCGGCCACACGCACCACGGCTTACTCTAAATGTATAACGCATCATGAACAATTGAAAAAGGTGCACATGGACTGGTACCTAACTCCGGACCGGATCTCGCGCTTTCACTCTTCATCATCTCCCCCCTCCTCTCCGCTGTGCTGGAAGGGATGTGGCCATAGGGGAAATGCTCAACATGTGTGGTGGTTTTGTCCAGTGGTTTCCACCTTTTGGACTCAAGTTGAAACATTATTATCTGAAATACTATGTTATCCGGTAGCCTTAAATCCTGCCCTGGCAATTTTGGGATTGGACCTTGAGGATTTCTCATTTTTGCATAGACCAAGTATTGCCAACGTCCTCATATCTGCTCGAGCATGCATAGCCAGGTACTGGAAAACATCTTCCGTTCCGTCCAGAGCAGAATTAATCATCTCCATCAATACGCACTTTCAGCACGAACTCATGTTGTCTCATAGCGCGACCCGCCGGAATAAGGTCCTAACTTGGTGGGATCCATGGATTCTGTCATCTTATAACACCATCCCGATCTAGTCTCCGGAGCAGATTCAAGAACTTTATAAATCTATTAATACTCAGAGTATACTATACTTTACTATATAATGTTGGACTGGATAAAGTTTTGTCAACTGTAACAGTAGTTCAGACCATGTCCTTCCCTCTGCCCCCTCCCCCCCCCCCCCTCAATCCCCTCTCTCCACCAAGTGCCCTCTCCATCCACTTAACCTAATCCCCCCCATTTTTCCCCCTTTCCCCCCCTTATATTCCTCGCACCCCCCTTATTATTATTGGTTCCTTGATGCTCTTTTATACAATGCTGACTGTTTAATTTTTGTGCCTACCGGAAGGAATTAATGAAAGTTGTTTATCAATGTTATACGCGATGACAAAATTGCATGTTTTGTGTGAAAATTTCAATAAAAATCTATTGATTAAAAAAAAAAAATACCTTCATCCAGGATCCAGAAGCTCATTAACAGCTACAGGAAGCGACTAGAGGCTGTTATTTTTGCAAAAGGTGGATCTACTAAATATTAATGTCACTTTTCTGTTGAGGTGCCCATACTTTTGAACCTGTCAATTTTTGAAATAATGCATATTTCACATTTTTGGTTAGTACAATAAACCTCATTTCAATCCTGAAATATTACTGTGTCCATCAGTTATTACATATATCACACTGAAATAGCTGTTCCAAAAAAACTATTTTAAACACAAAAACAAGAGTAAGATTAAGAGGGGTGCCCAAACTTTTTCATGACTGTATATATGATCAAAATGGTCTCCACTCTGCTATTTATGTGCTCATCCTGCTATATATGGTCTCCATCCTGCTATATAAGTTCCCTCTTCTGCTATACAGTGTTGGCCAAAAGTATTGACACCCCTACAATTCTGTCACATAATACTCAGTTTCCTCCTGAAAATGATTGCAATCACAAATTCTTTGGTATTCTTATGTTCATTTAATTTGTCTTCAATGAAAAAACACAAAAGAGAATGAAGCAAAAAAGCAAAACATTGATAATTTCACACAAAACTCCAAAAATGGGCCAGACAAAAGTATTAGCACCCTCAACCTAATACTTGGTTGTACAACCTTTAGCCAAAATAACTGCGATCAACCGCTTCCGGTAACCATTAATGAGTTTCTTACAATGCTCTGCTGGAATTTTAGACCATTCTTCTTTGGCAAACTGCTCCAGGCCCCTGATATTTGAAGGGTGCAGTCTCCAAACTGCCATTTTTAGATTTCTCCACAGGTGTTCTATGGGATTCAGGTCTGGACTCATTGCTGGCCACCTTAGAAGTCTCCAGTACTTTCTCTCAAACCATTTTCTAGTGCTTTTTGAAGTGTGTTTTGGGTCATTGTCCTGCTGGAAGACCCATGACCTCTGAGGGAGACACAGCTTTCTCACACTGGGCCCTATATTATGCTGCAAAAGTTGTTGGTAGTCTTCAGACTTCATAAGCCATGCACACGGTCAAGCAGTCCAGTGCCAGAGGCAGCAAAGCAACCCCAAAACATCAGGGAACCTCCGCCATGTTTGACTGTAGGGACCGTGTTCTGCTCCAGGAGACCCACCTGGCCGCGGAGGACTTTTTCCGCCTCAAAAAACTATGGGTAGGAGAGGTATATGGTTCGGGAGCAATAGAAAAAAAGGCGGGAGTTCTAATTCTGGTGCATAGGTCACTAGCTCACTCAATATTATCTACTTCAAAAGATAAGGAAGGTTTCAACTTTCAAAAGAGTAATTTATACCACATGTAGATAGAAAGATAAGCGGCACTCACCATAAGCTGATAATGTCCTTTATTTCATCTTAGAGCATCTGCAGAGATGAATACAGCGGGGAGAGGGAGTGAGGGTCGGCAAACAACGTCTCGCCGTTTCGCGGCTCCAGCCGCCTCAACGGGTCCAGCGGCTGGAGCCGCGAAACGGCAAGCCGTCATCCGCCGACCCTCACTCCCTCTCCACGCTGTATTCATCTCTGCAGATGCTCTCAGATGAAATAAAGGACATTATCAGCTTATGGTGAGTGCCGCTTATCTTTCTATCTACATGTGGATTTCAACGATTGCTATTTAAGCGAGCAACACCAGCTGAAGCGGTGGTACATAGAGGTGCACTAAGCAGCCATCACATTAACCTGTTGGTGCCCAGTTTCCTACACCTTCTTTGAGTAATTTATGCAACCAATGGATGAATTTAACGTCAGGTTATAAGCTTTTATTTACATAACATGGATAAGCAACATAACTTCCGTCAGGGAGTGTATGTTATATATGAATGTGCTTTCTATTCCACGTTCTCCTTTGTATTCTATGAGTCACATTTGTGAGCACCTACGTGATGGGAATTCTTTTTGTGCCATTTAAACTTGATGTCAGTGTACCTATGTACAGGCGGGGAGTCTACCCTAGGATGCTGAGTTTTTAAACTTCGTTTTAATCTGTGATTTCAATAAAGAAAATTATGTTTATGGAAAGTCGGATGTGCAGGATTCGATTGTTCACTTAAACTTTATTTTAGCCTCCACTTATACTTTTCTGGGAGTGAGGAACAATGGGTGGAGATTGTGACCTCTCTATTTCAGGGGACCTCAATCTTGGGCTTTTTCACTGCCAGCCGATACTCAGTCGCTTCAGTTGGCTGATGAGTTTTAGGCTTTAGGCGTAGTTTATGACAACCCTGACCAAATCTCCCTTGTTGAAACTCAGCTAGGAAAGCTCCAGCAAGGTGACCGGCTAGCGGAGGAATTTTGTTCCCAATTCCGGATATGAGCCACAGATACTAGGTGGAATGACCCGGACCTTAGGAGTCAGTTTTGCCAAGATTTGTCTAAAAGGCTAAGGGTGCTTTCACATCAGCGTTTTTCGTAATTCGCGGCAGATGCGGTGAAAAAACCGCATCTGCCGCGTTTGCCGCATAACCGTTCCACTTGCGGAACGGTTGCGGTTTTTCCCATAGGAAGTATAGGGGGACTTGCGGCAGATGCGGCAAGTGCGGTTTTGCACTTGCGGCAGGTGCGGCATCGAAAAAAAACGCGGTCAGCCGCGGTTTTTTTCGCTGCCGCACCTGCCGCAAGTGCAAAACCGCACTTGCCGCATCTGCCGCAAGTCCCCCTATACTTCCTATGGGAAAAACCGCAACCGTGCCGCAAGTGGAACGGTTATGCGGCAAACGCGGCAGATGCGGTTTTTTCACCGCATCTGCCGCGAATTACGAAAAACGCTGATGTGAAAGGGCCCTAAGAGACACATTGGTGTTATAAAAAAAACCCTGAGAACCTAGACTGATATGGTGTATGCCATACATATCATTTATATACGTATAGGCGATAGACGCCTCAGGGATAGACCTATGATGACTCCACCACCAGTTGTACTTCTGAAGGCTGAAGTCCATCCTGTGGTTGTTGAAGAGCCCATACAGTTAGGGGAGCTTCTCCTCAGTCTGGGCCCCTCACTGTATACCGCAGGACAGGGGTCTGCTTCTATTGTGGTCATAAGGGTCACTTTATCGGTGGCTGTCCATCACATCCTAAACAAAAGAAGCCGCTGGAAATCTTTTGAACCCAGGTTGTGTGGAGGATGTCAACCAGGGCATATATACTTCCTCATTGTGTGCCTCTCAGTTTATTCTACCGGCTTCAGTGGACCATTGGTACTAAAACTGAAACCATTTTGGTCCTTCTAGATAGTGGGGCAGAGGAGTCAATATGGGGGATCTTTGGTTTGCACAGACTGATGGTCTCTCCTGTAATGTTCTAGCTAAATCCATCCCTATAGTCACAACAGATTCCACTCCTCTTTGTCTGGGTATTTTTCTCAAGTGGTGCATAATACACTGCAAAAAAAAGTAAAGGGAATAACTAAACAACGCAATGTAACTAAAGGCCAATTACACTTAAGTGAAATCAAACTGTTCAGTTATGAAGCAACACTGATTGTGAGTCAATTTCTCCTGCTGTTGTGGAACATACAACAGGTAGAAATGATAGGCAATTAGCAACACAACCCCTATAATGGAGTGGTTCTGCTGGTGACGACCACAGAACATTTCTCCGTTCTCATCCTTTTTGGCTATTGTTGTGGTCACAATTGATTTTCGTCATTGTTCTCACCCCTATAGGTAGCATGAGATGATGTCTACAACCCATAGATGTTGCACAGGCAGTGCAGCTCAACCAAAATGGCACATCAATGTGAGCTGTGGCAAGAAAGTTAGCTGTGTCTGTCCTCACAAAGTCCAGAGCATGGAGCAGACCCAAATACAGTCCCTGACAAAAGTTATGTCGCTTATCCATGTTATGTAAATAAAAGCTTACAACCTGATGTTAAATTCATCCATTGGTTTTATAAATTAGTCTTTTGAAAGTTGAAACCCTCCCAAATGTGGTTTAGGTTAAGAAAATAAATTGGCATCAATGCTGAAATATTGATCATTTAATGAACAGAATGGTCAGCTTTTGGCAAGACAAATGTTTTGTCACCTGGTCATATAATGCACCCAATCCTAGTTTACATCCCCCACCTGTGCTCCATAAATGATCGGTTAATTAGTGGGTGTGTATAAAAAGAAACCCAGCACCCCAGATCTTCACTTGAACTGCAACTTGAGCTCTGACAACATGCCAAAAATCCACCCTGCAACCAAAGCATTGACTATCAAGAGGCTTAAGACCTGAGCCACTGCAGAGGTGCCTGGCACCTTTAATGTGTCTCAGCATCAAGTACAAAGAATTAAAAAAAGATTTGCAGAGACTGGAGATGTGTTTGACAAGCCCAGGTCCGGCAGACCCCGCAAGACAACTGCTCAGGAGGAACGTTTTTGGTTAGAAAATCCAAAGCAAGCCCCTCTTCCACTTCAACAGAGCTCCAACAGGCCTGGTCACCTCAAGTCCCTGTGTCAACTAGAACAGTTTGTAGGATTATGTCTCGAAATGGCCTCCATGGTTGAATCAGTGCCCAGAAGCAAGGCCGCAGCATCCATTGGACAAAATGAGCCTTTTGCTCAGGCGGCAAGGAGGCAGGGGAGCGACAATGCTGCAGGGGCTGGTACCCTGCACAGAGTGGTTTCCTGCTGTCCGACACTTGCCACTGTCTGCCTCCACAACCATAACATAAGGTAGCACCCCCCCGCGCCAGACTTACAGCACCACCCCCTTCCCCGCTCCTCACTCCCGCACTGCACTGACAGCACCCGTTCCCCCCGGTCCAGAAGCCAGCACTATACAAAAGGCAAATAAAAAAACGTGTGGCATTTTCAAAGTCCCACAGCCTGCTAAACAGGCTGGAAAAGTGGCAGAAGGTGGATTTCTCTGATGAATCAGTAGAATTACACCACAGCCACCGCAAATACTGCAGGAGACCTACTGGAGCCCGTATGGATCCAAATTTGGTGGTGGAAAGATCATGGTCTGGGTTACAATTACTGTATATACTCGTGTATAAGCCAAGTTTTTCAGCCCAAAAATTGGGCTGAAAAGTCTCCCTCTCGGCTTATACACGGGTCAATACGGTAGGCTGCTGTGGTGGGGGCTGTGTCCGGGGCTGGGGAGGCTGGAGGAGGCGGGGGGAGGCTGCTGTATGAGCGGCCCCGTCACATGGGGCCGCTCATTATATATGCACTGTTTCCCCCTGTTAATCAGCGGCAGGGGGAAGCAGTGCATATCTTCCCCCCAAATGCTGCCACTCGCCCCCCCTCTGTGTAAGGGCTCCCCCCCGCCCCCGCTGCTTATCTTACCATCCCCGGTCTTCTGCACAGCGCCGGTCCTCGGTGCTCCGTCCGGCTACATCCGGGATCCCCGGCCGTCGCAGGCATATGACGTCATCGTACGACGGCCGGGGATCCCGGATGCAGCGAGGACGGGAGCATGGAGGACGGAGCACAGAAGACCGGCGCTGTGCAGAAGACCGGGGATGGTAAGTTAAGCAGCAGAGGGCGAGTGCCAGCATTTGGGGGCTGCTGTGTACCCCTGGGGGCTGCTGTATACCCCTGGGGGCTGCTGTATACCCCTGGGGGCTGCTGTGTACCCCTGGGGGCTGCTGTATACCCCTGGGGGCTGCTGTATATACTGGTGGGGCCTGTATACCACTGAGGCTGCTGTATATACTGGTGGGGTCTGTATATACCACTGGGGAGGCTGCTGTATACCCTGGGGCTGCTATATACCCCCGGAGGCTGCTGTATACCCCCGGAGGCTGCTGTATACCCCCGCAGGCTGCTGTATACCCCCGGAGGCTGCTGTATACCCCCGGAGGCTGCTGTATACCCCCGCGGCTGCTGTATATACTGTTGGGGCCTGTATACCACTGGGGCTGCTGTATATACTGGTGGGGTCTGTATATACCACTGGGGCTGCTGTATATACTGGTGGGGTCTGTATATACCACTGGGGCTGCTGTATATACTGCTGGGGCCTGTATATGCCACTGGGTAATAATATGAAAATAACTCCGGCACTCAGTTTTAGAGATTGCATGAAACACAGTTTTATTTTTTGAAAAATTCGTGATATTCCATAAATGAAGAAAAAATATTTTCTGACGTTTCGGTCACTTGGACCTTGTTCACAGAGAATATCTACATGAAATCAGAAACAATAATATCAGAAATGCAATACATGACATAACAATTTCTTTGTTCTGATACAACAAATAAAAAGAAGCAATCACAATACATGGCAATTTCCTTGTCCAATTAACATCAAAATTAAATCAGTAATCATGGAGTAAGTCTTTTTCCATTGGAGTGCATGTGAATAAAGGGACCCAACTGGAGTCCTCAAAAAAAAAGAAGAAGGAAAAAGTGTTTACCTTATAGCAAATTTTTCAAGAGAAAACAATGGTGACTGTATTTATACTGTGTCTGTCCGCTGCAAAATGAGAGTAGGAATCAATATATTTTCGCTACTATATATCAGGCATATAACAGAAAATAAATGTAATCACTACCTGTTTATTAATAAAATGTGTATCACTAGGTAATGTGACGTCCCATATATATACAGGATCTGGCAAATCCTATGGATTGAACAACAATTATTGATAGCACATAACTGCACAATTATTGATATTAAACACCCCTACAATCAAGAGGAAAAACATGTTAGGTCTCATATGCCACTGGGTAGGCTGCTGTATACTACCATTGGGGGGGCCTGTATACCACACTGCTGGGGGCTGTATACCTGTGCTGGGGTCCACCCTCGGCTTATACACGAGTCAATAGGTTTTCCCAGGTTTTGGGGGCAAAAGTAGGGGGGTTGGCTTATACAAGGGTCAGCTTATACACGAGTATATACGGTAGTATAGGGGTATGCAAAACATTTGCAAGGTGGAAGGCAATATCAATAGCCTAAAATATCAAGAAGTATTAGCTACCTCTTACATTCCAAATCATAAAAGGGGTCAAATTCTGCAGCAGAATGGTGCTCCATCTCATACATCCATCTCTACAACAAAGTTCCTCCAGGCAAAAAAGATCAAGGTGCTCAAGGACTGGCCAGCCCAGTCACCAGACATGAACATCATTGAGCATGTTTGGGGTAGGATGAACGAGGAAGCTTGGAGGACAAAACCAAAGAATCTAGATTAACTCTGGGAGGCATGTAAGACTGCATTCTTTGTTATTCCTGATGACTTCATTAATAAATTGCATGAATCATTGTTGAACCGCATGGATGCAGTCCTTCAAGCTCATGGAAGTCACACAAAATATTAAATATGACTCTAATAGCACCACAACTTCATTCACCAATGTTATGCAACATATATTTGTATTTTAAGTTAATTATTTGTTTGAAAATCACATTACTTTCTGTGGGTGACAAAACTTTTGTCTTGCCAAAATCTGACCATTCTGTGTTCATTAAATGATCAATATTTCAGCATTGATGCCAATTTATTTTGTTAACCTAAACCACATTTCGGAGGGTTTCAGCTTTCAAAAGAGTAATTTATAAAACCAATGGATGAATTTAAGGTCAGGTTATAAACTTTTATTTACATACCATGGATAAGCGACATAACTTTTGTCAGGGAGTGTAAATTAACCGTGCTTTCATCACTAAAATCAACTGTGGACCACTTCTCTATCCACACAAAATGCTCCTCACCAAAGGTGAGTCTAGCTGATTCTTTCTGCTGAGAAGTTTGGTCACTGCAGAATGGGCTTTCAGTCCAAATGATCTTAAATGTTGTGACACTGTATGACAAGACAGATCCTTACCTTGTTCAATGTTGAACTGGTGAGCTTTTCTAGTTGAAGTGTCGAAATGATTACTCATAGATTTTCTCTGCCTTATCCTATCCTCTCTTGCATTTATCTTTTGAGGGCAACCTGCCTTCTTGGGGAACTTGAAAGAGTTTGTGATGTTGTTAAGATGCAATATGCTAGAAATCACACACTTAGAACAAACAACTTCTGTGGCTATGGCTGATAGGATGACCTCTATGGTCTTCATCTGGACAACATGCTGCCGAAGTTTTTCAGTCACTTGGGAATGGCACACCATTTTTACAAAGTGAGTGCAAACTGTAAAGTTAGGCTGTCAGTTAAATAGGGTTTGTGAGATAATTAAGGAAATTAGCACCAGGTGCCAGATTAATACCAATAATTTGCATGTATCTTAAAGTGTTCTTTAATTTTGATCAGTGTTCTTTTTCATTTATCTCATTTACATTTTTATTCTGTGCTTTAGAGTATATTCAATTTCAAATAAGCTTAAAAAACTGCTATTTTACTCATGTTAGGATATTTTCACACAGGACAACACAATGACCTTAACATTAAGGAAATTGTGTGCTGTTCGATCATTTTGATCACCAGTGTATACAGTGGGGGAAATAAGTATTTGATTCCTTGCTGATTTTGTAAGTTTGGCCGCAGAAAACGACATGAACAATCTATAATTTTAAGGGTAGGTTAATTTTAACAGTGAGAAATAGAATATACAAAATAAAATTTAAAAAAATCACATTGTCTAAATTATATAAAGTTATTTGCATTTTGCAGAGAGAATTAAGTATTTGAGCTCTCTGGCAAACAAGACTTACTTGTTGGTAAGCACAGCAGTCAGATGTTTCTTGTAGTTGATGATGAGGTTTGAGCACATATCAGGAGGAATTTTGTTCCACTCCTCTTTGCAGATCATCTCAAATCATTAAGATTTTGAGGCTGTTACATGGCAACTCGGAGCTTCAGCTGCCTCCATAAGTTTTCTATGGGATTAAGGTCTGGTGGCTGGCTGGGCCACTCCATGACCTTAGTGTGCATTTTTTTGAGCCAGTCCTTTGTTGCCTTGGCTGTATATTTTGGGTCATTGTCATCCTGGGAGACCGAGCCATGATCCATTTTTAATGCTCTGGCGGAGGGAATGAGATTGTCGCTCAAGATTTTACAGTACATGGCTCCATCCATTGTTCCATTGATGCGATGAAGTAATCCTGTGCCCTTAGCAGAAAAACACTCCCAAAACATAATGTTTGCACCACCATGCTTGACTGTTGGGATGGTGTTCTTTGGGTCATAGACAGCATGTCTCTTTCTCCAAACACAGTGAGTTGAGTTATTGCCAAAGAGCTCAACATTTGTCTCATCTGACCACAGCACCTTCTCCCAATCACTCTCAGAATTACCAAGGTGTTCATTGGCAATCTTCAGACAGACCTGCACATGTACCTTCTTGATCAGTGGAAATTTGTGGGCACTGCAGGATTTTAATCCATTATGCCATAATGTGCTACCATTGGTTTTCTTAGTGACAGTGGTACCAGCTGCTTTGAGATCATTAACAAGTTTCCCCCCCCCCCCCTGCCATGTAGTTTCAGGCTGATCTCTCACCTTGCTCATGATTGGATACCCATGAGTTGAGATTTTGCATGGAGCTCCAGATCAATGTCGAATGACACTTATTTTGTATTTCTTTCCTTTACCACTTACTATTGCACCAACAGTTGTCCCCTTCTCACCCAGTGTCTTACTTATGGTTTTGTAACCCATTCCAGTCTTGTGCAGCTCTAGGATCTTTTCCCTGACATCCTTAGAGAGCTATTTGGTCTTGCCCATGTTGTAGAGGTTAGAGTCTGGCTGACTGAGTGTATGAGCTATCTTTAATGCAGGTAACGAGTTGATTAAGAGCTCTGCAGAGTGTCGGGTATGACGCCGAACGCGTCATTTTCAGTACTCTATAGCTCATCCACAGAGCTGCGCATTAGAGCATGCATATTGCGCAGCCTGAAGTCCAGCTGCGGAATATCGGAAATGACGTATTCGGCTTCATACCCGGCACTCTGCAGACCGGTGCAAGCCAGGCTGGGGGGCGTGATTAACTATACAGAATTAAAGGTTGTATCTTGGAAACAGACTCCAAGGGTCATTGGTCGGTATAAAGTGCTTGCCATTATTAACCCAGTGGCTTTCGGCTGGAGTTACCTGATACACTTAAAATTCAAAATGTCTTTCATAACTCATTGCTTAAAAAATGTTATCAAGCCTCAGGAGCCGACTCACCTTCAACCACTGCCAGTTATCGTGAATGGTAATTTATTTCAGGTAGCTAGTATAGACAATTCTCAAGTGCCTCGGGGTAATCCTTGACTTCTCCCTATCCTTCAAGCCCCACATCGAGGCCCTCACCACATCCCTCTGGCTCCAGCTCAAGAACATCTCGCGGATCCGCTCCTTCCTCACTCACGACTCCACTAAAACACTCATTCATGCTCTTATCATCTCCCGCCTTGACTACTGCAACCTTCTTCTCAATGGCCTCCCGGCTAACTCCCTCACACCTCTCCAGTCTGTCCTCAATTCCGCTGCCCGACTAATCTACCTGTCCTCCCGCTACTCCCCTGTCTCCCCCCTCTGCCAAGCCCTTCACTGGCTCCCCGCCTCCAAGAGATCCCAATTCAAAACACTAACCATGGCGTACAAAGCCATACACAACCTGACCCCACCATACATCTCCGACCTGGTCTCCCGATACCTACCCTCACGCAACCTCCGCTCCTCCCAAGAACTTCTCCTCTGCTCCCCTCTCATCACCTCTTCGCACAACCGAGTCTAGGACTTCTCCCGGGCATCTGCCTTACTCTGGAACTCCCTGCCCGAACACGTCAGACACTCGCCTACTCTGAGAAGCTTCAAGTGTCACCTGAAGACTCACCTATTCCGTCAAGCCTACAACCTGCCATGAGACCCAGGCGACCGCCCCATACCTGACACTCCCCATCCTACTGTATCCCAACCCGCCCCTCGTAGACTGTGAGCCCTCGTGGACAGGGTCCCTGCCCCTCCTGTACCTGTAAGTCCTGATCGCCTAGATTTAGTGTACTTGTTCTTGTCTTCCTTATCCTCATGTAAAGCGCCATGGAACCTAATGGCGCTATATAAATAAATAATAATAATAATAATAATTTGATCTGCTGGTTTCTATAGTACCTGCTTCAATAGAAGAGTTATGGTCCAGAAGAAAGGACTTGAGTACATGAATAAGAAGAAAACACTAATAGATGGGTGTGTTCTTTTTATGCATTTCATCTAGACAAACCTGTTCCTGAGGGTCCTGAGGCCACTTGTAGAAGGAGGGATACTGTCATGAGTGTGTCTCACTCAGGGATAACCTGGGGACTCCAAAACCAGAGGGTCACAGTGGTTTATTGACCTCTGGAATTCTGCAAGGCTTTGAATGTATTTTACTTTCTTTTGGCATTTATAGGTAAACTCCATTTGTAATATAATCAAATCATCAAATCCCACAAAATATGGGTGAAAATATAGTGAAAACATAGTGAAAATATAGGAAAACCAACCACCAAAAGAAGGGCATCATTCATGTATAAAGAGAAGCACAATTGGAATTTAAAGATGCAATTAATAACCTTATTCCAGAAAAGATATGCATAGAGGACAGTCACAGTGTTGGAAGGCATGCTAAATATTGCACAAACCCCATGCCTATAACAACAGAAGCCCAAATACTCCCATAACAGAGCATTAGTAATCTTAGGCTAGTTTCACACTGCAGTTTTTTCCCTGATCAGGTTCCATCCAGTTTGTTTGCCAAAACCAGTAGTGTCTCCAAAACCCAGAACAGGTATCAATCTTTCAATTATAGTTTTTCTCTGCAAGTTCCTCTCCTGGTTTTGGCAACAAACCAAATGGAACCTCATCAAGAAAAAACTGTAGTGTGAAACCAGCCTTAGGCCGGTTTCACACCGCGGTTTATCTGATCTGGGGCTGTCCGGTGTGAACTGGACAGCCCCGGACCAGATTTTGGCTCCATAGTATTCCTATGGGGTCGGATGGAGCCGGATGGCAACTATTTGCTATCTGGTTTCCATGTGTCCGGGAGCATCCAGAAGAATTCAGATTTTTCTCCCGGACACAAAAACGTTGCTTGCAGCGTTTTTGTGTTCAGGGCAAAAGTCTGCACAAATCGGATCCTCACGGATCCAGCGCCCCCTAACATGGGACTCTATGGCGCCAGATCACGCCGGAGCCGACATGAAATCAGATGCAGCTCCCAGACGCCGGCTGCTGAAGTTTATCAGCGAGCGCTGCTAAACTTCAGCACCTGGAGCTGTCCCCTGCAGAGATTTCAGGATCTTGAAATTTCAGCAGCTGCAGCTGCGATCTGCCGATTCCAGCAGCAAACAGGGCCGGAGGGCATATATTGTCCGTGGCAGCCAGGTTCTGTCCGGTGTTTCCTGCAAAACACCGGACAGAACCTGAACCACAAAAACGTGGTGTGAAACCCGCCTTAGGGTAAAACCAAATGATCATTAATTAACCCTTGCTAAAGTGCACCAGTGCGCCAATTATGGTTAAACTGTCTAATGGGACAGGCTTATCTATAGAGAGAGTCAAGTAGAGGGCACGGAAATTAGAACAAGCCCAACGTACATTTCGCGGGCACTGGGACCCATTTCTTCGTGGGGAGTTGACAGGAGTTGACCACTCTTCACTTGCTAGCTGCTTCTTGGAACCTCTATCCTCAGGTGTAGGTTTTTCTCCTCCCCACCTCTAAAAGTAGTCACATATCTGATCATCTGATAACGGTGATAGATTCATGTCTAAGCGGTCTGCTTTGAAAGGAGCCTGTCTCTGAAAGAGGTCTTGAAGTCATGGTTGTTGCAGCATTGCAGGTTTTGCTGCTTCTGAAGATAATAATATTTATTAATTTATACTGTATAGTACTATTAATTCCATAGCCCTTTACATACATCAGTAATGCTGTCCCCATTGAGGCTCACAATCGAAACATCCTATCAGTATATCTTTGCAATGTGGGAGGAAAGCCACACAAATACAAGAAGAACATATTCAGCGCTGCAAAACTGCAGTGCTAACTACTGAGCCACCATGCCAATCTTAGTATGTTTCTCTGTTTTCCTTTGTCTACCTTATCCTGGTGTTATAATATCTTAAGAGGTGAGGCTTGTGTGTGTAAGACCTGTTAACATTTATATATATGGTTAAAGGAATGTGTTGTGGACTCTTCTTTGTGTTATACTGTCACCTGCTGCCAAAAAGGAAAGGATAGCAGAGAAACCCCCCTGCTGCTGAGAGTGACATGGAAGAGTCCAGGAGATGGATGGGAGGGGTCTCCTGAAGGAGAAGAGAGGAACTTCCATGTGTGTTGCAGAGAGAGACAGACCTAAAGAGACTGATGTCGAGTTAGGGGCCAGACGGCACGTGCAAGCTGAAATCCAGGACAGAGATCCAAGACTGACTGCACTCCACACGCCTGTCAGCGAATTACGGGCCCCAACGGCAACGAGGTACCTCGCAGTAAAACTTGTAGTAAAGTGTGCACACTGTTTTAGTTAGGGAGAGATAGGAAAAGACTGCAGTTCGATATACAAGCTATAGAAAGAAAACGAACACTCTGCGTCTCGCTCGATAAAGACTTTGCATTTCTTTATTTAAAGACATTCAGAGACCTTGCATTCGCTGCAGACTAGGCACAGTGGTTATATGTATTGTATTTACTTTTGCACACCTTCCCGCTCCTTCCCCTTCTTTTCCCTCAGTTGCATTAAAATTGCATTTGTTTAACATTCTGTGTTCCTTGCAGTCCTTGCGTATCCCGTTACCTGTGGGCTATTACACTTGGCGTAGCCGGCAGGATACGCAGGCTGGTACTGAACAATTGAAGGACAGAGGGATGTTGTTGATGTAAATGTTCCAATACAACCTGATAGGGGAATACCAGCAAGGCAATTGTCCCTGGGTGCTATGCTGACCCATATACCAAAATTTACTGGCAACAATATACCTCTCCATGACTGGGCGCAGAGAGTGAGGGGCATGTTGAAAGTAGCAGGAGTAACTGCAGAAAACCAAGGGGAGATACTGTTGATTGCCCTTGAGGGCCATGCTCAAGAGACTGTTTTATTGCGCCCTGAGAGTGAAAGAAAGACATTAGAACAGGTGGTGAAGATTCTGGAGAGGGTGTATGGCGGCAAGCCAGAAGCAGGTGATTTGCAGGCACAACTGTTCTACCGGCTGCAGGGTGAAGAGGAAGGCTTGCCACAGTATGCGAATGCCCTCCAGAGAATAATGAGACAAATGCTTACAGCAGAGCCAGAGCTAGCACAGACTCCTGGTTACGCTGACCGTACCCTGCGAGATCAATTCCTCAGAGGATTACATAACCCCAAGATCAGAAGTGCTCTCCGTGAACGGCTCAGGGTAGAAAAAAAATTAACTTTTCAGGAAGTACTGGAAGAAGCAGTCTCCCGCACACAAGCTGAAAATTGCGACCCGCAGAACGCAGGGGGAGAAGTTTGTGCTCATAGAGTAGTCCCGAGTGAGAGAAACCGAGAACCAAGCCAGCTTGAAGCTAAAGTGGATCAGTTACAAGAGACTGTTACTGCTCTACAAGAGTTGCTGAAGAATATGCAAGCCCCGGCGTCAGAAGTACGAACGGCAGCACCGCGGCCGGGTACCCGCATGTATACCTATCGAGAAGAGAGGGGACAGATCGAGCAGAGGCGATCCAGACCCGCTAGAGACTACCAATGCTGGAACTGTGGAAATCGGGACCATATATCACGGCACTGCCCGGAGAGGAGGATGTCTCAAGAAAGACCGCCGTTAAACTAGTACCTCCCTCTATGGTCGGGCACATGGGGGGGGGACCAACTGAGCTTAGAGAAAACAACCGCCCTGAAGATATAGCAGCTAGCACGCCGACAATCACAGCCGAATTTGAAGGGAAAGCAGTAAGATGCCTGATGGATACTGGGTCTCAAGTGACCACCATGCCAGAACAGTTCTTCTATCAACACTTTGGACAAACTGTATTCATTGATAAGAGGACACATATCAGACTGAAGGCTGCGAATAATCTTCCCATTCCGGTTGTAGGGGTCGTGTGGATGAACATACGTGCCTGTGGTCAGAACTTAGGCCAAAAAGGGATCGTGTTAACGGAGGGCCGGTATGACAGAGAAGTGCCGGCTATCGTAGGCATGAACATCCTGAAGGAACTAGACCAGTTGCTCTTCAACAAGGAAGGCTGTGATTACTGGAAAATGACTGCTGCTAACGGGCCCGCTCAAAAGGTCTTCCAACACCTTATCCGTGCCAGGGGGCTGTGGAGGAATGGTGGGAGCCGCTACCCAGTGGGGAGGGTTCGAGTCCCAAGACAGACAACAATTACTCTACCTCCAAATCGGGAGACAGTCCTCACCTTGCCAGTCGGGGCCCATCGTATGCTCGAGGGGATGGAGGTGTTGGTAGAACCTTACCGTGGTGAAGAGAACGGAGACGAACCATTGGTGGCTCGCACTTTAGCAACAGTAAGAAATGGAAGAGTCCCTTTCCGTTGCGTGAACACCGGTGAACAGGCCTACACCTTGACCTCGGGAGTTGTTCTGGGCCATGTCTACCTGGCGCCTGAAGAGGTGGCGAACGCAGAATTGATTGAATTGAAGCCCATGGCAGGGGAGACCTGGACTTTGGCTGTTTCTATAGAGAGAGAAGAGAAGCCCACTGATCAGTGGAACAGTCAAGTTATCCTAGGACAGATGGAAGTGGACCTGACCCCCTTCGCTTCAGAGCAAGCCCAGGTCATAGAAAACTTCATCTGGGAGAATCAAGCCACGTTCTCCCGTCATGCAGAAGACTTCGGCTGTACTGACAAGATTCAGCATGAAATACCCACAGGAGATGCACCACCGATCAGAGAAAGGTACAGACAAATACCCCCAAAATATTACCAAGAGGTGAAGGAGCTCTTGGCACAGATGCTGAAGAGCGGGGTGATAAGAGAGAGTCAGAGTCCATGGGCTGCCCCAATCATGCTGGTCAAGAAAAAGGATGGGTCTACTCGCTTCTGTGTTGACTACCGAAAGCTTAATGGATGCACTGTTCGTGATTCCTATCCTCTGCCCCGGATAGAGGAGTCCCTGTCTGCGCTGGGAAAGGCACGCTACTTCTCCTCCCTTGATCTAGCAAGCGGATATTGGCAGGTCCCTGTGGCAGAGAAAGACAAGGCCAAGACCGCATTCATTGTGCCCATGGGACTCTTCGAGTTCAATCGCATGCCGTTTGGGCTAAATAATGCCCCAGGAACTTTTCAGCGCCTCATGGAGAGTTGCCTTGGAGACATGAACTTTGAAGCCACGTTGATTTATCTGGATGACATCGTAGTGTACTCTGCAACCTTCGAAAAACATCTCGAACAACTGGGTCAAGTGTTTCAACGGTTACGGGACCATGGGCTTAAACTGAAACCAAAAAAATGCCGGATCTTTCAAAAAGAGATTGAATATCTCGGGCACAAGGTGACGGAGGCTGGCGTGCAGCCGTCCGATGGGAAAGTGAGAGCAGTGCTACAATGGCCCACACCCAGCACAGTGAGAGAAGTTCGAGCTTTCCTGGGACTGGCCGGATACTACCGTCGCTTCATCAAGGACTTCGCGAAGGAGGCAGAACCTTTGCATGAATTGCTCCGAGGAACTGCGAAAGGACCAAAGGTACAGAAAATTTGCTGGGGACCAAGACAAGCAGAAGCCTTACACCGACTAAAAGAGGCCTTGGTCAGCGCCCCTGTGCTTGCCTATGCAGACTACAACCTCCCCTTTCGGTTATATACAGACGCGAGCCTCTACGGTCTGGGTGCAGTACTGGCCCAGGTACAGGACGGTATTGAACGGGTGATTGCATATGGAAGTCGGACGTTGCGAGAAGCCGAACGCAATCCTGAGAATTATAGTTCTTTTCGTCTGGAGTTACTGGCACTAGTATGGGCAATAACCGAAAGGTTCTCTGAATATCTCACGGGAGCTCAGATTGAAGTCTATACGGATAATAATCCACTGGCTCACATCTCCACCGCCAAACTGGGGGCAATGGAACAGAGGTGGTTGGCACGACTCTCCAGATATAATTATCATGTGCAGTACCGTTCCAAGCACGAAAATCAGAATGCGGATGCCCTCTCTCGTGTTACCACAGAAGCCCCAGTGGGAGAAAGAGATGAGCAGTTAGAGGAAGACGAAATTCCAGACTTCAGTAAATTCACCGCCCAAGTGGTGGAGGCT
The DNA here is from genome assembly GCA_033576535.1 of Allobates femoralis. Lineage (NCBI taxonomy): Eukaryota > Metazoa > Chordata > Amphibia > Anura > Aromobatidae > Allobates > Allobates femoralis. Next base: position 455,975,856 of record JARQOC010000005.1, on the reverse strand, counting down.
TGTATGCTGGAGATTACGTCGGGCACAACATCGCTCCTGCTTGGCCAAACCAGAGAGGAATGGGTGAAGATCCAGTCATCTGATCCAGAACTGCTTCAAGTGAAAGAGTGGGTGATCCGGCAGCGTAAGCCTAGGAAGGAAATACGGGCCATGCTGTCACACACGGCCCTACAGATTCTCAGCCAGTGGGACAAGCTATCGGTGCAAGAAGGGATGCTGTATCGGAAGGTGCACCTAGCTACAGAGCTGGAAGTACGGTGGCAAGTGGTGATACCCCAGAAGATGGCAGTACCATTGGCCCGAGAAGTGCACGAGAGAGGAGCCCATTTTGGGCCGGACAAGACTTACCAGTGGTTGCAAAGAATAGTGTACTGTCCTCAGATGCTTCGGGCAGTGGAGAAGGCCTGTAAACTGTGTCGTTCCTGCGAGTTAAATAAAGCTCTCCCACAGCGAGCACCAGTACAGACCATTGTCACCAAAGAGCCATTGGAAGTACTTATGATAGATTACCTGAAGATTGGCCACTCCCACCGGGGCTATCAGTTCTGCCTTGTGATGACAGACCACTTCTCAAAATTTGCGGTGGTGACGCCCACCAGAGATCAGACGGCTGAATCGGCTGCTCGAGCCATCAGTGATGACTTTATCCGGGTATACGGCTGCCCTAAAAGGATACACTCTGATCAAGGGGCCTGCTTTCAGGGCAGTGTCATGAGAGAGCTGCAAAGGATCTACGGGATGCAAAAGTCAAGAACTACGCCTTATCATCCACAGGGCAACGGAGCCTGCGAGAGGTTTAACCGGACCCTCCTACAAATGCTACGCACACTGGAAGATGATCGTAAGAATCACTGGCCCAGTTATCTTGCAGAACTCGTATGGGCATACAATAACCGTGTCCACTCCACCACTGGGTACGCCCCATACGTGCTATTGTTCGGAAGAGCCGGAAGAGGCATTGAAGAACTAAACCTGGCTCCACCCGAGATCAGTGAAAGTCAGAGCGTAGGTTCTTGGGTTGACTGTCACCGTCGACGGCTGGAGACTATCCATCGAATTGTCACCAAGCGGTTGCAAGAAAAGATATACCCCCGGCAGGAACCTGTACATGAGGCCCCGTTCTTACCAGGAGACAGAGTGCTAGTTGCAGAGAAACACCCGAGACACAAGTTGAGTGAGCGCTGGAAACCAGAACCGTACATTGTGACCAGAAGAGTCTCTCCCAATGGGCCAGTGTACGAAGTGAGAAGCGAGCGGGGAGGCGGCACCCTCATCCTGCATCGTAACATGCTGAGGCCCTGCTATTCAGAAGACCGGACCGGACAAAGCGACTCGGGGACTGTGCCCGTGCCCGTTCCTGCTACTCTTGAGGAGGGCTCTGACGATGAAGAATGGTGGCGGGCCCCGTCCAACCCAACAGACTGGGGAGGGTCCAACCCCCCATCCGTTCAAGATGCAGGTGCCACCCCTGCAGAGCATGAGCCACCAATCTCCAGAGATGATGATGAGGATATTGTACTCCCTGCTACTGCACCAGCGTCTGGTGAATTAGCCGTACCCCCACGTAGGACTGAACGGGCTAATGCTGGTATTCCCCCTGATCGGTACTTGGCAGATGAATTTGTGTATTCTGTCAATGGAGTCGGTTGTAAGACATTGACTCCCAGGCAACAGGTTGTAAAGCACGGCAGAGGTTGCCATCGTGTGTTCCTGTGCAGAGGGCCCCAAGAGAGTATCGGCCGGGACGGCCGATGTTAAAGAGGGGGGGAAATGTAAGACCTGTTAACATTTATATATATGGTTAAAGGAATGTGTTGTGGACTCTTCTTTGTGTTATACTGTCACCTGCTGCCAAAAAGGAAAGGATAGCAGAGAAACCCCCCTGCTGCTGAGAGTGACATGGAAGAGTCCAGGAGATGGATGGGAGGGGTCTCCTGAAGGAGAAGAGAGGAACTTCCATGTGTGTTGCAGAGAGAGACAGACCTAAAGAGACTGATGTCGAGTTCGGGGCCAGACGGCACGTGCAAGCTGAAATCCAGGACAGAGATCCAAGACTGACTGCACTCCACACGCCTGTCAGCGAATTACGGGCCCCAACGGCAACGAGGTACCTCGCAGTAAAACTTGTAGTAAAGTGTGCACACTGTTTTAGTTAGGGAGAGATAGGAAAAGACTGCAGTTCGATATACAAGCTATAGAAAGAAAACGAACACTCTGCGTCTCGCTCGATAAAGACTTTGCATTTCTTTATTTAAAGACATTCAGAGACCTTGCATTCGCTGCAGACTAGGCACAGTGGTTATATGTATTGTATTTACTTTTGCACACCTTCCCGCTCCTTCCCTTCTTTTCCTCAGTTGCATTAAAATTGCATTTGTTTAACATTCTGTGTTCCATGCAGTCCTTGCGTATCCCGTTACCTGTGGACTATTACATGTGCTTACCAGCCAGTGCACTGACCAGGGTAAGCTTAGGTTGAATGAGCACCTATGCACATGACGGGAAGGACCCATATAGAGATAACAGGGCAGCTCATTTTAAGGCACAGGTGAGTGTCAGGAGACGAACCATTCCTCATCTCCCTATTGCTATGGTCTCCCCTTAATACTATCCCCATCATCTCCCCTGTGTTGCATGGCTCGCTAGATGCCTGCATGCCCCGCCCAGTAATAAACAGTCTTCTGATGAAACACTACTTTGTATTATGTTCAGATGTTGAATCCTCAATGATATACAATGCAGCAAATCATCATAGCTGCCTATAGACATATAGCAAACGAAGTTTATAGTAGAGGGTAGTGTACACTCTATAAGACATCCTGGCAGCCTTTATTGGGTAAATCCATATTCTTCTTTGTCTACAGCACTCTTTTCTCCCTTCTCCAATTCTCCTTCAGTAATGTTAAATTCAAGCAGAATAAAATCGATGCTGGTAGCATTTTACAAGCTATTCAAATCAGTATTAGAATGCAGGATTCCAAATAATGGTTTAAAGGGCACCAACCATCAAAAAATAGCTATCTAACCTATACATATCTGTCCCTGGGGCCCTAAATGACTATTCTAACCATTCCTGACTGACTAAATCTAACTAACTACAGGCACATTAAATCACTTTTTATACTTACCAAATTCTTGTCGGCTGGGCGTTCCTCCAGGCTCTTTGTCAGCGAGGCGGGTCTCCTCGCTGCTGTCCATCTTCTTCCCAGGACGGCATCTTCTTCCCACGGATTCAAATTACCCTCCCATTGCGTCCTCGCAATGAGCAGGTCACGTGCTGCAGGCCCCGCATCAATTCCGAAGTTCCGCCCACCGCACGTGCCTGCAGCACGTGACCCACTCATTGCGAGGACGCAATGGGAGGGTAATTTGAACCCTGGCTAAACTACATGGAAGTGAGAAAGAGGATAACTAACACTGGCTGGCATAAGAGTCCTGAAGAAGCAGATAGTTAAAGAGGACCAGTCACCCACCCTGCTGCATTGCAAACTAAATGCAGCACTGAATGCAGCATGTCTGCTGCATTCAGGAAGGGATCCCCCATGTCTGTAGCCCCCCTGTAAGCTTTAAAAAAGACATTAGAAAACTTACAGTTAAGTAGTCTAATGGGTGGGATCTTATTAAGAGGTCTTCACCGCTGGCATGGTCCTCCAGCCTTCTCCTTGTGTATTCCGCCCCCTTCCATGTCTCTGCACCACCTCCTGTTCTGCTGGCTCTGCCCTCCTCTCCTGCTGTCACTCAACCTGCCGCACAGAGTTTGGTCAGATCTGCTGCAAAGCATTTGGTCTGACGTCAGCGCCAGGTTCCCGCCCTGTTTATGCTTTATTCAGACAACAGGGCGGGAATCTGGCGCTGACGTCAGACCAAATGCTTTGCAGCAGCTCTGACCAAGCTCTGTGCGGCAGGTTTAGTGACAGGGAGCAGGAGATGAGGAGGGCAGAGCCGCAGAAAAGGAGGTGGTGCAGAGACATAGAATGGGGCGGAATACACAAGGAAATGGCAACAACAACAGCAAATTGGAAATAATTTCACACAAAACTATTTGGTTGCACACCCATTAGAATAAATAACTGCAATGAATCACTTCCTATAACCATCAACTAGCTTCTTACATCTCTAACTAAAATTTTTGGACTCTTCTTTTGCAAACTACTACAGGTCTCTCATATTTGAGGGGGTGACGTTCTCCCAACAGCGATTTTAAGATCTCTCTACAGGTGTTGAATGGGATTTAGATCAGGAGTCATTGCTGCCACTTCAGAACTCTCCAGCACTTTGTTTCCATCTATTTCTGGGGGCTTCTTGAAGAATGTTTGAAGTTATTGTCTTCCTGGATAACCCATGACCTAGGACACAAACCCAACTTCTCATACTGGGCACTACATTGCCACCCAGACTCCTTTGGTAATCTTCAGATTTCATTATGCATTGCACACTGTCAAAGCTCCCAGTGCCAGAGGCAGCAAGACAACCCAAAAACATCTCTGAACCTCCACCATACTGTATATGAATGTAGGTACTGTGCTCTTTTCTTTGTAGGTCTCATTTCATTTTCGGTAAACAGCAGAATGATGTGCTTTACCAAAAGCTCTATCTTGATGTTATCTGTCCATGAGACACTTTCCTAACAGGAGTTTGGCTTACTCGGGTACATTTTGGCACACTGCAGTCTATCTTTTTTATGTCTCTGTCAGTAGTGAGGTCCACTTGGGTCTCCTGCCATAGGGTTTCATTTAATTCAAATGTTGATGGATCGTTTGCGCTGACACTGACTGATGCACCCTGAGCCTGCAGGACAGCTTGAATTTCTTTGGAACTTAATCTGGGACTTATCCACCATCAGGACAATCCTACGTTGCAACTTTTCAAAATTTTTATTTTGCAGTCACATCCATGCTACAGTGCCATGGATTGTAAATTTCTCGATTATGTTGTGCACCATGCACAAAGAAACATTAAGATCTCTGGAGATGGACTTGTAACCTTGAGATTGTTTATATTTTTCAGCAATTTTGGTTCTCAAGTCCTCAGACAGTTCTATACTCCTTTTTCTGTTCCACTGCTCAGGCCATTTTCACACCACGGTGTGTTCCAGTCCGGGGCTGTCCGATGTGGATCGGACAGCCCCAGACCGGAATTTGCAAACAGAATCGGAAGGCTAATATGCCCTCCGGTCCTGCTTGTAGCCGGTTTCAGGTGAGCCACAGCTGTCCCCTGCACAATGGTGCTGAATCACTTCACAGGGGACAGCTCCCTGGTGCTGAAGTTCAGCATAGCTCATGCTGAACTTCAGCCGCCGGTGTCCAGTTCCCGGATCCTTCTGGATAGGGCAATCTGGCCCCATAGACTCCCATGTTAGGGAGCGCCGGATTGCCAAGGATCCAGGAGGATCCAATTTGGGCAGATTTTTCACCCCGGACACAAAAATGCTGCAAGCAGCATTTGTGTGTCCGGGAGAAAAATCTGAATATACCTGGATCCTCCCGAACAGATGGAAACCATTCAGCCCCACAGGGCTGCACTACAGTAAAATCGAGTCAGATTTAACCGTGGTGTGAAACTGGCCTGAATGTGGCACAAACAGATACAATGTAAAGATTGAGTCAACTTCTCTCTCTATCTGTTTTCAGGTGTGATTGTCACATTGCCCACACCTGTTACTTGCCACAGGTCAGTTTGAACGAACAGCACATGCTTGAAACTAAGTTCCATACCCGTAATAGTTGAAAAGGTGCCAACAAACTTATCTGGCCCATATTGGGGATTTTGTGTTAAATTATGTCTAATGTGCGATTTATCAAAAAATATCGAAGGCAGCACTCCAATCTTCACAGCTTAACAAATTTTATGGGACCATGCATTGCCACAACATTTAAGTGCAAAAGACTGTGGCATTGAAACATTGGGGTAATGTATGGACCAATAAAACTTTGTTAAGCTGTGCAGATTGGAGTGCCGCCTCCGCTACTTTTTGATATGTGAATTTTTTGGAAACTAACATTGCAAAGGATTTTTTGTACCGGAAAAAATTGTTACTCATGTGCTGCTCTTATGAATTAATTTATATAATTTATATATATGTAAAACTGGTGCTGTTTTTTTCCTGAAATTATTCACAACAGAAAATAGACATCACATACCTGAAGTTGAAAGTCAGACATTTTTTGAAATTGTGAATTTATCCGAAAATCAATTAATGAAATCCAACAAATAACGATCCTGTGATATGCCAAAGATGTAAGCAGATCACATTGTTGGAATCTCTGATCTGAACCTCTCATGAGTTCCAGAGGTAAAGGACTCTATATTGCTCTTTAAGGCACTTTACCCAGATAATATATCCTATAGGCCTATAGGCTGCAAACATGTAAGCAAACTGCTATTGATCTAAGTGGTCCTTTTCTTAAAGTGATGTTGAAGGATGTTAAGAGCTCTTCAGGGATCTTGTTTTCTGAAAATCAGTCTGGTGTAGGCTTTTATACATGCCTGAATGGTATACAGAATGATTGACATATGAATATGTCCTTATCTCATGCATATTGTACAATGGTTACAAATGACTAGTGTTTAAAGCACCATTCCAGCATTATTTTCATTGCACTGCTGTAGCGGTGCTTTAGGGTACCTTTACATGTCGCAACTTTTGGCGGCGACCGGAGACAACCTAACGTGCGCATGCATGTTTTTAATGGCTGCCTCCGAACGTCGAAGGCGCTTGTACACACCGCAATTGCGCCCTCAACCTAACGGAACGTGTCTCCCCAGAGGTTGCGGGAAACATCCGGTAGCCTCCCGTCGCCGCTTCACATGCCGCAATCCCCAATGAAATGTGGGCGTACCTGTTTAGCGCAGTGAAAACATAGGCGTGACAGACTGGTGTATTCCGCCCCAAACACGCTAATTAGACAACGCAATAACGTTATGATTGGTCAGCCTGCGCAGGAAGGCTGCCTAATACATGACGCCATTGCCATTGTGTAGTGTGAATGGACAGCTGTTCAAATATGGCGCCCCGTGAAGGGACAGCCAATTGAAACACAGTACCCACCACCAATCATCACTGACGGGGCGCGGTGTCCAGCACGCTGTGGCACGCCTCCGGGAAATCAGTAGGCGACGCTGATTCCATCCCTTCAAACTAAGAAACGGACAGCGCCACAGACCTTTAGATGGTGCAAATTATCTTTGTGTTCTTTATTCCATGGTCATGTACAAGCGACGTTTCGACCACTCCTGTGGTCTTTATCAAGCTTGATAAAGACCACAGGAGGGTTTCGAAACGTCGCTTGTACATGACCATGGAATAAAGAACACAAAGATAATTTGCACCATCTAAAGGTCTGTGGCGCTGTCCGTTTCTTGGTTTGAAATCTTGGTACGATCCAGATATGGATCTCCGGTGTGGACGTGCGTCCGGGTGCTGGCTGGAGGAACGAATGGCCTAGCATGTAGCCCCATGTGCTGTGACCAATTACCTTATATATATATGCTGATTCCATCCCTATCACCCCTTCACACGCCAAAGCAGGGAATTTCCCCTTCATGGTTGCCTCTGGTTTTAGAACAGTGCTGTGAAATCGGAACCAGGCGCAACTTTGAAAAATACCACAGGATTCCTCAATTACACGCCGCAATTTTGTAGCGATTCACGGCGACGGTGACGGGGCTACTGATTGCCTCTCAGATTTCTCACCGCAGTTGTAAAGGTACCCTTAAATATAAGTCCCCTGACTCCTGTCTGATACTCACCTTCTGGCAGCTTCACCTTTTTCCAGCGTTGCTCCAGTCAGTCTGCGTGGATTTGTGATCTGCTGGCAGCTCCAGTGTTTTATGTAGTGCGCCTGAAGTCATAACTCAATACAACTGTAGGAGAGCCACATTCTGGCTCTCATAGAGATGCATTGGGAGCTTGTGACGTAACTTGTGACTTCCAGCCAGTCAGAAGTTATAGGCACAAGATGGAGCACCGGGACCGAAGCAGCGTCGGTAAGAGGTGAAGATGTCGGAAGGTCACTATAGGACATTTAAAGCTCTACTCCAGGACTGAGAAAAAAAAACGCACTGGATTGGAGTTTTTAGGCTGTGTGCTCACAATCAAGAATTGCAGCGTTTTGGACAAGGTGTATTGCCACCGAGTCCAAAACGCTGCATTGTATAGTACCAGCATAGCGGATGGGATTTCAAGAAATGCCATGCTCACTATGCTACTCCCGACTACAGTGTGTTTTCAGCTTCCGCTTGCTGCACTCACACAGAATGTTAATTTCAAGGTGCGGAGACGGAAGAGATAACTATTGGGTGCATGCAGGGAGTAGCCGCTCTTAACCCACCGCAGATGGTGAGTACAGGGTGCATATGGTCTCCCTGCATGCACCCGCAGGTTCCCTCAGATCCGGAAACCACAATGCCTCCAGACTGTGTGCAAATACCCGACAGGATGATATGCTTTCCATTAAAGTCAACAGAAGCCCTTTTTATGCTCCTTTTATCAAAATAGTGTTAAATAAGTATAGTACACTGTTTTTCACATGTAATACTACTACTTACATACTGCAGGGTATTTTATCATGGTTTTTATTTCAGGTTTTACCTGCTAATAGCTGCAGTGTGAATGGGCACCATGGTTTCAGATCAATAGAAATCCAACTAATAAATAAATGGACACTGGTGTTCAAGAAAAATTGTAAGAAAGAGCTAAAAATGCCACAAAAATAGGAGGTATATGAAATAATTAAAAATATATCTACTATTTAATTGCCTAATGGCCACTTCCGTCTGGGGCGCCGCACGGCTCTCTTCACAGCTCCTCCTGCCCGCGCTCCCTGCGGCCCTTCCCCCCGCCTCCCTGCGGCACCCCTGCTCCTCCTGGCCCCCACTCCTCCACAGTAAAAGTGAAAATTAAAAAATCCTCAGTGAGGATACTCACCTGTCCGCCGGCTCGCTCCGACCCCCTCTGTACAGCGGTCATGTGACAGGGCGGGCTGATGTGAATGTCCCTGAAGAAGGCGCCGGGTGTGGTGCTGAAACGCTGAGAAGAAGGAGGAAATAAAGGATTGAAAACTATCTTGGTTCTTTGGTGAGTTTTTCATACCACAGCAGCGCGGACCGTGACACACCAGCACTCCCATCATCATTTTTGATGTGATGTCACACAGACCACCCTGTCACATGACCACTGTACAGTGCGACTCTGAGCTGGAGAAGACAGGTGAGAACAGAGGAGGGCGAGGGGAATCCTGCCCCCCGCCTCCATCCTGCCCCCCTCCCGCTCCATGCTGCCCCCCGCATCCATCCTGCCCCCCTGCTCCATCCTGCTCCCCCACCTCCATCCTGCCCTCTGCCTCCATCTTGCCTCCCGCTTCCATCCTGCCCTGCTCGCTCCATCCTGCCCTTCCCGCCTTCATCTTGCCCCGGCTCCATCCTGCCCTGCTCACTCCATCCTGCCCCCCCCCGCCACCATCCTGCCCCGCTCGCTCCATCCTGCCCCCCCGCCACCATCCTGCCCCCCCGGCTCCATTCTGTCCCCCCCTGCCACCATCCTGCCCCCCTGCTCCATCCAGCTCCCCGCCTCCACCCTGCCCCCCCTACCTCCATCCTGCCCAGCTCGCTCCATCCTGCCCCCCCGGCTCCATCCTGCCCTCCTTCCACCACCATCCTGGCCCCCCCTGCCACCGTACTGCCCCTTGCTCCATCCTGCCCCCTCACCATCATCCTGCTCTCCCGGCTCCATCCTGCTCCCCTGAATCCATCCTGCCCCCCCCCACCACCATCCTGCCCCTCCGGCTCCATCCTGCTCCCCCGGCTCCATCCTGCCCCGCCGCCTGCATCCCGCTTCCCCCCGGCTCCATCCTGCCCCGCTCCATTCTGCTCACACTGATTAGTCGCGCCCGACCACTGAACACTGAACAGCTACACACAGACACCGCCACACAATACTGACACCGCTGCACACCACAGACACTGCTTCACATCGATACTGCTGGCTCCATCCTGCCCCGCTCGCTCCATCCTGTACCGCTCCTTTCTGCCCCTACTGATTAGTCTCACCCGGCGACTGAACACCGACACTGCCACACACCGACACTGCCACACACCGACAGCACTGCACAACACCGACACCACTTCACACCAACACCGCCGCACATCGGCACTGCTGGCTCCATCCTGCCCCGCTCGCTCCATCCTGTCCCGCTCCATTCTGCCCCCGCTGATTAGTCTCGCCCGGCGACTGAACACGGACACCGCCGAACACAGACACCGCTGTACACCGATTCGGCCGCACAACACTGATACTTCTGTACACCGACACTGCTGTACACTAACACTGCTGTACACCGACACCGCCGCACAACACTGATAGCACCGCCCACCGCCGCACACCGACACTGCTGCACAACACGACATTGCTGCACACCGACACTGCTGCACACCGACTCCGCTGCACACCGACACCGCTGCACAGACACGGCTGCACAGACACGGCTGCACAGACACGGCTGCACAGACACGGCTGCACAGACACGGCTGCACAGACACGGCTGCACAGACACGGCTGCACACTTACACTGCTGTAGGTCTCTACTATATCATTGCCTAATCGTGTTTGTCTGTCCAGAAAATCACATGCCAGCGCTCATTGGTCGCCACCAGTTGCGGCAACCAATGAGCGAAGCGTATGCAAAACAGCTGCGCGCATTCAAAACTCGTGCCAAGCTGAAACCTGGCGACGGCGATGCATCCACTCCTTGATGTTACTCCTCCGGTCTCCTTCTACTGTCTCTCTCTACCACTTCCCCTCTTTGTGACCTAGGCCCTCCCTCCGGGTCCTCCCATTGTCCCACGGCCTGTCCTTGCATGTGTGCGTTTTCGTTTTGGGCTCAACTGCGCCATCCCAGCACCTGGAGAACAGGGGCACTACACTACCTAACCGCAGGAGTGCAGTATCTCTGGTGGTGGCTTACCTGGCGGGGCGCCACATATATATATATATACAAGTGATATTAAAGTATGAAGTGTTAAAATAAAAAAAAAAGCTCACCTCTCCGCCAAGTGTCCCACGATACGTGGCATGCACCTCCGATGGCTGAAGGACCTTAAGCAGCTGACCGGGAAGGGGCAGGGCAACCCGATCATCAGCTATGTGTCATATGACCGCATCAGCTGAGCGGTTTAAACCACCCACCCGTCAAAACCAATCGGATTTGGCGGGCGATATAAACCGCTCAGCTGATGTGGTCATGTGACACATAGCTGATTGGGTTGCCCCGCCCCTTCCCGGTCAGCTGATTGAGGTCCTTCAGCCATCGGAGGTGGATGCCACGCATCGCGGAACACTCAGCAGAGAGATGAGCATTTTTTTTTTTTTAACCATTGCTTTCCCTTTCGCGATGTATGTAGATACATTGCGAAAGTCAGCCCCGACATCACTTGCCTGCGCTTTGCAGTCTCGGGCTCCTCCCAGCTCTTTCTGTGTCCGGATCCATCAAAATCATGGATCCGGACAAAGAAATAGCATTAGGAACTGTCCGTGGGGTCCTGCAAACAGGATCCCCACGGACAGGAATAAATCGCAATGTTGAGGGGGCCCAGGTTGCATTGCGTGACAAGTCATCTCCTAAATAACCAATCCAGCTGTCAATTATAACATGTAGCTAATGAAATAATGGTGTCCCTAACACTTGATACTTTTTGTATGGTGCAGTAGATGGGGCGCTACACTACTTCTTCAGCTGCATGTAGCAAATACTTGCATAAAGGTGGAACAGACTCAGGGACGCAACTTCATTTAGTAAGAATGACTACAGAAATCCTGCTCCGGTCATTATAGATATAGCTGAGTGATAGTTCTGCGATTCAATTAAGAGAACCTGTTACATACTTTATTCCCTCTAACCTAGAGATTTGTGGGCATAAATGACCTGACAGGCTCCCTTTAAAGTGAACCTGTCACCTCTGGGCGTTATAAACCCTGCCCACCACCTTAAAATAGTGTAATTGGGGTTCCCATAACCCCATTATATCCCCAGACATGCCCTGTATACCTCATGAGTCACTTTTAATGTGCCCAGCGCTGTATGTAAACGAGTTGTTAAGGGTCTGATGGGGTGCAGTACACTTCAGTCCGATCTGTCCCACTGCCTGGAAAACACCGCCCACCCCCCATGTATGTATGTGAATGAAGTCTTGTGCCTGGGCATTGGACTCTCGCAAGACTTCGGGCACTGTGCGACTTCAAGAGCACAATGACACACACCACTGCGCTGACGCGAGACGTGTAATTGACATTGTATGTCATAAATACATGGGGGGGTTGGCGTTTTCAATGGATCGGGGCGGGCTTTTCAGGTAGAGGAGCGGCTCTGACTGGAGTGTGCCGCACCCCATCAGACCCTTAAGAACTCATTTACATACAGCACAGGATACATTAAAAGTTGATTTATGAGGTATGCAGGGGCACGTCTGGGGATATAAAGGGGTTACAGGAACCCCAATTACAGTATGTTAAAGGTGGTGGGCACAGCTTATAATGCACAAAGTATTTTAAGCAATGGATGAGTGTATAGGTTGTGTTACTTGAAGTTGCTGTAATGGTGAACATCCTAGTCGTCACTCCCCTTTCCTGCAAGCATTGAAAAAGGTGAACTCCCAAGAATGAAAAATATCCCAATTCATGGGTAAAGAAAAACGTCCCCATTGCTTGGGGTACGACTGCCAGGACCCCACCGATAGCTGGAGCCAGGGCTCTAAAGAGCTTTGTGTGAATGGAGTGGTGGTCAATCATGCACATTGCCAATTCATTCCACCTTAATGGGACCGTCGGCTGAGTGCTGGGTTTGGCTGGTCTTTGGTGCTTCCATAAGAATGAATGAAATGACAGTGAGTATGATCGACTACCACTTCATTCTCACGGACCTGTTCAAAGCTCAGTTCTTGGGATTGATGGGGATCCCAGCGGTCGGAAAGTTATCCTTAATCCCACTGATTAAATTTCAAGCTTGAGGATATCCTTTAAATCAAAGCAGGATGAATCTTCTTGGCATAAGAGAGGAGGAAAGTGATCCAGAAGGGTGGTATATCCTTTTTATACGAAATCTGAACAGAAGAGTGCACCCCAAATAATAATAATAATAATAAAGCTTTATTTATATAGCGCCAACATATTCCGCAGCGCTTTACAATGTAGGGTTAGAGTACAGAAAATATAATACAGTAAGTAATTACAGTAGAGAACAAAAGCAGTACAATAATTGGATACAAAACAATAGGCATAGAATCAATGTAAAAAGAAAATACAATAAATAAAGCAAGAAATGAAGGTGACCCTGCTCAAAAGAGCTTACAATCTACGACGGGATAGGGGTTGCACAAGGTACAGGGGCTTATTGCACTGATGGTCCAGGCATCTTGAGGAAATGGGGCATAGAGATAAGCTTACATGGATGGTCATTGTACAATCTGTGTAGACCTTTTTTGGTTTGGTTGAGTTTATAGAAGAGTAATATCCAGAGGGATAGCCCATTCACTGTCTACAGTACAAAGGACTTCTATAAGGGAGTATGATAGGCCGCCTTAAAAAGATACGTTTTTAGGGATCGTCTGAAGCCATGCAAGTTGTGGATAGTCCTGATTTCTTGGGGTAAAGCATTCCAGAGTTTTGGTGCAGCTCTAGAGAAGTCTTGGAGCCGGGAGTGGGAGGATCGGATTAGTACAGATGTCAGTCGAAGGTCATTTGAGGAACGTAGAGAACGGGTGGGGTGATAGACAGAGATGAGAGAGGAGAGGTAGGGGGGTGCTGCATTGTGAAGAGCTTTGTGGGTGAGAACAAGCAATTTGAATTTGATCCTGTAGTATACGGGCAGCCAGTGCAATGACTGGCACAGAGCAGAGGCATCTGAGTAACGATTGGCCAGATGGGTGATCCTGGCTGCTGCATTAAGGATGGACTGGATAGGAGAAAGTCTGGTGAGGGGAAGGCCGCTTAATAGAGAATTGCAATAGTCAAGGCGGGAATGGATGAGGGCCACGGTGAGGGTTTTTGTTGTTTCCAGGGTGAGAAAGGGGACTCTAGAGATATTCTTCAGGTGTAAGCGACAGGAGCGGACGAGACATTGTGTGTGGGAGGAGAAGGAGAGATCGGTGTCAAACATAACACCCAGACCCAAATACATAGTTCCCAATATATATCAGAGATCCCTAACTCCAGGCCTCGAGGGCTGCCAACTGATCTTTTTTTCAGGATTTCCTTAGTATTGCACAGGTGATAATTTAATTACCGGTACCTGCACTGGAGATGATTCCAAAACCCTTTGCAATACTAAGGAAATCCTGAAAACATGACCTTTTGGCATTCATTGTGGATTGGAGTTGGGGACCCCTGATATATATAGTACAAAGAGACTTTTTGGGCTTCTTAGGCTCAAGGGCCTGGGTGTGATTGCAACCCCTATTGTAGTTACACCTCTGGAAGAGGCTCCACACGCCCAAGGATCATGAAGCTGACCTGGAAAACAAGCAACATTTCCCTTTTTACTATACAGCCTTCTCCCCTCCCTTGTTATTAAAGCTTCTTCCCAGGTTTTTTTTTCAGTAATGGAGTGGTGCTTTAAATCTACGTTCCCTGCCCACCATCATGTACTCACCTTCCCGCAGCTTCACCTGTTACTGACGCAGCTCTGATCTCGCGGTGCCATCTCGTGACTGTTATTTCTGTCTGGCAGGAAGTCAGGAGTCACGTCACAAGCTCTCAATACAAGTCTATTAGGCCCAGAATGAGGCTTCATAGACATGCATTGAGTTGTGAACTCCTGCCCTCCATGAAACACTGGAGCTGCTAGCTGGTCACAAATGACAGGTGACCGATGGGAGCTACAGTGATAATAGATGAAGGTGGTGGAAGGTCAGAATAACACAGAGGGAAAGGGGGTTAGATTCAGAGCATTACTACAGCGGTGCCAAACAAAATAACACTGGACTGGTGCATTAAAATAGCATTTAAATCTGTTTTTTTACTGAAATCTATTGTCCTCTGTAGAGTCTCATTGTAGCTTTCTTTATGGGTGAATTACATGAGATCCGGATAAATACATGCCCCCTGTACTCAGTCATACATTGCACCGACCGTGGTGTATATTCTGGGGTATTTATGAGTGTTCTAGATTAATATGTGCCCCCCACTACTCAGTCACACACAGGACTGACTGTAGTGTATATGCTGGGGAATTTATGAGAGATCCGAATAAATATGTGCCCCAGTACAAGAGATGTGGAATGGGAGTCGGTGTCCATTTTGGGTGGATTCGGGGAAATTGAAGAGTTGGAGTTAGATGTGTAGCTTACTGCCTTCACAGCCATAGTTATAGAGTCGGAGTTGTGGAGTCGGGTGTCCATTTTGGTGGAGTTGGAGTCAGATTCTGAGTCAGATTTTTGGCTTACTGACTCCACAGCCCTTATGTGTGATCTGGATAAATATGTGCCTCCCCTGTACTCTGTCAAACACAGGACTGACTGTACTGTATATTGTGGCCATTTATGAGTGATCCGGATAACTATGTGCTCCCAGTACTTTAGCACTGACTGCACTGTATATTCTGGAGTATTTATAGGTGATCTAGATAAACTTGTGCTCCCCAGGACTCTGTCCCACACTGCCCGGACTGTGGGTATATTCTGGAACCCCTGCTCCCCCTAGTACTCGGTCATGCTGTGCTCTGACTGTGGGTAAATTCTCAGGCCCCCCTGCTTCCTGACTGTGGGTATATTCTGGGACCCCCCCCCCCCCCCCGCTGTGGTATATTCGGACCCCCCCCTGGTCTGGTGGGTATATTCTGGGATACCTGTTCTCCCACTGCCCTGAGTGTGGGTATATTTTGGGACTCCTGCTCCCTGATTGAGGGTATATGGGACCTCCGCTCCTTGACTGTAGGTATATTCTGGCTGTGGGTTACTCTGGATTTCCCTGCCCCTGACTGTAGGTATATTGGCTGTGGGTACTCGGATTTCCCTGCCCTGACTGTGGGTATATTCTGGACACTGGATCCTGATTGTGGGTATATTCTGGGACCTTCACTCCCCCCTGTATTGTATACTCTGGGACCCCTGCTCCCTGACTGTGGGTATATTTTGAGACACCCACTCACTGACTGTGGATATACTCTGGGACCCCTGACTGTGGGTATATTCTGGGACACGGATCCCTGATTGTGGGTATATTCTGGGACATCTGCTCCTCCTTGTATTGTATATTCTGGGACCCTTGCTCCCTAACTGTGGGAATATTCTGGGGACCCCTGCTGCCTGACTGTGGGTATATTCTGAGACCCCATCCCTGACTGTGGGTATATTCTGGAGACCCTCACTTCATGATGTGGATATACTCTGGGACCCTGACCATGGTATACTCTCGGTTCCCCAGTCCCTGACTGTGGGTATATTCTGGGGACCCCAGCTCCCTGTGGGTATACTTTGGGACCCTCTGTGTTCCCTGTACTGTATACTTGACACCACTGCTCCCCCCTGTATAGTATACTCGGGAGCCCGCTCCCCCTGTATTGTATACTCTGGTACCCCACTCCCTGACTGTGGGTATATTCTGGGACCCCAGCTCCCTGTGGGTATACTTTGGGACCCTCTGTGTTCCCCTGTACTGTATACTCTGACACCCACTGCTCCCCCCTGTATAGTATACTCTGGGAGCCCCGCTCCCCCTGTATTGTATACTCTGGTACCCCACTCCCTGACTGTGGGTATATTCTGGGACACCGGATCCCTCATAGTGGGTATATTCTGGGACCTCTGCTCCCCCCTGAATTGTATACTGGACCCCCGCTCCCTCATGTACTGTATACTCTGGGACCCCCTGCTCCCCCCCAGTACTGTATACTCTGCTCCCCCCTGTATTGTATACTTTGGGACCCCCACTCCCTCCTGTACTGTATACTCTGGGACCCCCTGTACTGTATATACTCTGGGACCCTCTGCTCCCCGCTGTACTGTATACTCTGGGACCCTCTGCTCCCCCTGTACCGTGTACTCTGGGACCCCCTGTACTGTATATTCTGGGACCCCCTGCTCCCCCCTGTACTGTACTCTGGGAGCCTCTGCTCACCCCTGTACTGTATACTCTGGGACCCTCTGCCCCCCCTGTAATGTATTCTCTGGGACCCCCTGTACTGTATACTCTGGGACCCCCTGTACTGTATATACTCTGGGACCCTCTGCTCCTCCCTGTACTGTATACGCTGCTCCCCCTGTACTGTATACTCTGGGACCAACTGTACTGTATATTCTCTGGGACCCTCTGCTCCCCCCTGTACTGTATTCTCTGGGTCCCTCTGCTCCCCCATGTACTGTATACTCTGGGACCCTCTGCTCCCTCCTGCTCTGTATACTCTGGGACCCCCTGCACTGTATATACTCTGGGACCCCCACTCCCTCCTGCTCTGTATACTCTGGGACCTTCTGCTCCCCCCTGCACTGTATACTCTGGGACCCCCACTCCCCTGCTCTGTATACTCTGGACCCCCTGCTCTGTATACTCTGGGACCCCCTGTACTGTATATACTCTGGGACCCCCTCTCCCTCCTGCTCTGTATACTCTGGGAGCCTCTACTCCCCCTGTACTGCATACTCTTGGACCCCCTGTACTGTATTACTCTGGGACCCTCTGCTCCCCCCTGCACTGTATACTGTGGGACCCCCACTCCCCCCTGCTCTGTATACTCTGGGACCCTCTGCTCCCCCCCTCCCCCTGTACTGCATACTCTGGGACCCCCTGTACTGTATATACTGTGGGACCCCCACTCCCCCTGCTCTTTATACTCTGGGACCCTCTGCTACCCCCTTCACTGTATACTCTGGGACCCTCTGCTCCCCCCTCCCTGTACTGTATACTCTGGGACCCCCTGTACTGTATACTGTGGGACCCCCTGCTCCCCCTGTCTGTATACTCTGGGACCCTCTGCCCCCCTGTACTGTATACTCTTGGACCCTGTACTGTATATACTGTGGGACCCCCCACTCCCTCCTGCTCTGTATACTCTGGGACCCCTGTACTGTATATACTGTGGGACCCCCTGCTCCCCCTGTACTGTATACTGTGGGACCCTCTGCTCCCCCCTGTACTGTATACTCTTGGACACCCTGTACTGTATATACTGTGGGACCCCCACTCCCTCCTGCTCTGTATACTCTGGGACCCCCCGGGTGTACGCACTAGCCGCCTGCACATTGTGCAGTTTGGGTGGGGGGAGGATATTACATCTGGTCGCCCTCCTCCTCCTCCTCCTCGCTGCAGGCGGCTGTGTGATCGCTATGTCGGATGACGATTCCAGGGCCAGCACCAGCTCTTCCTCCAGCGCCTCCAGCCAGCACATAGACCGGGAGCCGGGCAGCCACAGCGCCAGGAAGAAGGACAGCAAAGTCAGCATGAGCAAGAACTCCAAACTGCTGTCCACCAGCGCCAAGAGGTGAGGGAGGAGGCAGCCATGATCGCAGGGTGATCTGCACAGGATGGCAGCGGGTGATGGTGCCAGGCCGGAGAACCTCCTGCTAACAAAGGCACAATCCGCGGCCACACGGCGCCGGCCCACGGGGACAATGGCCCTGACCTGCCCGGTGATAGCACGGCAGGACACGGTGCGGCCCCTTTAAGTCTCGCTTTACCGTCAACAATCCTAGTTAACCCTTTCTCCCCCCCCACAACCGGCAAGGAAGGGGTGTCGCGGCTCATTTGCATTCCAGGGCGCCACCCACGACGCCTCATTTGCATGTTAGCTTATTGGGGTGTCTGTGTGAGGCTGAGCCGCCCTTTATAGGGGGTCACAGCGCGGGGGGTCCCAAAACACCTGGAGCTCCGGGTGGGGAAGGGAGCGAATTATCGGGGAGGGGAGGGCTGCGACGGCCATGATGTGCCCCCTGCAGGGCTGTGGTGTGCCCCCATGTGGTGGGAGATCCGAGCAGACAATGCCCGATAACATTGTAACAATAATAGTCTGTGGGGAGGACTGGAGCCAGGGCAATACTGAGGGCACAATGGTCAAATAATGAATGGTCTGTGGGATGGTGGGGAGGACTGGAGCCAGGGCAATACTGAGGGCACAATGGTCAAATAATGAATGGTCTGTGGGATGGTGGGGAGGAGTGGAGCCAGGGCAATACTGAGGGCACAATGGTCAAATAATGGGCACTGCTGTCTGCCATCACACCAGGCACTGCTGTCTGCCATCACACCGGGCACTGCCTTCACTTTGGGCACTGCTGTCTGCCATCACACCGGGCACTACCATCACTCTGGGCACTGCTGTCTGCCATCACACCGGGCACTGCAATCACTCTGGGCACTGCTGTCTGCCATCACACCGGGCACTGCCTTCACTCTGGGCACTGCTGTCTGCCATCACACCGGGCACTACCATCACTCTGGGCACTGCTGTCTGCCATCACACCGGGCACTGCCATCACACCGGGCACTGCAATCACTCTGGGCACTGCTGTCTGCCATCACACCAGGCACTGCGGTCTGCCATCACACGGGCACTGCCTTCACTCTGGGCACTGCTGTCTGCCATCACACCGGGCCCTACCATCACTCCGGGCACTGCCGTCTGCCATCACTCAGGGCACTGCTGTCTGCCATCACACCAGGCACTGCTGTCTGCCATCACACCGGGCACTGCCTTCACTCTGGGCACTGCTGTCTGCCATCACACCGGGCACTGCCATCACTCCGGGCACTGCCGTCTGCCATCACTCAGGGCACTGCTGTCTGCCATCAGTCTGGGCACTGTCATAATCATTACTCCGGGCACTGCTGTCTACCATCACACCGGGCCCTGCCATCACTTCGGGCACTCCTGTCTGCCATCACTCCGGGCACTGCTGTCTACCATCACACCGGGCCCTGCCATCACTTCGGGCACTGCTGTCTGCCATCACTCCGGGCACTGCTGTCTGCCATCACTCCGGGCACTGCCATCATTCAAGGCACTGCTGTGTGCCGTCACTCCAAGCAATGCTGTGTGCCGTCACTCTTGGCACTGCCGTCACTCTGGTCACTGCTGTCTGCCATCACACCAGGCATTGCCATCACTCCGACATTGCTGTCTGCCATCACACTGGGCACCACCAAGAGACACTGCAGACTTCTGTCCCTTCTACCTGGACATCGGCCACGATGTGGCTATGGCATTTGTGGCCATTATCGGAGGTGGCAGATGCCAAAAAATATAACCGTATCAGTCTAGTATCATTGCTCTTCACCGCAGGTCATTTGCCCGGTGCCATGATGGGAGACGTGGTCTCGTCTCCATAGACTCTTGGATTAGATTGCTCAGGATCTGTGTTGTCCGTACCACCCCACTGTATAACACCTATAGCTAGTCTCCCCCCTTATGGATTTCAAAATGGGCAACTCCAACATTATAAAACATGGGGGAGATGTAATATTGTCGGCAGCGGTAGACTTCCATGACCGCGGACTGGGCAGTGCATCAATGGCCAGGATATACATATACAGTACATCCATGTTGCTGTGTGTCAGACCTTTCTTGTGCCACCTGTTGGTTTCTTTACTTTACACAAAGACTTTGGCACTTGTGTAGCACATTGTAAAAGATTATTCCCATCTTTAGATGTTTCTGCACAGGATTGGGGGTAATAGCTGATCAGTGGGGTCTAACCCCTGGGCTCTGAAGTGGCAATCTCACAATCGAGCCATGGGTGGACATGCACACAAACACCCCTATCATTCTCTATGGGACTGCTGGAAAGAGATGAAAGCTGCACCCCACTATCTCTGCAGTCCCATAGAGAATGAGTGGACTGTAGATCCGATGGGGAAGCCCATTATATATTAATATCTGTCATACCATAGATCCTGAGAGCCACCCAAGTAATAAGCTACATCTGCAAGTTGTCATGTGATGCAGTCCTGGAGAATAACCTAAAAGGAAAAAGAAGTGTGGACGCTGGTCTGAGGACTACAAATACCGCACCAAATAGTTAATAGACTGTAATTATAATATTATTATAATTGAGCCATTTATTCCATGGCACTTTACATGTGAAAAGGGGCATACATAGAAAAGTATAATAATTATGAACAATACAAGAAACAGGTACAGGAGGAGAGAGAACCCCACCCACGAGGGCTTATTCTAAAAGGGATGGGTGAGGAGAGGACTCTGCCCATGAGGGCTTAGTCTACAAGGGGTGGGTGAGGAAACAGTAGGTGAGGAAAGAGGACCCTGCTTGCAAGGGCTTACAATTCACAAGGGATGGGTGAGGAAACAGTAGGTGAGGAGAGAGGACCCTGCCCAAGAGAGCTCACAGCCTACAAGGGATGGGTGAGGATACAGTAGGTGAGGAGAGAGGACCCTGCCCAAGAGAGCTCACAGCCTACAAGGGATGGGTGAGGATACAGTAGGTGAGGAGAGAGGACCCTGCCCAAGAGGGCTCACAGTCTACAAGAGATGGGTGAGGAAACAGTAGGTGAGGAGAGAGGACCCTGGCCAAGAGGGCTCACAGTCTACAAGGGATGCGTGAGGAAACAGTAGGTGAGGAGAGAGGACCCTGCTCACAAGAGCTCACAGTCTACAAGGGGTGGCTGAGGATAAAGTAGGTGAGGAGAGAGGACCCTGCCCAAGAGGGCTCACAGCCTACAAGGGATGGGTGAGGAAACGGTGAGAGAGGACCCTGCCCAAGAGGGCTCACAGTCTACAAGGGATGGGTGAGGAAACAGTAGGTGAGGAGAGAGGACCCTGCTCACAAGAGCTCACAGTCTACAAGGGGTGGCTGAGGATAAAGTAGGTGAGGAGAGAGGACCCTGCCCAAGAGGGCTCACAGCCTACAAGGGATGGGTGAGGAAACGGTGAGAGAGGACCTGCCCAAGAGGGCTCACAGCCTACAAGGGATGGGTGAGGAAACAGTAGGTGAGGAGAGAGGACCCTGCTCACAAGAGCTCACAGTCTACAAGGGTGGCTGAGGATAAAGTAGGTGAGGAGAGAGGACCCTGCCCAAGAGGGCTCACAGCCTACAAGGGATGGGTGAGGAAACAGTAGGTGAGAGAGGACCCTGCCCAAGAGGGCTCACAGTCTACAAGGGATGGGTGAGGATACAGTAGGTGAGAGAGGACCCTGCCCAAGAGGGCTCACAGTCTACAAGGGATGTGAGGGATGGATGAGGACACAGCAGGTGAGGAGAGAGGACCCTGCCGATCAGGGTTCCCAGTCTACATATATGATGGATCGCGATCATTAGGCCAATGGCTTTGTCTCCTGAGACCCCCATATACAGGAACGCTCGTCCAGTGTTTTCTATGACAGCCATTTCCTGAACTATCTTCGAGAACAAAAGGATCAGTCGTCTGTAATTGGACTTTCCGGATTCCTCTCTTCCCTTGCATCTTTCTCACCTCTTTGTGATATTGTCCAGGTGTAGATCAGGACCATGAACATCCTGGAAGATTGTATGTATATACCACGGCCGGTATGTCTTGAGACATACCAGCTTACAGATCAGTACTTGTTTTAGACATCCTCATCTTTGGGCTCTGCTAGGAGGTTTACCGGTCTGAGGGTCACTTGTCCTCTCTGCTCTGAGTGCTGAGATAGTTTATATGATACAGAAGGTGAACAATGTTTTCATTGACACAATTGACACTGATCCTCCTCTGATTACTGCTGTGGGGGGAAGGGGGAGGCTGTGACCTCCATCTGGAAGTGTGACCCCCCCCTGTAAGAAGCGGTGAAGACGTTACATGCTTCCATATAGAGAATGAGGATAATTCTACATTATTGAGCTGTAACCACAGTGAGCAATATTTTCATGAACATGTTGACCCGGGCTGAGCGTGCTGGCAATGTGCAGCCATACATTCATTAATGGCAGAGCTCTGGGACTGGAGCTGTACGTGCTACTGGGTCATCACCAGAGGACAATATGCACAGTACATTATACACTCCACAACAGCAAACCCCCACAGTGATGGTGTACAAGGCCCAGTGATGGGGCGCTGGACCAGGAGTCACAGAGGTCCAACGATTTATTTCTCATATTTTTGCATTACAACTTTCCCACTTTTGAGGGGGGTTTACACGTTGCGATATCGGCGTCCAATTTCAATGAAAAGTCACGTGGTTCGATCGTTGGAGCCGATATCGTTCCTGCGTTGTATGATGTGAACGTCCAATACGATGCAGGAACGATGTCAATGCGATATCGGGGATTGAATGAGCGTGCTATTCAATGCTCCGATATTGAATGGAGATTGGAGCCGGATCGTGCTGTGTGACAGCCCAACTACGATGCGATGTTCAACGTCACCCATTCACTCCCATGTTAAATGGTCGTTCCTGGGTTGGGGGGCGTAGACATCGTACGGACGTTGGATTCCTAATTCGCAACGTGTAAACCTCCGATGCGATGCGGGAGAAACGTGCACGAAATGCGCGCTCACGCCATTGAATTGCGATATCGCAACGATATTGAAACGTGTGAACCCACCCTTACACTTTTGGTGTCTTGTGGTACACGGCAGATGTCAATAGTAAACGTGGCTCAGCTGTGTTGGCAGCCCCGTCATGCATCTTTTTTTTTTTTTTTTGTTTAATTTTAAATCTGTTGCAC
The DNA here is from genome assembly GCA_033576535.1 of Allobates femoralis. Lineage (NCBI taxonomy): Eukaryota > Metazoa > Chordata > Amphibia > Anura > Aromobatidae > Allobates > Allobates femoralis. The sequence continues at coordinate 455,952,234 of JARQOC010000005.1, read as the reverse complement.
AGAGTAAGGGCAGAGACACTTATGAGAGCTGCATGTGAATGTCTTGCATCCATCACGCATGAGTCACCTGGCCCCGCCCCTGCCTTTCTGATTGGGAGCATGGCGTTCTATAGAAACACAATCAGCTTCACGCTCTTGTTCAGAGAGCCAGCGGCCGGACCGGGTGAGTCATGCGAGGTGCATGGGATACACTCGCATGCAACTCGTATAAATGTGTCTCTTCCCTAAGATTAATACTAGTGCAAATCTCTCCTAAATGTGATGCGTTTCATTTACACTACTCCACTTTTCCGGCTCATCGTTTCCACATTATAAAAATGAAAGGCTTTGCCATCTATACACATTTCATTCCATTAGATTAGGGCACTCAACTTAAAGGGGTTGCCTGGTTTTCTGATAAGTCTGCACTCAATTTATGTGTACAGAACTGCCGTAAGAACACGAGTGCTCAAAACGCTTCATCTGAACGCCTTCCACTGCCTTCACCCCCAGGGCTTGCCCCAGCTCTTGATATAATGTTGTTTTTAAAAAGGTCCTGATAAATGAATAATTTTACCTTGTAAGCTGGGTCATTTGCCTTTTCCCAGATTTAAGTGTGCAGTTTGTCAATTCTTCTAGCATTGTTGCCACAGATTTCACCCATTCTAATGAATTGGACAAAATCTTCACCAGAAAGCGCATGTATCTGCTGCCAAGAGATGCTGAAATTTCTGCACCAAATCCTAAACATATGCACATACGCTAGGAGTGGAGATACCGCAATGATGAACAAGGGCCAAAGTGCTTATATTTTGTGGCCCTGGGAGCCAATAATAGCTGATGGGTGGTGGGGGAGTGGGCCGCTCACCAGTCTGATAGGGATGACCCATCCTGTGAAGATGTCACCAGTGTTGTGCCCTTATAACCCCTTTAACCTCTCACACAAAGAATATATGAGAGCTGCTAATACCAGTCACTCCCATTCTGTAAAGGCTTGTCCGACTTTTAGGAAATGTAGCCATGTTACTTGGTGTTCATTTGGCAGACACTTTGCTGGACTTTGTCAGTCATTCAAATAAAGAATATTGGAGTCGGACTCCGCTCCTTAAAGGGATTGTCCTGGAATAAGCCTTTTTACTTGAATAAGAGTTGACCATTAGTGATGAGCGAGCACGAACGTCCTCGGGTGCTCGGTGCTCGAAACAAGCAGGTCAGACGCTCAGATGGGGTCGCCTTGAATACCAATACAAGCCCATGGGAAACTCAAGCATTTTCACAGAAGAGTCTTCCAGAAAGATGCTCTAATATCGCATTGACTTTTATATACTCAGTAATCAAGTCGCTCACGTCCGAGTGTCTGACCTGCTCGTTTCAAGTACAGCGCACTCGAGGATGTTAGTGCCCACTCATCACTACTAGTCAGCAATACCTGGGAGCGGCCACTACATAGTGTACATAGCTGTGCTGAAGGACAACCCCTTTAAGTCAGCCATACATTTTGTCTTGCCTGTAAGGCATTCACTGAGTACTGTCATATGGGGAAGGATCAATGTGGCTCACTCACTTCGACTTCGTCTCCTTTTCCACTTCATGATGTTGTCGGCACATCCTCTCCAGCTATATGATGTATATGGCAGCAGATCCCAAGAGCTCGGAAGACGATGAACCTATGGATGTTACCGGAGCCTGTCTGCCATCATGCCCTGCTATACAGCTCCTTTACGTCCCTGATTTCTCCATGTATAATATATATATATATATATATATATATATATATATATATATATATATATATATTTTCTAGTTCCATAGCACAGACATACTTCACAATATGTAAAAGAGTATCTCAGGCACACAACTAAGAAAAAGAGACTTTTTGCATCAATTCCTGTTTTTATTGTCTTGTCAAAAAATGGTGTCAGAAAGTGGAACGTTTCGGTTTCGCAGAACCTTCTTCAGCCACTGACACTATATAATAAAGACATGTACATATGTTTATTCACATATAGGGAGAAACAAATGCAGTGTTATATCTGATGACGATTCAGGACAATCATATATAAGGCATCAAATAAAGAAAAAAGAAAGCGAGAACAAGTGTCATATCAATATATCATTGAATCAACATATTAATGCATATGTAATACAAGGCCAGACCCATACTAATGTAGATCATAAGGATAACTCAAATATATCTCCTTGTAATCACTGTTACTTCTGAAGGAGAGTCATAATCATGTGAAAAATGTAGTAAAGGAATCAAAAGAAAGGAATTAGTAAATATAGGTCGGTGATAGTGCATTTATTAGTAGGGTATGTACCTGAGGAATAAAGGGTCCTCAGGAACGTATATATAAAAAAGAGTGTGGATTCAGCCTCGTAACGAGAATCGTTGTGCGTAGGTTATAGATACCTGTAAAGATTACAAAAAAGTGATGGGGAAAACAGGAAATCAACTTGTCACAATCTAGAGGTATTTTATCCTCTAATATGTGAAATATCACAACTAACAATTACCTACTACTTAGTCAAAGGAAGACCAATCTGTGCAAAAATGGTCATAAGTATACCCAATGGTCAATATGGACCCAATGTAAGGGTCAAAATAGCCCTAAAAGAGAGAAGAGTACACATGTCACTCATAACGGGGAAGCACTAGCGAAGGATCAGTAAGATCTCATCTGAATCTAGATAATCAAACAAATAACCTCTGTAAGAGCCCAAATGACCCACTGTGGTACCGCTGTTCTTATTTCATAAGCAGCTGTAACGAAACATAAGAGAAGAGGCATATATATGGGATAACGATCCTGTGTAACAATATTCCATACAATCCCGTGGTGTCATTCAGTAATATAGAGACAATGATGTTAGAATACCTTTAGGATAAAGTTAGGCCGGTTTCTGATCAAAAGGGAAGAAGAAAAATAGAGAAAGTAATTAGAACAATCTCACCCAAGTGTAGTCAAGTCGTACCGCTCGTGTATGTGCATACCGTCCGGTCAGGGGAAGTGCCTGACCGGACGGTATGCACATACACGAGCGGTACGACTTGACTACACTTGGGTGAGATTGTTCTAATTACTTTCTCTATTTTTCTTCTTCCCTTTTGATCAGAAACCGGCCTAACTTTATCCTAAAGGTATTCTAACATCATTGTCTCTATATTACTGAATGACACCACGGGATTGTATGGAATATTGTTACACAGGATCGTTATCCCATATATATGCTCTTCTCTTATGTTTCGTTACAGCTGCTTATGAAATAAGAACAGCGGTACCACAGTGGGTCATTTGGGCTCTTACAGAGGTTATTTGTTTGATTATCTAGATTCAGATGAGATCTTACTGATCCTTCGCTAGTGCTTCCCCGTTATGAGTGACATGTGTACTCTTCTCTCTTTTAGGGCTATTTTGACCCTTACATTGGGTCCATATTGACCATTGGGTATACTTATGACCATTTTTGCACAGATTGGTCTTCCTTTGACTAAGTAGTAGGTAATTGTTAGTTGTGATATTTCACATATTAGAGGATAAAATACCTCTAGATTGTGACAAGTTGATTTCCTGTTTTCCCCATCACTTTTTTGTAATCTTTACAGGTATCTATAACCTACGCACAACGATTCTCGTTACGAGGCTGAATCCACACTCTTTTTTATATATACGTTCCTGAGGACCCTTTATTCCTCAGGTACATACCCTACTAATAAATGCACTATCACCGACCTATATTTACTAATTCCTTTCTTTTGATTCCTTTACTACATTTTTCACATGATTATGACTCTCCTTCAGAAGTAACAGTGATTACAAGGAGATATATTTGAGTTATCCTTATGATCTACATTAGTATGGGTCTGGCCTTGTATTACATATGCATTAATATGTTGATTCAATGATATATTGATATGACACTTGTTCTCGCTTTCTTTTTTCTTTATTTGATGCCTTATATATGATTGTCCTGAATCGTCATCAGATATAACACTGCATTTGTTTCTCCCTATATGTGAATAAACATATGTACATGTCTTTATTATATAGTGTCAGTGGCTGAAGAAGGTTCTGCGAAACCGAAACGTTCCACTTTCTGACACCATTTTTTGACAAGACAATAAAAACAGGAATTGATGCAAAAAGTCTCTTTTTCTTAGTTGTGTGCCTGAGATACTCTTTTACATTACGACATTTTTCTCAAGAGCACCTTAAATTCCAGTGAGCCAGGTTTACTTTAGACTATACTTCACAATATATCCACTTTCTATTCGTCCTTCCAACTTTCTCACATAAGTCAGCTCAATAAAACCTCTTTTCTACAACATAAGGATCAATGAATGGTGTAGGTGCCAAATGATTTGTGCCATGTGTGGATACATGACGAGACCTTTGGACTGAGACATTTCAGTGCCAGGGAAACCTCTGTAACCCTCATTACAGTTCATTGGGATATTTTCTAAACTTTCCCACGGCTTGTGTTTAATCTGAGGACATACACTGGCTCCTGAATCATTTCTAAAGTTTGGCCATACAAGCTGCTAGAGTAAAACCATTATCTGGCAATTGGCCCAGAATTGTAGCGGAAATATGCTTGATACGACTCCCATATTGAATCATAGTCCCTTTAACAAGTTACGTTATTGAAAACATTGCAGGCAGCAGCTTTAGGGTGGAAACACAATATCGTACTTACATGCGAGTCTCTCAGAGGAGACTCTGATCGGTGACCCCGAACGGCCTCTCCCTCTCTGGATGGGAGTGTCAGCTGCTTGTGTTTTTGTGCATCACACTCCCGTCCAGAGAGGGAGAGGCCGTTCAGGGTCACTGATCTGAGTGCCCTCCGAGAGACTCGCCTGTAAGTAGGACAGTGTGTTTCCAGCCTTAGTGGGCAGCTTGGGGGGCTGGCAAGTCTCTGTGACCATATACCTCTGATGGGGTCTGCTCATTGTCTGATTTCAGTGCAGTAATAGGAGTCTCTACAAGGCTGTGTGCACACCTTGCAGATTTGTTGCATTTTTAAGTGCAGATTTGTCATAAAACCTGAAGGGTTTCCTGATGCCATCAAACTGACTGATTCCTGAAGTCCCAGACACACACAGCTTATTTTCTCCTTGCAGATTTAAATCTACAGAATGTCTATTCTTTTTGTTGCAGATTTCACTTAAACTAATGAATGTGAAAAACATCACCAAGACACACGTTTTTACACTTGTGTTTTTCTTCTCAAGAGATATAGAAATGGTTACCCTCTCCCGGCGTGCACTGTGTGTGCTGGGAGACGTGGTCTCCTGTTGTACCACAATGCTGGCGCCACGACAACTATCAAAACATGGTCCTGGCCATTTACCAACAATCAGCGAGCTGATCGCTGGTCGCTAGTAAATGTCACAAGCAGCGACCTCGCTACGAGTTCGCTGCAACGTCACAAAACCGGTGATGTTGCAATGATATCGTTAGCAATACGCAGTGTGTAACGGGGCTGTAAGTCTTTTTGCACACCTAGCAGGTTATTTCTGCAACAAACCTGCATCTCCTGGCATGAAAAGGCTGCAGAAAAATGCTGCGTTTTTAGCATTCTTGTTGATTTTTTTTTCTAATGTGTTTTTCTGTGAATTTATTCCCATGTGTTTCTATCGTATAGTCTATGAGAAAAATCCAGAAAGAATAACATGTTGCTTATTTTATCTGCATCAAAATTTGCAAGGGAAAGTGCCAGTACAAGTCTCTAGGTCTGTGAAAAACACGTAAAGCCCACGGATGGCATCAGTGTATAATCTGTGTGCAGTGCGTATATAACAGAGCAAACTTTAGGAGAAGCTTTGTCATTTATTTAATGATCCATTAGTGAAAAACACATCATGGACACCGATGGTTAAAAACAGGGGCTGGTGCGTGTGCTGACACCCGGCGGGTGCTGGTGGGCTGACACCTGGCAGAGACCCGGCTGCCACACTGATCCAGTACTCTGATGACAGTGTTATCATTTTTTTCCACATACGTGTTTAAACATGGATGTGTGCAGCCCTAAGGCATTGTTCTCACGAGGAGCAGTTGTAAGTTTTTGATGTTGCAGATTTTCTTACTATTAGGTAAATGATGTTACTTATGTTTTGTGTAATGTTGCTTTGTTTTTGATACTTTATGGTATTTGGTTTTGCCAACTATATTGATACAGTCATGTGCAGATTATAAAGTCAATGGGGAAAATTTGCACAAGAGGAATTGACATGTTGTGGATTTCAAACACACCCGCTGGTCAGTATACACTGTGCAAATACAAATAGAGCACTGTGTTCATGGTGGGCTTTCTATACATCCCATCTACCGTACTTTGCTGGAATTGTAAGGCTTTGTGCACACCCAGCAGATTATTGCTGCATCTCCTGGCAGGAAAAACTGTAGACAAAATGCTGCATCTTTAGCATTTTTGGTGCATTTTTTTAAGTAATTTTTGTGCAGTTTGGTCACAAATCTGTATACCTATCTGGAAGCCAGCGCAGTCAATGGGAATTCTGAAGCGTGGTGCCCATGTTACTTATTTTTTCGTTGCAGAAATAAATGTACAGTATGTCAATTCTTGAGGTGTTTTTGCCTGTTTTCCAGCCCTTCCACCATTGGCTTCATTATGTAAAACAAATAACAAAAAAAAATAGCTTTTTTGGTGCGTTTTTCTGACAGAAGATGCAGATTTGGTGCAGAATTTGCACAAATACTCAGCTGCACACATTGCCTACAGGATAGGTGGATCACAGCTGGGCCCGCTCTTCCAGGTCAGCCCGCTGCTAATATGTGCAGTAATGTCAGTGACTGCTGCTAGGGTTTGGGACGGTCTTTCTTTTTTGTACTCCAGTGGATGACGATATTCTAGATATCCGGTGTATCTGATCATATATAGACTGTGGTTGCAGAGACTATGATGACCTGATCCTTTGGGTGTATTTGCAGTATGTATAGTATGTATATACTATAATATACCCTGTCCACACAGTGCGTTTTTCTAACATTTTTTTGAATTTGTTATAGGCTACGTTCACACATTGTGCATTTTGAGTTTTAAACGCGCGTTTTGAAAAATGCACAATGTGCCTTGTGTCTGCCGGCAAGGTGAATGGGAAATTCACTTTGCCGTACAGACATTGCAGACATATTACATTACATTACATTACAGACATTAATTTTACACAGCACTTTTATAGGAAAAACCATGTCAATTCTTTACGCAGCAGCGCCGCGCTTTTTTTCTATAGGGGCCAGCGCTGCTGCATCTGATGTCACAGAGGGGAGGAAGAGTCCTGTTCCTCCTACCCTCTATGTCATGTGTGACCACCCCCGTTAGATTTCGCAGTGTATTAATTAACACTGCGAAATCAAATTTAAATAAAGGCAAATGTATTAAAAATAAGAAAGAATTAATACTTCCTCCAGTAGCCTGTTCATGCGATCCGGAGCGGAGACAAGGCCAGGTACCAACTGGAAGGACCTTGCGTGAGGTCAGAGTGATGTCACAGGCGCTGATTGGCCACTTACGGTCATGTGATATGTGACGTCACATATCACATGACCGCGAGCGGCCAATCAGCGCCCTTGACGTCACTCTGACATCACGCAGGGTCCTTGCAACTTGATACCTGCGGCTGCTCCCGGCTCCCAAACACCCGGCGAAGGGTAAAGGCCACTTTACACGTCTCAATATCGTTCCGATATTGCATTCAACTTCACTGGAGCGCGCACGTTTTTGGCACTTGTCCAAAATCGCATAGGAGATGTTACACAGGGAGATATCGGCAGGCAACGCAACTACGATGGTGTACGCCCCTCTTGCACACTGCGTCTGAGCAACTAAGGGAACGACCAATTAACATTTACATGAATAGGGGAAGTTGTGCTCCAAATCGTAGTTGCGCTGTCACACAGCACGATCCTGCCAGATCGTCAAGCCAATATTGCACGGTTGAACAGCATGCACAATTCACAAACGATATCGTAGTTGCATAATTTTTGAGTTGTTGCCCATTTACACGACACAACTCCCGAACGATATCAACTGCAATGCCCCTACCACGTGACTTTTTATCGTAGTTGCGTTGCGATATTGTGACATGTAAAGCGGCCTTGAGGCTACATTCACACACAACGTTTTTGCTCCATTTTTTCTGGTGTGTTTTTTTCCCTTTTTTGTGATACAAAACTGCCTACAGCTTTTCAAATAAACGCACCAGAAAACAAATCATCCGTTTCTGATCCGTTTATTTCTTCATTTTGGGTGGGGTGTTTTTTTTCCTCCATTTAGAATGGTTCCCTATCGGAAAAGTGGATGAGAAAAATGCACACAGAAACTAACATGCCCTTTATCACTTTTCTTTGAAGAAAGCGAATCCCACCACAAATGCCCAGTCTGAAAGGCAAAAAGTGAAAACCCATTGACTTAGACTGGCTTCACACCACGGCAGAGTCCGGTCCGGGGCTGCTAATATGCCCTCCGGTACGGTGCACAGCCGCACGCACCTGTCGCTGCTGATGAATCAGGACCGCAGCTTACGGGGAGCTAGCCGCGGTCCTGAAACAACAGCGGCGTGCAGCCGCAGGTGTCTGGTTCTCGGATCCTCCCCGAACGGGGCAATCCGGCCTCATAGGCTCCCATGTTAGGGAGCGCCGCATTGCCCCAGATCCGGGAGAATTCGAGATATGGCAATTTGGAGAGATTTTTCTCCCCGGACACAAAAACATTGCAAGCAACGTTCTCGTCTCCGGCGAGAAAAATCAGAATTCTCCCGGATTCTTCCGGAGAGATGGAAATCGGATGGCAAAGAGCTGCCATCTGGCTCCATCCGGCCCCATAGGGTACTATAGGGCCAAAATCCGGTCCGGGGCTGTCTGGTTTACACCGGATCAGATCTTGCCGCGGTGTGAAGCCACCCTTAGCAGGGATTCCATTTGAGTCATCAGTTTTCGTCAGTGGCCTGCAAAAAACAGATGCAAGAAAACGGATGTGTGTGAATGTAGCCTTAAATCCCACTGTCAAACTTGATGGTGGGGTTACACGTCCGATATCGCCGCGATATTGGAGGCAACGCGCGGGAGCACGCATTTTTTGAGCGCTTTTCCCGATATCGCATCGGCGGTTTACACGCTGCGATATCGGGAAACAACGTCCCTCCGATGTGTACGCCCACCAACCAGTAACGACCATTAACATGGGAGTTAATGGGTGAGGTCCGAGTACAGATCGGAGTTGGGCTGTCACACGCAGCGATGCTGGTACAACGGCCTTGCGATATCGGGGAGTTGAATAGCTTGCTATTCAACTCCGATATCGTTTTGGCATCGTTCAGCATGCGTTGTACACTGAAACCGTACAACGCGCACCGATATCGGGTCCAACTCGCAACCCACGTGACTTTTTGTCGGAGTTGGGTCGGAGTTGGACGCCGATATCGCGGCGTGTAAACCCACCATGACAGCGGGATTTAACACTCGCCAGTATGGGGACACGCCATGATAGGTAAGGAATGTAAACAAGACAAAAATTAGGGTAATTACAGTTCGTAGTTACCCCTGCATTTTTTTTTTTTTTTGATTTTTTTTACCACTGCACTAATAAATCTACTGGACATGTTTGGTACTGTTGTAATAGTACTGATGGGGAGACTCACCACACAATGTTCAATGCAATAGCAATTCTCAAAAAAATTAATCAGACTTATGCGCGCATGTGTGTTTGGGGGGGGGAGGGGGTTGAAGATTCACAACTTTTCCCCAAAATAGAACTATTTCTCATACACTGTATGGTTAAAATGAATGGTGTCATTCTAAATCACAACTTGTCCCATAAGAAACAGGCCACATAAGCCTTATGTGGACAGGAAAAAAAACCCGCTATGTTTCTGGAAAAAAAAGAGGATGAAAAAATGAAAACAGAAAGCAAAGTTGACCCATTGTGAAGGAGTTGAGATAAGAATATCCTCATACATTCAGCACATGCATATGACTGTGACCACATTGTTTTCTTTAATGTGTCTATTTTTGTATATTAGGGAAGTGCTCCTTAAAGGAGTTGTTCAGGACTAGCTCCCTTATATTTGTTTACTTATTTATTTTTTTAAAAATTGCACCTCATATCCATGGATGCCTCTTGTGCTCCATGCGTGGCCCCATGATGCGCACACGGTCTGTACTCAGCCCTTGGTGGCTAAGGCTACGTTCACACACTGTGTATTTGCCGTGTATTTTTGCCTGCGTCTTGTGCAAAAAAGTGCAAGCGCATTCACACGTTGCGCATTTTCCAGCGCGCTTTCCCGTTTTATATTGTGACCTATGGGAAAAGAGCACGTAAAATTGTGCAAATGACATGGTCATTCTTTTTGCGGACGCTCTTTGCAGTGAAAGTGTGTCCACAATAAGACGCCGAAATACGCAGCATCTGAACACATTTCAGCAGAAGCCATAGCTTTTGCTGTGATGCGCTTTCAGCGTTGCGTTTCACTGCAAGCGCAAAAATGCGTGTTGGGCAAAGGATTTCAATATAAATCAGTTGTAGTATTTCCATGATGATGAAGGTGGGACTAAAGAGGAAGAATTGTGATAATTTATGGCTTGATAAAGGCCATATGTTGCCAAAATGTAAAGTTTTTATTATTTTTTTACCAATAAAGTACAGTGATACCTCAGTTTTTGTTGATAATCCTTCCGAAAACTATTGACGAAAGCTGAAGTCGACGAAAACCGAGGCAACGATTCCATAGGAATCAATGTTACAGGAATTAATTGGCTCGAGACACGGAAAAAGACCTACAAAAAACACACACTTTATAGTGAATAAAGATAGCGGGTAATGCTAGAATCACTCAGAAATGACTGTAAAAGGAATATGAAAGACTAATTTACAGAAAAAAATTAAAATTTATTATGTTATTTTTTTTTAAAAAAGCTCTTTTTGGTGTATGGGAGACGCTGAGGAGAGGAGAGAGGGGTGCACATTTTATTTTTTGGAAGGTGAATCACATTTTCATGGCTAAATTAGTAGTGATGTATGGACAAAAACAGACGAAAACCGAGACACGATTTTCATTGAGAAAAAATTACAGAAACTGACGATATCCGAAGTCAACGAAAACCGAGGTATCACTGTGTGTGACTGAGGAATATATCCGGTGCCTTAGCTACTTCTTGGCGGATCACAGGCAATATTGGTGATTGGCGGAGAGTTGTTCTCTGTATAGAAGGAGCAGTATACGGGAACTTCATATAATAAATGGCTCTTCAGTGGAGCGGTTCTTGTGAAGAGATCCATCTCTGCCTCTGTCCAGCCTGTGGTTTAAGTATAGATTGTTACATTAGATCGGGGGTCTCACACTCGGGTTTATGGGACACACTTAGAAACAATTAGAATTTGACGGAAGGCATTCTTTGCATCACGATATGACGTTTTTTGGTGATGCCAATTTATTTCTATATGATTTTTTAATCTTTAGTTTGAACATTTTTAGCTTGTTTATTGTTATTATTTTTTGTGCCTTCATTGCATGGGTTATGATACAGTTGCGGAATCAGCAAACATACTTTTTTTTGTCTACTTTAATTTGCACATAAAACATTTTTAGTGGCAAATGTTTTTTCATTATATTTACATATTAATATACTTTATTTAGAAATATTTTTTCACATCTTTACAATTGTTTTTAACCCCCCCAATTGGTCCCATACAGTGAGATTGTCTTACAATTAGCTCTATAAAGTAATCCTGGCCCTTATCCTGTAGTAGTGTTTCCCATCCTGGTCCACATCTTGTAGTGACGTCCACCATCTTGTAGTGATATTCCCCATCCTGGTCCCTATCTTGTAATAACATACCCCATCTTGGTCCCTGTATTGAATCCCCATCTTGTATTGACATTCCCCATCCTGGTCCCCTTTTGTAGTGACTTTCCCCATCCTGTTCCCTGTATTGTAGTAACGTCGCTAGGGCTGGGCGATTTTGGAAAAAATCAAAATCTCGATTTTATTTAAACCTATGGACGATTTTCAATTTAAATCTCGATTTTTTTTTTATATATGTATACAGCATACACAGTATATATCATACACACAGTATATGTATACAGCACCCCCATCCTCCTCTCCTCTGTCCTCCACCACCCCCGTCCTCCTCTCCTCTGTCCTCCTGCACCACCGTCCTGCTCTCCTCTGTCCTTCTGCACCACCGTCCTGCTCTCCTCTGTCCTCCTGCACCCCCGTCCTCGTCTCCTTTGTCCCTCCTGCTGCTCCTGTCCTCCTCTCCGCTCTCCCTCCTGCTGCTCCTCCTGCACCCCCGTCCTACTCTCCTCTGTCCCTTCTGCTGCTCCTCTTGCACCCCTGTCCTCCTCTTCCCTGTCCCTCCTGCTGCTCGGCTGTCCTCCTGCACCCCGTCCTCCTCTCCTGTCCCTCCTGCTGCTCCTCTGTCCTCCTGCATCCCTGTCCTCCTCTTCGCTGTCCCTCCTGCTGCTCCTCTGTCCTCCTGCACCCCTGTCCTGTTGCTCCTCTGTCCTCCTGCACCCCCGTCCTCCTCTCCTCTGTGCTCCTGCACCCCCGTCCTCCTCTCCTCTGTCCCTCCTGCTGCTCCTCTGTCCTCCTGCACCTTTGTCCTCCTCTCCTTTGTCCTCCTGCACCCGTCCTCCTCTTTGCTGTCCCTCCTGCTGCTCCTCTGTCCTCCTGCACCCCTGTCCTGTTGCTCCTCTGTCCTCCTGCACCCCCGTCCTGCTCTCCTCTGTCCTCCTGCACCCCCGTCCTGCTCTCCTCTGTCCCTTCTGCTGCTCCTCTTGCACCCCTGTCCTCCTCTTCCCTGTCCCTCCTGCTGCTCGGCTGTCCTCCTGCACCCCGTCCTCCTCTCCTGTCCCTCCTGCTGCTCCTCTTGCACCCCGTCCTCCTCTCATTTGTCCCTTCTGCTGCTCCTCTGTCCTCCGTTGTCCCTCCTGCTGCTCCTCTGTTTTTCTGCACCCCGCTACTCACACACAGAGACACATGACACACAGAGACACATGACACACAGAGACACATGACACACAGAGACACATGACACACAGAGACACATGACACACAGAGACACATGACACACAGAGACACATGACACACAGAGACACATGACACACAACTCACACAGAAGACACAGAGACATGACACACAACTCACACAGAAGACACAGACACATGACACACAACTCACACAGAAGACACAGACACATGACACACAACTCACACAGAAGACACAGACACATGACACACATACAGACACACAACTCACTCAAACACACATTTTACAGATACCTCACACATACACTTCTTTCTGCTGCAGGAAGGGGCTACATACCCAGCTTCTCCTGCTCCCAGCAGCTGTCCCCGGGCAGCCCCTCCCCCACTCACTCCTTCTCTCTGCCTGCACAGCACAGTCACAGCAGGAGGTCTTTCACCTTTTTACCCGGAGGTTGGAGCTGCTTCTCCTTCCTCCACCACAATCCTCTTCATCGGCTCTCATTTCTTCTCTTCCCGCGCAGTGCAGGGGGGCAAGAGCACGGGCCAATGAGCGGGCCTGATGATGACGAGGGGGGGGGGGGGGCGGGGACGGTGTATGAGGGGGCGGGACTTACAACCCGGCCAACACAGGCAACGTCTGCTGGGAGTTGAAGTTCTTTCCCTGTACATAGTGACGGCTGCTCCTCCTAAGAAACTACAACACCCACAATGCAAAGCGGCGCCATTTTAAATCTAATTACACGATTGTTAATAAAACCACAATCGTGGCCACAGCAGGGGGCGAATTAATCGAATTAATTCGATTAATCGCCCAGCCCTAAACGTCGCCATGTTGTAGTGAGGTCCCCCATCTTGTAGGGACAGCCCCCATACTGGTCTCCATCTTGTATTGACATCCCCCATCCTGGTCCCCTTCTTGTAGTGAAATTCCCCATCCTGTTCCCTGTATTGTAGTAACGTCGCCATGTTGTAGTGAGGTCCCCCATCTTGTAGGGACAGCCCCTATACTGGTCTCCATCTTGTATTGACATTCTCCATCCTGGTCCCCTTCTTGTAGTGACATTCCCCATCCTGTTCCCTGTATTGTAGTAACGTCGCCATGTTGTAGTGAGGTCCCCCATCTTGTAGGGACATCCCCCATACTGGTCTCCATCTTGTATTGACATTCCCCATCCTGGTCCCCTTCTTGTAGTGACATTCCCCATCCTGTTCCCTGTATTGTAGTAACGTCGCCATGTTGTAGTGAGGTCCCACATCTTGTAGGGACATCCCCCATACTGGTCTCCATCTTTTAGTGATTTTCTTCATCCTGATTCCGCTATTGTAGTGACTTTCTTCATCCTGGTCCCCTTCTTGTAATGATGTTTCCCCTTCTGGTCCCTGTCTTGTAGTAATATCCCCATCTTGTAGGGACATCCCCCGTACTGATCTCCATCTTGTATTGACATTCCCCATCCTGGTCCCCATCTTGTAGTAAGATCTCATATCTTGTAGGGACTCTCCTCATCCTGGTTCCTGTATTGTACTGCTGTCCCCATCTTGTATTGACATTCCCCATCTTGTAGTGACGTCCCACATTCTGCCACTATTCACATACACATTAATGAAAAAAAAAATATTATTCTCACCTGTCTTTAACTCCCTTGGCAAACAGTGCCCACCTCCACAGCCAGGGTGGCACATAAGAGTGATGTTATATACTGCCAACGACTGGAATGCAGGCATCAGCTGCCCGCATCTGACTGGGCAGTGGCTGGTATTGGGGTGCAGGGAACCGGTCGTTCGGCAATGATAAATTTCAATTAAATGCGTCCCGACGACGAACATTTAGCTCAAAAGAAAGGCTGGAGTTTTGCGGCTATCCTCTTAGGTCCCCCAGTGCCTGTTTGCTACTAGATGCATCCTCATTGTTCAGGGTCCACATACAGCCCGCGTCTGCTTGTTTGGGACTTCTTCATTAGATGGTGGCTCCAGACTATATTATGTGGTTCTAATTGTACCATCATCTAAAGGTCTCATTCACATATCTGTGTTTAAATACGTTGTGTGAAGAAATGGTAGCGGTGTCATTAGTGTATTGGATCAGTGCAGGGGCAGTGTGTTCATTTTTAACATCATTGTGTCGTCAGTGTTTTTCCCGGATGGATACATTACAAAGCTTCTCCTAGCCTTTGCCATCTTATAGGCTGACTTTATACTTGCATTCAGGTGTGATCAGGCTGAAACCGCGTCTGATCGCATCCAGGTTGTTTGTGCAACCGCAGCGGTATTATGCCTGATCTGAGTGTCGGATCAGGCAAAAAAAAAAACAGTGGTCACATACAGTTCATCCATTTATTTGCCTAATCTTTTGGAAAGTTGAAACTTTAGATAGGACATGCCTAATGGGAGGGTATTGAGAGGGGCTGTGGGCATTCTCAATGTGAATCTCGCATCAGGCTTGACTGGATTTGCCCCTGAGTGGATCCGCCCCATTGAAGCCCATTCTATTCTTGGCTGCAGTATGCCCCATCTGGTGACATCAGGCTTTTTAACAAGCCACAAAATTAACACATTGTGCGTCGAGAGGTGGTCAAAAGGACACATTTGTAAGGATCGGACGGAAACCTTCTGCCCCCACATGTGCCTGAGTCCCCATTCTAAGGCTGGCTTCACACCACGTTTTTTGGGATCTTGTTCTGTCCGTTTTGAAAAGGACAGAACAGGATCCTGTTTTGCCTCCCATGTATCCCTATGGTACCAGATTGGTCATAAATGGCCATCCGATTCTGCCAATTCAGTCCCGGATTAGTTTCTGTCCTGTTTTTTCCTGACCCCAAAATTGGAGACTGCTCCGAATTTGGGCTCCGGTGAAAAAAAAGGACCAAAGCGGACAAACTAATCTGGGGTGGTCCGGCGCACATAGTATGGGAGTCTATGGGCGCCAGATGCGGAAAAAACAGGATAGTTTCCCAGATCTGGTTTTAGTTTACTGAGCATGTTCAGTACACTAAAACTGCTCTGTTCCCGTGTGACATCTGTGTAATTTCACTTTAGCAGTGTTTCTATATACACTGCTAAAGTGAAATGAAAGAATGCAATGTTAAAAATAACAAATGCTCACCTCTCCACCGAGTGTCCCGCGATGCGAGGCGTCCATGTCTGATGGCTGCAGGACCTGAATCAGCTGACCGGGTGGGGCGGCAACCCGATCAGCTGATGTGTCAAATGATAGCATCAGCTGAGCGGTTTAAATCGTCCGCCCGCTGATCGGTTTTGGCAGGTGATTTAAACCGCTCAGCTAATGCTGTCATGTGACACGTCAGCTGATTTAGTTGCCGCCTCGCCCAGTCAACTGATTAAGGTCCTTGCAGCCATCAGACGTGGCTGCCTCGCATCGTGGGACACTCGGCTGAGAGGTGAGCATTTTTTTTTTATTTTTAACCATTGCTTTCTTTCCCTTTCACAATGTATTAAGATACATTGCGAAAGTGAAAATACAGCTCCCAGCTCTTTTCTGTGTCTGTATCCCTCAAAATCCGGATCCGGACACAAAAATGGCATCTGGAGTTACACATCTGACCCTGTTCATTCTTGTCCGTGTGGTCCTACAAAAATCAGGATCCCCACAGACGGAACAAACCGTGGTGTGAAGCCAGCCTTAGGGGTACTTCACACATAGCGTTATTGCTGTTATGTCACAGGTTTTGTGATGTAACAGCGACCTCGCCAGCGATCTCGCTATGTATGACACGTAGCAGAGACCAGGCCCCGCTGTGAGATCATTGATCGTGTTGGAATGTCCTGGACAATTTTTTCATTATCTGTACTTGTGGTGTTGTTGACGGGGACAACAACCAACGATCTCAATACTATGCACGTGGGTGACAGGTTCCCAACGACCGCCGTATCGTTCCGTATCGTTGCTGCGCCGCTGGTGAGATCTGACTGTTTGACATCTCATCAGCGACCACGTAGTGACGCAACAGTGATCACTGCCAGGTCGTATCTTGTCAAGGATCGCTTCGTGTAACGGGGCCCTAAGTCTATGGAGACAGGCCTGATTAGATATCATCAGGTTTCGGTCTGGATTAGGAGCCTGGACAAATAAATGCCAGTCTAAGGTCTCTTCATCAGGCTATAATGACACAGATTCTGAACATACACACACAAATAGAGGGTTGGATAATGCTATACATAAACTAGGTGAGGTGAAGTATAACACAGAACGGCCAGAAGTTGGGAGGGGGAAGAGAGCACTAAATATCAGCGTTCAGAGATCAGAAGTAGTTTTATTGTTCTTTGATTAGTTGTTGGTCCAAGAGTTGAAGATTTCTCAATTGATGTAAAGACATAAATCCATGTGACACATTCATTCCTGCTGTGAATGTGTCAAAGATCATCATAAGTTTATATTCACAGATTCTCTTGATACTTTGAGATTTCAAATGACCTTTGAAACCATCTATTTCAATATCCATTATGGTGTGACCAGGGCTACAGAAATTAAATGGGCATGTGTACAGCCCCATAGACTGGAATTGGTATGTGTTGTATCTGAAACCTGGACATGTAACACACATGTAAGACCTGACTGCACAGTGGCGTAACTTCAGGCCCAGGGGCCCGATGCGAAAGCTCCAACGGGGCCCCCAATTATTGCAAATTTTAATAATATTAGTCTTTTTCTAGGGCCAAAGGGGCTTTTGGGGCCCCCCTTGGCTGCAGGGCCCGGGTGTGATTGCAACCCCTGCACCTATTGTAGTTACGCCCCTGCTGCAATATGTTCATGACTGCTGTCACCCCTCATACAGGGGATGGCAGCAATTCTAACTCTTTCTCTTTCTTTTGTGCAGGATTCAGAAGGAGCTGGCAGATATCACTCTGGACCCTCCCCCAACTGCAGGTTAGTGGCTGTGAACATTACTCTTCCCCCTCTAAATAACATTGTCCTGGGTGACATTGCTGACTTGCAGAGCTGCTTGTGGTTAGACAAGAGAAAGCTGCTGCTCCTGAAGGTGATGAATTGTTCCTCTTCCTTCTTCTGTGAATGGTCGGGAAGAAAGCATTTATATCTGCAGCTGCTCGGGTGCATTCAATTATTGTGACAAAGTATAATAACAGTGTGTGTACTCATATATAGCAATATACAGTGTGTAGGTGTATATTATATATCGGATGTACATTCGAAAATAGTTGCAGCACCAGAATAAAGGCAGAAGGTGCAATGTCCAATCCAAGGTCCAATCCTTTCAATTTAAATGAAAGAATTTAGGAAGCTCTACAGGTGACTTTTGGAAAAATTTTGTCTTATTTGTTTCTGTCCATATGTAAACCTTTCTCAAGTTTTTTTTCATGGTGAAAGTAACTTTTTTCTTACAAATTGAACGGCTGTAAAAGCCCCGTCACACACGTCAATGTTGTCAACCATCTCATTGCTGGGACATTGACGGCTGATCGCTGGTGAGTGTCACCAGGCAGTCTCACCAGCGATCAGTGTACCAGCGACATCGTAGAAATGATTTAAATATCGTTTCCACGATGTCTTGCTCCCGCTAACCGCAGCTTGGCTAGCGCACGCTGCCTAGATACCTGATGTAAACCTTGGTTGCCAGCCTTCTCGCTCACCTGCTGGTATCCAAGGTACACAGCGGGTAACTAGGGTCCCTAGTTACCCGCTGTGTACCTTGGATACCAGCTGGTGAGCGGAGAAGACTGGTAACCAAGGTATACATCGGGTATGTAGGCAGGCGCGCTGTCTAGATACCCGCAGTTTACCATGGATACCAGCTCCCAGTACCATGGATACCAGCTCCCAGCGCTTGCTGTGAGGCGCTGGGAGCTGGCTGATCGCACGTTTCCCGCTGTCACACTCAGCGATGCTGCTGTTCACCTGGCGGCCAACGCTAGATTTTCAGTACTGTCCGAAAACCTGGCGACCATCAACCAAAGATTTATCGCTGGTTGATATACCATGTCACACGCGTCAATAACGCTGCAACGTCACGTGCAGCATCGACATTGACAGCGATATTGATGCGTGTGACGGCCCCTTTAGAGATTAGAAGAAAAGTTATAGTGCATATAGTTCGTAAGAGCTGTGTCCTCAAATAAGCCACACAGATGTACAGACCACAAAGGCAAAATATAGGGAACCTGTCATAATTGGGGTGCATAGAGTTATATGTCTGCCTATTATTACATTAAAAGATAAGCATGTTGATATCTTTATGACACCTAAAGTAATTCCTCCAGCAGTGAGAAATAGCGCTGTGAAATTCTGAATATATGTATCTGCAAGGGCTCATCAGTCACACACTGTATTTTCTCCATAGCACAACTCTCCTCTGGTGATTAACAGGTCACTTTCTCCTATACACAGCAGGGAATACAGAGTTAGGTCAATTCTGCAATTGTTTTTGCCTCTACAAATTGGATCATGCGCATACGTACAAGTCTATTGATGCATGTGAAACATTGGACTGCACTCGGATGTCAGTCGAGTGCAGTCCCATATGCATAGAGATAAAATATGGAGAGATGGCACACGGGAGATGAACACAGGCTCTTTTTTATTTTACATGGTAAGATATGTTTACTTAAAAGGGCTATTCCTAGTAGTAGACAAACCCTAATGGTATCTTTACACGCCGCTACAGGATGGTGGAAACAACCGGGTAGATGAGAAAAATGTATCTTGCACCGCCAAATCAACCCGCTGTAGCGGCGTGTGAACACTGTTGTTTCCACCCGTCACTTGAGGCACCTGTTTCAGAGCAGAGCTCAAAAACAGGTTGATTTCAAGGCGATGGTTACGGCCTGTATCGGCGTGTAAATACGGTAGGGTAAGGTTTATTCGTCACCTAATTAACTCCCTGGGGCGTGACACAGCCTCCGGGAAACCACCCCCCTTCAGCGATCATTGGTGGAAGCTACTGCGTTACGATTGGTAGTCGCTGCATAGGGCGGCATATTTAAGGAGCTGACCAGTCACACTACACAATTGCTCGAGCATCATGTATTAGTCAGCCTCCTGTGCTGGCTGGCCAATCATGATGTTATTGCCTAGTCCTATCAGCGTACGGAATTCTCGTAATCCACAATTGTGGCACGCCTATGTGTTGTCCCTGCTGCCTTTGTTCCGCCCATATAACCTTGTTATAGTGGCGTGTAAATGAGGTAAGGTGAGCTACAGAAGGTAACTTGTGGCACCCGGCGGTGTATCCAGAGATAGATGTAGCCTACTGTAGCGCACCTTGTTGCGGCGTGTAAAGGTGGTGCGGGTACCGTTTTCAACCGTTTGTGCGTGCTCGTGCACGTGAAGCACCCGGTTGTTTCCACCATCCTGTAGCGGCGTGTAAAGGTACCATATCAGGTCCTCTGTGCCTGTGAACCACAATCAGTTCTGTGCATATATCTATAATCCCTGGCTAACAGTCCCTTTGTGCAGTTGCATACATAAACCAATCTTTAGAAAAAGTATTTCTAAACACCGTTTATGAAATGCAAAATAGGGCTTTAGAAAAGCCAGCATCTCTGCCAGCACTATACAAAGCCATGCAAGTGCTCTGCTTTGGTTGAGTTTCTCTGACGCTGGATGTATGCATCCAGAGAGGCTCACTGCGCATGATTAGACGTCGTCTGCACTTCCTGTCATGTGCACTATGCCTCTCTGAAGACGGGACACATACATTGTGGAAAAATAGTATTTAGTCATCCACCAATTGTGCAAGTTCTCCCACTTAAAAAGATGAGAGAGGCCTGTAACCTGTAATTGACATCATCATAGGTACTATAGGGGGTGAGACAATGCGAAAATAAGATCTTATCTCCTTACATATATCGGCAAGAACCTTATTGAAAGCTGCTCACCTGGAAAAGTTGTGTTACACACAACAAGTATACGCGCCTGGATACAGCTGCTGCAGGACCCACATATCCACGATCGACGTGGCGAACAACAGTTGTATTGGGACGAAGTGTCTCAGCATTTGCGCTGCTGAATGAATGAAACCAGAAAACTGGAACGTTACCGTGCTCCTTCCTCAGGTTGGTCCATGAGGAAGGAGCACGGTAACGCTCCGAAACACGTAGGAATAAAGAACACCCATTGAAACCAATGTTCCAGTTTTCTGGTTTCATTCATTCAGCGGCGCGGATCCTGAGACACTTCGTCCCAATACAACTATCATCATAGGTAGACCTCAACTATGAGAAACGAAATTAAAAAAGAAATCATGAAAATCACATTGTCACATTTTTCAAGGTTTAGTGGAAAATAAGTACCGTATATACTCGTGTATAAGCCGACCCGTGTATAAGCCGACCCCCCTACTTTTGCCCCCAAAACCTGGGAAAATCTATTGACTCGCGTATAAGCCGAGGGTGGACTCCAGCACAGGTATACAACCCCCAGCAGTGAGGTATACAGCAGCCTCCCCAGTGGTAGTATACAGCAGCCTCCCCAGTGGTAGTATACAGCAGCAGCCCCAGTGGTAGTATACAGCAGCCCCAGAGGTATATGCAGCCCCAGAGGTGTATACAGCAGCCCCAATATACAGCAGCCCCAGTGGTATTGCAGCCCCAGTGGTATTGCAGCCCCTATATACAGCAGCCCCAGTGGTATTGCAGCCCCTATATACAGCAGCCCCAGTGGTATTGCAGCCCCTATATACAGCAGCCCCAGTGGTATTGCAGCCCCAGTAATGCAGGGCCCCTATATACAGCAACCCCAGTGGTATTGCAGCCCCTATATACAGCAGCCCCAGTGGTATTGCAGCCCCAGTGGTATTGCAGCCCCTATATACAGCAGCCCCAGTGGTATTGCAGCCCCAGTGGTGTATACAGCAGCCCCTATATACAGCAGCCCCAGTGGTATTGCAGCCCCAGTGGTACTGCAGCCCCTATATACAGCAGCCCCAGTGGTATTGCAGCCCCAGTGGTATTGCAGCCCCTATATACAGCAGCCCCAGTGGTATTGCAGCCCCAGTGGTATTGCAGCCCCTATATACAGCAGCCCCAGTGGTATTGCAGCCCCAGTGGTATTGCAGCCCCTATATACAGCAGCCCCAGTGGTATTGCAGCCCCTATACACAGCAGCCCCAGTGGTATTGCAGCCCCAGTAATGCAGGGCCCCTATATACAGCAGCCCCAGTGGTATTGCAGCCCCAGTGGTATTGCAGCCCCTATATACAGCAGCCCCAGTGGTATTGCAGCCCCAGTAATGCAGGGCCCCTATATACAGCAGTCCCAGTGGTAGTATACAGGCAGCCTCAGTAATGCAGGGCCCCCCCCTCATGCTCCGGTCTCCTGTAAAGCAAGTTATACTTATCAGTGCCCGCTGCCGTCCGCGCCCGCCGCTGCCGACATCCCGATCCTCCGTCTTCATGCATCTTCTTCCTGCTTCCTGTGCGCGTCGCCGGTAATGACGTCACTGCCTGCGACGCGCACAGAGCAGGAAGAAGATGAATGAAGATGGAGGATCGCATGTCGGCAGCGGCGGGCGCGGACGGCAGCGGGCACTGATAAGTATAACTTGCTTTACAGGTGACCGGAGCATGAGGGGGGGGGCCCTGCATTACTGGGGATGCGGGGGCTGCTGTATACCGCTGTATACAGCAGCCCCCGCACTGACTCGCGTATAAGCCGAGGGGGGTACTTTTCAGCCCAATTTTTGGGCTGAAAAACTCGGCTTATACGCGAGTATATACGGTATTTGGTCAATCACAAAAGTTAATCTCAATACTTTGTTATATATCCTTTGTTGGCAATGACAGAGGTCAAACATTTTCTGTAAGTCTTCACAAGGTTGGCACATACTGTTGCTGGTATGTTGACCCATTCCTGCATGCAGATCTCCTCTAGAGCAATGTTGTTTTGGCGCTGTCGCTGGACAACACAGACTTTCAACTCCCTCCAAAGTTTTTGTATAGGGTTTAGATCTGGAGACTGGCTAGGCCACTCCAGTACCTTGAAATGTTTCTTACAAGGCCACTCCTTTGTTGGGATCATTGTCATACTGAAAGACCCAGCCACATTTCATTTTCACTGCCCTTGATGATGGAAGGAGTTTTGCACTCAAAATCTCATGATACATGGCCCCATTCATTCTTTCATATACGCGGATCAGTCATCCTGGTCCCTTGGCAGAGAAACAGCCCCAAAACATGATGTTGCCACCCCCATTCTTCATATTAGGTATGGTGTTCTATGGATGCAACTCAGCATTCTTTCTCCTCCAAACACAATGAGTTGTCTTTCTACCAAACAGTTGTACTTTGGTTTCATCTGACCATATGACATTGTCCCAATACTCTTCTTGATCATCCAAATGCTCTCAAGCAAACTTCAGACGGGTCTGGACATTTAATAGCTAAAGCAGGAGGACACGTCTGGCACTGCAGGATCTGAGTCTCTGGTGGTGAAGTGTGTTACTGATGGTAGCCTGTGTATCGTTGGTCCCAGCTCTCTGCAGGTAATTCACTAGGTTCCTGTCGTGTGGTTCTGGGATTTTTGCTCACCGTTCTTGAGATCATTTTGACCCCATGGGGTGAGATCTTGCGTAGAGCCCAAGATCAAGGGGGGATTATCAGGGGTCTTGTATTGTCTTCCATTTTCTAATTATTGCTTCCACAGTTGCTTTCATCACACCAAGCTGCTTGCCTATTGCAGATTCAGTCTTCCCAGCCTGTTGCAGGGCTACAATTGTGTTTCTCGTGTCCTTCGCCAGCTCTTTGGTCTTTATCATAGTGGAGTTTGGAGTGTGATTGTTTGAGGTTGTGGACAGGTGTCTTTTATACTGATAGCAAGTTCAAACAGGTGCCAGTACTACAGGTAATGAGTGGAGGACAGCGGAGCCTCTTAAAGAAGAAGTTACAGGTCTATGAGAGACAGAAATCTTGTTTGTAGGTGACTAAACACTTATTTTCCACCAAAACTTGAAAAAAAATTCTTTCCAAATCAGACAATGTGATTTTCAGGATTTTTTTTCTCATTTTGTCTCTCATAGTTGAGGTCTGCCTATGATGTCAATTACAGGCCTCTCATCTTTTTAAGTGGGAGAACTTGCACAATTGGTGGCTGACTAAATATTATTTTCCCCACTGTACACCTAGCTTCAGAGTAATGTATGTGAACGGAAGTGAATGACTTCCAATCATACACAGTGAGCCTCTCTGAATCCGAGGCGACTTTATATAGTGCTTGCAAATGCGCCATCTTTTCTAAAGCATGGTATCTTGCCCACTGGAACTTTAAATATCTACTCTGCGGTGACATTCTAAGGCTGCTTTCACATTGCGTTTTTTGGGGATCCATGGCTGTCCGTTGTAAAACGGACAGCCAGGGATCCAATTTGGCCCCCATGTATCCCTATGAGCAACGGATCGGATTTGGTCTTATTGCTATCTGATTTGTGTCGGATCCAATTGTGTCCGATTTTTCTGCTGTACCCAAAATCAGAGACTGCTCCGATTTTGGGCACAGGGATGCAAATCGGACCGAATCGGATCCGAGCCAATCCGCAGCCAATAACATGGCGTCTATGGAGCACGGGTCCGAAGAAACAGCTGATCGTTTCTTGGACATGATTTTAGTGTACAGAGCATGTTCAGTACACTAAAACTGCTCTTTACCGTCTAATTTCACTTCCACAATGTATATACATACATTGCGGAAGTGAAATTAAGTAAAAGCACGTGTTAAAAATAAAAAATATATATGCTCATGTCTCCAGCGTGTCCCCCGATGTCGGCATCTATCTTCCACGGTTTGAGGACCTAGCTGCGGTCATGTGACCGATCATCTGATCGGGTAGCCCAGGTCTTTCAACCCTCGGGAGCTATATATATATATATATATATATATATATTTAAAACTTGCTTTTACTCAAGTTCACTCCCGCAATGTATATATATATATACATTGCGGGAGTGAAAGTGCCCGGCTTGCCTGCACTTTGCAGGCTCGGACTTTCTGTGTCCGGATCCATGAAAATCACGGACCTGGACACAGAAATGGCATCCGAGGTCACCTCTGATGCGATCCTTTTCCTCTCCGTGGGGTCCTGCAAAAAGTAGGATCCCCACGAACAGGAAAAAAAATCACAATGTGAAACCAGCCTAAGTTGTCACTGCAAAGTATAGCAGCTGTGGAAGTGGGGAGTCTGCTGTCAGACCCAGCCAAGCTCATCATAAAAAAGTCAAATATTGTTCAAAACAAGATACACAGGAATGAAACCATGGAAAAAAATCTGTGCTGTTGTTAATAGATGAAGATCCAATACCCTGGACAATGTATGAAAGGTGGTTTATTTCCACATGTGAAGCCCCACATCTTCATGAAATCCAAAGATTAACGATTATTCATATTTCCTGAAGAAATATGGTTTCACTTGGAAAGGCATAGAAATAAACCACCTTTCATAGATTATCTAATTTATTAAATCTTCATCTCTTCACTGCAGTGCAGATTATTTCCATGGTTTCATCCTGGTTCCTATGTATCTTGTTTGGCCTTGAGGCTCACGGATTGTGTGGCAGCTGTACAACGCTTGTATTACTGGTTGTGTGTCACACAACCGAACAAGGTGAGCGACTAGCTCTAATAATATCTTCTCTGTTTCTTAGTAAGGACCCTATTGCACTTGTCTATCCACAATATGGTTCAAAAGAAGCACTGTGCATACAGTAATAGGAAGAGCTAATCACAGTTCCTACTTCTGACCCAGCGGTCATCTGATCACTGGATATAGGTGGGGAACAAGAGTTACTTTGTCCTATGAGATACAGTCAGCTCTGCTATGCAGTTAGGCTCTTTTATGCAGCAAGGAGGCCACATTTCCACTGTAACTTTGGCTAAAATACCATCTCCAGTTACAGGGGAAATTTGATTATAAAAATATTTATTTAAATGTTGATAAGCCCGCAAAAAACTGTTAAATTTAAAATAAATGAAAAATAAATATAAAGTAGATACAAAGTCGGTACAAACGAAATAATAAAAAGCTACTGCCAATCCAAATTGCTGTTACTAGCCCTAACCCTGTCAGACAACAAAACATGTCAGATATATAAAAATTATTCTTATAGAAAGGTGACTTTCCTTTCTTTTCCCACTCGTAACGCCTGATACAAGCAAAAAAAAGTATGTGAATAAAATAAAAATTATCCCTCACGTATCTTTAAAAAAAAGCAAAAAAAAAAAATGCAATAATTATTTAAATATTCAAAGGGTAACAAAAACAAATATTACACCTCTAGAACCTGTAATTGCATTACAACAACAACCTGGAAATGTGCCTGGTCAAGAACTGGTTAAATTGTGAACATTGCAGAAACAGACCTGAATGTAGATGGGCAGGCAGAGAGGGATAGCTATCAGCCGACCACTATTGTGAATGGTTACCTTCTGGGATCGACCATCAAAGTGAGTCTGAGGCGGCCGTCACACGCTGAGATATCTCTAGCGATATTGTAAGCGATCACGTGCACGCGCAATCGCTTACAATATCGCTCACATCGCTGGTGAGCTGTCACACAGACAGACTCACCAGCGATGTGGATCCGCGATCTCGCTGGTAACTATGGTACACATCGGGTAACTAGGGCCGCGCGTCGCTTAGTAACCCGACGTGTACCATAGTTACCATCTCCCAGCATAGGCTCTGCCGCTGGGAGATCGTTCATCGTGGTGTTATACACCACGATGAAGCAGATCGTTAAATCGTTCATCGCTAGATCTAAGAACCGGAGCTCAGATCAGCGATGTCACGATCAAGCGATTTCACATCGTAAATCGCTTGATTACATGCAACGATTTCTTGCCCGATATCGCTTAAGCGATCAAAAAGGAGATCGCTTAAACGATATCGGGCAAGAAATCGTTGCGTGTGACGGCCGCCTTAATCTTATCAACCTCACCAATCAGCTAAATGAAAGACTGCACATCATACAGCTGATCGGCAGGGTTCTCTGATATGTAACAATGTAGCTCAATGGGTTTTTTTCCATTTTTTTTTATTATAAAACAGACTATTTTTGCCATCTCTGTGTCACAGAGGTTAGCACATGTTAAGGTGGCATCACAATAACTGTTACATTCTCTCTGTACCAATGAGGTGACATAGCCTGCCTCTTTTCTTTCCCAGCCTTGTGATCTTCTGACAATCCACTATTTGGGTTCATGCTCCAGGTGATAGAAGCGCATGCAAGTGTTATATTAGTGAGCTCAGCAGTTCATGACCCCGATGACAATTGTGCATCCAACCTACGGTACATAATGTTCACCTTTCTGCATGTTTAACTGCTTGTGTTCCACTAATTATGGGGCACAGAGGTCCTGTAACAAGGTTCTCGTGTTGTTATCGGAACATGGAGCTTTATTTGGAAATCAAAAACATCCTAAAATGATCAATCTGTCCACCAAATATAACATTGCAGACATTCCTTGGCTCATACTATAACTGGTTTCCAGACTTTATACCCACCTAGCTCTGCATTAGTAGACGTTTGTGTTCGGTTTTCAGCAATGAGGATTGAATTGATGCCAAAGGGCTATCCAAATCATTGGGTGCATGTGATATTCTGACATGTTTCTATGATTTTTTCAGGGCCCCCAAAAAGTAGAAAGTCAAAAACCTGACATTGGTTGGCCTTTTCTAGAACTTCCTGACATTAATTTTTTTTATAGATGAGCAGAAGTCTAACGTTTTGGGATTGGATATCTGTTTGAGGGGTGCACAGCCTTTATTTTGGCCTGGAGGTCACATTGTTAGATTGAAATAACGCCATTGGCCATAATAAAACAGAAGAACGTAAATATCTAATGGTACCTTTACACGCCGCTACCGAGGGTAGCAACAGGTAGGCACCGCGCGTGCACGTTTTCAACGGTTGCTAACGGTACCTGATGCCGCAAATGCACGCCGCCACAAGGTGCTCCAAAGAAGGTATTTTCGATCCCGGGAAGGGTCGACGGGTGGCGCAGGTTACCTTCTGTGGAGCACCTTCCCTGATTTACACGCCGCTACCACAAGGGAATATGGGCGTACATATTGTGCGCCGTAACTACATAGGCGTGACAGAGTAGTGTATTACGCGATGCTCGTACGGTGATTGGACAATGCAATAACATCATGATTGGCCAGCCAGCGCAGGGAGGCTGCCTAATACATGACGCTATAGCGAATGTGTATTGTGACTGGTCAGCTCGTTAAATATGGCGCCCTGTGCAGGGACAGCCAATGGGTACACAGTAGTCCCTACCAATGATAGCTGATGGGGCATGGTATAGATGATGCTGTAGCATGCCCCAGGTAACTCAAATACCGTGCCTGTGCCCCGATTACACGCCGCTACCATAGGGTTATACCTGCTTGTTTTCCAGCACGACTGAAAGACAGGTATCCAAAGAGACAGGAAGGTACAACCTGAATTACACGCCGTCCACTTTGTGGTGTTTTGAAGGAAAAGGTACAATTGTCTCCGATACCTGCCGGTTTCTACCTTTCGGTGTAAAGGTACCATAATAGATGCCAATTCCAACTTTAGGACTCCCTATCAAGTGATAGAGGTCCTTTTCTGTTCACAATCCAGAAAGGAAGAGGCCATGCCATGCATTTGGCTTTTTCCATTGTAGTTTATACAAGACGCTCACACAGCATTTATCTTTTCATTACTTGCAATGATTAAGGCAGCACTCATGCCTGACCACTTCTTTACTTCATCATTCCCTACCTACACTACACAGTTACAGACATAGCCACCATTATTAATCCCCATCCAACGATGCTACCTTACGCTCCTTTATTCCCCAACATGGAAAATATACAATTAGCCACCAGACAGTGTCAGGCTTGTTTGTGACCATATACCTGAGGGCCACACAGAAAGGCGTCTAGGGCCACCTGGGTTACCCACACAGCTGGTTGTGCACCCCTCATGGAACGTCTCCAAAGTTCCAAGAAGCTATAACATCCTGAGTAAGTTAATGTAGGCCACAGAAATAGTAATTGCTCCCTTCTGGATTACTCTACTTGGACTTGGATTTTCTTAAATATATGATAACCATCCAGGAACTATTTTAATTCATTAATTTCCCAATATAGAACCAGTTTTAATTGGACTGTTGCCATAGCTATAAAGCATATTACTCCTTAATTGCTTGTGGCTACCATAACCCGATGCCTAACCTCTGAGAGCTGTGCTGCTTATTCCTCCCGGCTTCTTCACCTCTTAACAATGGGGAGTCAAGAGAGTCTGACCTCTGTACCGTATCCCATTATTGGCTGCCCTCCTGTGATAACTGGGCAGCAGGGTCCCGCAGGATCCCTCAGGCGATGCTGACTGTTGTTAGAGGTTGATAGAAAAGGGTAAGGGATCATTGGTTCAGGTGTTGGGTGAATTACTACTTTATTGATTGCACATTTTGATTATTGTGGAGTACTATTAGCCTGATTTACAAGAACCAGTGAAGCCAGGAACTAGAAAAGTCCAAATAAAATGTATAAAGACTTTGGATGTACTTGGTCTCTGGATTCTGCACCATTTCATGTGGTTGTAGTGGATTTTTTCATATTTAATGACAATGTGTAGTTGTTTAGTGGCAGTCACCAGCACCGCAGTGTTTTGTCGGATACTTTCTGCCGACACCTCAGGACTTTGCTGGAGACATTTCAGGTTTAGCAGGTCTACATCTGTGCATTGGATCTTGGCTGGCTGCACCTTGTCAATTAGATGTACACTGAAACAACCAGTCTGCCAACTTTGTATGTTTTTTTTGGCCTAGAGAATACTGAATTGCAGGTGGAGATATGGGCTGTACCCGTACCCCGAATCTCTTTCAGATTATAATGACTATTCCTACAATTACCAATGAGCAAACAGTCCAATGTAAAGCACATGTCATAGTGTGTCAACCTCATCTGTGCATGACATAGTGACTTGTATTAGTAAAGAGTCTTTCCAGGAGTTTAAAAAAAAGTAAGTTGGTTTTAGTAAAATGTAAATTTTGTTTAAAAAAATGAGTTTTCCCCTTTCAGAAATGTTTTTCCTATAAGCTTCTAATAATGTAATTGTTTAAAAAAAATTATTGCGAGACTCTTCCCCTTTAAGGAAGATCGCGTTCAACACTTTGCCGCGGGCTATCAGATGCTCAGATCCCGACAGACGATATAAAACAATCTATTCCAACTTCCTTAGGGTCCCGTCACACTTGGTGACGTTCCAGCGATCCGACAACGATAAGACTGGTGAGGATCGCTGGAACGTGGCGCTGGTGAGATGTCAAACAGTCAGATCTACTTAACGACGCAGCAATGATACGGCGACCCGAAGCCAGAACTAGAGCTCTGTCTCCACATCTGTGTTTGCCTGCAACGCTGCCGTCATGTATGTTGAAAGCTGAGCTCAGCAGCTCTGCCGATGTAGACGACACAAGGAGTCGGAAATGCTGAGCTCACCGATTGGCTGCTACAAATGATTTCAAATCGCATCACAATTCCTAGTTCAAAGAGGAGGAGATGAAAAAACTTACAAGAAAAAAAACATTCTTGGTATTGTCATTAGTGAGCTCAGAGGCTTGTATGGTCTACATCTGCAGAGCTGCTGACCTCAGTTGACTTCTGTCAACATGACGGGAGCAGGGGCAGAGGTTCAACACTGGACCTGGGCAAGATAAATAAATCAGTTTTTTGGGTTCTAAGGCTGTAAAACCCCATAGCCTAGCAGTAGGAAATATGATAAAAGGAATCTATTCTCACCTGGAAAACCCCTTGCTTCTCCGGTGGCCAATGCTGGTCGTTCTTGACTCGCTGAGGCATGTTGTACTGCACATTCACATGACTGCTGCAGCCAGTGCCTACCCCAATTAGTCTTGAGCTGGATGTGCTGATGCCCTCTGCAGATGGTTCAATCTGCGCTGGTGACAGGGCGAAACTATACAAGGGATTGTCAAATGATTTGTAGTCCGGATGGACAGTGACCTCGAGTCTCCAACATTACTATTCCCTGGCAGTGATCAAGACGTATTGTGTGTTGTGCTTTGCCTGTAGTGTTTGTGCTTTTTATAATTACCCTGGACTTTTTATGTTACATAAATGGATTTGCTTAAAGGCATTCCCTAGTGATCCATTGTTGGTGTCCTGCACTAATCATATGGTTTCAGTGTTTTTTTTCCTGGAAAGATGAGAATAAACATGGTTTGAGCGGAAAAAACACACTTTGACAAGACAATATTTCACTGTTCTGATGCATCTTGTAATGACTTTATGTTGTTGAATTCATATATTTCCATGCATCACTTACAACATGTAGAACTCAGCCGGGGCTCATTATGGCTGGCCATACACATTAGATGGCGTTAGGCCAAGAGCTAGTTCTGCTAAACTCCCTTTATAAAAATGCACTCCTGGACGTCTATACGTGCAAGTGATCTGTATTGCAGCAACAGCTTATCTCTAGTGGGTACAAAAGGATAAAGCACAGAATGCCCATACCTTCTCAGTTAGGCTGCCTTCACATTAGCGTTTGTGTCTGCATGCTGATGGCATGCAGACACAAACGCTGTCAAAAGCAGGGACACTTTGATGTGTCCGCAGCGGATAATGTCCGCCTGCGGACACATCACTAGGGAGCCCGGCAGCCAATCGGCGCTGTCCGGGGGCGGGCCGGGGGCGGAGATCAGCGCCGGAGATCTCCGCCCCCCCCCGGCCGCCGGTAAGCTCCGGGACATGTCGGCGGGGAGAACAGCTGATGTGAGAGCTGTTTGAATCTTCCCGCGCCGACACTGAGAGGAGATGTCGGCGCGGGAAGATTCAAACAGCTCTCACATCAGCTGTTCTCCCCGCCGACATCGCTAGGAGATTACCGCCGGCGGGGAAGAAGACAAGAAGAAGGGAAGAAGAAGAGAAGAAGCAGAGGCTGAGCTGATCTCCCGGTGGCCGTCGGTGAGCTCCTGTGACATCACCGGCGGCCATCGGGAGATTTTTCAATGAGTCCGCAGCGTTCTCCTGCGGTGTCATGCAGAGGACACTGCGGACCCATTGAAGACAATGCTTTTTTTGTGCGCTTGGGGACGCTTGCTGATTGTCCAAGGTCCCCAAACGCACAAAAAAACCCAACTGGCTGCGTCCCGGGTGCGGATGCTGGACACCGGAAGCAGCAGATATCGTCCGCATCCGCACCCGAACGCAGCAAACGCAGGCACCATGCGTTCCTATGTTAAACATAGGAACGCAGTGCGCATGCGTTTGACTGCGTATGGGAACGCAGCAATACGCTGCCTTCCCATACGCAAATGTGAAGCCAGCCTAAGTGCGCATCAGTCTCACTAAAATCAACATGTTGGACCTACATAAGAAATTCCATTGTTATGTTTGGTCACTCTATTGGTTCTTGTCCACACTGTGTTACAGCAGATCATTCGGGTGTTTTGTTGCCAGAATCCACCTAAGGGAAGAGACACACTATGTGAAATGCATGCAAGATACTCGCATGACTCACCCGGCATGGCCTCCCCCCATCTGGACAGGAGCCCTCTTGTCCAGAGAGACGGTGGCTATTCCTGGTGAGTCATGTGAGTCTCATGTGAGTATCTCTCATGCATCTCGCATCTCCGGCCTAAGAAGGGTAAGCGGTCAAACCCCAGTTGGAGCCATAGGGAATTATTTCTGTGTTATACACCATATAATGCAATCACACAAACGAAGTTCAAATGAACTCTGCAAAAATGCAGTGTAAATACGGCCTTAGATGGACCTCCAGTGAGTAAGGAGGTAGGATCTCCTACTAGATTGAACTTCAGAAGTTCCTGACATCTCACTGAAGCCACCCTTAGATATTACCGTAGATGAGCATAACCAAATATAACTTACTAGATGGTGGCCCGATTCTAACGCATCGAGTATTCTAGAATATGTATGTAGTTGACATACTATGACTGACAGAATTTGTTCAGGCAACATGAGTGAGCTACATGTGTGTGTGTGTATATATATGTACATATATGTATATATATATATATATATATATATATATATATATATATATATATATACACTGTATATATATCAGCGCTATGGTATATCGTGGTACATTACAGCACATGTATAGCAGCACTATAGTATATGGCGGTACATTACAGTACATGTATAGCAGCACTATAGTATATGGCGGTACAGTACATGTATAGCAGTGCTATAGTATATGGTGGTACATTACAGTACATGTATAGCAGCACTATAGTATATGACAGTATATTACAGTATATATACAGGTGCACTATGGTATAGGGTGATACTTTATAGCACATGTATAGCAGCACTATAATATATGGCAGTATATTACAGTATATATACAGGTGCACTATGGTATATGGTGGTACTTTATAGCACATGTATAGCAGCACTATAGTGTAAGGCGGTACAGTATACAACATGTATAGCAGCACTATAGTATATGGCAATACATCACAGTACATGTATAGCAGCACTATAGTGTATATGGCGGTACATTACAGTACATGTATAGCAGCACTGTGGTATATGGCGATACTCCGCTCCCCGCATTCCCCCCCCCCCCCCACTCCTCCTGGCCTCCACTCCTCCACAGTAAAAGTAAAAATAAAAAAAATCCTCAGTGAGGATACTCACCTGTCCGCCGGCTCGCTCCACCTTCGTCTTCTAGGTCCTACAGGCCTTTACGACCTGTCGTTGCCTGGGAAACCGATCAGCTGATCGGTCACATGACCGCTAACTGCTGGGGGGCAGGATGGAGCAGGGGGCAGGATGGTGACAGGGGGGGTAGGATGGTGGGAGGTGGGGCAGCATGGAGGAGGGGGCAGCATGGAGCGGAGGGGGGCAGCATGGAGCGGGGGGGCATGGATAGAGGCGGGGGGGCGCAGGTAGAGGCGGGGCAGGAGCGGGGAGCAGGTGCGAGCGGGGCAGCATGTAGTGGGGGGCAGGATGGATGTGGGGGGGCAGGATGGATGTGGAGGGGGCAGGATGCATGTGGGGGGGAGGATGAAGCTGGAGGGGGGGGCAGGATGGAGTGGTGGGGAGGCAGGATGGAGCGGGGTGGCAGGATGGAGTGGGGGGAGCACGATGGAGGCGGGAGCAGGATGGAGTCGGCGGCATGAAGCCGGGGGGGGCAGAATGAGCGAGCGGGGCAGGATAGAGCCAGGGGGGGCAGGATGGAGCGAGTGGGGCAGAATGGAGTCGGGGGGCAGGATGGAGCCTGGGGGGTGCAGGATGGAGCCGGGGCAGGATGGAGCCGGGGGAGGGGCAGGATGGAGCTGGGGGGGGCAGGATGGGGCGGGGGGGGCAGGATGGAGCGGGGCAGGATGGAGGGAGTGGGGCAGGATGGAGCGAGCAGGTCAGGATGGACCCGGGGGGCAGGGTGGATGCGGGGGGGCAGGATGAAGCTGGGGGGGCAGGATCCCCCTCGCCCCCCTCTGTTCTCACCCAGAGCTGTGTACAGCGGTCATGTGACAGTGTGGGCTGTGTGATGTCACATCAGCCCGCCCTGTCACATGACCACTGTAGACAGGGAGAAGACAGGTGAGAACAGCTGGAGGCGAGGGGGAAGGCGGGTACCGGTGCCGGGGGTTGCCGCGGCCGTACATGTAGCCTGGCGACAGCGACGCATAACATCGCAGTTGCCAGGTTACAACTACTATATAATCGTCTAATTTTGAATGCGTGCAGCTGTTTGCATACGTGGCGCTCATTGGTTGCCGCTGCTGGCGGCAGCCAGTGAGCGCAGGTGCGCGATTTCCGTGACAGACAGAGAACATTAGACGATTATATAGTAGATTTTCAGTACAATTGCAAGGTCTTCATATGCACATAGTATTATCAAAATTGACACTTCAGTGAGGAAGTGGATGAACTCTAGCGCCACCTTTAGGTAGCAATCCTCAAAGTCATAATCGAATCTTTAACAAGTCTTTTAATATGACCAAGGATTTGTGCCATATCAGACCCCTAAGCTGCAGACACTGCGTTTCGGGGTGACTGCCCCTCATGAGTGCAGTGTGTGGGATTCTGATCTGGCTGTGTGAGAGGCTAAGACCAGGTCTGGGGAATAGCTATATTCCTCATAGTATACACATAGGCATACCCCATGATTTTTCATGTTCTTTTTATGGAAGGGATTGATACTAGTTAAATTAAAAAAAAAAAAACAGTGGTATAGTTTAGATTTATAGCTCCTGAACATGGATTTGTCCGGCACTAAAAAATGACCACTGCCAAATGACATTAGATGCTGATAGCGTCAAAAAAAAGGTTGTATAAGGATATTAATTACCGTACTAATGATCGCCCATAGCAGTGTAGAGTAGCCAAAAAAAATCAGGAACAAGAGGAAAAATAAAGAAAATGGGGACAATAAAAGAAGGTTCCAAATAGTAATTAAAGGGAAGGAATGAGTAATATTATAGAAAATCACTAAAGGAGAAGTAAATATATGGAAAACCCCATTGATGACCAGGTGATGGTTATATTACCTGCACATGACATGATCAGGACAGTGGTGTTCTACAAAATAAAGGAATAACTAATGAACAGCACACTATGGTAATATAAACTGAACATGGCAACAAGATCAAATTAATAAGCCATACTCTAGTCATGAGTTGTTCTAATTCCTTCTCCTTTTTCCAGTCTCCTTGTTATCCTGTTTCCTCTGGCCCAGCAGTGCCCATATACACCACATTCTTTTCCTCAAGACCCATGGCTGACGGGGTCAGGTTCAGCCGGAGGATCCTCACCCTATATTGGCACATTGCTTTTGCTACGTTTTTTCTGGCATTTGTCACATCTTTTCTTCCTTTTTGCAGCATTATTTGGGAGTAGATTACATGTAGTTTGCCTACACTATATGATTAATAAAAGATTAGAGTTCAGAAAAAGGCAAAAAAAAACGCACTCACCGGCGTTAGATTTTTTCTTTATTCCCCTCCCTGCTCAACATGGTCGCCTGTTATGGAATTGGACTATGAATAAAGAAAAAATCTAACGCCGGTGAGTGCGTTTTTTTTTGCCTTTTTCTGAACTCTAATGGATTATGTTTAAACCAGCACCGCAAGGCTAAACTCCAGGCTTTTGTCACATAGATGACACAGGTTGTGCTATCTTTTGTATGTTAGTGCCCAGCGTCTCTCTGTCTTTCATATATGATTAATAAAGTTAGTTTTATTCACACAAACACCATTGGAGTTACCGCAGCGTTTGTTTTTACTTTCTCATTGTTTCTATGGGTATAAAAACACTAAGGGCTGCTTTACGCACACCAACTTCTGAACAGATCTCTGGTTGCAGTGAAATCATGGACACATTGTTCCATTTGTACACAGCCACAAAATGGAGCAATGTGTCCATGATTTCACTGCAAACAGAGATCTGTTCAGAAGTTTGTGTGTGTAAAGCGGCCCTAAAACACTTGACATTATGCAGATTTAAAACTGTGCAGTTTGCTAATTTAGCCAGAAAAAAACAAGTGTGTGCATGAGGTTTCTGAAATCTCACAGCCTTTGCTGATACTGCAAAAAAAGAAAATAAAAGCTGCATTTACACTTAGCTTATGTCTGTTGACTCCCAGCTCATTGTTTTGTGAGCCTTATGGTGGGTTTACACGTCGCGATATCGGCGTCCAACTCCGACCAAAAGTCATGTGGTTCGGGCGTTGGAGCCGATATCGTTCCTGCGTTGTACGGTCTGAACATCCGATACGATGCAGGAACGATGCCAAACCGATATCGGGGGTCGAATGAGCGTGCTATTCAACCGCCCGATATCGGATGCCGGTTGGAGCCGCACCGTCCTGTGTGACAGCCCAACTCCGATGTGTACTGCCACGTCACCCATTCACTCCCATGTTAAATGGTCGTTCCTGGGTTGGGGGGCGTACACATCGTCAGGACGTTGTATCCCGATATCGGGCTGTCTAAACCGGCGATGCGATGGCGGGAAAAGCGCGCTCCCACGTCGTTGGCTACTATATCGGCCCGATATCGCGACGTGTAAACCCACCATAAGGGTACCGTAACACTTGGCGACGCTCCAGCGATCCCGTCAATGATATTACCTGGTAGGGATCACTGGTGCATCGCTACTTGGTCACTGGTGAGATGTCAAACAGTAAGATCTCACCAGCGACGCAGCAACGATCCAGAATGATACAGAGGTCGTTGGGACCCTGTCTCTCAGACCTGTAGTATTGAGGTCATTGGTCGTTGTCCCTGTCATAAACACCGATGTATGCTGCCCAGCGGGACTCCAACAATCAAAAAATGGTCCAGGACAATCCAACATGACCAGTGATCTCACAGCAGGGGCCTGGTCGCTGGTACTTGTCAAACATAGCGAGATCGCTGCTGAGGTCGTTATTGCGTCACACAACTTGTGACTCAGCAGCGATCTCGCTAGCAATCTCGCTTAGTGTGATGGGGGCTTAAACTCCACACCACCTATTGGTTCACTTGGACTATCCCACTTTTTTGCTCCAAGAGTTTTGTTCAAGTTGTCACATTTTAAATTCCACCCTCTCGTAATAAGCTGAACCCAATTTTTACGTGTCAAGTATATTTAAAACCTTTTATTCTTTTACCAAAAATGCTTAATAAATATAGCTAAAAATAAAAGTTGTGGCCACGTTTTGGTGCGAGTAACATACATTACAAAAGTGATAACTCCATTAGTACCCACGAGTTGCATTCGAAATCAGCATGAATCAATCAAATGACCCCGAACATAGACACCTGCCTTATAATCTTATATATATGTACCTTTTATGTACTGTGTAATGGTCATGCAAATAGTCTGTGGAGCCTCGGTTAGGAGTCTCAAACACAGGACTAGCCATATATCCCTCCAGGGAAGGACCCAGCCAAGGGGTGGCTCCTTGCGTAGAACACCATAACCACCATATTAAGTGGCCCTTTTAGTCAATATCCAACTCTTTACGAGTTTAAAGATGTTACAAGGGAATACCAGGGCCCGATATCCATCCACAGACAGCTGTTTTGGGGTTTTGCCCCTCATCAGTGTGGAGTAGGATTCTGGTTAGGTGGAAGCGAGGCCTAGTAGACCAAGATTGCAAAGTATTCACTGATCTCAGAGAGACCAGTCCAAGCAAACACTGCGGGCAGCCGCCAAACACGCTCAAACACAGTGAATCCTAGGTGCATTGTCCCCTGGGAATTACGAATATGCAAAGAGAGTCCGTGGAGCCTCGTTTAGGAGTCTCAAACACGGAACTAGTCAGATATCCCTCCAGGGAAGGACCTAGAGATGTGGTATGATCAGACCATGCCCCTGTACGGTCTGACACAGCCATTACACAGTACATATTAGGGACACATATATAAGATTATCTCAGCACAGGAGATGTGGTATGATCAGATCATGTTCCTGTACGGTCAGACATATTTACACAGTACATAGCAGGGACACATATATAAGATTATCTCAGCACAGGGGATGTGGTATGATCAGACCATGTCCCTGTACAGTCAGACATATCCATTACACAGTACATAGCAGGGGCACATATATAGGATTATCTCAGCACAGGAGATGTGGTATGATCAGACCATGTCCCTGTACAGTCAGACATATCCATTACACAGTACATAGCAGGGGCACATATATAGGATTATCTCAGCACAGGAGATGTGGTATGATCAGACCATGTTCCTGTACGGTCAGACACATTCTTTACACAGTACATAGCAGGGACACATATATAAGATTATCTCAGCACAGGAACATTTATTTTAAACACATTCAATTGTGGAAAGTATTATTATTCCAATGTCTATTGATTAGAATTAATTTTAAAATTAGCATTGTACATGGGAAAACCCCATTAAAGCACCATTCCAGTGGTTTTTAAATGTCCCCTTTTTATACTCCCCCCTCCTGCGTTTTCATTCTTGTTCAGCGTCTCTCCAGTCCCTCGGCACCATCTTCTGCCCGTAACTTTAGATTAGTCAGATGTCAGAAACTACTTTACAAGCTCCCAGTGCAAGTCTATGAAAGACATAATGAGGTTCTCATAGAGATGTATTGAGATGTGACCTTGCTCCATGAAACACAGGATCTGCAAGCAGGTCACAAAAAGCAGAAGACTGACCAGACTAATACTAGAAAAACATGAAGACGCTTAAAGGGATCCTGTCACCCCAAAACGCCTCCTAAGCTATCAAAACATGTCCCTCCCAGCTCTCCTGGGCGCTGCCTGGGCTGCAATGGGGCTGTAATAACGCAAATCGCGTCATTTCCAGCATCGGGTGATGTCAGTACACCCGCACCGCTCTGTAGGCTTCAAGCCCCGGACTGTGCATGCGGCGTGGGTGTACTGACATCACCCGATGCCGGAAATAACGCGATTCGCGTCATTACAGCCCCATTGCAGCCCAGGCAGCGCCCAGGAGAGCTGGGAGGTGCTGATTACAATATGCATAGAAGATCACACCTATTAAGGCGTGATATTATGACGAAGATGGCCAGCCTTAGGGACTAAAGAATATAGCCCCTGCTCATTATCATCACTGAGTAAGTTATAAATCGTTTTTCTACACTTTCACTGGATGCTTTTCTGAGCCAAAAGGAGTGTGGGATTAGTGATAGGATGCTGCAGGGACATGTTTTGATAGCTTAGGAGGCGTTTTGGGGGTGATAGGATCCCTTTAAATTGAAAAGAAAAAAAAAATATTGCTGAAGCGATACTTAAACAGACAGCTATCTCCCTGCCATCCCCATAAACACTGGACTTAACTGAGCTTGCCCATTTATTACAGAGATTGTTTTTGAAAGCCTATTTTATTGTTTGCCTATGAATCTACTGTGCATGGCTGTATTATTGATGCTCACAAGATGCTGCATCACAGCAAGCACGCCGCACGGGTGAGAGTCCAACGTCAAGGTCTAGGATAGTGGTGGCGAACCTTTCCGAGACCGAGTGCCCAAACTGCAGCCCAAAACCTAATTCTTTACTGAGAAGTGCCAATAGGGCAATTTAAACTAAATTACAGCAAGTTAACCTAAATTAAAACAGTGTTATAGTGCTAGTTATTTGCTCCATCCTGACCTTCTCCTTGTAGTAATGTCTCCATCCAGACCCTCTCCTTGTAGCTATCTGCTCAATCCTAACCCTCTCCTTGTAGTAATGTGCTCCATCCTGACCCTTTCCTTGTAGCTATGTACTCCATCCTGACCCTCTCCTTGTAGTAATGTCTCCATCCTGACCCTCTCCTTGTAGCTATGTGCTCCATCCTGACCCTTTCCTTGTAGCTATGTGCTCCATCCTGACCCTTTCCTTGTAGCTATTGCTCCATCCTGACCCTCTCCTTGTAGTAATGTCTCCATCCTGACCCTCTCATTGTAGCTATGTACTTCATCCTGCTCCTCTCCCTGTAGCTATGTGCTACATCCTGATCCCCTCCTTACAGTTATGTCCCAATCCTGACCCTCTCTTTGCAGTTATAGGCTCCATCCTGACCTTGTCCATCTAATTGTGTACCAAGACAAATCTGGGAAAGGGGG
Source organism: Allobates femoralis (assembly GCA_033576535.1). Lineage (NCBI taxonomy): Eukaryota > Metazoa > Chordata > Amphibia > Anura > Aromobatidae > Allobates > Allobates femoralis. The sequence goes on along the minus strand of JARQOC010000005.1, from coordinate 455,911,723 downwards.
AAAGGGAAAATGCTCACCCCTCCTTCAACTGTGATCCAGGTCGGGTGCTCAGCGGCGTCCGGCCACCGCCCAAAGTAAACCAAGGAAATAGTGAGAGCTGGCACTCGTATCCAATGATAAGAAACTTTATTTTGGGAAAACTCACAACATGAATAAAAGCATCCTGAGGCCGAAGCCCGTTGTCGGACATGTTTCAGTAAAACACTTTCTTCAGTGTCTTATCATTGGATACGGGTGTCAGCTCCCACTTTTTCCTTCTAGTTATGTCCCCAACCTGACCCTTTACTTGCAGTTATGGGCGTCCCTCCTGACCTTGCCCTTCTAGTTATGTGCCCATCCTGACCCTCTCCTTGCAGTTATGGGCTCCATCCTGACCTTTCCTTTCTAGTTATGTCCCCATCCTGACCCTCTGTTTGCAGTTATGTCCCCATCCTGGCCCCCTTCTTGTAGTAATATCCCCATCCTGACCCCCTTCTTATAGGGTAATGCCCCATCCTTGTCACCTTGCAGCAAATTCAGCCTGATCAGGGCCGACTCCAAATTTTTCTGGGCCTTGGGCGAAAGAGTCTCAGTGGGCCGCCTTTATGTATATATATATCCCTCACAAATGTAATCCCTACTATGCTGTCTTCCCCCCCCCACCCCAAATGCTGTCTCTCCCATCCTGTGCACTGTCTCTCCCCTCTCTGTGCATATCTCTCCCCTTGTGCGGTCTCTACTCTATCTGTGCAATCTCTCTCCTCTGTGTGCTGTCTCTGTCTCTCCCTTGAGCCTGTCTCTTACCTGTGCTTGTTCCCCTCCCTGTACACTGTCTCTCCCCTACACCTGTCCCCGCCTTTGCCTGTCTCCCCCTGCGCGCCTGTCTCCCCCTGTGCGCCTGTCTCCCCCTGTGCGCCTGTCTCCCCCTGCGCGCCTGTCTCCCCCCCTGCGCGCCTGTCTCCCCCCCTGCGCGCCTGTCTCCCCCCCCTGCGCGCCTGTCTCCCCCCCTGCGCGCCTGTCTCCCCCCCCCCCCCGCGCGCCTTTCTCCCCCCCCCCCCCGCGCGCCTTTTCCTCCCCCCCCCCCCCCGGCACACTGTCTCCCCCCCCTGCACGCTGTCTACCCCCCTGGTGTAATTTGCCCCTGACAGGGCCCCCTGAGCACTGCCCCACACCCCACCCTCGGGGGCCCTGCGCTGCCCCCACACCTCACCCTCGGGGGCCCCTGAGCGCTGCCCCCACACTGGGGGGCCACTGAGTGCTGTCCCCACACTGGAAGGACCCTCAGGGGCCTCTTAGCGCTGCCTCCCCCTCCTCCCTTTTAACCTTAGCTGCAGCCGCTGATCTCTCAGACTCTCAGCGTGTCATATAGTGTGAGCTGCTGCTGCTCTATTTCCTGTGTGTGCGGAGATACAGGAAATAGAGTGGCTGCAGATCTAACTACATGGCAGGCTGAGTCTGAGATCAGCGGCTGTATCTAGGTTTTCTGGCACCCGGGGCAAGAGGTCAGTTTGGCGTAACCCCCACCTCCCCCATAGTCTAAGTAGACGTCATATGACCAATCACCCATATGTGATTTTTACACTTACAGGAGCAGTGACTGCTGAAACCAGCAAGAGCTGTTTCTGATAGTGAGTATATTACACATTGTTAGGAGCGGGCTAAGGTGCGTGTGCGTTCCCTTGCGTTTTTTAAAAGTACCCTGCAAATGCAACATGTTGCATTTTTGTGCATCTGAGGATGCTTGGTATATGCGCAAGCATCCTGAAGCGCACAAATAATGCAAGCAGCTCAATGGAGCCGCACTGTCATATGGGTGGCGTTGCAGCCAAGCGGAGTGTGTGGCATCCAGATCTCTCTCTCCCCTCACCTCTCTTCTTGCTGCTATCACACACTGCTATCAGCACAGTGGCGCTCCGTGATGACAACATCGTGCCCCGCTATGCTGAGCTGCAGAATGCAGACAGCGGCAGAAGAGACTCTGGAGAAGAATGCTGCTGGCAAAGGCGGCTGGGACTATAGGAGTGAGAGCGCAATCCGCGGGGGGCTACCACTGGTACACATACCTCGTATGCACACAGCTCCGCTCCGTATGCGGCTCTGCTCCGTACACCTCATACAGACACAGCTCAGCTCCATACACCTCGTACACACATGGCTCAGCTCCGTACACCTGTACACACACAGCTCAGCTCCATACACCACGTACACACTCGGCTCTGCTTCGTACACCTCGTACACACTTGGTTCAGCTCCGTACACCTCATACACACTCGGTTCTGCTCCGTACACCTCGTACACACTCGGCTCTGCTCCATACACCTCGTACACTCGCGGCTCCGCTCTGTATACCTTGTACACACACAGCTCCGCTCCGTGCACCTCTTACACACACGGCTCTGCTCCATACACCTAATACCAACTCGGCTCTGCTCCATACACCTAGTACCCACTTGGCTCCGCTCCATACACCTAGTACACACTCGGCTCTGCTATATCCACACTGTAAATCCATCCTGACCCCATTCATAAACTTCACCTAATCCAGCATCATGATGGCCAGCAGGCAGAATCCTGCATACACCGAGGAGCTAATAATGTGATCCCTGACTCCTCCCCTCCATTGACATCATCAAAGGTCCTGTCAGCACAGAGTGTGCGGCTCTGCAGTGGAGAAGAAAGCTGGCTCCCACTGCAGGGGGGGGCAACATGCGGGCAGCGAAGAGAGACCTCGGGCGCTGCAGGAGGCGGCTGAGTGCGCCCCTACTGCTCCCGGGGAGATGAACCCCCCAGCCCCTCCCCCATGGGTATGGCCCTGGCTGTGGGGGCACTGCTCAGGGGCCCCCTGAGGGTGAGCTGTGGGGGAAGTGCTCAGGGGCCCCTGAGGGCTAGGGTCACACTTGCGTTGTGACCCTACCCTGGCGCAAGTATTTTCAGCTGCAGTGCATAGCATTTAACGCTCTGCACTGGAGCCTATAGAAACCCACTGTTTACCTTGCCAATCACTGGTTGGCAAGGTCAACAGCGGGTTTCTATGGGCTCGTTGTCTGGCAGCGCATAGCATTAAAGCTCTGCGCTGCAGCGGAAAATACTTTCGTCAGGCTAGGGTCACACACTTACGTTGTGACCCTAGCCCTCAGGGGCCTAGTGGGCCTTCTCCAAGCAGTCCGGGCCCGGGTGCTGACGCCGGCCGTGTGCGACTGTGTTGGCTGGGGTGAGGCAGTTCAAAGTGTGGAGTACAAAGGCGTTGCTGCGTGCCAGCAGGGAGGGCTCTGCGTGCCCTCTCTGGCACGCGTTTCCATAGGTTCGCCATCACTGGTCTAGGAGGTTGACAAATAATGCAGTTTATGCAGTATTCCAATGCAAGCAACGTGAGGAAGATTCTCCATTGTGCAGATCTACAATACTGTTACAGGATGCATCATTACATCGCCACCACTGTGACAACAAATCTCCATCTCAACCAATCCGATAGACTTGGGCCCCCCGTCTAGTGAGCAATAAAAAATGATTCTAGATAAAGATGTATATAGCCTTTAGAGAGTAACCATTATTTAATTTCATGAATTAATAGTATACATAAAAATAAGCTACTTTTGCAATTCATCTTATCAGAAATTAGTTTCTTTCACGTCCAGGTTTGATGTTTTATTTTCAGTTCATGGGTAAATTGAAGAGAATAAAGAGGAGATGACAATTGATGCTTTTACATTCCAATGGCGGAGGGGGACAGACACAGATATTCTTCTGGATGGTCTCCTGAAACAACACTAAAGGTACCGTCACACACGGCAATATTGCTAGGCAATTTCACTGGCAATTTGTTAGTTGCAATGAAATCATGGACACATTATTCCATTAGTACACAACAAGAAAATAGAACAATGTGTCCATGATTTCACTACAACCAGCAAATTGCCAGTGAAATTGCCTAGCAATATTGCCGCGTGTGACGGTACCTTAACAGTTTCTCCATACACCTTTATGTGCCATCTCTGTCATCTCTTAGTTGGAAAATCTGTAGTGAACTAAAACAGAACCTGTCGCCAGTTTTTTACTATCTCAACAAAGACCACAACCTTTTTGTGCTTTGTTTTTCAGACATTTCACAAATTATTACATTGTCCCTGACTCCCCCTGTACAACCCAGAAATACGATTTGATTTGGTCCTGGGCTGTATTTAAATTAGGCTGGTCCAGTCCTATGGGGGTGCTCCTCACAGCGTCTGTTCCTCCTCTCTGCGCATAACGGCAATCCTCTAGCTCTCATTAATGTGGATGATGCGTCCTGCATCATTCACATAGCTGAACAATGAAGCCTTGCGCCTGCTCAGTAGCATCGCCAAATAGCTGAACATAGTCTTGTTAATGCGCAGTAGCATCTCCAGCCACCAGGCTCACATTGTTCTGTCCTACTGCTCTATCTTCTGCTCTTCCTGCAGTAGGGCAGAGCAAAATGCTCCTGCGTGGCAGACTATGCTACTGTGCAGGCGCAAAACTTCATTCAGCTATGTGGTGATGCTACTGGCAGGCACGAGACTTCGTTCAGCTACGTGAATGACTCGGGACGCATCATCCATATCACTCAGAGCCAGAGAATGGCTTTGATGCGTAGAGAGGAGGAGCAAGGAACTGCAAGGAGCACACCCATCGGACTGAACCAGCCTCATTTACCTAAATACTCGAGTATAAGCTGAGTTTTTTGGCACATTTTTTTGTGCTGAAAAGTGCCCCCCTCGGTTTATACTCGAGTCAGTCCTATTGGGGGTGGGGCGTAAAGCGGTTTGCTGCAGTAATGGGAGGGGGCTGTAGAAGGAGCAGGAGGTCACATGCCCCCACTCATTATTGTAATATGCACTTCGCCCCCTGTCCATCACCGACGGGGGAGCTGTGAATATTGCATTACACTAAGTGTACTCGCCCCCCATCACTGTATATGCCCCCCATGCTGCGGCACACAATAAAATAATAAACAATTTAATTTAACCTCCGTCGCTGTCCTGCAGCACAATCTCTCTTCCGATCTTCCTGCTTGTGCCGGCATAATGTGATCGTTGCAGCGATGATGTCACTGCTGCGCCGGTCACATGATGCCACATAAGCAGGAAATCCAGAGAAGAGATGGTGCTGCAGGACAGTGACGGAGGGTAAGTTAAATCGTTTATTATTTTATTGTGTGTCGCAGCATGGGGGCCATATACAGTGAAGGGAGCTATATACACAGTAAAGGGGGAGGTCATGAACCAGCATGGGGGGCTATATACAATGATGGGGGCCATGTACCAGGATGAGGGGGCTACACACAATGATGGGTGGCATGTACCAGGTTGAGGGGGCTAGACGGGGAAATGTAACAATTTGTGAAATGACTAAGACAGCAGGGCTGTGAAGTCAGTAAGCCAAACCACTTACTCCGACTCCTCAGTTTCCTGAAACCGACTCCAAACTCCGACTCCCTCATACATGGCTCATGTTTAAGCAATACATTTATTGCAGTACAATGTGAACATCAGGTTTTTAATCATTATAATGATACAATAATCAAGCTTTTTGGATGGAACATAATAATAATAATCATTCAGTACATATTGCATTGAACTATTGTACACAATTTATTATATATTTTAGGAGTTGGAGTCTGTCCATTACCTAGTGATCCACTCTGACTCCACAACACTGTAATGGCCACTTTACACGTCCCGATATCGTCGCCCAACTTCGAAAAAAAGTCACGTGGTTTGTGCGGTGTAAATGTCCAATTCGATGCAAGAACGATGCCAAAACGATATCGGGGAAGAATTGTGCAGGCTCTCCAACTGCCCAATATTGGAAGGACGATCTGGCAGGATCGTGCTGTGTGACAGCCCAATAACGATTTGGAGTATAACTTCCCCTATTCTCTCCCATGTTAAATGGCCGTTCCTGAGTCGCCCGTACAAGGGGGTGTAGACATCGCAGTTATGTTGCCTGCCGATATCGCGCTTGTGTAACATCTCCTATGCGATCTTGGATTTCTGCCCAAAAAATGTGCGTCCCGCGCCATTGTATCCAACATCGAAACGACGTTGGGACGTGTAAAGTAAGGCAGAAAAAGGTTATGGTATTTGTTGAGATATTAAAAATAAACTGGTGACCAGTTCCCTTGAAGACAAGTAATTTATATGAATTAGGAAATTTTGAGAAAGATCAGTCCAGGATGAGAAAGAGGAGAATTTCTTTAGACTTTTTACAGAGTTTCCTATTTTCATGTGTATTATTGATTTCTGAAAAAAATAAAATCACTAGTTACTCTGTACAGGGGTGGTCCAAAGTCAAACTAAATTTCCATCTAAATATTTAGTGCTATAATCTAAGCTATTTTTTAATATACTTGTATTAAAAATTCCCCACTATTCGTAACGACGTTATTTAATTGCTATTCTATTTCTTTTCTATTTCCTGTGTGATGACCTTTTATCCCACCATGCACTGGGGATTCTCAAATATTCAAACAAAGCACCATCAGAGCAGGGGGCAGAGGCCCCTCCCTGAAAAGAAGGGTCAACAGTGACACCCGTTTCAGGGGCTGTACTCTAGATATGGGCAGTCCAGCTCTTTTTGGTGATCCAGATCCCATGGCTCTGCTCACTAAAAACAGATGGATCTTTTTCGATTCTAAACAGCTCCCTTTTAAATATGAGTACACCCCAGGCTAAATTTAAGATTACATTGGTTACTTGATATGGCCAAGACCCCGCCTACCTGTGTCCCAAATTCAGCCCCTGGCAAAGGACTAATTAAATTGAGGCATTAGCAGGGTTTTGTTCAGGAGGGTGGGGTTTAATGCCCTGAAATGCTGAAATTTTATGCAAAGGGAGTGCCATTTTAAAAAAATGTAGTGGCTCTCACTTGCATGTCGGCTCCTGTCGTTCACAGTAGGGAGCCGATTCTTTGTGTTGGACAAACACATCGCTACTGTGCTCAACCCTGCTCTGTCCTTGCCTAATTGCTGTGCACTGTGCGATTTGCACAGTGTTGGTTCAGATCATGAAAAATCAGCCAGAGCCGTGTCTATACCTGGCATGCAGGAGACTAGCGCCTCTCCCTCTAGTGACATCACTAGTCTCCTGTATGCTGGATATTGACACCGTCTGGTTGCCAGCTGATCATTAATGATCTGAGCCAACAACCTAGAGTATCACACACTGCACAACATGCATGGAGGGACATGGCAGGGATTTGCACAGCCCCTGAAACAAGCGTCACTGATGACCCTTTGTTTCAGGGAGGGGGCAGGGGTTGTGATAGTGATCACAGCCTTTCCCCCTGGTCTGATAATGCTTTGTTTAAGTATTCCAGCATGCACTGGAGTTCCCCCATCAAAGCGTCATTACACAGGAAATAGGAGAAAATATATAATGGCTGTTAAGGAACAATAGTGAATTTTTAATACATACAAGTATAATTGAAATTGGCTCCGATTCTGGTACTAAATAGATGGGGATTTAGAATGAAATTTAATTTGACTTTTGAACCACCCCTTTAAGGTTATTGTTCAGAGGTCAGAATTCAGCATTTGTTGTATAGCTTCTTCAGTCAACCAATTGCTGAAAAAAAATAGTTTTTGTTAATAATTACACTGGGGAACAATTTGAAAAAAAATTTCTGTTGAGTTAGGTTTTTGAGCTGATTTATACTAAAATTGTCATGCTGATTCCAAAAATGTAGTCAGTTTTTTTTCTAGCACGTCAAGTTTTTCCTCCACAACTTACCTGCCAGAGAAGCACAATTGCACTGATATCTGTAATAAGACTTGTTATCTGATTACAATTCGACTCATATAGAGCTACGTGGCATCTTGTAAGAGTAGTCACCACTGAGTCATGCCTATTTCTTATATATTTCATTTTTTGTTCATATTTGTACTATTTAAAAAAAAAAAAAAAAACACTTTTTAGGTACAGTAGTTTACATATTTTTGAGAAGAAAAAAATCCTATAGTTCAAAAACTTGACGTGATAGAGAAAAACTGAGATCATTTCTGGATTCAGCATCCAAAAATTAATTGAGAACACTTGTCTGACCTAACTCCTAAAAAATTGTGTTCCCCAGTGTTATTGATATTCTAATCTAATATATAAAGCTGAATGTGTGTATGTGTGTGTGTATGTGTGTATATCCGGGATTGGCATCTACACCGTCGCAACTACAGCTACAAAATTTGGCACAGTTACACGTCTCGACCCGGGAGCGTCATAGGCTATGTTGTGAGGCGAAATTTTAACCCTGCGCATTCCAGTTCACCAAGCAATTTTGGCCCTATCTACATAATGGGGAAAAAGTGAATGGAAAAATATTGGAGGAAAATCAACAGCTGTCAGCTATAGAGACAAAATTTTGCACAGTCACACGTCTGGACCCTGAGAGCGTCATAGGTTATGTTGTGAGGCGAAATTTTAACCCCGCGCGTTCCAGTTCACCAAACAATTTTGCCCCTATCTACATAATGGGGAAAAAGGGAAAGGAAACGTGTGGGAGGAAAATCGACAGCTGCCAGCTACAGCTACAAAAATTTGCACAGTCACACGTCTTGACCCCGGGAGCGTCATAGTCTATGTTGTGAGCCGAAATTTTAACCCCGCGTGTTCCAATTCACCAAACAATTTTGCCCCTATCTACATAATGGGGAAAAAGTGACAGTTACCAGTTGACAGTTGTGAATGAGAGTGGCTTAATGACAGCGCCAAACACTAACAGCATATACCAGCATATAGTCACTAAGGTGGGGCCCCAACATGAGATATTCACCACGCACGAGGACATGTATACACACCACACGCACACAAAGAGTAACAGCAAGTGTATAGTCGCTAAGGTGCAGCCCCAACATTGGATACTCACCACGCACCCGAACAAACACACACCACAAAGAGACACACACAACACAGACTATATAAAATATAAGGGGAGACAAACAGAGGCGCAATAGTGCCCTATCACTCAGTATAGCATAGGGACTTATAGATGAAATCAGGTTTGCACTAACCTGGTCCAGTTGTGACTCCCACAACTGGAATAAAAGCGTTGGTTTTAGTATTGCAGGCTGCTGCTGGACTTCCACCTCCACAGGGTCGTGGGTGCTTCAAGAGTACACTCAAACTCATTTCACTCTATTTTTCACAAATGTTTTAATATAATAATTAAACACATAGTTGAATCTTGATATCTGCCCTTATACTTAATTGATAGATGTGCTGACACACCTAAGAAAAAGAAAAAAACCAAATAGATGATATAGCCTGATTGACAAGACATAGGAACCCCAATCTGACCACACAGGTTCTAATACTGCCCAAGGTGCCAACAACATATTTTTTATCTATGGTAGTCCTGTTTTTATTCGTATTTTTAGACATATTATATATTTTTTTAGCATTATTTTATGAGTCATTTATTGTATTTATTTTTAGAATGATTAAGTGATTTTTATGATGTATGTAAAACTCTTTTATGTTTTTTTGCGCCAAAATACAATGTTACACCCACAGGAGTGACGTTTTTGACGTCACTAACAGGGTATACACCCACTACCACTCCCCTTTTTTCACACACCACCTTGTATATGATATATAAAGGTGTTTTGATATGGTGTTTGTAATACCCTGAGGACGGTGCCAGGATTGGGCGCCGAAACGCGTCGGTTTGTAAGAATAAAGAAAACTTTACTTGGAACACTGTTTCCCCTGTGATCCTTTGGATGATCGGGCAGCGTGGACTGTAACACACCTTTGACCCCAGAACACACAACACAGAGACACACACACACACCCAAGGGGACACACACACACTCTATAGCGACACATGCACTCACCCCACAGGGACACACACACACACCACAATGAGACACACATGACACAGACACACACACCACACAGACCCCCCCACAGTGACACACACACATACACACCCTGTAGGGACACATGCACTCACCCCACAGGGACACACACACACCACAAAGAGACACACACAACAGAGACACACACACCCCACACAGACACCCCCCCCCCCACAGGGACACACACATACACACCCCAGGGACACACACACACCACACAGACAGACACAGATGTGCACAAATCACCTCACACAACTCGCCTCACATGTGTGCTTTCTTTATTTTCCAAACATAAACATCTGATTAAAAACAGCCAATGTGCAACACATGTGCCATATAGGGAATTAAGGCAGATGTCAGTCACATGAGCTGTCTATAATGTGTATGTGTGAGGTAACATATACTGCCCGGCCAGGGGGTGGGTTTACTGTTGGCTGGAGATTTATTAGGCTGCCTATAGCAACCAATCACAGCTCAGCTTCTATTTTCCTACAGGTCATTAATATGACATATTCTAATTCTATTTTGTTATAGCTAACAGCAGTTATTTATTAACCCGGGCGTAGCCGGGTACTACAGCTAGTAGACTATAAATGAGTAAATGCATGTATATGTATATAGTGCATACATGTGGTTGTGAAGACGCATACCCTATCCCTGTGACCTCAAGCCCTGAGCAGGTGGTGGTCAGGTGATAAATGAATTAGTGTACTATCTATTAATATCACACTATCATGTAAGGTTTTTTTTCTTTATTTTCGCATGTACTACTGCAAATCTAATAAGCTTGTATGTTGTGTGTCAGCTTGGGCTGTTCTCGAGGTTAGGTGTCGGATTCCTGTGTTCTTTGCATGTATCCGCGCACACAGCGTGTTAATGCCTTGTGTTACTGGCCTTTGCCCCAGGGACTCCTGCTGTAGTGTCATTACTGGATTTACTGTCATTGTTATTGCTGTGTTGAGTGCCAGACTGAAGGCACAAAAGGCAATTGTGTGAAGATCAACAGCAAATTAACAGCCATGTATATCCTTGAAATGTGATTTGTAATGAAACCAAAGGGGACACTAGAAAAAGCCGTTACCATGTTCTCTCGCCTCAACACCATTCTAAAAATAATTACCAAGCCATTTCCGTTATTTGGGAAGGAGGTCATCTAACCAGCTCTTAATCAACATGCCTAATAGTATCACATCTACATTTGATTATGGCAGCAGATATTGATGGCTGTGCGGAGTGTCCACAGCATGTACTCGCTCTTGGGGAATCATTTCACCCTTCATTTCCCAGGATAGGTTAATTGTGCTGTTTTCGGTTGAATTCGTTTTGGATTGTTACCGTAGTAGGTAGAGAATGATTGTGAATAAGATAAGGATTGATGAGTCAAGTGGGTGGACCTATTCAGTGATGGCTAGTCTTTATTATATTACTGTGCATGCAGAGATGGGTGTCAATCACTAGAAGTGAACTGGACTCATGTACAAATACCAGAGATTTCCATCTAATGAATAAAATACAAATACTATTTAATCTTTTCCTACAAACCTATAAATCTTTCTGCTCTGCTTCTCTATTTTATGCTGTCCATAGATCAGACAGTTTATATGATGTGACAGGATCCCGTTAAATATGTGCAATGTTACATCTCCACCAGAGCCTGCTACTGCGACATCTGCTTCTGTAACCAGGCACTGCCTTGTTCACATTGTAGGTGATGCTGGGATAGAGAAGCCAGAACTAGAATCTCGGGAGAGCGCAGGCCCATCCACTAAGGTTAGAGTGGCTGGGACCTGCAGTGCGTCACAGTCTGACACAGTGGATGTGTTTGTATGTACTGACTAGCTAAAGTCATTAACTCCTAAGCTTCAGCCTATTGGAAATCACCACAACCTACTAATACCTTCAGCCTTTTGCTGTAAGCTGACAGAAATAGCTTTTGGTTTCCCTAGCTAGTCTCCTGTCTTGCATGGTGTTTTCCTGTGTTACCTTGGCCTGTCTTTGGGGCGCTTCTCCTGCCTCATGATTTTGTACCTTGCTGCCATCTTTGTTTTGACCCAACTCCCTGACTACTCTATCAGATCTTGATTTTGTCCTTTTCCTGACCTCCCGGCTTTGACCCTGCTTGGCAAGTTTTCTATCTGTGGACTTCTGGCCTTCCATAGGCACTAGTCTCCTGGACCCTTTTGCAAATCCAGATCTCTGTATACAGTTTAAAGGGTTTCTTGGGGTTCTGCCTTATGCAGTGGCTTGTTCCTAGTCTTTCCGAGATAGCTGTTTTTGCGTGTAGCCTTGAACAGCTGTCATATGCAGTAGACCACATCAAGGCACTGTCTAATTTGTTCAAGGTATTTTAGTATTTGAGTCCAACATTGGCACTGACATGGGTTGTCATTGCATGGAGGCAATGCAAGTATTGTGCCTCCAAACCCAGTAATAATGCTAAGAACACTAGCTTCTCCTCAAGAATAAATTAACAATCTGCACCTTGGGAAGCCACGCCACATATCTGTTTACACTGCGTAAAAAAAAGAAGTATAGTGGGCATGGGATTTGTAGAAATCTCATCAACTGTACTCGTACTGTACAATGCAGGGATTTGCATGGAGCAAAAGCACACTGCGTTCAAAACACTGCTAATCCTGATCATGGGCATGTAGCCTTATTGAACTCTTAAAAAGTAACGATGCTCCATCCAAAATTAACACTGCCAACCTGGCATCACCACTGCAAAAAACCACAAATAGTCGCGTAATCCAAATGACCAAGTTCTTTTCTCCCTTGGATACAAATCTTTGGTACAGGCAGCACAATGCAGTAATGTCATTGCGCTTCCATCAATAGGATGCTGATGATCTGTAGGTCACAGGCCTACAGGATAGATCCTGGGTCAAAGGACCCAACTGTATTGGTGTCATATTGATGCCAATATAGATCAGAATGGTACCTCCCTGTAAATTCGGAGCACTTGGTCACAGCTGCTAGTGCCCTGATCTTTGACTTGATTGATGCCACTTCTTAATGTGAATTGTAAGGCCCATGTTGGGGGGTTTTCCCTTGCAGATTTGGTGCAGAAATAAATAATTTTTGCAGTGTTTTTACACCCCAGTATTCATGAAAAGCACATAAAAAAACGCACATCATTCTCCAGGAGATGTAGATTTCTGGAATCAAATACTCAATGTGTGCACATACCCTAACACTCAAGCAAGCTTCTGTGTATGGGGGACAAAAATTGTTGGTTAAACAAGTGGAATTAAATCCGGGTGGATTGTGAACTTCTGTATGGGGATGTCCAATAATCTTATCTACCTGGATACAAAATTTTCTGAGGAAATTGAATTTACTACTTTTCAGTGTAATCCCTCTTGGCTTCAACACACTTATATCACTTTGCCTCCAGAGATCGGGAGGTCTCAGAGGAGAAGGAGATGTCTTGCTGCTACAAAAACTCTAGTTCTCCCTCTTTGACTGAGTTTTCATCAGGAAATCATTGCCCACACAGCAATGTCTTCATGTTCTGAAATAGTAAGTAATCGGTGGACGCCGGGTTTGGACTGTAGGGTGGATGGCTAAGCTCCATGAGTCGTATTACCTGAGAGCAGCTTGCAATTTGTGAGACTTGCGAGCCGCGTATTGTCGTGAAGCAGCAGCACACCTGATGACAAGACTTCACGGCTTTTCTTTTTTCCTGTTGTAATGTGGTTGAAACATACAGTGGTGTTCAAAAGTCCTGCATAGGCATGAAGAAAACTATATATTTCATACTTCTGCATCTCTACAGTGAAACTGGTGGAACATATATGTTTTTGTAATCCCTCATTGTATGCCATACTCATTTTTGAATGTCCCAAGTGTATAAATTGTTATGGTATGTGCATTTTTGATATTTTTTTTTACAGCATAACCATACCTACACCTGTACAGTGTGTAGAATGGTGAACAGGTTTCTAAGTTCATTAACTTCCAATGCAAGTTCACACAGACTTAAATTTTACTTTTTAAGATTTATCATTTTTTATTTAATTCAGAGTCCTGAAAAGGGCCTTGTGAGTGCATCTTTAACTTCTAATACTTTATTGGCCGGCCTTTGCTCTTGAGCACCAACGTGCATCCCTGTGGCATTGAGTGAACAAGCTTCTGCAGATGTTTACGAGTGATGATGTGGTTACAGGCCTGTATCAGAGCCTGAATCAACTCTTTCTTGGTCCTTGGCTGTTTTTTAGATATCTCTATTGATACCTTGTGCCACAATTTTCCAGTTGGATTGAGGTCCGGGGACTGGGCTGGCCAGTCAATAGTAGCCACCTTGTTCTTTTTTTTCCATTCCGTTACTGTCTTAGCTCTGTGACAAGGAGCATTATCATCCTGGAAGATATAATCCCTTGAAAACAGGTGTTGTGCAGAAGGCAGCATTTTCTTATTAAGGATGTCTATGTATTTTTTTGCATTAACCATACCCTCCACAATATGAAGCCTTCCAACACCATTGGCTGCCATACAGCCCCAGACCATTACTTTCATCGGATGTTTCACAGAGAAGCTCAAACACTCTTGCTTGTACTCTTCATGTGGAAACCTTCTCACATAAGACTTGCCATCATTTCCTATAAAATGCAAAAAGTGCTTTCATCACTAAATAGCACTTTTTCCCACTCCTCCTTCCTCCATTTTGAATATTTCAATGCCCACAGTTTTCGCCTTTGTCTTTGTATGGCTGTCATCAATGGCTTCTTTCAGGCCTTGCACCCTCTCAATCCTGCTTCCAAACATCTCTTACTAACAGTTGATGTTGCTACCTCAATATTGCACTTTTCTTGCCATTCTCGCAGAAGCTGGGTAGAGGTGAGCTTTCGATTGGCAAGGGATGTTCTTATCAGTACTCCATCCTCCCTTTTAGTTGACTTTCTGGGCCGACCAGATCTGGGCCTGTGCTGGGTAATTCCAAGCTGCTTATGTTTCTGCAAAATTCTTACGACTGTACTCTGATTACAGCCGACCTTCCTAGCGATCTGGGGGCCAGTATAACCCTCTTCATGTAGCACCACAACTCGCACACAATCCACCGCTGACAAAAATCTGAAGGCTCCCATCATAAAGCTCTACAGTATGATTCACTAGATAGACCAACAGATAAAACACACAAACAAAGCAGCAGATGTGATGCAATGTAATGGAAAGTGATTGGCTGCCATATCCAGGTTATGATTGATCACAAGAACCTCATCTGTGATTGGCTAATTTTGGATCTGAAGCTGTACAATATTTAGTTGTGCTTTCAATTCCCATATTGTTGCAATAATTTCAGGCAAAACTGCTTCAAAAGCTAAAAATATTACAGGGAGAGAATGCAAAATTGTATTCTGAACAAAACCATATATAATAAGTCATATAAGCATCGAAGATATTCGACAGAAAAGGTTTAAAACTTGAAAAATCTATTTATCCTATGCCTATGCAGGACTTTTGAACACCACTGTAGGTGTTTCCAGTAATTGTTTTCTTGTGTGGTGCGAATTCTATGGTAGTAATAAATAGCCTTCTGTATGCTAAAAACCTGCAATCATCTTTCCAGTTGAATCCAGGACATGAAATTCCTATGATGTTGAAGACCTTTTGGGATCCTTAGCGTGGACTCTTGTTTGGTATCGGGATCATAGTGGTGGACCCGTGTTAAATCAAACATATTAGTTTGAGAATAGAATTCTCTGGGATCCTAAACTTATCTACATGATATTGGATAAATTGCTGGTGGTTTTTTTCCTCTGGTGTAAACGTTTGTGGCACCCATCGGGAACTGATCCTTGAAATCATCGAAATATGATAAATAATATTGGAAACCATGGAATTTGGGGGAAAAGAAGTGTGTTTTATAATCTTAAAAATACAGTACTTTATTAATTAAATCTGGTTTAACCCCTTAAAGGCCAAGTCACTTTTCAGCTTAATGACCAGACCATTTTATGTAATTCTGACCAGTGTCCCTTTATAATAACTCTGGAACGCTTCAATGGATCCTAGCGATTCTGAGATTGACACCATTCCAAAAACTGCACCCCTCAAGCTACTCAAAACTACATTCAAGAAGATTATTAACCCTTCAGGTGCTTCACAGGAATTAAAGCAACGTGGAAGGAAAAAATGGACATTTTAATTTTTCTAACAAAAATGTTCTTTTACCCTCAATTCTTTCATTTTCACATGGGCAACAGGATAACATGGATCCTAAAATTTGTTGGGCAATTTCTCCTGAGTACACCGATACCTCATATGTGGTCATAAACCACTGTTTAGGTGCACGGCAGAGCTCAGAAGGGAAGGAGCGCAATTTGACTTTTGGAACTAATTTTCCATTCAAAAAGTCAAATGGCGCTCCTTCACTTTCGAATTCCAATTGTTAGCGGACACCATGTCACATTTGGACAGCCCCTATGTGCCTAAACATTGGCGTTCCCCAAAAGTGACCCCATTTTGGAAACTAGACGCCCCAAGGAATTTATCTACATGCATAGTGAGCACTTTGAACCCCTAGGTGCTTCACAAATTGATACGTAAAAATGAAAGAGTACTTTTTTTTTTTTTTCACAAAAATCTTCTTTTTTCCTTTTTACAGATCAATTTGTGAAGCACCTGGGGGTTCAAAGTGCTCACTATGCATCTAGATAAGTTCCAATTGTTAGCAGACACCATGTCACATTTGCAGGGTCGCCAGGGGACCTAAACATTGGAGCCCCCCACAAGTGACCCCATTTTTTAAATTAAACGCCTCAAAGATTATACCTAAGGGTATAGTGAGCATTTGGAACCTACAGCTACTTCACAGAATTTGATAACAATAGGTAGTCATATTGAACATTTTCTTTTTTCACACAATTTCTCACTTTTAGGGCATGTGCACAAGATCCGGAGACATGATGTCCTTGTCATTTCCTCATGCATTTTTTATTATTATTAGTTCTTTATTAAATTTAAAAAAAAAAAAATCGACGTCAGGCTTCGCCATATTTTTGGTCCAGCCAGGTACAGCAGGCAGCTACGTGCTGCCACCAACCCCTGGCTACCTAGTTTTACCTGGCTGGACACCAAAAATATAGGGAAGCCCTTTTTTTTGTAATTATTTCATGAAATTATTAAAAAAAAAAAACAGCGTGGACTTCGCCATGTTTTTGGGCCAGCCAGGTACAACTAGGCAGCTGTGGGCTGTAATCCTCAGCGTAGGGAGCCCCAAGCTTTCTGGGTTCCCCCCCCACCCCGCTGCGAATTGCAGTGCGCAGCCGCCCCAAAAAATGGCGCATTCATAGCATCCAGCTCTTCCAGCTGCTGTGTAGCGGTGGCAGACTGGGTATTAAAGGGTTAATGCCAGCTTTTTGGCAGCTGGCACTAAGCCTGAGATTCATAATGTCTGGCCAATATTACACCGGGCCATTAGGAATCTCTAGTAAATTGTAAAGATGACACAACACTGAGAAAGATATTTTTATTAGAAAAAAAACCACAAACACAACTTAGACCCCATCTTTATTATTCTTTGACGTCGTAGTCCAATGGGCGGTGATGTCTGACATAGTCCAGTGGGCAGTCCCGCAACGATTCTTAGTTTTATAGCATATGGAGGCATCCACAGGGCCTTTTCCTTTCTGACTTATTTTAACGTCAGAAAAGAATAAGTAGCCTGAAATGCCGTCGTTTATATATAGTGTGTGGTCATTAAGGAGTTAAAATCATTTCATAAACTTTCCACAAGGTGTTCCCACTACAATGTGTGTGCATCTGACGTGTTCATTATTACTCAGATCTGTCTTCACGCTAAATGCGGCCACATGCCCATATAAGGGGAGGGGGCATGTCCTACTCTGCTGACTGCAGCTGATGAGGTGACAATGTATCATATTACATAAGCCTACAGCACAGTTACTTAGCAATGTTGGCATCACTGCAAACTCCTCTTTCCTTGGCACAGGCTTCTGATCTGTCATCTGGCTCCACACAGCTCAGTCAGAATCTCTGTTAACCCCTTCTCTGCTGTCACATTGCACTGCTCCCTATCAGCTGCTGGCCACGCCCAAACAGCCATAAAATGCAGTTTTTAAAAGAGCACAGAAAAATGTGAGAAAATAAGTCATATGGCCCAAAAAAACATTATCTTCATTATCTTAGCTGCTATGTTCCCATCATTAACAACCAGTGCAATACTGTTTTTGTTTTTCAATGAAATGGCAGTTAAACTTTAAAGTACCTCTGTAGTGTGTTTTCAGCACTGGAGTGATGTTTTAAATGTTAGTCCCCTGCCCTCTGTCATTTATTCATTTTCTGGTGGCTTCATCATTTTTCGGCCCTGCTCTGGTCCTGTGGCACCATCTTGTGCCTGTAACGTTTGATGTTGTCCTTGGTGGGACTTTAACCCAGGACCCCAATGCTGCAAGGCTGCAGTGCTAACCACTGAGCCACCGTGCTGCCCATGTCTCTTAATGTGAATATTATCTAGTTATTTGGACTGTGAGTGATCACGGTGACGACAGCATACATAAAATGTGGCAGAGTTACCCATGACATCTTATTTTCATATAGTATAATGCAGCGTCACAGCCCTCCACATTGTATAATGCAGCCTCACAGCCCTTCATATAGTACAATGCAGCGTCACAGCCCTAAATAAAGTATAATGCAACCTAATATCCTTCCATATAATTAATGCAGCCTCATATCCCTCCATATAATATAAAGTAGCGTTGCATCCCTCCATATAGCGTAAATTCTCCCCCCACACACACATTGCCCCTTGTATAACCCCCACACACACTGACCCCTGAATGCCCCCTACACATATTGCCCCTACACACACAGACACACTGAGCCCAGTACAATCCACCCCACACACAGACATTACCCCTGAAACACACACACACACAGATGCTGTTCTGCTGATGCTCACCGCTCCTGCCGGCAGTACAGCTAAGCTGCTGAGGAAGAGACGTGGCCGAAGTTTTCTCATATCTCACGCGAGATATGAAACTCCGGCCATGTCTCTGCCTCAGCTGCTTAGCTGTATGAGCGAATCCGTCGGCCAATAACAGCGCGGCAGGGCACGGCTGCTGCACTTATTGGCTGACAGTTCCCCTCATACATCTATGCACGCAGCTGAGGCAGAGGCCTCCTCTCAGAGCGGCGTAGTTCAGGAGGTGAGGGATGCGGTGGGCGGGGAAGCCGGCAGCTGGCCGCGGAGCGGCAGAAAGACCCCGTCGGCCGGACCACGGACCGGTGGTTGGGGACCCCTGCATTAGAACAAATGAAGCAGAATTCCATTGGCAAAAAAGAAAAAACTGATGATATCTGAATCTATTTTTTCAACATTGAAGTGAATAGATAACAGATCCGTTGAGTAGCCATGTGTTTGCCTCCATTTGAAAGTGTCTACTCAACTTTTTTTGGTAAAAGGAATGCTGTTGGATCCATTCTAACAGATGATTACTGGACTTGTGTACATTGACTTGAAGAGTACCAACCACCAGGATTTAGCGCAATGCTTCAGGTGATTGACGTGTGCAGTATGACATCACTAATTGTTTTTTTTTATTCCTCCCCTGTGGGCTTGTCTTTCGGTTGTAAGCCAACCACCATCCAGACTTTAATTTTGCCTTCACTATCCTCCAGCAACATGATAGTGAAAGTAAAATGAAAGTCTGGATGAGAAGGGGGGAAGTTACAGCCAGAAGACAAGCCCACAGGGGAGTGATAAAAAAAAATTGTGATATCATGCTACACACATCAATCACCTTCTGCAAAGCACTACATTTTGGTGGTGGGTTCCCTTTAACCTGTTTTTAATGGACAACTCCTTAGTCACCTCTTCCGAGGATAGATGATAACCTGCTGGTAGGTCTCTTGGACCCACACAGATCGGGGAATTTTTAGGTTGGGCTTCCGACAGTCACTCCATTTATTGTCTATATGACTGCCGAAAAAGCCGAGAAGAGCACTTGGCAGCCCCATAAGAAATGACTACCACATTAAGAAAAGTTATAGCCCTCCTTAAATCTGGCTTACATACTTCCTGATTTCATTACGTCCATTCATTGAACATGTGCAGATTATATAGTGCAGCATGGTAATAGTTGCAGTGCTTTCTAATTCGTTTTCCTCTCTGTAACGTAAATGTGTGCTGCAGTAAATGATAGGAATCAGTCAGAGGCAACGCTGGGAAAGAAGTTCTCAGCTGGCTGAAGAATGGTGTACGTACTTATAGATGAGAATGGACCAGGCAGAAAAGCCAAAAATGACAAAATGATTCAGAGTTATGCAGATTGTACTTAGAAGCTTTAATTAATGATAATGAATCTACCGGATTATATAGATCCTAACCTTTACATGTTATTGTTTTTTCCAATCAGTGCTGGTCCAAAAGGAGACAATATCTACGAATGGAGATCTACCATCCTGGGTCCCCCTGGCTCGGTCTATGAAGGGGGTGTATTTTTCCTTGACATCACATTTACTCCTGAATACCCTTTTAAACCTCCAAAGGTATGTGGAATATCACCAAGTATACTGTGTCCGCTATACCTCTAGTGCTACCCTGGCATCATAAGTGTGAGTAGGTAAAACGAGGTTGTTTTAATGCTTTTCTCTGTTTCTGTTCCACTCCTGGTTTTTGGCTTATAAATATTGATGCAAAATACTGAGTAAAGCACGCCCTTGTGAAGTGGCTTTAAGCAGCAGTTCACACTATTAGCGCATGTTCACACTGGCAGAATTGCTGCAGGTTTTTTTGTTCAGGAAACCTGTAGCACATGACAGTAGCACAAAACCTTACCCATATGGAATCGACTTGATCAGCACTTGATCTCAGTCTTTAGCAGATTTGGGGGTGACTTACCCATGAATCTACAGAAAGATCTACAACTCCTGGAAAATGAACCACACACTATGCAAAGCCTAAAATAAAGAATACAAACACAGAAATACCTGCTGTGCACTTTTCATGGTGCTTCCATGACTCCACTGCATTGGAATATATTGCTTTCGCTGCAGGTTTTCAGTATAGGAGAATTGGATTAAGGACCTGTGGTGATGTCAAGGCCATATGATTGTAATGGGCGGAACTATGCCTATGTTTCCTTCACATCAGGCCAGCTTAGCTCTTCCCACAGTCATATGGTCGTGACATTACCACAGGTCCCTCTACAATTTTCCTACACTGAGCTCATTAAGGAACAAATGGTCATGACATCACCACAGGTCCTGTGAGAACAGGACCATAATAGGCAAAGCTCAGCATTGGAGAACTGGTAGTGTAAAGGGGCCGTCACACGCGTCAATTTCGCGTGCATGATCACTGCTGCACGTGACGTTACAGCGATATTGACGTGTGTGACAGGGCGCATCAACCAGCGATAAATTGCTGGTTGATGGTCGCCAGGTTTTAGAACCTGTTGTAAAACCTGACGACGGTCGCCTGGTGGACACGCAGCATGCTGCGTGTGACACCGGGAGATGTGATCAGCCTGCTCCCAGCGCCTCTCAGGAAGCGCTGGGAGCTGGTATCCAGGGTAAACTGCGGGGAACTAGGCAGCGCGCCTGCCTAGTTACCAGATGTATATCTTAGTTACCAGCCTTCTCCGCTCACCGGCTGGTATCTAAGGTACACAGCGGGTAACTAGGTCCCTAGTACTCGCTGGTACCTTAGATACCAGCTGGTGAGCGGAGGAGGCTGGTAACTAAGGTATACATCGGGTATCTAGGCAGCGCGCGCTGCCTAGTTACCCACAGTTTACCCTGGATACCAGCCTGCAGACATCGTGGAAACGATATAGAAATCATTTCCACGATGTCGCTGGTAAAATGATCGCTGGTGAGTCTGCCTGTGTGACAGCTCACCAGCGATCATCCTTCAATGTCGTCAGCGATCAGAACGCTGACGACATTGACCGTGTGACGGCCCCATTAGACCTGTGGTAATGTCATGGCCCTGTGACTGCAATTGGTCGAGCTAAGCAGGTCAGACATGAAGGAAATATAGGCTTAGCCCCACCCTTTATGGTCACATGGTTGTGACACACCACAGGTTCTTCTACAGCATTAGTGAATTTCTGAAGGTCCTTAAGTGATGTTAATGTATTACAATTCGGGGACGTGATTACGATAAAAAAAAAACTGCATGTCTGATTGCCAGCTGAATTATCCACCCCAATGACTGTTTGATCGTGTTTCTAATGCAAATATCTAAGCATCTAAAGTGCTTTTTTATGATAAATGCATGGATTTTTTTTTAACCATGTTTGTGGTGCACGGTGCATGATCTAAATAAAATTGAGGGCAGTTAAAAAACAAAAAAGGACATGACTGGTTTCCTTTTAATGGGCACTCTTGGGTAGATAAATTCTTCTACCGTCCCTTCCCTCATACTCTATGAAGATAAGATGTACAGTGTTGTTCCTGTTCCTTTAAGGCTGGCTTCACACTACGTTTTTTACCATCCTGTTCTGTTAGTTTTTGAAACAAACAGAAGAGGATCGTTTTTTCCCCCCATACATCCCTATAGTGTCGGATTGGCCCTATTTGGCCATCCCGTTTTGTGAATCTGGTGCAGGATTCATTTCTGTCCTGTTTTTTAACGGTCCCAAAAACGATGCCTGCAGCGGTTTTGGGCTCCTGTGACAAAACAGGGCAGAAAGGAATCCTGTCTGATCCGGCACACACAACATGAGGGGCCTATGGCATCGGATCCGAGAAACAACAGAATCCTTTCCCAGATCCGGTTCCAGGGTACAGAGCATGCGCAGAACAGGAGCACTGCTCTGTACCCATAGTACATCTGTGTAATATCACTTTAGCAGTGTATCTATATACACTGCTAAAGTGATATTAAATAAAGGGATGGTTAAAAATAAAAAATAATAATTCTCACATTTCCGGCGACTCCCAAGTGTCCCGCGCTGAATACATCTCCAGGCAGTTCGAGGTCCTTGCATGATGTCACCGGGAGGGGCGGGGCAACCCGATTACATGACCGCATCAGACCGGTTTAAGATTTAAACACCGTGCGCTGATGCAGTCATATGAATGGGTTGCCCCGCCCTCCCAATGACATCATGCAAGGTCCTCGAACTGCCAGAAGATGTATTCAGCATGGGACACTCAGGAGTCGCCGTAAGGGTGAGAATTTATTATTTTTTTAATTTTAACCATCCCTTTATTTAATATCACTTTAGCAGTGTAGCAGTGTATATAGATACACTGCTAAAGTGATATTACACAGCGCTGACAACACTTGTCACAGGCTCGACTCCTCGCTGGTCTTTCTGTGTCTAGATACCGGACCAGACACAGAAATGGCATCTGGAGTTGCCATTGGAGTTGTATATATATACATTGTAGAAGTGAAATTAACTATACAAAGGGTTAAAAATGGGGGGGGGAACATGCTCATCTCTCCGGCATGTGTCTCGCTCTTGGGGCTTAAGGACCTGGTGTTGCCTGGCAACCTGATCAGCTGAGCGGTCATGTGACCGATCACTGATCGGTTGTCACATACCGCGCTGTTTAAATCTCCCGCCCGCCGATCAATTTTGGCGGGCGTGGGATTTAAACCGCTCAGCTGATTCCAGTCATGTGACCGATCAGCTGAGCGGTTTAAATCCCACGCCCGCCAAAATTGATATGGACTGTGTATATCCTTTATTGTTTTGTTTTGCCTTTTATGCCAGTGATGCTAAGATTGTTTTGTGTTAAAGTCTGCCGGATATATCGCTGTGTATACTTCTGACTGCAGCCGAGCAAGTCGTCTTGCCACAGTGGTCAATATACTTCAATATGGACAATGGGGACATAGAGAAATTAGGGTCTCCATGTTCTTGTCACCTGTGCTCTGATTATCACATGTGAGAAAATCAGATCAAAGTGATGACTTCTACTGAATGTATAGGGCATGGGTGGATGCAATACCAGCTATTGGAGGTCATCTAAAATGACTCCAGTAACAATTTAGGCGATGTAGTTCTTAATCATTATCTATAATTGTTTCTTGTACCAAATTTCTCATAATAGGAAAATATTCAATTTTATATGTTTTTAAATTACAAAGCTGCTAATGAGATCAGAGTGTGTGTATGTATATGTGTTGCATGTACAGTTGTGCTCAAATGTTTACATACCCCGGCAGATTTTTTGTTTTCTTGGACTTTTTTCAGAGAATATGAATGATGACACAAAAACAAAAATGTTTGTACCGTGTTAGCCAGTAGACAGAAAAATAGTAGAATCTGAGAGTCCTCAGTGGTTGATACCTTTTAATGGCTAGCCATTAAGGGTACCTTTACACTGGCAACTTACTGGCTGCAGTGAAATCATGGAGACATAGTTCTATCTTGTTGCTGTGTACAAATGGAACAATGTCTCCATGATTTCACTGCAACCAGTAAGTTGCCAGTGAAATTCCTAGAAAAGTTGCCGCGTGTAAAGGTACCTTAAAAGGTATAAACCACTGAGGACTCTGACACAAAAACATTTTTTTCCACTTATAGTTAGTGGTTGAGTGAAGCCATTTATTGTCAAACTACTGTGTTTTCTGTTTTTAAATCATAATGGCAGGCAAAAACTTCCAAATGACCCTGATCAAAAGTTCACATACACCAGTTCTTAGTACCGTGTATTGCCCCTCTAACATCAATGACAGCTTGAAGTACTTTGTGGTAGTTGTGGATGAGACTCTTTATTTTCTCAGATGGTAAAGCTGACTGTTCTTCTTGGCAAAAAGCCTCCAGTTCCTGTAAATTCCTGGTCTTGACTTCTCCCCAGAGTGGCTCAAAGATATTGAGGTCAGGAGACTGAGATGGCCACTCCAGAACCTTCAATTTTTTCTGTTGTAGCCAATGACAGGTCAACTTGTGTTTTGGATTGTTTTCATGTTGGAATGTCCAAGTACATTGAAAGTACCTCTTCTGGGCTGATGACTGCAAATTTGCCTCCAGTATTTGCGGATAACGTGCTGCATTCATCTTTCCTTCAACTTTAACCAAGTTTTCTGTGCCTATGTAGCTCACATATCCCCACACCATCAGCAATCCACCTCCCTGTTTTACAGTAGGAATGGTGTCCCTTTCATCATAGACCTTGTCGACGTCTCTCCAAATGTAACGTTTATGGTTGTGGCCAAAAAGTTTGATTTTGGTCTCATCACTCCAAATTACCTTGTTCCAGAAGTTCGGAGGCTTGTCTCTGTGCCATTTGGCCAATTGTAGGTGAGATACTTTGTGACATTTGTGCAGTAAGGGCTTTCTTGGTGACTCGACCATGCAGCTCATCTTTTTTCAAGGCCTCCTTATTGTGCATCTTGAAACAGTAACACTGCTAGTTTTCAGTGAGTTCTGTATTTCAGCTGATACGATTTGTGGGTTTTTCTTTGCATCCTGAACAATTTTCCTGGCAGTTGTGTCCAAAATATTTGTTGGTCTATCTGATCATGATTTGTTTTGTTACAGAGCCCCTGATTTTCCATTTGTTTCCAGTTTGAAAATTGCTGACTAGCATTATCAATTCCTTGGATAGCTTTTTTTGCCCTTTCCTGTCTTATACAGTTCAATTATCTTTTCCCGTAGATCCGTTGACCATTCTTTTGCTTTTCCCATGACTCACAATTCAGAAATGTTAGTGGCTGGATGAAAGAGGCAAGAGTCTGTCTGGATCCCAGAAATTCACTCAGCTTTTATGCAAACACTCTGATTACAAGCAAACAGGTCACAGGTGAGGATGTTACCTTTATTAGGCTGCCTTCACACTTGCGTTTGTTTCTGCATGCTTATGGCATGCAGATGCAAACGCAGTGCAACGCAGCACATACTTATGTGAACGCAGCGAGAATCTCTGCATGCGTTCACATTAGTATGGTGCCCGGGCAGCCAATCAGCTGTCTAGGGGTGGACGGGAGGAGGAGATCAGCGGTGGAGATCTCCTCCCGGCCACAGCTGATCTCCCGCCGGTGTCGGCGCGGGAGATTTGAAGAAACAGCTGATCTGACAGCTGTTTAAATCTCCCGCGCCGACACCGAATAGGCTGATATCAGTGCAAGAGATAAGAAACAGCTGATCTCTGCTTCAAATCTCTTGTGCCGACATCACCTATTCGGTGTCAGCGCGGGAGATTTAAACAGCTGTCAGATCAGCTGTTTCTCCCCGCTGACACCGGCGGGAGATCAGCTGTGGCTCTGCGTGATCTCCCGGTGGCCGCAGCTGACCACCGGGAGAGATTTTAATGAGATCCGCAGCGTTCTCCTGCGTTGTCATGCGGAGAACACTGCGGATCCATTGAGATCCATGCATTGTTTGTGCGCTGGCAGATAAAACAAGCGCCCGCGAACGCACAAAAAATGCAACAAGCTGCGTTCGGAGGACGCACAAATTGTGCGCATCCGAACGAAGCCAAACGCAGGCACATGCGTTCCTATGTTAAACGTCAAGCGTTTGGCTGCATTCAGTACGCTGCGCTTGCAAACGCAAGTGTGAAGGCAGCCTTAGCCATTCAAACCCATTTGTGTCAACCTCTGTGCATGTTATTAGGCCAAAATCACCAGGCTGTGTAAACTTTTGATCAGGGTCATTTGGATGGTTTTGGTTGTCATTATGATTTATAAGAGAAAACACAGTAGTTTGATAATAAATGGCTTCACCCAACCACTAACCATGAGTGGGAAAAAAAGTTTTCATATTATCATTCATATTCTCTGAAAAAAGACCAAAAAAGCAAAAAATCTGCCGGGTATGTAAAGTTTTGAGCACAACAATGTTGTGTGTAAATGCCACCAAAGATGTGAAATACAGCAGTGGCCATGTTCCATGTCATGTTAGTAGGACGGAGCTGACTGTGAAATGCCTGTAGAGGCGGCTCGCTGTGACCGCTAATATCACACATAGGATGCATACAGCATTACAAGGCGTTTGCTTCAAGAACATGAATATACAAAATCTGTCTGAATAAGGGGTTAACACCGTATTCATCCTGCGCTAGAGTAATTATTGGGTGATATCGGCACATTCTGCGATGCCAGAAATACATGTCAGGAGATGTGGGGTTGTTGTCTTTTGTTAAATTACCAGAATAGTAGCAAATTGCATCTAAGTGCAGGTTCATTATCCACATAATACACTGTAATATGAAACAATCCCGTCCCTCGCACCGCACAAAGCGATCTCCTTGTATAAATATACTGACTACTGAAGCGTTTCACAGCACATTTACAAGTTATTGAATTTTTTTGCTGTAAGCTAAAAACTATTTTCGATTGCTGACACTTCATATTCCTGTTTATTTAGATTTATTCATATTTTTTTTCTTAGGAAGAAAAAAAAAATCAACATATTTGCAGTAGAATTAAGAGATTATTTTAGTATTTAGTAGAACACCTTTGGTTGTTATGACCTGATGCAGATATGATGCATGTTGAGAAATAGAGCTGGAGTGACTGAGGCTGTGAAGTTCTTCAGCCTCATTTTTGTAGCCATTGAAATACACATTTTTCAGTAACACAGAAATGACTAGCCATGTTCGAGTATTTGCGGACTTGTCTTTAAGGAGCACATATACAACCCCTGGCAAAAATTATGGAATCACCTGGCTCAGAGGATGTCCATTCAGTTGTTTAATTTTATAGAAGAAAAGCAGATCACAGACATGGCACAAAACTAAAGACATTTCAAATGACTCCATAATTTTTTCTTCAGAATTGAGTGATTCCATCATTTTTCCCCCTGCTTGGTCTACAAAAGTAACCATTACTGGCTAGTACATTTCTGTTTCAAGAATTCCTTTAGTTTTTCTTCAAAGCAGAGCGTTGCCATTTGAAATGTCTTTAGTTTTGTGCCATGTCTGGGATCTGCTTTTTTTCTACAAAATTAAACAACTGAATGGACATCCTCCGAGCAAGGTGATTCTAAAATTTTTGCCAGGGGTTGTATTAGCATTGGGGTGAAATCTGATGATAGTCTCTTTTTAAGGCCGGATTCACACTGGCGTATGACTCGGACGAGAGCAATGCGACAAAATCTTGTATTGCACTCAGCCTAATGTTAATCAATCAGGCAGCTCAGATGTTTCAGCTTTTCCTCAGCCCTAGTCGGACTGAGGAAAAGAAATTGCTGCATGCAGTGATTGTCAGGGAGACTCGGCTCACTCACACCCATAGGCTGGAGTGACACCAGTGTATAGCATCCGATGTGATAGGCTAATGTCCCTAAGCTAAGGCTCTACTGCGAGTGTGAGCTGAGTGTCATGCAATTGGGAGGAAATCCTGCGATTGGATCACAGGCGCGGAGAGGTGGGAGAGCGTAATCTCCCCATCTCCTCCATTATTAGTCTCCTTGCATATTGCACTGCATTCAGATGACATCGGTACACTCCGGTGCATCACTCACACCCATAGACTTGTATGTGTGTGCGTGATGCGAGATTCGCTGACCATGTCAGCATGCTGTGATTTTTTTTCCTCAGTTGAATTAGGGCTGAATAATAAATTGTAGATCTGAGCTTCAGCATTGTCAGACATGGGGCTGACCGCTGTGTGAGATTTTCTCACATTACACTCATGCAAGTAATAATACACCAGTGTGACTCCGGCCATACAAGTCTATGAAACATCACACTGCTCTCAGATGACATCCAAGTGCAATGCGATGTACGCTGGGACTGGCAATGGAGAAGATGGAAAATTAATCTCTCCTCTCTGCACCTGTGACCGGAAATGTGACCCCGTTCTACTCCTAAGACTACAGTGGTTAGAAGTGACATGTTGTGTGGAGTTTGGAGAAACCACTTACATTAGTTGTATTGGGCTATTTATAGCGAACCTGTCACCTGTTTTGAGCGTTATAAACTGTGCCCACCCCCTTTAACATAGTAGTTGGGGTTCCTGTAACCCCTGTGACATAGCGATCACTGAGCGTGTTTGGGTACACTCACTTGGCAGCAAGCCACAGTCTCTTTATTTAAACAAGTCCATTTCCAGTTTATTACACAGGTCAACAAAAAAAATTTTTTTTTCTGGTGCCCAAAATATTTTAATGAATTTGGGGTATTTTTGGGGTGCTGATTCTGAATATGCTATCAGTTTTGCCAGATTGGCTCAAGTTTTTGAGATTTTTGGTATCTTATTTATAGCACTTGTTGGTAAATGCGACGCATCATCTCATTAATTTCTTTGGATTAGTACTTGAACTGAGCAGTTCTCAATATAGTTTTGTGTTAATTAGTGTTCTAAAAGTTTGTTCATAGCTTGGTTTTTGCACTAACTTTATGTTTGTTGTCTGTTGTCCAGTGAAAAGCATGAACTCATCAAGAAGAAGTTGTCTTAACGATCCAGACTCATTCTGTTACATTTGTGGTGAATATACACTGACAAAACATAGAAGAAACATAACAGACTTCGTTAAAAAAGTAGCAAAAAACGTCTTTTTTTTAACACATTTTACGAAAAATCTCAAAAACTTGAGCCAATCTGGCAAAACTGATGACATATTCAGAATCAGCACCCCAAAGTTACCCTAAATTCAATGAAATATCTTTGACACCAAAAATGCTGTTGACCAGTGTTATCTAACATAAACTGTGTTGTGCAAAGTAAACATATGCTGACCTTTGGCATTATGATACAATACAGTTCACTACAATAGCTGGGTACACCCGTACGGCATTCAGATACCTCCACTGTTGCGGTAACGCAGTGGAGATACTGCTTTGTCCAGACACTGACCTGCAGTCAGTATACAACCTCCTGTTTCTGAGGTTACTTTTCCAGGTGAATGGCTGCTCCATACACTGTCTCCTGGGACAGCTGCATCAATGGGACCACCATCCAGGATCTGTCATCAGCTTCAGACTGACTCCTGTCAGTCCAAGTTCCCAGCAGGTCAGTAGCTTCCCAGCCGCACCATGTGCTCAAATAGGAAGTCAGCAGCATATAGGACCCTGCTGACATTACAGACATGTGACCAGGGAGTAGTCGCATGATATCAGCAGGAGCACACCCATAGCAGGAGGAGGAGGTGGTAAGTGGATGACCAATCCTTCCCATCACTTCTAACCATCCCTAAACAACTTTACAGGTTTGTGGAACAACTAATCCCAGCAAACTATCCTGAATTTAGATTGCAGCAGACCTCTGTCTGTGCGATACATACAGTTAGGGCCAGAAATATTTGGACAGTGACACAAGTTTTGTTATTTTAGCTGTTTACAAAAACATGTTCAGAAATACAATTATATATATAATATGGGCTGAAAGTGCACACTCCCAGCTGCAATATGAGAGTTTCCACATCCAAATCGGAGAAAGGGTTTAGGAATCATAGCTCTGTAATGCATAGCCTCCTCTTTTTCAAGGGACCAAAAGTAATTGGACAATGGACTCTAAGGGCTGCAATTAACTCTGAAGGCGTCTCCCTCGTTAACCTGTAATCAATGAAGTAGTTAAAAGGTCAGGGGTGGATTCCAGGTGTGTGGTTTTGCATTTGGAAACTGTTGCTGTGACCAGACAACATGCGGTCAAAGGAACTCTCAATTGAGGTGAAGCAGAACATCCTGAGGCTGAAAAAAAAGAAAAAATCCATCAGAGAGATGGCAGACATGCTTGGAGTAGCAAAATCAACAGTTGGGTACATTCTGAGAAAAAAGGAATTGACTGGTGAGCTTGGGAACTGTAAAAGGCCTGGGCGTCCACGGATGACAACAGTGGTGGATGATCGCCGCATACTTTATTTGGTGAAGAAGAACCCGTTCACAACATCAACTGAAGTCCAGAACACTCTCAGTGAAGTAGGTGTATCTGTCTCTAAGTCAACCGTAAAGAGAAGACTCCATGACAGTAAATACAAAGGGTTCACATCTAGATGCAAACCATTCATCAATTCCACAAATAGACAGGCCAGAGTTACATTTGCTGAAAAACACCTCAAGAAGCCGCTCAGTTCTGGAAAAGTATTCTATGGACAGATGAGACAAAGATCAACCTGTACCAGAATGATGGGAAGAAGAAAGGGAACGGCACATGATCCAAGGCACACCACATCCTCTGTAAAACATGGTGGAGGCAACGTGATGGCATGGGCATGCATGGCTTTCAATGGCACTGGGTCACTTGTGTTTATTGATGACATAACAGCAGACAAGAGTAGCCGGATGAATTCTGAAGTGTACCGGGATATACTTTCAGCCCAGATTCAGCCAAATGCTGCAAAGTTGATTGGACGGCGCTTCATAGTACAGATGGATAATGACCCCAAGCATACAGCCAAAGCTACCCAGGAGTTCATGAGTGCAAAAAAGTGGAACATTCTGCAATGGCCAAGTCAATCACCAGATCTTAACCCAATTGAGCCGCATTTCACTTGCTCAAATCCAGACTTAAGACGGAAAGACCCACAAACAAGCAAGACCTGAAGGCTGCGGCTGTAAAGGCCTGGCAAAGCATTAAGAAGGAGGAAACCCAGCGTTTGGTGATGTCCATGGGTTCCAGACTTAAGGCAGTGATTGCCTCCAAAGGATTCGCAACAAAATATCGAAAATAAAAATATTTTGTTTGGGTTATGTTTATTTGTCCAATTACTTTTGACCTCCTAAAATGTGGAGTGTTTGTAAAGAAATGTGTACAATTCCTACATTTTCTATCAGATATTTTTGTTCAACCCTTCAAATTAAACGTTACAATCTGCACTTGAATTCTGTTGTAGAGGTTTCATTTCAAATCCAAAGTGGTGGCATGCAGAGCCCAACTCGCCAAAATTGTGTCACTGTCCAAATATTTCTGGCCCTAACTGTACCTGCCTCTCTCAATATAACCAGCTAGTACATCACACACCTTTATATCCTCAGACTTGCCCCTGCACACCTCATAAAACAACTTTTAATGTGTCCCGCGCTGCATGTAAGCGAGTTCTTAAGGGTATGATGGGGTGCAGCACCCTTCAGTCAGAGCCGCCCCGCTGCCTGGAAAACCAGCCCCACTCTTTTGAAAACGCAGCTCCTCCTGTGTGTGTATGTGAATGACATGCGTCATTCACAGCTTTCACGCCTGCGCAGTGGAGCGGGTCACCGTGCTCTATTGAAGCTGCACAGTGCCTGAAGTTTTGCGCCTGCGCAATGGAATCTTGCAAGACTTCAGGCAGACTAGTCCACCGCCACTCCCTAGTCGGCTTCTCTTAGCGGTGCTAGTGGGGATTGATAGGTCAGTCTCCTAGCGAGAGATCTGTCAGTCATCTGGAGTGGTGCTGGGAGTGATGGTGCTGAAGAAATCTCCACTCTGCCTGTCGTTCCCGGTCAGATCCTTAACATATAATTTCTCTGAAACTCCAAGGCTTTTCAGGGACAAATATACCTGACTGCAATTGTACAACCAAGCTCTGCTCATACCCATGGTTTGGGCAGCATCAATCAGGTGACAGGCTCCCTTTAAGAAGGAGTTGTCTGAGTAGTGGACAACCCAGTTATGCGCCATCTGAACAAGGCAGCAGGAAATGATCACTTCTATGTTTTACAGGATTTCTACAATTGTGTGTCCGCAGGATTTCCTGCATGGCCCAAAAATAAACATTTATCCCTTGTGTACTTTGAGTGGACGTTCCTGTAGTCTCGCTCACTTGCAATCATTGTGATTCTGCATAATTGCAAAAAATGGACTCAAGAACTGGGGAACATTTTAACTCCTAATGCTGAATTCCTTTAAAAGCTTGTATTGTTATTTCCAATTCTTGTTTTATGAGAGCTATAACATTTCCTGTTAAACTTTCTGTCTGTTCTCAAGATCTCTCCTTGCTGTTGGGTTTCATGGTCATGTGATTGCATTTGTTTTTTTCTTGAATGACTGCAGAGGAAACCACATAGAAGTTCATCCAGGAAATCTAGTAGAAAATTGGGCAACCTTTCATTGAGCATAAAAGTCTCGACCATTTGGTTTAGATTTCTAAATCTATGGGGAATGTTGTGATGGATTTCTGCCCCTTCAGTGCCTGAAATTGGTGGCAAAATCTGCAGCAAATTCCTATTCCAGCTGTTAATGATGGCTCCAGGGCATATTTGCACAGTGTATATAAGTCTGGCCTTTGGATCTCCAGCACACAGCCAGGCCTGATCCTTTTACCCCTCGCCAACTTTTGACATACACCACATTTCGGGTCTATGGAGCAGGTTCAGGTAGGTGGAGGCTTTATTACACAGGCAATCACAATTGCTTGGAACGGACTTAATGATTCTGGTAGTTTAACTCCCAAGATGCTATGGTCACCAGTGAAATCAGTATATGACAGTTTAAATAGTGAAGGCCCCCTTTGTCTCCTGTAATTTAGCGGGTGGCATGGCAGTGACATACATACAAACAGTCCATATATATATATATATTTACTAGCTGTACTACCCGGCTATGCCCAGGTTAATAAATAACTGCTGTTAGCTATAACAAAATAGAATTTGAATATGTCATATTAATGACATAGGAAAATAGAAGCTGAGCTGTGATTGGTTGCTATAGGCAGCCTGATAAATCTCCAGCCAACAGTAAACCCTCCCCCTGGCCAGGCAGTATATGTTACCTCACACATACACATAATAGACAGCTCATGTGACTGACATCTGCCTTAATTCCCTATTTGGCACATGTGTTGCACATTGGCTGTTTTTAATCAGATGTTTATTTTTTGAAATTAAAGATACCAGACGTATGAGGCGAGTTGTGTGAGGTGAATTGTGCACATCTGTCTGTCTGTGTGGTGTGTGTGTCCCTGGGTGTGTGTGTGTCCCAGTGGTGTGCATGTGTCCCTGTGGGGGGGGGGGTTCCTGTGGTGTGTGTCCTTTTGGGGGGAGGGGTGTCTCTGTGGTGTGTGTCCATCCCTATGGGGTCTGTGTGTTCCTGTGCGGTGTGTGTATGTGTCTCTGTGTCCATGTGGGGTGTGTATGTGTGTATGTCCCTGTGGTGTGTGTGTCCCTGTGGGGTGAGTGCATGTGTCCCTATAGGGTGTGTATGTGTGTGTGTCCCTGTGGGGGGGGAGGGTGTCTGTGTTGTGTGTGTCTCTGTTGTGTGTGTCTCTTGTGGTGTGTGTGTTTGTGTTCGGGTGCGTGGTGCGTGTCCAATGTTGGGGCTCCACCTTAGCTGTTACTCTTTGTGTGCATGTGGTGTGTATACATGTCCCCGTGCGTGGTGAATATTCCATGTCAGGGCCCCACCTTAGTGACTATATGCTGGTATTGCTGTTAGTCTTTGGTGCTATCATTAAGCCCCTCTCATTCACAACTATCAACTGGTAACTATCACTTTCTCTCCATTATGTAGATAGGGCCAAAATTGTTTGGTGAATTGGAACGCGTGGTTTAAATTTTGCCTCAAACATAGCCTATGACACTCCCGGGGTCCAGACGTGTGACTGTGCAAAATGTTGTGGCTGTAGCTGGCAGCTGTCGATTTTCCTCCCACACGTTTCCTTTTACTTTTTCCCCATTATGTAGATGGGCCAAAATTGTTTGGCGAACTGGAACGCACAGGGTTAAAATTTCGCCTCACAACATAGCCTATGACGCTCTCGGGGTCCAGACGTGTGACACTGCAAAATTTTGCGGCTGTAGTTGCGATGGTGTAGATGCCAATCCCGGATATACACACACACACACACACACACACACACACACACACACACACACCATACACACAATTCAGCTTTATATATTAGATGGTATAAAGGTATTTACTTTCAGCCCCGGATACCACACAATACATCATATGGTAAAGCTCATTACATAGCATGGTTACATCATATGAATCAACACAGATTTTCCCACATGGGCACCAACTAATACAACATACCTCTCACTATCAGGGTTGTGGACGGGCCGGACCCTCCAGGTCGCAGGCCTCCAGCTTGCACCACAGTGCCATTTGCACCCATCTCAGGGTAAACTACGGCGACCCCAAAAACGGACATCCTTCATCTGAAGGCTTCCTTCCGTAGGCATAGCCAACTCCATGGTTCTGTAATCTTCTACATAATAAATTTGCATTTATACTGTTTGCATCTTTTAACCATTAATTATCTGCTGGATTTTGACATTACCTATGAAATGCTTACAGTGTAAATTGTAAGTAGTGAAGGAGATAACTGCAATGAATAGGTTCACCACAAGAGGTCGCCAGACTAAAGCAAAATCAGTCTTGAAAGCTGTGTAATCCCATGTCAGCTGTATTGTGATTTGCACTTTTTCTGGGTCGTGACGCGATTTTTCATAAACTATTTTTGTGTTGCCACTAAAAATATCTTTCTTTTTAATTATTTTTAAGGTGACATTTCGGACAAGAATCTACCACTGCAACATTAACAGCCAAGGTGTCATCTGCCTTGATATCTTGAAAGACAACTGGAGCCCAGCACTAACCATTTCTAAAGTTCTCCTCTCCATCTGTTCTCTGCTCACAGACTGTAACCCTGGTAAGTGTCTTCTGGGCAGAGATCTATGCTACACAACAGCTCTGGGATAGATCACATTATGTATCACTAACACACACACTCACAGGTTGACACTATAACGTAATGATACAGTTTATTGTTGGCTCTGCTTGCTCCAGTAATACAGTGGGGGATGAGACAATATGATAATGATTATTGACCTTCCATTCAGTCTAGGCTCTGAACCTGCTTAATATTGCACATATTTTGAGACTATAAACTGAACTGTGGAATATCTGGTTATTAATCCCTAACGTATTAGAAAAGAATCCAAGGGCACCACAAATTATATGAATAGGGATCTATCCCATACATGCAGAAAAAGCATCATGAAAAGAGAGAAAAAGCAGCATGTAAAGATTAGGAATTATTATATTATATTGAAAAATCAGTTTGTATTAAATTACTGAAACACAATCGACACCATCAAAGTTAAACACTGCTGAAAAGCAGAATGTAGCACACAGAACCCCACTAATATTGTGACTACTCCTTTCCAGTGTGGGGTTACACAAGGTAATGATACGTGCGGGGTCCTCCCTGCATAAAAAGCCCCCTGGGCACAGTCAGGTACTTCACCTTTTATCTATAGCTTTGCATTCCCCCACAAGTGGGGTTACATCTAAAGGTACCTTTACACGCCGCCACTATCGCTGGCAATTGGTAGCAACCGAATGTGCGCGTGCATGTTTTTAACGGTTGCTAACGATCGCCGATACCGCATGTACACGCCACAATTGCGTCGTCAACTGAAGGAATCATGGTTCCCCGGAAGTTCCTACAGATCCTGCGGATAACTTCCTGTTGAATACCGTCACCGCCTCACACGCTGCAACCACTAAAGGAATGTGGACATACATCTTTCGCACCGCAAGTACATATGCGTGACAGAGTTGTGTATTCCATGACGCTAACACACTGATTGGACAACGCAATAGTGTAATGATTGGCCAGCCTGCGCAGGAAGGCTGGCTAATACATGACGCCATTCCAATTGTGTAGTGTGAATGGACAGCTCTTTAAATATGGCACCCTGTGAAGGGACAGCCAATGGCAACACAGTAGCCCCCACGAATCATCGCTGATGGGGCGCGGAATTAAACACGCTGTGGCACGCCCCTTGGAAATCACTAGGAGACGCTGATTCCATCCCTATGGCCCGTTTACACGCCACTACCATGGCAATTCTCCCTTTGTGTTGCCTTGGATTTTAGAACACGGCTCGGAAACAGCTACCCGAAGCAACTGCGAGAAACCCGGTCACTTTCCCAAATTACACGCTGCCACTTCATAGTAATTTCAAGGCAACAGTCACACAAATCCCGAATGCCAGGCAGTTGCTACCACGCAGTGGCGGTGTGTAAAGGTACCTTTAGACAACTTTTCTGCCTTATAGCTTGACTTGCACACATAGATGTTCTATTTTATTTACAGGCAGCTTTTTGTCTTAGGCCGGCTTCACACCACGATTTTTGACTGTCAGGTTCTGTCCAGTGTTTTGCAGGATATACCGGACAGAACCTGACAGCCCCAGACAAGCAGAACATCTACCCTCCGATCCTGCTTTTTGCCAGGCTTTATTGCTGGCGCTGTCCAGTGCTGAAATACCGCTGCTGCAGGGGAGCTGGCTGCGGTGCTAAAATTTCAGCCGTGGAGCTCTCCAGATGCTGAAATTCAGCGGCAGTTGCTTTTAACAGCCACCGCTCTGTCAGCACCAGATGTCCGGGACCGGCACAATTTTCTGCTGGATCCGGCGCCCATAGACTCCCATGCTATGGGCGCCGGATCCGGTTGGATCCAGTTTTGTCCGATTTTTGCATTGGACACAAAAAATGATGCAGACCCCGTTTTTGTAGCCGATGCAAAAATTGGACAAAACCGGATCCTCCCGGAAACCTGCAAAGCGGTAGCCAAATAAGGCCAACCCGGCCAGCCTTGGACCCAAAAAATCGTGGTGTGAAG
This sequence comes from Allobates femoralis, assembly GCA_033576535.1. Lineage (NCBI taxonomy): Eukaryota > Metazoa > Chordata > Amphibia > Anura > Aromobatidae > Allobates > Allobates femoralis. The sequence continues at coordinate 455,874,451 of JARQOC010000005.1, read as the reverse complement.
CCGGTCTTAGGCGTTACTATGTTCATGGTAACCATGTCTAGCTTGGTTTGATTTGGATGTGTGCACACATTTAGGTGTTCTTTGTGTTGTGGAATTTGGTGCATTAATGTATTAATTATATAATTATGGTTTGCATTTTTGTACCATATATTTGCATCTTTTTCCTGTGCTGTGGCATTTAGTGGGGTTCTGTGTGCTACATTCTGCTTTTTAGCAGTTTTTATTTGTTTTAACTTTGATGGTGTCGATTGTGTTTCTGCAGTTTAATAAAAATAGATTTTTCAATATATTTTGGTGATCATCCTAATCTTTGCATGCTTACTTTTCTCTCTTTTTATCATCCCTAATCTAATTACATTTTCTTACATCAATACACTGGTCCACACTGTAAATCTGTCTAGTGCCCACCTTCTGCTGCTGTACCTTCACTCTGCTCCCCCATTTGAAAGTATTGCAACATGGCGGCTATCGGGGTGAAATGCCCTTTCCACCAGGCCTGTGTAGTCTGAGTCGTGGAGTCATTTTGGGTGGAGTTTGAGTCAGATTCAGGGAAAATTAAGAGTCTGAAAAGGATGTCTGGCTTGCCAACTCCACAGCCCTGCCTTCCACTGCCCTCTTATAGGTTCAGTGCCAATGGTACCCGAGGTCCGGGAAGGATGGGTCATGTGTGTCTCTTTTAAGAATGCTCTCCATAGAGGCGCCATAGACCGTGGTAACCTTTTTTGGAAAATGCAGACAGATTTTCAGAATGGATCAACAGGCACAAATCATTTAAGAGAAGGGGGCTAATAATGTCCACTACACATTTGACATTTTTGCAAATAGAGTGGAGAATCACTTTGAGGCTCGGCCGCTGTCGCGTGACATATGTCCTAGAGGTCATGTCATCAAAAGATGGACAGAAGGTAGTTGTACTGCATCTGCCTCTGTTTTATATGGCGCTTAATGAAGAAAGAACACTCCTAATGTATCCGCCATGCCATTAGAACTACACAATACTTAATTCAGATATTTCTAAAGGCTCATTCACACGTCTTTGTTTCACAGAGGCTTGTCCAATTTCTATTTATCCATGTGTATTCATTTTTCACTGTCTAATGAGCAGAAGCAGCTTTTGTACATTTTTTTTAAATTTTTGCACAAGAGAGAAACTGATAACAAGATACTCGCATGTGTCTCGCATGCCTCACCCAGCACGGCCACTGGCTCTATGAACAGGAGCGTGCAGCTACATAGAAATATATGCCAGAGAGCCGGGGGCCTTGCCGAGTGAGGCATAAGAGACTCGCATGTCTCACGCCCAGTGTGACTTCAGCCTAATGGTAAAAAAAGAAATGCACGGATTAAAAACTGATAAAACTAAGATAAAAAAAATGCTCAAAATTGATACTTGTGTTCTCTTTCCAGCATACAAAAAAACAGACCTATGTATTCGACATAACAGTAAGACTTTAAAGGGAATCTGTTAAGCAGTTTTTCTGCTCTGTAGTCTGAGGACCATAATGTAGGTGAAAAGGGCCTGAGTCCAGTGATGTCAGTTACTGCATTTTGTGTGTCAATACAATCAGTGTTTTATCAACAAAGAGATTATCATTACTGACAAGCTGCCTGTGCCTCCTAGTCTAACCATGCCACTGATTAGCAGTGCTCTGTAACTATATAATGTACCCAGAAAGCTACTAATCAATGGTGTGGGCGAATTATACAGGGCTGTGTTCAAAGCTCTGCAGCAGAAAAAATCTGATTCTATCACAACTAGGGATGAACGGGCCGGTGGAAGTTTGCATTCTGGGGGTTAAGCCGGACTTTATATAAACTTCTCATCTGGACTCAAGCCTCATTGGAAGTCACTGATTGGGCAGTTCAGCTCTCCACACACATAGCTAACCATAAACTTCCAGGGAACAGGGCAGGGTTTTGTCTGTTTTAATTGTACACACTCCATTCGATAACATTGAGCTACACAATCACTGCAAGCGGCTCGCACTGGGCCGAGCACACACCAATGCTCGTTCCAGTGGTTTGTGTACCTAAAGCACCTGAACTCCGAACACTTTCATTTTATGTAAAGTCTGTGCTTGGTAGGAACACCAATCTTTAAAGTTCAGTTCATTCATTCCTCATCAGAACTGCTCCACTGAGTAAACTAAAGGCCCAGTTACACTCACAGATAATTGTGCAGAGATTGTTCGCAGATCTCTGTTTGCAGTGATATCATGGACACATTGTTACATTTGTACACAGCCACAACATGGAACAATGTGTCCATGATTTCACTGCAACCATAGCTCTGTGAACAATCTCTGCACAATTATCTGTGTGTAACTGGGCCTTAAGTGATACATCCCTGGAATTAAGGTCTCACTGCTTGCATCATTTTGTTGGAATACACAGCAAAAACCTGTTGACAGATTCCCTATAAAACAATACTGTAATGGTGCTGTCACACCTGGCGACGTCGCTAGCGACATCGCCGAAAAAGTGACGTATCAGCGATGTCTCTAGCGACGTCGCGCTGTGTAAACGAGCGGAGCGACCGCGTTTTATCGCTGGTCGCAGGTTGTCAGGTTTACGGGAAGAACCGTAAACCTGTCAACCCGCGACCTGCGATAAGGCTGGATCGCGCCGTGTGACATCGCCAGAGCGATGTCGGCGGCGATCCAGCCTATACCGCAGCGTTGCTGCGGATCGCTCGCTGGGCTGAGCCCAGCCCAGCGAGCGATGTCACTGTGCCCACATCGCTGCGGTGTCGCCGGCCGCAGCGATGCTGTGTGACAGCTGGCCAGCGATGTCGGAACCGAGCGGGCACCCGCGCATCGCTTCCGACATCGCTGGCCAGATCGTGCTGTGTGACGGCACCATAAGAAATCACACACAGCAGGTAGTCTGTAAACAGGTTGCTGTACACAGTACATTTAATTAATAGGACTTGGAATAATAACTTTCACAATAAGAGGTGTTAAAAATGTTTTTGTGTTGAGAATCTTATGTGTACTCCTGCTATGTACTGTGTAATGGCTGTGTCTGACTATACAGGAACAATGTCTGATCATACCACATCACATATGCTCCCCTTGTCCTCTCACACTGCCCAGGAGATGTGGTACCATGTCTTTGTACAGCCATTACACAGTACATAGCAGGGACACATAAATAAGATTATCTCAGCACAGGAGATGTGTTATAATCGGATCATGTCCCTGTACAGTCAGACATATCTGAGGCGGTTGACAGGGTAGGGGGTAGTCAGGTACAGGGGCTGATGCCGGCTTCGATGGGGAATCACGGCTGGTCGATCCCCGGTCCCATGCCCTGGACCCTCAATGGCGGGGAACGGTGGGGGATAAGGGGTTAACGTGACGCCACCTATGGTACCTGGTAACGAGTATACCAGCGCTGCAGCCGGCCGCTGAGGTGATGGTGGGTGCAGCAGAGTGTGGTACAGCTCCCCACAGGTCGAGCTTTACTTCAGGGGAACGGGGATGGATAAGGGAGTAGTAGTTGCGTCTTTCAGACAAGGCTGTGAATTGCGGCGGTTAGACAGGCACACAGAGATTGTTATTTCGGTACCTTTTACTGGTGACAAGGCAACAGGTACAGTCCAGAGTATTAACCAGGTCCCCTGCAACTTGGGACTTCCACCTTAGAAAGTTTTGAGGCCTCCTCTGTGTCTGTGTCTGTGCTCTGTGGTTTGGGGTAAGTCCTGCCTGAGCCTGAACCCACCGCTTCTTCTCTCCCTCTCTGGGCTTTGTCCTAAACTGACAATGAGGTCCTTCTGCGGGGTCCCTGTTTCTCCAATGGCCCCTGGCCCTATTCTTGGTCAGTTTAGCGTCTCTTACTTGTTCTCTTCAGAGGTGAACCTCTCCTGAGTCTTATGGGCTTTTGCTGTAACAGTAAATGATATCAGCATCGGACTTTAGTGTCCGGGTGTACTAAAGGGCTATAGCAACTGCTTCCCTTTTCTTGATTCCCTGTTTCTTCCGCTTGCCTCCGACCCTTTCCCTGGGGTGCAACACAGCGGTCAGTGGTTCCGGTTCCTGGGCCTGGATCTCTCCCAGTGACCAGCTCCTCACTCCTCTCTCCTCAGACTGACTTCTGGGACTAACTACTCCCCTTAGGCCTGGATGTTTTAAAGGGGAACTGGCTTAAGGTAGCCAGTAGAGCTCCCCCTTCAGGTCTGGGTTGGAAGGTGTGGTGTGCTGTGTGAACCAAGGTGTAATTCCCTCCTTGCACCGGTGGTCCTGTGGCAATCCCCTGCAGGGGTGCCACATATCCATTACACAGAACATAGCAGGGACACGTATATAAGATTATCTCAGCACAGGAGCTGTGGTATGATCAGACTGTCACTCTATGGTCAGACACAGCCATTACACAGTACATAGCAGGGACACATATATAATATTATCTTAGCACAGGAAAAAAATTTTAACACATGCAGTTGTGGAAATTATTATTCCAAGATCTATTAATAAATTACTTTGTTGATGGGACAACCCCTTTCAGAGATGAATGGTATGACTAGATCATGTAGTGCATTCAGTCATATTTTCGAGTGATTTAGGTGGAGTCATCCTACATCTGTAATGTTAATTCACTCCTCTTTTGCAGCTGATCCTCTGGTTGGAAGTATCGCCACTCAATACATGACCAACAGAGCCGAGCATGACCGGATGGCCAGACAGTGGACCAAGAGATACGCTACATAGATGCCCGCTATATCTGTGATGACGAGAGCTGCTTGTTCATTGGGCAATGGAGGGTGGGAATCTGCAAAGAATAGGTTATTTCTATAACAGATTTTATTCAGTCTTTTATTTCCAGAGAATTTTGTTATTGTAACTTAAGGTATGTTTCTGCAGTAATCGACTGTAGCGCATCACAACACAAGTACAAAATGTGACCTTGTGAGGATTACCAAGAACGGAAATATGTTCCCCCCCCCATTTTTGTTCTACGTTCATGTAAGCGATCGAAGCAATTTAATTTTGTACAGTTACACTGCTTATACGGTAAATGTCTGTGTTACGTTTTGCTGAGGGATTGAATGAGTAATTTGTGTATGAGAGATGATCTGCAGCGTGCGTGTTACATAACCACGTCTCCACGGCCCGAGAATCGGAGGAACATTGTATTATGGAAACATTTTACACTTTATATCATTTTCTTCCTTTTTGTACATCGGTAAACTCGGCTGAGAGACTTTAACGGAATCTGTAGTGAAATACCTTAAGCTGTTTAAATGTAAAAGTGAATAAGAATTACTCCGTGGATTGGTTATATGTTGTAGGCTGAAGAAGCCTGCATTTGTTACTGTGCTAATAAAAGTGGGAAAAAAATGTGATTGTTGTGTATATTTATTCATAAAGATCTGCTAAATCTATCTTGGTGGTAACACAAATCAGATGTACAGCTTTTGCTACTCTTTTTTTTGTCTTTCTGGAGCGCTATCCACAGGTAATAGATTCACATTACAGCCATAGCCCAGGACAGGCTCCAGCATTGCCATTATTTGTTATATCTGCAATAAGGCTGGGACTACACGGTGACATGTATCACACGATGCAGAAATCAAGTGCTGCATTCGATCTTATGATTTCCTATGGTGTTGCATCCCGTGATACAATCACATACTTTTCTAAATAGGTTGGACTTTGACGCTGGTCGCAGACTCTCTTGCCATAAACATCAGTGCAATTCGTATGCGACTTGCCTTTGATTTGGCGGTTTTTTTATAGCAAAATTACAGTTTTAGCTCATTTATTTGGTCCCACAACACATCTTATGGTACCGTCACACGGGGCAAACTCTGCTGCGATGTTGCGGGCAACTCACAGGAGCGCGCACCTTTTGGCGCACTGCCATGGTTGCTGTTGCGAAGTCACACGCAGCGATATCGCCGGCAACGCATCTGCGATCTTGCCGGCAACTATCGCTGCCAGGGTTAAACTCTACCCTGGCAGCGATCCATAACGTGGGAGTCTATGAGGGAAGTTGCCGGCAACATCTATGAGGGAAGTTGCCGGCAACATCGCAGTTGCAGCGTCATACAGGGCGATGCAGGTAGATCGCCTGAGCAACATCACCAGGCATCCCAACATGTTGGGAAACCTGGCAATGTTGCTTAGGCAACTTATCACCCTGTCACACGTGGCAACTCAGGGCCGCTTTGCATTTCGCGATATCGCAATGCAACATCGACGAAAAGTCACGTGGTGTGGCCGTTGCAGTTGATATAGTTTGTGCGTTTTGTCGTGTAAATGGGCAATGCGACTCGAAAAAAACCTACCTACGATATTGCGATAAGATTGTGCAAACCCTTCAACCGTACAATATTGTACATGCGATGTGGCAGGATCGTGCTGAGTGACAGCGCAACTACGATTTGGAGCGCAATTTCCCCTATTCACTACAATGTTAAATGCTCATTCCCTGGGTTGCTCAGACCCAGCGCAAAACAGGGGCGTAGAACATCCTAGTTGCGTTGCCTCCCGATATCTCCCTGTGTGACATCTCCTATGCAATCTTGGACAAGTGCCAAAAACGTGCCCGCTCCCGTGAAATCGTATGCAATATCGGAACGATATTGCGACGTTTAAACCGACCCTCATGAGCGATGTTGCCGCTACTTAGCCACGCCACTAACATCGCCAGAGAGATCACCCCGTGTGACGGTACCATTAGTGTGTAAAAGACCAGTCCTAATTCCTCCTGCCCACCTGTGCTACATTGGCAGGCTTTGTGGATTTTTTTGGAGATTTTTTGATTATTCTTTGTAGTGTTTATTTTAGTATAAACGATATTACTGTGCATATATTCAGGTTTTTGTTACTTCTTTTAAATTCTGAACCCTGGTGTGGTTAACACTAGGACTCTTTTAAAGAATTAGTAGGTTTATTATTTTGGCAGCTTTTACACGAAAGCCGCTCGCAATATCCTCAATCATTGAAGAAGAAAAAAAATGGCAGCAGAAAATTGAAAGAAAAATTTCCAGCAAAGCCACTGTAGTAGACAATACCGCCAGCTTTTACCTGAAGCCGCTTCACCTAGAATAACCTTAGCAGGTGCATCGGTGTGTTAAAGACATATGCACACACCATAAATTAGTTCATGTAGGTTATGTGCACAGCATTTTTTTTTTATAAACAGATTCATCATAAAAATGCATGCCATTCCTCACGACACCAAAGTGAACAAGAATTCCAAAGGTTTGTGCTTATGTTGCTTATGTTGCTTATTTGCATATTGTGTATTTTCACCCCAGAATGCATTTAAAACACATGCCAAAAATGCACTAAAAAAACTAGTCAAATACTCAGTTTGTGGTGCATTTTTCTTTCAGGAGATGCAGATTTGGTGCAGAAGTTTCTGCAAATACTCAACATGTGGATGTAAGGGCCCTTTCACATCAGCGGTTTTTGAAATTTGCGGCAGACGCGGTGAAAAAAACGCATCTGCCGCGATTACCGCATACCGGCTGCACTTGCGGCGCGGTTGCGGTAAACGCCATGCAAAGTATAGGCGTACTTGCGGCAAATGCGGCAAGTGCGGTTTTGCACTTGCGGCAGGTGCGGCCGCGAAAAAAACGCAGTCAGCCGCGGTTTTTTTCGCGGCCGCACCTGCCGCAAGTGCAAAACCGCACTTGCCGCACCTGCCGCAAGTACGCCTATACTTTGCATGGCGTTTACCGCAACCGCGCCGCAAGTGCAGCCGGTATGCGGTAATCGCGGCAGATGCGGTTTTTTCACCGCGTCTGCCGCGAATTTCAAAAACGCTGATGTGAAAGGGCCCTAACTTTAGAAGAACGTCTCAAAAGCCTCCTGACAAAAAACACTCAGTGTGAACATACCGCCTGCCTATGTACAGAAAGGGAGAGGCCTGTGAATCTAGCAGAGCCTGGTGGGGACAAACCATGAAAGACTTATTATATCAGCACACTGATAAATATTACACTGTGTGTGTGTATATGAGGAATTTTCCTCATCTACCGATGATCCATATTATAGCATTCTCTTGCTACACTGGCTTATATTACAGACCAAAATAGTGTGTAAACTACATGGATGTGCACATACAACTTTCCCATCTGAACTTTTAATAATCAACATCTGAACACAGCCTAAAACAAATATTTTAAATAACTGAACCTAAGTCATGTTTATGCTGCCAGTCATAAAGACACAGTATGAATCAGTGGCCAGGTTCTATGTCTGTAAGGCCACATTCACATGTTCAGTATTTGGTCTTTTTTTTTTTTTTACCTCAGGATTTGGTGAGATTTTTACCTCAGGATTTGTAGCGAAAACCAGGAGTGGAACACTCAGAGAAAAAGTATAATAGAAACATGTCACTTCTTCTCTATTTATAACCCACTCCTGGTTTTGGCTACAAATCCTGAGGTAAAAAACTCACTAAGGGCATGTGCTCCTGGTCCAGAGGAGCTGCGTGTTGGACGCATCTCCTCCGGACCTGAGTGAAGCCGTGGGTGGCCGCAGGGAGACCGCAGCCGCCCTGTACTCACCATGTGCGGCGGGTGCAGGGCGGCTTCTCCCTGCAGTCACCCGATGGGAGCCACTTCTGACTCTGCAGCATGAAATGAACATGCTCCAAAGACGGTGCGGGCGGGTTACGCATAGTGAAGATGTGATTTCTTGAAATCCCATCCACTATGCTAGTACTGTACGACGCAGAGTTTTGGACGCAACGCAAAGACGCTGCGTCCAAAACGCGTCTCCTGATCGTGAGGATGCACCCTAAATACTGAGGTAAAAACTGACCAAATACTGAACATGTGAACGTGACCCAACACTGCATGTTAGCCACTGCAGAGCTTTTTCCCTAGAAACAGTGAAGTCTGGTACAATTTTATTTTGTCTGATTTATACACTGACATATAAACTGGAATAAAACCGTTGCGCACCTACTTATCATTGAGAACCCATCGAAGTCCATAGGTGACATGTTATCGCTGCACAAAAATGTAATACAGTTCTGCACAGGACCTCAACCTGCTCATACATGCTGATGTTGCTCTCAGTAACAACAATCTTATCAGCACTGGTTGAATTAATCCCATATTTTATTGAAAGAAGAAATGGTAATGGCGTGTTTTTTTCAATACATTTTTTAATCTTGAGCATTTCAAATTCATGGATCTCTTCTCATGCAAGTTTTTTTGTGGGAGTCAAAATGACGCTGGTTCAATTCTCAAGGTATCCTACAAATACTAAAGGTGTTTTATACCACTTTATATGAAACAAAAATTACACCAAATAGGGCTGGTATAGTTCACTTTATTCGACAAGCTAATTTACCTAGACTCACAATGGAGGCCCAAAATATGTTAGTATCTGATCTGAAGTGCAGGAGGCAACAGAATCACTGACTAATGATAAAGCTCCAGGAGCAGATGGACTTCCAGTAGCAACATAAACCATGTTCCAAATTATTATGCAAATTGGTTTTAAGTATCATAGGGTTTTTTTTTTTTCAATGAAACCCATTGATGGTATTGTGTCTCAGGGTTCTTTGGATCAGTGAAATTAATCTCATACCTGTGATAATTAGTTTGGCAGGTGAGTCCAATAAAAGGAAAACTGGATGTTCCACAATATTAGGCAGGCCACAGTTTTCAAGTAATATGGGAAACAAAAAGGATCTCTCGGCTACCGAAAAGCAATAAATAGTGCAATGCCTTAGACATGGGATGAAAACATTAGATATTGCACGAAAACATAAGCGGTGAAGAGATTTGAGGCTGATTCTGAGCACAGACGTGTTCATGCATATAGAGGCAGAATGAGGAAGGTTTCTGCCAGGCAAGTTCATCGGATTAACCTCCCTGGCGGTCTGTTTAGTTCTGGAAATTGTTGCTAAAAGCGGGCTACCCGCGTTCGCGGTAGATGCGGTTAAAAAACCGCATCTGCCGCACTTGCCGCACTTGTGCCGCACTTGCGGCGCTGTTGCGGCGCGGTTGCGGTAATCTGCATAGGAACCAACCACCTCTGATGACCCTCATACATTGTTAATATGTGCCCCTGCACCCTAGTAAACCATTAGCAGCACTGTTGTTGTGTGCTAAGTGGCTGCAGTACAAGTGCGATAATGATTTGAGTAACTTACATGCCAGCGTACATGAGGCCGTCTCCCTGTGTGTTGCTGGGACTTGTTGTGCTGTCCTCGTCATGTCTGCTCGCCCCCTCCCTTATGCACGCCCCCTCTCAGCCTGCTATAGTGCTGTGAGGCTGATTGCGTCATAAAGGGGCGGGGCTACCGTTATGCCGCGATTTAGCCCCGCCCCTTTATGACGAGATCAGCCTCACATCACTATAGCAGGCTGAGAGGGGGCGTGCATAAGGGAATGGGCGAGCAGACATGATGAGCACCGCCCACACGTCCCATCACACACAGGGAGACGGCCTCATGTACGCTGGCATGTAAGTTTCTCAAATCATTATCGCACTTGTACTGCAGCCACTTAGCACACAACAACAGTGCTGCTAATGGTTTACTAGGGTGCAGGGGAACATATTAACAATGTATGAGGGTCATCAGAGGTGGTTGGTTCCTATGCAGATTACCGCAACCGCGCCGCAAGTGCGGCACAAGTGCGGTAGATGCGGTAGATGCGGTTTTCTCACCGCATCTGCCGCGAACGCGGGTAAGCCCGAGCCTGACTCGGGGTTAACGCTTCTGGTAGTGAATGTTAACCCCGAGTCAGGCTCGGGAATAACGCTAGGAAGGTTAAGAGAGCAGCTGCTAAAAAGGCCTTACAAACCAGCAAACAGATATTTGAAGCTGCTGGTGCCTCTGAAGTCCCTCAAACCTCAAGGTGTAGGATCCTCCTAAGGCTTGCTGTGGTGCATAAACTTACTATTTGGCCACCCCTAAACAGTGCTCACAAGCAGAAACTGTTGCAGTGGGCCCACATATAAATGAAGACTAATTTTCAAACAGTCTTGTTTAATGATGAGTGCCGAGCAACCCTGGATGGTCCAGATGGATGGAGTAGTGGATGGTTGGTGGAGGGTCACCATGTCCCAATAAGGCTTTGATGTCAGCATGGAGGTGGAGCAGTCGTGTTTTGGGCTGGAATCTTTGGGAAACACCTGGAAGGCCCCTTTAATGTACCTGAAGGTGTGAAAATGACCTCTGCAAAGTATATAGAGTTTCTGATTATGTACCAAGGAAGAAAGTTCTCAAAGCAAAAACGTGTCTTCAGCAGCAAAATCATCTTCATGCATGACAATGCACCATCTCATGCTGCAAAGAATACCTCTGTCTCATTAGCTGTTATGGGCATAAAAGGAGATAAACTCATGGTGTGGCCACCATCTTCCCCTGACCTCAACCCTATAGAGAACCTTTGGAGTATAATCAAGCAAAAGATTATGAGGGTGGGAGGCAGATCACATTAAAACAGCAGCTCTGGGAGGCTATTGTGACATCAAGCAAAGAAATACAAGCAGAAACTCTAGAAACTCACAAGTTCAATGGATGCAAGAATTGTGAAGGTGAGGTTCCTATGTTCATAACCCAAAAAAGGGTTCCTATGTTAACATGTAACTTGGCCTGTTAGGATGTTTAGGAGTTAAATAGCTTTTTATTTCAGTGAATGTGACCTCCTAATGCTGCAAGTTCAACAAATGAGCATGTTCAGTTATTTCAAACATATTAAATGTTTAGAAACTCTACTGTGCCTAATAATTTGGAACAGTGCATTTAGAGTTTTTTTTTATTTAAGATTATACTGTTATCATTTGGAGGTTTCTTCAATAAAATTCGATGTATACTCTAATGAGTGATGACTTATTATACTGACTGTCATTTGCACCGACCATTTAGGAAAATCAGAGAACAAGAACATTTGCATAATAATTTGGAACATGGTGTATAAACAATATAGTGCCATTTTACTCCCTAAACTCATGAAAGTCTTTCAGGAAGCTCAGAAAATAGGAAACCTCCCAAAGTCCATGCAGGAGGCAATAATTGTAGTTCTTTCAAAGCCAGGTAAAGATCCAAATATCGCAGAGTTAAACCGACCCATTTCCCTTCTGACAGTGTATGTGAAAATCTTGGCAGAAGTTCTTTAAAATAGACTGCAAAAAGTAATTGGCTCTCTAATACATTCGGATCAGACAGGTTTCATGCCAGGCAGATTAACAGCCACAGACATAAGGCGGCTATTTACTTGCCTCCAGGTTCCACCTGATAACCCAGGGAATACAGCAATTTTCTCTCTCAATGCCAACAAAGCATTTAGTAGTGTTGAATGGGAATACCTATGGTGCACCCTAGAACAAATAGGCTTTGGGGGAGTATTTGTCTCCTGGATCAAGCTGTGGTATTCCTATCCAACTATACCAGATTCAGAGCCAATGGAGGAATTTCAGACTAGTTTAAACTTTATAGAGCAGTGTTTCCAACTCCAGTCCTCAAGGCACACCAACAGGTCATGTTTTCAGGATTTCCTTAGGATTGCATAGGTGATAATTTAATCACTTGCACAGAGGATAATTCCATCATCTGTCTGTCTAATGATAAGGAAATCCTGAAAACATGACCTGTTGGTGTGCCTTGAGGACTGGAGTTGGGAAACACTGTTATAGAGGAACGTGGCAGGGATGTCCACTGGCTCCTGCTGTTTGCAATAGTGGTGGAGCCGCTGGCAGCAACTAGAAGAGCATCTCAGATGATCCAAGGGTTCAAGTATGGGCCAATAGAAAGCAAAATCGCATATGCAGATGATGTTCATTTGTTCCAGGGGGACACCGGGCGGTCTCTGGAGGCAACCATTACTAATTGAAAAATTTTGCAATGTATCTGGGCTCACTATAAACTGGCAAAAGTCGGTATTGATGGGAATAGATCCAATCCCAAACCAGCCAACATCTACCTATAATAATGTTACTTATATAGAACAGTTTAAATATCTGGGCATAGTAACATCTAAAAGGATTGAGCAATACTTGGGGTTATTTAGTTTGGAAAATGAAGGCTTAGGGGTGATCTTATAATAATGTATAAATATATGAGGGGACAGTACAGAGACCTTTTTAATAATCTTTTTACTCTTAGGCCTGAGACATGGACAAGGGGGCATCCTCTACGTCTGGAGAAAAGGTTTAATCATAATCACAGACGCAGATTTTTTACTGTAAAAGCAGTGAGACTATGGAACTCTCTGACGCATGGTGTTGAAATGAGTGAGCTACGCCAACAGAGTTCTATCTTCCTATTGAAATAATTCTGAATACATGCCCAATCAGAGCATGTATGCTTATGGATAGAAGGTGGTTCAATATAATTTTATTATCTCCCAAGTTTAGACAGCCGCACAAATGCTGTCTCAGAGCGCTGAGAGGCAATCTCAGATGCATCCAGATTTTAGGGGAGCAAAATAAGGGGAAAAAAATGTGGATATAATTAACTGTTATGGGGGGGGGGGGGATCTGCTGCTGACACTTATGATGGTAATTTCCCCATCCCTGGCCCCATCCAGGTAAGATATAGGCTTGTATCCTGGTATATAGTTTCCCCCATCCTGGGATATTGCACCCTCCCCTCCCCCCATCACTGAATATGGCACCATCCTGGGATATTGAAGCCCCCATCAATGGATATGACCCCCCCCCCTGCTGCTGCACACACTAAAACTGTGTAACTGCTGTCCCCTCTGTCTCTCCCACTGCAGCTGCATCGATCTCATCCTGTCTGTGCATCACCAGGGCATTCCATCATGTGACTGGGACGTGCAGTGATGATATCACTGTGCAGTGACGGTCACATGACAGGACGCCATCTCAGACAGGAAGAGATCAATGTGGCTACAGAGGGAGAGACTGAGGGGGATGGTGGACAGGTATGTTACACTGTTTATTTTAGTGTGTGCAGCAGCAGGGGGGTCATATCCATTGATGGGGGCTGCAATATCCCAGGATGAAGGGGGGAGGGGGTCAGTACACTTGGTGCACTGTAATATGCACTGCCTCCTGCTTACTTCAGCACTGAGAGGTGATGAAGAGCGGGATGCAATGAATATTAAGGGGGTGTCACACGCGTCAATATCGCCTGCACGATATCGGCTGCACGTGACGTTGCAGCGATATTGACGCGTGTGACATACTGCATCAACCAGCGATAAATCGCTGGTTGATGATCGCCAGGTTTCAGAACCAGCTCTGAAACCTGGCGATTGTCGCCCGGTGGACACGCAGCATCGCTGCGTGTGACACCGGGACTAGCGATATTCCAGCTCCCAGCGCCTGTCACAAGCGCTGGGAGCTGGTATCCAAGGTACACTGCGGGTAACTAGGCAGCGCGCGCTGCCTAGATACCCGACGTGTACCTTAGTTACCAGCCTCCTCCGCTCACCCAGTGAGCGGAGGAGGCTGGTAACTAAGGTACACGTCGGGTAACTAGGCAGCGCGCGCTGCCTAGATACCCGACGTGTACCTTAGTTACCAGCCTCCTCCGCTCACCGGGTGAGCGGAGGAGGCTGGTAACTAAGGTACACGTCGGGTATCTAGGCAGCGCGCGCTGCCTAGTTACCCGCAGTGTACCTTGGAGACCAGGCTGCTCCCGCTTCCAGCAGGCTGGCAGCGGGAGCAGGACATCGTGGAAACGATATTTAAATCGTTTCCATGATGTCACTGGTCAATTGATCGCTGGTGAGTCTGTCTGTGTGACAGCTCACCAGCGATCAGCCGTCAATGTCGTCAGCGATCAGATCGCTGACGACATTGACGCGTGTGACACCCCCTTAACAGTATACTAATGTAGTGGCAGCATTGAATAACAATGGAGCCAGCATGAGGGAATAAGCCCTTATATGAGTTGGAATTGTGTTTGTGAGGTAATCTGGTTTAAGGGTTAATTTATCTTCAAGAGATAGATCTAGGCTAATCTGGCGGGTGTTTTTTTTTAAGAGAATTGATTGGTTTAAGAGGGGGGAGAGAAGGGGGGCAAAGGTGTATATAAACATATTGTTCCTGTCAGAAGTCACTTTTACCTCAGGAGTTCAAGAAGCAGGAGAGTGATGGAGGATCTTTTGTCACGGCTGCTTGAGAAAGCGAGCGCTGGAGGAGGCCATGAGTGGCTTCTCCGGTGTCTGAATGAGGTTGACGTTGTAGCCGACAACCCGGTGGAGGAAGGAACGGAGGACCGAGAGGAGGGTGAAATTACTGACGCTACTCCAGTGCCGTGCCGCAGTGCGAGGCCTAAGAAGGTGCGTTGCCGGTCACCATCTCCATCCCGGTTAGACGGACGGCAGTCCCAGGCAAGGAAGCGACCGGTTTCCGGTGTCCGGTCAGGGGGCAGTCCCTAGAAGCTCACGGAGCCCCGGGAGAGGGTCTAGTCATGTGACGAGACCTCCCCTCAGAACGCACAGCTTAAGGGCTGTTCAGGATGAAGAGGCTACGGCTGCTGTCAGGGCGGCATCCAGCAATCCTGGTCCTAGTGTCAGATCTATGCAGGACAGCTTTTCAGCAACTGCGGCAATCTCTCAAGCATGGAGCGCAGCAGCAGCGGCGGGTGCGGAGCAGATGCCATCTACCCTGTCGACTACAAGGGCTCGAGGAAGAGACTCAGCAGCAGCTGGAGCGCATGTGAAGCGATGGCTGGGAGGACCACCGCGGTGCAGAATAAGGTACGATACACAAGATGGGAGTGCAAACTACAAGGGTGAATTTATTAACAGGCGGGGAAGGATGTGAAGAAAGCAGGTTCAAGCAGGGGTAAACAGTGGCAAACGAGATTTAACAAACTGTTCGTTTTCTCTAGCTGGTCCGCTCAATAGCACGGTTCTCCAACTATCACAAGTCAAGAGCACACAGGTAAATTCACAACAACAAGGTACAATACTACTCTACGTATAACCTTTCTGGCCTTGCTACACAGGCCACACACGGCTGCCGTGTTCTACCTACTGAAGCCTATTCTAAACCCTGAAATGTGCACAATATTCAACTCACAGTGATGCAGGGATTTGGATGCAGTCCCGGGGGCCCCCAACAACAGCAGTCCTATCCGAAGATGCACACGGCTCCTGTCTCGAGTCGATGAGCTGCAAATCTTCTCCTTGCTTCAGGCTCCTCACTGGATTCCAGATATGTCTGTGTCTGACTTTCCTTTTCCAAGAAAAACTGCTGTCCTGTTCCAGTCACACAGACGGTCTCCTTCTTCTCACACATCCACCGACTGCTCCAAAAAGCACACTCTCCGAAGGGGGAAAACAGGACATACCATCATCCCACACCTGGGGGGTTGTCTGTCTCTTAAAGTGGCAGCGTGTAACAAAGGCAGGGATTTCTTAAAGTGGCAACGCTTCTCTTACTGTCCATAGCAGTAGCACCCCCAATATGCCTCCCTACTTAATGATGGTCGTCCTCGGCCATCACAACATCAGGCCCACAGTGTAATGACGGAATGTTCAATGTGAACACAGCATCTGTGGAGGAGACAACAATGGCAATACAGCAGACTGAGTACATTGTTCAACATATCGGATTGGTGGAACCCCTGCAGTAGACCTCTGAGACCTTCTAAGATCTTGACTATCAGGCCAGGCCTGGCTAGCTCCCGGAGGAACACCTGCTGCAGGAGCCACAGTGGAATCTTGGCTGGCCTCTTCTTCACGTGGCGGTAGGGGCTCATCCACGGAATCCCCGCTTCTGGAAGGCTGAGGGTCCCCCACTGTGTTGGGGACTGTCCACCAGTCATCGTCGACTTCACACACAGGTGACGTGAGTTCAGGGAGCGGGGAAGAGACTGTAGGAGATATTGGCATAGGAGAAGCTTCGGACCGGCATGGTCGCAGCATATTTCTGTGTAGTACTCTAGGGCCGGACGCCCCATTCTCAACTTGCACCTTGTAGACTGGGCCATCAGCATAAACCCGTCCAATTACTCTGTAGGGTTGTACTTCCCATCTCTCACTCAGTTTGCCCTTGGGGCGCTTCTCTCTGACTAGTACTCGATCTCCAGGTTGCAGCGGTATTTCCTGAATCGGTTTAGGGCTCGTATGTTCTTTCTTCTGTAGCTGTTGACCGGCCAACCGACGGATCGTTTGTAATCGTTGTCGATGTTCTTTCACCCACGAAGTGACAGTTCGTTCCATGAAATCCTCTGGCTGCTCCAAATTCAGCTCGATGATGTCTCGCCCAGCTCTTCCAAAGAGCAACAGATATGGGGTGTAACCCGTAGTGGAGTGAACTCGGTTATTGTAGGCCCAGACCAATTCTGCTAGGTAATCCGGCCAACATGCTTTCTTATCTTCCTCCAATGTCCGCAGCATCTGAAGTAGGGTTCGGTTGAAGCGTTCACATGCTCCATTGCCTTGGGGGTGGTAAGGTGTAGTCCGAGATCGCTCGATGCCATACATACGATAGAGTTCCTCCATCACCTTGCCTTGGAAACATGCCCCTTGATCGGAGTGGATTCGCTTTGGGCATCCATACACCCGGATAAAGTCTTGGCAGACAGCCCGTGCCGCCGACTCTGCAGTCTGATCTCTAGTCGGGGTGACTACAGCGAACTTGGAGAAATGGTCAGTCATAACCAAACAGTATTGTAGCCCCCGAGCTGAGTGTCCCACGAGGAGATAATCAATCATCAAGATTTCTAGCGGTTCTTTGGTCTGTATGGTCTGAACGGGTGCCCTCTGTTCGGTGCTTTTAATGAGGTCGCATACTCGACATCGCCGGCAAACCTCTTCTACCACAGACTCCAATCGAGGGCAGTACACGTACCGCTGTAACCATTGGTAGGTCTTTGCAGGTCCGAAGTGAGCGCCAAACTCGTGTGCTTCCTTAGCTACCTCTTGAGCCATTTTTCCGGGGATGACCACCTGCCATCTTGTTTCTATTTCTTTTGGCTGTTGTCTCTTACGATATAACACTGATTCTCGAACTTCTAGTCTATCCCACTGGTGTAAGACACTCTTCATCTCGGCGTCCAGGTTAGCCCTTTCTTGCTTGCCAGGCTTCTGCTTCTCAGCTACCCAGTGTTTCATCTGTTGTAGCCCTTCGTCTGCAGATTGAGCACGTCCCCATTCTTCATTGGTTCTTCCCAGGGACCGGGGCAGTGTGCAAGCCTCCCTACTTAATTGTGACGCAACTACTGGGGGCCCAAACTTGCTAAAGTCTGGCGTTTCTTCCTCCTCTAGTTGTTCATCGAGATCCCCCACTGGGATCTCCACCGTCACTCTTGACAGTCCATCCGCATTTGCGTTTTCGGTGGCGGGACGATAACAGATGGTAAAGTCGAACTTTGCAAGGCGAGCCACCCACCGTTGTTCCAAGGCTCCCAATTTAGTATTCTCAAGGTGCGCCAGAGGATTATTGTCTGTTCGGACCTGGATCTTGGTCCCTGTCAGGAAGCCAGCAAATTTCTCTGTCATGGCCCACACTAGGGCCAGGAGCTCTAGTCGAAAGGAGCTATAATTGTGGGGGTTTCTTTCGTTGTCCCGCAGGGACCTACTGGCGTAGCCGATGACTCTCTCATGTCCATTCTGTATCTGAGACAATACTGCACTGAGTCCATGAAGGCTACCATCCGTGTACAGCAGGAATGGTCGGTCGAAGTCCGCGTAGGCTAGGATCGGGGCTGAAGTAAGGGCATTCTTCATAGCCTGAAAAGCCTCATCTTGTCTCTGAGCCCAAAGGATGCCCTGGTTCTTTGACACTCCGGCGGTCCCCCTCAGCAGCTCATTCAAAGGACCCGCCACCTTTGCAAAGTCTTTGACGAACCGGCGGTAATACCCGGCGAGTCCAAGAAATGCCTTGAGTTCTCTCACCGTTTGAGGGACTGGCCACTTCTGGATGGCCGCCACCTTTTCTGCAGAGGGCAGGACTCCATCTTGTGAAACTGTGTGGCCCAGATACTCGATCTCTTTCTTGAAGAGGTGGCACTTTTTTGGTTTCACCTTCAGGTTATGAGCCTGTAGTCTTCCGAGTACCTGTCCAAGCCGGTCAAGGTGTTCTTTGAACGAGGCCGAAAACACGATGATATCATCCAGATAGATCAGAGTAGCTTCGAAATTTAAGTCCCCCAAGCACTTTTCCATCAGTCGTTGGAACGTGCCCGGAGCATTGGAGAGTCCGAAAGGCATCCGGTTAAATTCAAACAATCCCATCGGGAGAATGAACGCGGTCTTTGCTTTGTCCTTTTCCGCCACAGGTACTTGCCAGTACCCGCTTGCTAAATCCAAGGTGGAGAAGTACTTGGCCTTCCCCAATGCCGTCAAGGATTCTTCGATTCGTGGTAATGGGTACGAGTCGCGAACGGTACAGGCGTTGAGTTTTCTGTAGTCTACACAGAACCGGATGGTCCCATCCTTTTTCTTGACGAGTACCACCGGAGCCGCCCAAGGGCTCTGACTGCCCTGTACTATTCCCGAATCCAGCATTTGCTTCAGTAAAGTCTTCACCTCTTGGTACATCTTGGGAGGGATCTGTCGGTACCGTTCTCGAATCGGACGAGCTTCCCCGGTCGGTATCTCATGCATGATAGCTTCAGTGCAGCCGAAATCTTCAGCGTGGCGAGCGAATGCAGCCTGGTTCTTCCACAACATAGCTTCTACTGCTTGTATACGCTCGGGGCCCAGCGCTTTCACATCCACTTCCATCTGATCAAGGATGACCTTTCCACTCCACTCTGGGGAGGGCATCTCTTCAGCCCTCGCAGAGACTGCTAGGGTCCACCCCGTACCTTCTATCGGCGATAGGGATATATCTTTTTAGCTCACCACTTCACCTTTATGCAAGTATACCAGAGCCAGATCTGTCCCTCGGGGCAAGGTGACCTCACTGGGGCCCACATTCAAGGCTCTGATAGAGACGCGTCCTTGTTGGACCACAGCTACCGTACGAGCTATCATAACTTCTTGGTTCCACTCTTCCGGATGCTACAGGCTGTACGATCACTTCTACCACCTTCGAGATTGCGATAGGTTCCCACTGGAAGGTGTAATATACTTTCTCGTCCGGGAGGCAGGATTATAGGCACCTTCCCAGGAGCCCTGATGACCCCTACCGTCTGATGAGATGGCACACTCTTCTGCGTCCCACAGACACGAATCAGTCGCTGAAGTGCTTCTTGCGTAGGCTTATGTGTAGTAGCCTGCTTCCAGTATCCGGGTCCCTGTTTGACGAACATAATCTGATCTAATTCACGTAGGACATTCATCCCCAGTATTACAGGTACATCTTCTTTGACGGGCCCGGGGACTAGTAGAATCCCTTTTCTCCCCACTTCTTGCCCACAGATACGAACATTCATCTACACAACCCCTGTGACCGGGATCGGTTGCTGATTAGCGGCAATAACCCGGATCAATGTCTCTCTCTGGCCTGGCCAGTGCCTGGAAATGTTGATTGAAGTATGCTTCTGGCATCGTCGTCACTTGTGACCCGGTATCTATCAAGCAATCCACTGGGACACCCTCGAATTCAGCACGTATGATGGGACACCCAGCGATCAAATGTTTGTCATGATATGGAGCGGCTTCCCTTCTTGCCTCCCCCGCAGAGTGCCGCACTACTGCGGGGGTTGGTAGTTTAACGGAGGCTTCTGTTGGCCTTGAGTGCTATTCCGGCACCCTCTGGCAATATGCCCCTGACCTCCACATCCCCAGCATCGGATGTCTTCTCTTCGTTGAGGAATACTTCGTGCCTCTGGTGGCTGCTGAGAGGAAGCCTGCACCCTCCAGTTTCCTATTGGTCGCGCCGGGGAATTATTGCGTGCGTACGATGGGCCAGTTTGAAAGGAGGATGGTGCAGCTGGGTAGGGAGGTGCAACAGACAGATCCCTCATTCTTTGCTCCATCTGGGTCAGCTTCTCCTTTACATTGAGAACGGATTTCGGTAAATCCTGCACCACCTGGACCAGCACCTCTTGGCAGTTTGGGTCCACGCGGGACTTGGCGGCTTGGATGCGCACCACCCCAGAAGCGTAGCTTTCTTCTTTACTTCGGGCTACTGTTTCTGCCAGGATTTGACGAAATGTAAGAGCCGGGTTCGCTCGGACCCGTTCTGACAGGGCTCGCCTCAAGGATATGCTGTGTAATCCTAGAATAAACTGCTCCCGGAGTATCTGGTCTGTGGAGCCTATGCCGCCGAGTTCAGCTGCCTCCTTTTTCTGCACCTCTGCTAACACTTCTTGTAGTGCTGTGGCATACTGAGAGATCCCTTCTTCTTCCAGCTGCAGCCTCGAAAAAAATTTGACGCGAAGATGCCCCGCACTAGCAGTCTCGCCATAGATTTCTTCCAGGAATCCAACTAACTCTTTCAGGGTACTACGGGTGGGTTCTGGTTGTAGACAGACGTTTCTACGGGCTTCTCCTTCTAGGGCAGTCAAAGCGATGTCCACTTCAAGCTCTGGGCCGATGTTATAAACCTTCAGGGTGCTCTGCAGTCGGGACACCCAGTCACACAGTGCCATGTTATTGCCGTCAAACTTTGGTAGTACACTAAATATAGTGCCCATTGGGAGTGTCCTTGCAGGGGTTCCACCATTGCCCACATTACCCCCGTTAATATTAGCATTCCCGCCGTTGCTGTCTGCTGCCTCCATCTTAGTGACCGTACCCTGCTCGCAGCGCCACTTGAAGCGATGGCTGGGAGGACCACCGCGGTGCAGAATAAGGTACGATACACAAGATGGGAGTGCAAACTACAAGGGTGAATTTATTAACAGGCGGGGAAGGATGTGAAGAAAGCAGGTTCAAGCAGGGGTAAACAGTGGCAAACGAGATTTAACAAACTGTTCGTTTTCTCTAGCTGGTCCGCTCAATAGCACGGTTCTCCAACTATCACAAGTCAAGAGCACACAGGTAAATTCACAACAACAAGGTACAATACTACTCTACGTATAACCTTTCTGGCCTTGCTACACAGGCCACACACGGCTGCCGTGTTCTACCTACTGAAGCCTATTCTAAACCCTGAAATGTGCACAATATTCAACTCACAGTGATGCAGGGATTTGGATGCAGTCCCGGGGGCCCCCAACAACAGCAGTCCTATCCGAAGATGCACACGGCTCCTGTCTCGAGTCGATGAGCTGCAAATCTTCTCCTTGCTTCAGGCTCCTCACTGGATTCCAGATATGTCTGTGTCTGACTTTCCTTTTCCAAGAAAAAACTGCTGTCCTGTTCCAGTCACACAGACGGTCTCCTTCTTCTCACACATCCACCGACTGCTCCAAAAAGCACACTCTCCGAAGGGGGAAAACAGGACATACCATCATCCCACACCTGGGGGGGTTTTCTGTCTCTTAAAGTGGCAGCGTGTAACAAAGGCAGGGATTTCTTAAAGTGGCAACGCTTCTCTTACTGTCCATAGCAGTAGCACCCCCAATACATGTACAGAGGAGAGCATCGGTATCTGAAGCAGCGGATGGTGAGATGCTTTTTTGTGATAGTAATAACGTTAATACAGTTTCCACCTCTCTTCAAGAGATGGTGCAGGCTGCAGTACGTGATGCTATTAAGGGCTTAGATCATGGGTCGGCCGTTAGGTTTTTCGTTGTCCTGTTTTTATTTTGAACTTTTTTCCTCTTTCTTGCAGTGGTGCCTCCAAATCTCTTTTCCTGAAGGTCATATTTTGCATTATTTAGACGATTTTTTGTTTTTAGGTCCTTCAGAATCGGATATTTGTTTTCAATTGCTCACTCGTTTTTTTTATCTCTTGTGGAAGGATTTGGAGTTCCCATTACTGGGGAGAAAACAGTTTTTCCTTGCACTCGGCTGGAATTTTTAGGCATTGAGCTAGATTCAGTCGAAATGGTCTTTCGTTTGCCGCGTGATAAAATAGTGAAATTAAAAAGTTTTTTTTTTTTCCTTTTTTTGAATAGGGATTCTGCTTCTTTGCGGGAGTTTCAATCGTTACTTGGTGCTTTTAATTTTGCTCTTCGAATTATACCTGTAGGTAGGATTTTTTTGCGACGTTTTTATGATGCAATTTCGGGCTTCACTTGTCCTTCAGCGAGAATCTTGATTTCAGCTGAGCTAAAAGATAATTTGTTGGTATGGGCTGTTTTTTTGGAAGATTATAATGGTGTATCATGTTGGCAGTCTTGTTTTTGCTCCGCAGAATCGCTTTTGTTATTTTCTTCTGCATCTGTGTCTGGTTTCGGAGGTATTTTTGGTGATGTTTGGGTATCAGAACAATGGCCGTCTGTGTTCCACAGCAGGGATTTTTCGGTGTCCACGCGTGACGTTTTTGCTGTTTTTGTGTTTTTTTCCTTTTGGGGTTCCAAGTTGGCTAATCGTAGGATTCTATGGCTGTCTCCTTCTCAAGGGCTTGTTTTTTCTTTAAATACGATGTCATCTGAAAATAAGTTGCTTGCTGGTATTCTGAGGAAGCTGATGTTTATTTTGCTCCAGCACAATATATGGCTTAAGGCTAGTTTTTCTGATAGTACGGATAATTTACTGGCTGATCTTCTGTCTCAGCAGCAAATGGAGGATTTCCTTGTTCGATGCCCAGATGCAGCGGAAGGCAGAATTCTGTTTCCCGATCGGCTGTGGTCCATGAATTGACTCTTATACCTACATTTGTTGTTCAGTCTTTGGCTCCACGCACTTGGGTTGACTATTCATCAGCGTGGGAGAAATTGGTAGTTTTTTGTCAAAAGGAAGGTTTTAATTATTACATATGCTCGTCATTATCTGTATTACCTTTTTTAGAGAGTCTTGTGAAAAAAGGGTTATCACATTCCGCAGTGTCAAAGATAGTAGCGGGTATTTCGTTCTTTTTGAAGTTGAGGGGAGTTTCTCCATTATCTTCACTCTTTACGGTGAAACAGTTTTTAAAAGGTTTTAAACGGCAGTCTTTTTGCTCGTATAATAGGAGGCCAGTGACAATCGAGCTTTTAGTGAAATTATGTTCGGTGGTAGGTCGGGTATGTTCTGACTCATTTGAGGCGACTCTTTTTCGTGCTGTTTTTACAACCTTATTTTTTTTGCCATGAGAGTTGGGGAATTAGTGTCAGCTAATAACTCTTCGCCTTCTGGTTTTTTGTTTTCGGATGCCTCTTTATCCCCGTCGTGCATGGTTTTACGTTTGAGAAGTTCAAAAAGGGATCAGTTGGGTAAGGGCTCAGAGATTGTAGTACAAGCGATTGAAGACGCTTTTATTTGCCCGGTTAGAAATATGAATCGCTGGATGGCGATTCGTCCAATGGGTTCTGATTTTCTTTTAATTCATAGGGATCTGCAGCCAGTGGCCAAGTTCCAGTTTTCTTTGGTATTGAAGAAGTGCTTGGGTCATTTAAAGCTGGATCATTTGCGTATTACAGCCCACTCCTTTAGGATTGGAGCTGCTACTACGGCTGCGCAAGCTGGGATGGATGGTTCGGTGATACAGCACTTGGGATGATGGAGGTCTAAATGCTATCAATTATATGTACGCCCTGAGTTATTGTTTGAATGTTAACATTCTTTTTGTTTTCATAGGGCCCAAGTACGTGTGGATTATTGGGCACTCTTACGTGTATTGGGCGCAGAGGAGGGCAAGCATGAGACAGTATACAGAGAATCTATCATTTCACCCTTCAAGATTCAGATTTGTTGGCATGGCCAACGGGGCATGAGATGGGCACAATTGAAACTAGTACTTTTAGATTTGTCCCTTCGGTTTCCCAAACCTGATTGTTTAATTATACATCTTTTAGGTAATGATATTGGAAAACTTCGTTCGTCTGATCTGTTATGGCAGGTTAAGCAAGATTTTATGTGGATTTCGAATTTATTTCCTTCAGCAAAAGTTGTTTTTTCTGAAGTGATATCCCGTCTATCTTGGCAATCTGACGGGGTGTTGTTCTTGGAAAAAATCAAACGTAAATTAAATAGGGCTTTGGCCAAATTCATGCCGATTATCAATGGTTTTTGTTATCGGCATCACGAACTGGAGGGGTTTTGAGCCAGGTATGTATGGTAGGGACGAGGTTCATTTGTCTGCTATAGGGTATGACGTCTTGAATTTAGATTTTCAGACGATTATAGAGCATTGGTCGGTTGGCTGTGTGGGGGGGGCCTCTGCTTGTTAAGCAGAGTCCTATTGGGTCACTCTAGAATGGAGTGGATCCGCATGGATTTATTGACATGAGTATTTATTAAATTATTTATGGAGTTGAATATTTCAGTGGATTAATTTATGGTGTTTTGTAGATTAATTATTATACTTGGATATTTTAATAAACTTAAACAGAGCTAACCGACTAATGAATAAATTAATTTATTTTACCCCACAGCTTTGGTTTTAGTCTCTTTAAATCCTTATCTATAAATAAAGTAGAAGTATGGGCTTTATTACCTCATGAGTGTGGACACCTGATCACAGGCTACTTCTGCAGCTCCCTACCAGCCTCCCCCCCACCCCAGCACATATTTGGACCATAACATGCACCCCTCACTTTCCCCCACAATCTGGAGGGGGGAAAGTTATGGTCCAAAGAAATACAGTATGTACAAACTACTTAAGACTTATTTTGAGGCGGTGATCAGTACAAACATTTTATTACAGAAGATTAGCTACAGTTGCTTAAAATATCAGAGAAAATTCGAGCAATAGGTACGAGACCAGGAGAGATGATCAGTGGCAGGCGTCACGTTGATACCAGCAGCGGGGACAGCACCACATCCAGCAGGATAGCCAATCTGTAAAGAAATAATACACATTTACCAAAATATAGTCCACGATCAATATGATTCTATCACAAACCTTATGTAGTCAAAAGGATTGAAAATATAAAACACGTCTCAGCATTTGATTAGCCCATCCTGTTTATAGAATTGTTTTGTGATACTACACTTAGGCTACATTCCCATGATGAGCTTTTCAGGATTATTTTATAAAATCAGGTTACTTGTGTTTTTTCCCCCATTATGTTAGTGTTTTTTCTTTTTTGACACTGTTCTTTTTGCCTCTTCATTATATCATGTTTTAAATAAAGCAGCTGAATTTGATTCTCTGGTATTTGGCTTTGACAAAACAATGTGTAGATTACATGTGTTTTTGATTCATTTCAGCAGCCAAATTGCATGTACCGTACATTTTTTTACTTGCATTTTTTCAAATCTATTGCAAGTCTATGGGGAAAACCTGCACATAGGCTCTATGTACCCGCAAAAGAAATTGACGTGTATTAGAAGCTGGTCAGTTCAGTTAAAAGAACAGCGAGCATGAGATTTCTGTAAATCCCATCCACTGTGCTTCAGGGGAAATGGTGTGTCAGTTTCCGCGCTGCTGAAATCCCAAGAAAACGATATCCCTGAGGAAGGCACTAGGACAGTGTTGAAACGCGTAGGAAAGGAATAAATGGATGTTTGATGCAACCTACATATGGTTTCCGGATCGTTTTCTTGGGATTTCAGCAGCGCGGACACTGACACACCATTTCCCCTGAGGTAACTTCTGGATGATTCCCACGTGCATGTGGAAGGTGGAAGTCCTGCAGCAGCTGCATTTAATGCTAAATGCTTTTACACCATTTATACAAACAGATACAGAGTCTTTATGATGCTCAAAAAATTGTTTAAGGTTTATTTACAAAATTGCACTCAGTTAAAAAATGCAAGTTTGGCTATCGATACAGGCAGTATGATTTTACACAGCGTAATATTACAGTTACATCTCAGGTTTTGCACTAAAATCTATTGCACATTGCCACAGTAATGTATTGCACATATCCACAAAGAGAGGTCTGACATGGTGTGTACAAAATTAACAACATATGGCCCAATCAGCCCCACATCATTGACTCAGTTAGCAAAGCTTTATGGCAAGTGCTGCTGCACTTGTGCATACCGAAAGTAGCTGCACGCTGTGGTGAAAATGACCCCCAAATAGGCCTCCAACTCCTACGCCGTTTCGCTGCCGCTTTCTCAAGGAGAGGTGATCACTCACAGTGTCCGGTGCCTTTTATGAGTGGTAAAAGACCACATGTCTTTTACCACTCATAAAAGGCACCGGACACTGAGTGATCACCTCTCCTTGAGAAAGCGGCAGCGAAACGGCGTAGGAGTTGGAGGCCTATTTGGGGGTCATTTTCACCACAGCGTGCAGCTACTTTCGGTATGCACAAGTGCAGCAGCACTTGCCATAAAGCTTTGCTAACTGAGTCAATGATGTGGGGCTGATTGGGCCATATGTTGTTAATTTTGTACACACCATGTCAGACCTCTCTTTGTGGATATGTGCAATACATTACTGTGGCAATGTGCAATAGATTTTAGTGCAAAACCTGAGATGTAACTGTAATATTACGCTGTGTAAAATCATACTGCCTGTATCGATAGCCAAACTTGCATTTTTTAACTGAGTGCAATTTTGTAAATAAACCTTAAACAATTTTTTGAGCATCATAAAGACTCTATCTGTCTGTATAAATAATGTTTTGGTGAGTCTGCCATAGGGGTGGATAGAAGGGGTACACTATACCCTGAGCTCCTTAATGTATAATGTGTTACTATCAAAGTGAACTATTGTGTATTTATGCTTTTACACCAGTTGTGGATCTCACAACTGTGCTAGGTGAGTGAATTCATACCCACCGCATACATTAGTGTCACTAGTGATAGGGCACTATTGCGCCTCTTGTTCCCCCCCCTATTTTTTACTTTGATCCACTGTGCTTGTACTGTAAAGGTACCGTCACACGCGTCAATTTTGCAAGCAATTTCACTGGCAATTTGCTGGTTGCAGTAAAATCATGGATACATGGTTCTGTTTTGTTGCCGTGTAGAAAGACACATCGTGGGAATGTAGTCTCAGGCTATGTTCACACTGTGCATTTTTGATCCTTTTTTTCATTTTCAGCTGGAAACCTGGCTCTGCTTTTCATCCGTTTTGGATCTGTTTTGGCTGCGTTTTTTCAGTTCATAGACAATAGTTTCAATGGGAAAAGCGGATCAGAAAAGGGTAACAATAATTGACGAGCACATTGTTTTCGCAGATCACTTTTCAAGGGAAAAAAAAAAAAAAAAAGCACCAGGTCATGAAAGAGCAGATTGAACAGCAAAAGTGGGAAACCCATTGACTTTTCTGGGACTCCATTTAAGTGATGCATTTTCACTGCAAAAATGGATTAAAAAAAAAAAAAAAAAAAAAAGATCAAAAATGCTCAGTGTGAACATAGCTTTAGGACACTTTCACATTGGCGTTTGGTACCGCAGTGTAGGTCTGCGTAATCTCTTTTTTTTCATCTGCATTCGGATTGCGGACCTATACGTAACATTGTGTAGGCATGTACATGCGTAGGCATCAGTTTGTATGCGTTCATTTGCAGTGTTTTGAGGCGCCCGGCGAACGCAACGTTACATTTTTTGAGGCTCCAAAAATACACAGACGTGAGCATGCAGATGAACCACGCATTGCTGTCTATGGGAACACCGGAGCACGCGGATGGCTGTGCTTGGTGCGCTTGCGTACATCTGAATGCGCATGTCCAGGAGCTGATAAGAAGGCCCTCCCAATTCCATTACCAATTCCCAGCTGTATAAAAAGGGGGTGTTGACATAGGTGCGCCTTTTGGGTGTTGCTACTGTCAAAAAAATACTTAGAATACAAATCCAATTTAAAAACGCATGCGCATTACAACCACTAATGCAAGCATAAATGCATTCAAAAGCATACTTGTGCTGCGTTTTTTTAATAATTTGCGTAACATCATGCGTATGTAAACGTAGCCTCAGTATGCATTTGCAATGAGTTTGCGGATTGAACACTGTGCACTGAAACGCCAATGGGAAACCTGGCCTAAATGCTGCCTCAATATGTACCCCAAAAATTCAGTGTACTCACCCGATCCCATCATAAGAGAGGTGGATGTCGTCAGTAGACTCATGCACAAAATCCTCACAAAGGTGAACCAACAGTAAAATTAGAGCAATTCGGCACATCTATAACTATGAATCCAACAGATTTATTGAGAATCTTCTTGAAAACAAGTAGCACGAAAGATTCAAAATTTCACAAAAAAATATAATGTTATCAAATATGTGTCCCATAGGTGGACAAACCCAACACTAGTTTTTTTTTTTCACTATACTCTAAAATAAAACGGGTAGATGTTTTGTCAAAGGTTCAAGAGACCCCAGCGTGTTGGTAATAATAGGCTTATGTACACCTGCCTATCTGCAGATTCTCAGGTGGTGGCCTTTATAGAGGTGCTAGATTTCTAGTCTTTTTCTGTTATCTACCAATAAGTGATAATGAAATAGCATACGGTCTGTGTGTCCCTTTATCAGGAAAAACTATCTGCTGTCTGTATTTGGAAAAAAAAAAAAAAAAAAAATTACTCAGCCAGAAGGAAAGGCAAAAATAGAAGGGTAAATACAAAACAGGATGGTATAGGGCTACATTCCCACAATGCGTTTTCTGATGCATCATCTTAGGCTGCCTTCATATATGCGTATGGGAAGGCAGCGTATGTTTAACATAGGAACGCATAGTGCCTGCGTTTGCTGCGTTCGGGTGCGGATGCGGAAGATATCTGCTCCCTCCAGGGTCTCCCGTCCGCACCCGGGACGCAGCATGTTGCATTTTTTGTGTGCTCGGGGACCTTGGAAAATCAGCAAGCTTCCCCAAGCGCACAAAAAAAAGCATTGGCGTCAATGGGTCCGCAGTGTTCTGCGCTTGACAGCGCAGGAGAACGCTGCGGACCCATTGAAATCTCTCCCAGTTCCAGTAAAGCAGATGCTTTTATAGAAATCTCATGTCCCCTGTGCTTCTTTTCTACACTTCGTAAACGGACCTGCGGTCGTGTCTCAAATCTGCAACAAGTCAGTTTCTCTTGCAGATACACCGAGTTATGTGCAGATTTTCCCAATAGACTTGCATTAGATGCAGAAAATCCGCAGGTTAAGAAAAGCATGTATTAATGCATTTCCGAAGCGGAAACATCAAAAACTCATGTAATCTGTACCCAAGAATGTCAATAAATTGTCGTCAAAGCAAACATCAGGAAGTTTCAAAAACAAACCAGCTTTATTTAAAAAAAAATAAAAAAATTGCAGTCAAAATCAGATGTAAAGAAAAGCACACAAAAATGCAATGAAAAAATGCAAGTAATGTAATTATTTACACAATAGGTTCAGAGATTCTGCAACATGAAAAATTCACCAAAAGCTCATCAAGAGAACACAGCCTAAAGGGAATCTGTCATTAAGTGTTTTGTTATGTAATCTGACAGTACCATGATGTAGGAGCTGAGTCACTTATTCCATGTTTCACTTAGTTTACTGGGTGCAGCCAATGTGAATCGAAGCTTTCCCTGCTGTACATTAAGTAAAGCTTAGATTGTTGAGCCCTATATAACCACTACACCACAGCTTTCTGTGTACTATGTTTATATCTGGTTCCCGCCCTGCTCTGTGTGTATACATGGGGCAGGGCGGGAACAAGTGCTGACATCAGGGCGGGAGGCGGGACATGAGCGCAGGGCCGACACTAGCAAGACCTCGCTCTGCGCCTGCGTGAAGGAGCAAAAGGAGGGCAGGCGCAGAGAGAGGGTGCCTGACAGCATCAAGGAGGCGGCGAGGAGAGGGAGGAACAGAGACAGGGGGCGGGAATAGCCAGGGTCGGCTCCAGGTTTCTGTGGGCCCCGGGCGAAAAAGTCTCAGTGGGCCCCCTTTAGTACATATCATGGACATATCATGGACTATAAATACATATATTGCCGCACACTTACCGCAAGCCCCATAGACAATGCATGGGGCTTGCCGCAAAAGTGCAGCAAGTGCAGCCGCTAGGCGGAAAATGCGGCAGATGCAGATTTTTTTACCGCAACTGCCACATTTTAAAAAAACGCCTATGTGAAGGCAGCCTTACAGGAACAGTGACTGCTGAAACCAGCAAGAGCTGTTTCTGACTGAATATATTACACGTTGTTAGGAGCGGGCTAAAATGCATTTGCATTCCCTTGCGCTTTTTAAAAATACCCTTCAAATGCAAAATGTTGCATTTTTGTGCGTCTGAGGATTCTTGGTATATACGCAAGCATCCTCAAGCACACAAATAATGCAAGCAGCTCAATGGAGCTGCACTGCCATATGGGTGGCACCGCAGCCAAGCGGAATGTCTGGCCGTCTGGATCTCTCTTTCTCCTCACCTCTCTTCTCGCTGCTCCGGTCTCCTCCGGTCACTCTGCACATATCAGCACAGTGATGACAACATCGTGCCCCTCCATGCTGAGCTGCAGAATGCAGACAGCGGCAGAAGAGACTCTGGAGAAGAATGCTGCTGGCAAAGGTGGCTGAGACTATAGGAGCGGGATACGCGGGGGGCTACCACAGGTACACATACCTCGTACCCACGCGGCTCCGCTCCGTACACCTCGTACCCACCGGCTCCGCTCCGTACACCTC
This sequence comes from Allobates femoralis, assembly GCA_033576535.1. Lineage (NCBI taxonomy): Eukaryota > Metazoa > Chordata > Amphibia > Anura > Aromobatidae > Allobates > Allobates femoralis. Next base: position 455,843,082 of record JARQOC010000005.1, on the reverse strand, counting down.
GTACCCACGCAGCTCCGCTCCGTACACCTCGTACCCACGCAGCTCCGCTCCGTACACCTCGTACCCACGCAGCTCCGCTCCGTACACCTCGTACCCACGCAGCTCTGCTACATTCACACTGTAAATCCCTCCTGACCCCACACATAAGCTTCACCAAATTGCCATACCCCTAGTACACACTCACCTCTGCTACATTCACACTGTAAATCCCTCCTGACCCCACACAAAACTTCACCTAATTGCTATGCTGGCCATCATGATGCTCAGAGTCCTGCATACACTGAGGAGGTGGTCATGTGACCCCTGACTCCACCCTCCATTGACCTCATCACAGGTCCTGTCAGCAGTGTGTGGCTCTGTCGGCTCCCACAGAGGGAGATCTCCACAGCTGCAGGAGGCTCAGTGCTCCCTCCCTGCAAATGACCCCCCAGCTGCCCCCTGGATATGGCCCTGGCTGTGGGGGCAGTGTGCTCAGGGGCCCCTGAGGCTAGGGTCACACTTGCATTGTGACCCTAGCCTGATGCAAGTATTTTCGGCTGCAGCACATAGCTTTTAATGCTATGCGCTGGAGCCCATAGAAACCCGATGTTTACCTTGGCAACCATTGGTTGTCAAGGTAAACATCGGGTTTCTATGGGCTCCGTTGCTGGCAGCGCATAGCATTAAACGCTCTGCGCTGCAGCAGACAATACTTGCGTCAGGCTAGGGTCACAATGCAAGTGTGACCCTAGCCCTCAGGGACCCGGTGGGCCCCCTCCAAGCAGTCGGGCCCCGACACTTGCCTGGGTGCTGACGCCGGGCATGGGAATAGCCCCCGGAAGGAGCCGACTCCTGATTCTGGTAATGCCCTCCTGACTATACGTTTTCAGAGGACTGTATTTAGGGGTACAAAGATCACTCACACGTGGGAGACCCCTTGCTTGAATGCAGCACACATGCTGCATTCAGTGCTGCTATTAGATTGAATTCCATGAGGGGGTTGGGGGGGGGGGGTAACAGGTCCTCTGTAAACACTGAATTCAAGAAATCAGAGTCTCAGCAGTTTTACCCTGCTGCTCGAACGCATACCAAGAAACTGCTAACAGATTCCCTGTAAGGGTGTGTGCTCACAGTCAGTATAAGCAGCGTCTTGCCACTGTGTTCAAAACGCTGCGTAGTACAGTATAAGCATAGTGGGTGGGATTGCAAAAAATCCCATCCTCACTATGCTTAACCCGCCCGCAGCGTGTTTGGAGCCGCGGTGCGAGTTGCCGGCATTCCGCTCCTCCGCAGCATGTTTATTTCATGCTGCGGAGTCGGAAGCGGCAGCCATTAGGTGACTGCAGAGAGAAGCCGCCCCGCACCGCTGCACACGGTGAGAACAGGGTGGCTGCGGTCTCTCTGTGGGCACCTGCGGCTTCACTCAGGTTCGGAGGAGCTGCGTCCAACACGCAGCTCATCCGGACCGTGAGCACACAACCTAAAAAGGCAACCCATAGCACATTGGCTATAGCTAACGGCCTCTGCAATCAGTGCCTGTTCTCATATTTGAAATGGTCACTGCAGAGGCAGAAGTAGTGCAGTATTAAATCTGAACCATTCCACTTCTATCTTTCCATCGGTGGAAGACTGATAAATGACAATCAAGCAGTGTCCATCCAGAAAAGGCATGGAGAGCGTGGTCAGTCTTTCCACTGTCTCTACAGCTGCCATTCTGAAGAGAACAGGCATCGACTGCAGATGCAGAGGAAGGATATGTAGTAATCATATTAGATATCTACAGTCATCTTTACGGTGGAGGAAAGGTTGTAATATCAACTTTGGTGTCAATAAGTGATATATAACAAGAAAAAAAAAGAAAAAAAAACTGCACAGCACTCAAGACAAATGTGAACTGGTGCTAGCAAAGCTGCAGGGTTATATGATATGAAAAAGATCCTTGCAGCACACAGCTACTACCAATGATGTACATAAGCTACTACGGTAGCTATATATATATTTGAGGAAAAAGTTTAAAAACTTACGTTTTTTTCAAAAAACTCAAAAATCTCCAATTTTTTATTTAATTCTGAAGTTCTTGGTACATACAATTTGCACCCTCATTACCTACAGGTGATGGAGGTCTAGATGGTGTCTGCCCACTGAAAAGTGGGGGGTGGACAAGGAGGCAGGGATGTCAGATAGGACTCATCAGACCTGAAGTCACTTTGTCGCAGTTGATGAGCAAACAGACATTGGCCAATGTATGTACCAAGAACTTCAGGATTAAATAAAAAATTGGAGATTTTGAAAAAAAAATATATAGCTAGTAGCTTATGTACATCATTGGTAGTAGCTGTGTGCTGCAAGGATCTTTTTCACATCAATAAGTGATATAGATTTAATGAGCATCCTCAAACAGGTGGATCGCAACTTCTTTTTTGAAAATGTTAACAAAATGCTCTTTTAGGAGCAGTGGGTCTTTTTCCATTGGGATCAGTAGATCCTTACCATTGTGAACATATCCTTAGGATCAGTACACTTAGAATTTGCAGTAGATTAACACACCACATATTTGTAATAAATCAGTATAAGTCTATAGGATTTTAAAAACTTTATTTGTGCCAAAAAAAAAATATCTATGAAATTTAGCGCACTCTGAATTTTTAAGTCCTCATCGTGCTCATTCTTGTGCAGATTTTGGCTGCTGACTTAATTTCATGCAATATTTTGTAACGCAACAGAATGACATTTTTATCCAAATCCAGCATGTAGATTCGAGAGCAAATGTTGCAATACAAGGGGGTGAAATCCACAGCAGAACCTGCAGTTGTTTGTTGTTGGGACGATTTACATCCATTAAAGTTTTGATTAGTTATCTCGGCCAACTTTTCTTTCTTTTCTCCTTCCATTCTATTATATTGCAGTTTTGTGCTAGGAACAAGTAACACTTAGGCAGTAGTTTTGGAATAGTGGATTTTTCACTATATTTTGAGTAAAGCCAGGTTCAGACAAGCACTGAACTTGCAGACTTGGCTGGCACCATGTGCTTAAGCTGCCTATTTTACATTCACTGGTCTAGTCTGTAAAGCAACCCATACTAGCACATGCTTAGAGTTTCTTTTTAATGTAGACTCTGAGGTCTACGTAGAAAACTTTGGTCCATGTGCTGTGCCGTTGTGCATTCAGCTCAAAAATACTGTACAAAGCCTTACATTGTAAACACTGTAGCATGGAGTATGCAAATACTGTGGTGTGAACAAGTGTTTACCAGTGGCGTAACTAGAGTCCGAAGGGCCCCAGTGCGAAATTTGGACCTGGGCCCCCCCCCTTTCCCCCTGACTGCCCATATTGGTCAGATGTATGGGCCCCTTGTAACAATCCAAATCCTATAAAGACTCACAAATTGACCCCTTTCCCTTCATGATGTATTAATGTCCCTCATCCTGGTATATATGGTCCTCCATTATAGTAAAATGCAGCCTCCCAGCCCTCCATATATAGCCTAATGTAGCCTCACATCACGGTGGTCTTGGTCCGGACCGTGTCCCGAGCCCACAAGTAAAGGGGGTTATTTACAGGGATTGTCGTGACGCCACCCACGGGTTGTGGCCAATGGGGACCACCGCTGCTGCTTTGCTTCTGCCAGGAGAATGGATAGTGCTGCAGCCGGATGGATGAGCCCACCGTGGGTTGGGCTGCTTCTGACAGGGTGTAACATGCAGGAAATCACACACTGGAGACTCTGGCAGGGTTCACCGGGTTTTACTCAAGTTCTTCACAGTACAGTTCACAAAGTTACTTCAGCTTTTCACAATTTAACTCCATAGTTTCCATTAACCCTACTGCAACCAGGTTCCTGCCTTAGACCCTTCTCCTGCTTGATTCCTTTCAGGCTCTTCTAAACTTCTTCTCTCCGTGTCTGCTGTATGGTAGGTCGCTCGGGTCCTTGTCGGCTTAACCTTTGTGCGGGTATGTTCAAGCTCTGGAGCCCTATGTACAACTGTACCTCCTGCACGTGTGTTAGGAGATCAGACTTGGAATCTGAGCTCCCCGTCGGTATGTCTGTGATCCGGCTTATAGCTACGGTCACCTCAGAGCCGACTCTCTGGTCGCAGCCTAGCCTTCCAGTGTCCCTATGTTTCAGGGGATCACCAGGCTCCTTCCTACCCATGTGACTACGGCGTACATAGGGATCCTTTCCTTCAGTCATCCTCCGGCACGGCTGCTGTTTTCCTCACTGGCCCAGCTGTACTGGCCTACTCCTGGTCTTTACTACTCGGCACCCTTTAGCCTACTCTGTCTTTGCTGCTTGCACCCTCTGGCCTACTGCTGCTACTTCCTGGTTTTCCCCTTTATGTGCCCGGTCCATCACTTGCCTACGTCCCACCCACTGTGACTGGCCCTACCACCCCTTGCCCGCTTAGAGTCCCGGCTCCGGGTTGGGTCTTGTGTCTGTGGGTGTGTTTATGCAAAACTGTCTCCACCTCCCTGGCTGCAGTTCTTACCTGTGGCCACCCTGGTCGTAGGGGCGCCATATCTACTTTCCTTCACCCTGCTCAGTGTTATGCTATGGAACATATGGAGCAGGGCGGGGAAAGTAGAGGATGTCAAAGCAGGAGGCGGGACAGGCACCCAGGACAGCAATAAGCAATATATTGCTCTGCGCCTGCGTCAACAGCACAAGGAGGCGCAGAGCAAGGATAACATGATTGCCAGTAGGGAGGCGGCAAACGCATGTAAAAAAAGGTGGCACAGAGATGCGGGGGGCGTGAAATGCACCCGTGCAATGAGGTGGCTGCAGCACAAGGGCCTGCCTCCATGGTTTCTAAGTTTTTCTAAGCCTATATCTCGGGTACCAGCCGCACAGAGACATGGGGGACCCCTTGCCTGAATGCAGCATACATGCTGCCATCAGATTCTAATCCTTGGGGGGAAGACGGGAATGGGGGAGACAGGTCCTCTTTAAGCTTTGTCTCATCAGTCCACAATGTATTTTCCCAATATTCTTGGGGTTCATCAGTATGTTTTCTGGCAAAACTAAGACAAGCCTTTATAGTCTTTTTGCTCAGCAGTGGATTTTATCTTGGGACTTTGCCATACAAGCCTCTTTTGCTTAGTCTTTTTCTTAGGATGGAGTCATGAACACAGCTTTAACCGAAGCAAGCGAGACCAGCAAATCTTTGGATGTTATTGTGGGGTCTTTTGTGACCTCTTGGATGAAATGTTGCTGCGCTCTTGGGGAGATTGTGTTTGTCCGGCCTCTCCTGGGAAGATTCACCACTGTTCATGTTTTCGCCATTTGTTGATAATGGCTCTTATTGTGGTTCACTGGAGTAGCAAAGCTTTAGAAATGGCTTTCTAACCTTTTCAAGACTGATAGACCTCATTTACTTTGTTTCTCATGATGTCCATTTTGACAATGCTTTTAGTCTACTTCACTTTGTCGTGCAGGTCCTACTTAAAGGGAACCCTTCACCTAGTTTATGGCCCCCAAATCCATCACTACCTGTCCCTGCAGCTTCATAGTACACTTTTTCACACCAATGTTTTTGCACCAGTCCCACAAGAGCAGTGATGAATTTTCCACTATAAGGAGAAATGCAGTGTATTGTACATCTGTGTTTGAACAACTTCCTGCTGCGGGCTCTGCACAAAACCTATGAAAGAGTTAACTGCGCTCCAGACCAATGCAAATCTGGAAGACCAGTTGCAAGTAGCAACATCATCATTGCCATCTAACACCACAGTTGCATCAAAGAGAAGCAGCTCCAGCCATCACATGATATATTTGACCAAGTAAACCAGGATAATACTCCCTCTGAATTAGGTTCCAAATATCCAAATGGCTCTTCTGGCAGAAAAAAGGTTTCCCCGTCTCTGATCTAGCACAAGCTACTTTAGTTGTCTCTAGCAGGACAGGAAGTAATGATGTCCAATTCTTTTGTCACCTCACCACTAACACCTCATATGACTGGAATAAAACAGATGTGGCTCTGTCAATGCTTTGTAACAGACCTCAGTAGTCAAATGGCCAAGGACCCACAGAAGTACCAAGCCGGTACGTCCTCCCTCCCCTCCTTGCATTTGTACAAGATGGTTACTGGAAATAAATAAAAGGCGGATGCTGTGCGAAGGCCTCGGGTGAGTGCTGTTACTTTCTGAGAAATGTTCAGTCAAATGGCTAAATAAAGACATCTTTACTCCTGCCTAGCCAGCTACCACCAGAGTGATTTGTGCTGTAGCCAGGAATCAGCATACTGTGCCTTTCGAAGAGTAGCTATGGCAGTATGTTCCAGCACAGCATGGCAAATGCCATCTTTTACCTTTCAATAAAAAGCTGTTTGAATCATTGAAAGCTATGTTATGGTGATTTTCTTCTAAGGCAGAAAATGTTAAAGTATGAATTGTTTTTTCCCACAGTAGTCAGATAAAATTGCTGTGTTGGCACTTTGCTATAAATAAGTGGGTTTTGGGTTGCATTTTGGGCACCATATCTCTAAAAGATTCCCCATCTCTTCTTTAGACAGTGAATTGTGGCCCATGCTTATAGGGAGACAAGCAGGGGCATAATCACTGTGCGGGAGGGAACCCATCGGTATAAGCTCATATTCCAGTACTTCGGTCAGCTGTAAAATAAGACACCACGTCATGAGAAGGTGAGAATAGTTTTTTTTCAATGCGTTAAAGACCATTGGTCATTTATACCAAGAAGGGCCCAGGATGGGTGACATTGGTAAAGGATGAGGAATTTTACTATATAATGGGACTGTGGGGGCAACACATGTCATTATTAGATTTGGAACACTACAAGGACAAATGCATCTTGCCAACATACAGGTGGGCCCTAGGTCCAAATTTTGCACTGGGACCCATCAGAGTATTTACACCACAACACAATAGTGCCTACTTCTCCCAAACATCTATCAAACTACAGGAGACCCTGGCAACCCCTTTAACTTCAGTCTTAATGTACAGCATGCAAAAAAACTGAAACGCATAGGTTGTTGAAGCAAGCCCCCTAATGTGACATGCCTTAGAAGAAACACAAAACCCACACAGTGGCAACGGAGCTTCATCATCAGGAATGAAGGACACCGAGCTTCAAGTCAAGTGCAATATTTAATGTGACAATTGCTCAGAAAGAACAGCAGATAAAACATCTAATATATCTAGTTAAGTACTTATATCACTAGAAGAAGAAAAAGAAAAAGAAAAAAAAAAAAAAAGTACCAAAACCCCAGCTTTAGAAAACACTATATAAAGTAAACACATACTGTTATTAGTTGTCAGATGACGTGGTCCCCTTACTTTTTCTTCCTGGCAAAGGGAAGGAGGACTTGCATTGGAGCTGATTGAGTTTGCTGGCCAAAAATGTGAAAGGTTCAATCAAAGTCTTTCTGTCTGTAACCGAAACTTCCCAGAGTTTCACTTTTTCGATTCTTGCCCAGTTTAATGCCATTTCCATATCCACTTGTCTGTATTCTGCAAGGTCCATCTTATTACCCAAAACAACAAGGACCATCTTACAAAAATGAAAAAAAAAAAGTTATTCAGCGGGTTTTTTTTTTCCACCCCAGAACACAAGAAAAATTCAAGGAAAAAAATGAATGCAAAAAAAAAAGCATTGAAAATGTGGCCATAATGCATGCTTTTACCGCTGCACTTTTCCTGTCAAGAGACGCAGATTTGATGCATAAATTTCTGCAACCAAATCCTTGAAGCGTACCCACCTTTTAAATTTTTATTTAATAATGATGTAGAACAAGTAATTTTAATATTTTTTTTTTAATATACTTCATTAGAACATTCTGGTTGCAAAGACTTCATAAATAGTGATGAGCGAGCACTAAAATGCTCGGGTGCTCAGTGCTCTGGCCGAGCATCTCAAGATACTCGTGTACTCGGCCGAGCACCAAGCCCAATATAAGTCAATGAGTGACAGGCTCCGCCCACAGACTTCCGGGTTTATAAAACGAGTATTGCTGTGAAAGGGCGGGAGGGGGGGGCTTTTTAAAATCGCTGCAACATACAACACCTTGCTGTGGCCCCAGAGGGATCCTAAAATGAATCTGCTCTCTGTGAGGTGCCAGCTCACTGTGTGCACTGAAGGGACCTGTGTACGTGTGTCAGATCGCTTATTATTACCGAGCAGTCCGAGAATCTCGGCGGTACTCGGTGCTCGCCAAGCATCCCGAGTACCGGGATACTCGTGCGAGTACCGAGCAGCGCAGAGCATACTCGCTCATCACTATTCATAAAGCTTCTACAAAGTGTCCCAGCTGCACTGTGTGTGAAGCAGACATATGTTTTTTATGAGTCACCTAGGTCTTCAGTGAATATGGACTTGTAACATTGTATCAGATTAGGCTGGCTCAGAGCAAAATTGCTGCAACCTCAGAGTTCAGGATCAGGTCAGACTAGTTTCCACCAGAAAAATGTGTCACAATGTCTGTTAACCCCTTGTCTTCTGGCTCCACACAGCTCAGGATCTCTGTTGACCCTTTCTCTGCTATCACATCACATTGTACTAATCCCTATGAGCTGTTGGCCATGTCCACAAAGGCAGGAAATTATATTTTTCAAAATAGTACAGCAAAAATGTGAGAAAATAAGTTATATGGCAGAAAAAAACCATTATCTTAGCTGCTGTGTGACCCATCATTAACAACCAGTGCAGTATTGTTTTTGTTTTTTTTTCTTCTTCAATGAAATGACACTTACACTTTAACATGTGTACATGCTCTATATGTATGCCATAGGAAAGGGAAGACAGAGCACTTTTAGCCTTGGCCATCCACGGTGTATTAAGATCTTATGCATAAATGTTTGATAGTGACCCCACTAGTCTGAGAACCCAACCCCCCTGTACACCTTCCTCTCAGCACTGTTGTGAACAGTGAAAGACACAAAGTCTCCTATTCTAGAAATGGTTATGTTCCCATGAATATCTATTATATAATCGCGAATCGGAAAAGCGCCCCTCCGCGCGCACTTTCCGATGTCGTCATGTGGATAAGAACTTAACATTGGGCGCGAAGCGCCCAATGCTGCGCGAGCAATGGCCGCGAGGCCATTGCGAGTCGCTGGCCCAGGGCGAGCAATGGCCGCGAAGCGGCCATTGCGAGCCGCTGCCCCAAAATCGATCCACAGCCTCGGCTACAACCTTACCGATTTACCGCTCAGGTAGCGCGAGCAATTGCGAGTCGCTGCCTGAGCCGCAACTCGCTCCCCGGGGACCATGGAGCGGAGGCGGCACAGCCGCCTCCGCTCCCCGCTACCCACAACTCGCCCCCCCAATGTCCGCACAGCCTCACCCAGGTCCAAACAGGCCCCCCATGTCCGCACACCCCCCCCACCCCATGTCCGCACACCCCCCCACCCCCATGTCCGCACACCCACCCCATGTCCGCACACCCACCCCATGTCCGCACACCCACCCCCATGTCCGCACACCCACCCCGCAACAAAACCACCCCGCCGCACCTAAGGCCCTAGCCCCTAAGTCCGCCCCACCCCTACACGCTAAGCCCCGACCACCTAACCCCCGACCCGCAGCATCCTAAGCCCCCGCCGATACCCCCTAAGCCCCGCCGTCTACCCCCTAAGCCACCGCCGCCCCTAAGCCCCTACCCCCTAAGCCCCGCAGCAGCCCCGACCACCTAACCCCCGACCCGCAGCATCCTAAGCCCCCGCCGATACCCCCTAAGCCCCGCCGTCTACCCCCTAAGCCACCGCCGCCCTTAAGCCCCTACCCCCTAAGCCCCTACCCCCCAAGCCCCGCAGCAGCCCCTAAGCCCCTACCCCCAAGCCCCGCAGCAGCCCATAAGCCCCTACCCCCTAAGACCCGTAGCATCCTAGGCCCCCGCCGATACCCCCTAAGCCATGCCGCCTACCCCCTAAGGCACCACCGCCCCTAAGACCCTACCCCCTAACCCCCGTAGCATCCTAGGCCCCCGCCGATACCCCCTAAGTCCGCCGCACCCGTACACGCTAAGCCCCGACCACCTAACCCCCGACCCGCAGCATCCTAAGCCCCCGCCGATACCCCCTAAGCCCCGCCGTCTACCCACTGCCCCTCTCGCTAAAGCCCTACACCCTAAGCCCCCGCAGTCCCCTAACCTAACGCCGATGTCACCTAAGGCCCTACACCCAAAGCCCCCGCCGTCCCCTAACCTAACGTCCCCGTCGATCACTTACATGCCTTCAAGTCATCTGATCGTCCGTCCGATCCACAAGTCCTCCGTCCGGCCAGGCGTCCTCTTCCTCCGGCCCCGGGGGTCTTCTCTCTTCTTTCCGCCATCTCCGCCTCTTCATCCGGCCCCGGGGATCTTCTGTCTTCTTTTCGCTAACTTCCACCTCCGACGTCCTCTTCCTTCTCATTAAGATAGAAAGAATGGGGGATTTTTCGTCCATTCTATCTTAATGAGATCTGAGGCCCTCTTCTGATTGGTCGCTGTATACTGCCCTCAGCCAATCAGAAAAGCCCCTCAGACTGAGACGCAGTTCTCATTCAGGTCCGCATTTTTTTTTCCCCATTGACATACATTAGCGGTGTGTCTGCGATTTTATGGCCGGCCACCTGGTTCTATTTGTCGGCCTAAAATCGCGGACACACCGCTAATGCATGTCTATGGGCAGTCAGCCCGATTTCGGATTGGACGCCGACCAATCAGAATTCGAGCTGACTGCCATAGACATGCATTAGCGGTGTGTCCGCGATTTTAGGCGACAAATAGAACCAGGTGCGGCCATAAATCGCCGACACACCGCTAATTATGTCAATGGGGAAAAAAAAGGCGGACCTGAATGAATGTGTCCACTCGCAAGTAAAAAAATAAATAAATTAAATAATAAAAAAAGATTATTTAAAATAATAAAAAAATAATAATAATTCATAAAAATAATTAAAAAAAAATAATATATGCTAATTATATCAGCCCTTCCAGCGGACCTGAATGAGAACTGGGTCTCAGCCTAAATAATAATTTAATAATAAAAAAAAATAATTAAAAAATAATAAATAATTCAATAAAAATAATAATTAAAAAAAAAAAAATCTAATAATAATGATATTACTGCTAATAATAATGCATTATGCTAATAATTATGCTATTAATGCTAATAATAATGTTATTAATGCTATTATGAATGCTAAATCCTATTATTAATGCTATTAAGCTAATAAAATGCTATTAATGCTATTAATAATGTTATTAAAGCTATTATTAATGCTAATAATGCTAATAATAATGCATAATGCTATTAATAAGCTATTAATGCTATTATTTAGCTATTAATGCTATTAAGCTAATATTTATCCTATTAATGTATTATTAATGCTATTAATGCTAATAATAATGCTATTAATGCTATTAATGCTAATAATAATGCTATTAATAATGTTATTAATGCTATTAATGCTAATATGCTATATTAAGCTATAATGCTAATAATAATGCTATTAATAATGTTATTAATGCTATTATTAATGCTAATAATCTATTATTAATGCTATTAATGCTAATAATAATGCTTAATGCTATTAATAATGCTATTCATAATGCATTAATGCTAATAATTATGCTATTAATGCTAATATTATCCTTTAATGCTATTAATAATGCTATTCATGCTAATAATATTGCTATTAATGCTCTTTATGCTAAAAAATAATAATATATGCTAATTATATCAGCCCTTCCAGCGGACCTGAATGAAACTGGGTCTCGCAAATATCTTAATATAAAAAATATTAAAAATAATTAAAAAATATAAAAATATAAATATTCATAAATATATTAAAAAAAATCTAATAATAATGATATTACTCTAATAATAATGCTATTATGCTAATAATTAGATAATGCTAATATATGTATTAAGCTATTATTAATGCTAATAATCCATTATTAATGCTATTAATGCTAATAATAATGTTTAATATATGCTATTAATTAATGTATTAAAGCTATTATTAATGCTAATAATGCTATTAATAATGCTATTAATGCTATATTATGCTATTAATGCTATTATATGCTATTAATGCTAATTACATAAGTATATAATCTATTATGCTAATAATAATGCTATTAAGCTATTAACAAATAATATATTAATAATATTAATGCTATTATTAATGCATAAATGCTAATAATAATGATTAATGCTATTAATGTAATAAAATCTATAATAATGTATTATGCTATTATTAATGCTAATATGCATTATTAATGCTATAAATGTAATAATAATGCTATTAATGCTAATTAATAAGCTATTCATAATGCTATAAGCATCATTAATTATGCTAATAATGCTAATATTTATCTATTAACTATTAAAATGCTATATCTAATAATATTGCTATAATCTCTTTATGCTAAAAAAAAATAATAATGCTAATTATATAGCTTAGCGACTAATGAAATGGTTACTAATAATCATTAATAATAAAAAATAATTAAAAATTTATAAAAAATATAATATTCAATAAAAATAATAATTAAAAAAAAAATCTAATAATAAAGATATTATGCTAATATTCTATTAATGCTAATAATTATGCATTAATGCTAATAATAATGTATTAATGCATTATTAATGCTAATAATCATTATTAATGCTATTAATGCTAATAATAATGTATTATGCTATTAATAATGTTATTAAGCTATTATTAATGCTAATAATGTAATAATAATGCTATTAATGCTATAATAAGCTATTAATGCTATTATTAATGCTATTAATGCTATTATTAATGCTATAATGTAATTTTATCCTATTAATGTATTATTAATGTATTAATGCTAATAATAATGCTATTAATCTAATAATAATGCTATAATAATGTTATTAATGTATTATTAATGCTATTATGCTAATAATATTATTAATGTATTAATGCTAATAATAATGCTATTAATAATGTTTTAATGCTATTATTATGTAATATGCATTTTAATGCTATTAATGCTAATAAAATGCTATTAATCTATTAATAATGCTATTAATAAGCTATAATGCTATAATTAGCAATTAATGCTAATATTATCTATTAATGTATTAATAATGTATTATGCTAATAATATTGCTATTAATGCTCTTTATCTATTAATTATTAATGCTATAATAAGCTATATAATCTATTAATGCATAATCTATTAATGCTATTAATAATGCTATTATGCTATTAATAATCTATTAATGCTATTAATGCTATAATAAGTATTAAGTATTAATAATGTATTAAATTATAATGCTAATAAGCTATTTTAATGTATAATGAATAATGCTATAATAATGTTTAATGCAATAATAATGCTAATAATACTATTAATGCTATTAATGCTATAATAATGCTATTAATGCATATAATGCTATTAATGCTTTAATAATGTTAATGCTATTATAATGCTAATATGCTATTAATGCTATAATAATGCTATTAATGTATTAATGCTATAATGCTAAAATCTATTAAGCTATAATCTATAAATGCAAAATTTTATTAACTAATTTATTATTAATGCTATTAATGCTAATAAATGCTTATTAATGTATAAATAATTATAATGATAATTAATAATATAATAATATCTATTAATGGAATTATTAATGCTATTAATAGCTATAATATGCTATTATAATGCATTAATGCTAATAATAATGCATAAAGCTATAATGTTATTAATGCTTATAAATGCATTAATAATGCCTAATTGATAATGCTATAATATAATGCTAATAATAATATGTATTAATAATGTATTAATGCTATTATATGATAATCTAATAATGCTATTAATTAATTAAGCTAATTAATAATAATATGCTATTAATGCTATATAACTTTCATATCTATATATTAATGCTATATGCAATATTCTATTAATGCTATATATGCATTCTCTATAATTGCTATTATCTCTTTATGCTAAAAAAAAATAAATATGCTAATCACCTTCGGACCTGAGAGACTGGGTCCGCCTAATAACATTTATATAAAAAAAATAATAAAAATAAAAAAAAATAAAATATATCAAAAAAATAAAAAAAAAAAATCAATAATAATGATATTACTGCTATAATAATGCTTAATGCAATAGCTATAAGTATAATAATGTATTATGTATTATATGCATAATCCCATTATTAATGCTATTAATGCTAATAATAATGCTATTAATGCTATTAATAATGTATTAAAGCTATTATATAATGTAATAATGCTATTAATAATGCTATTAATGCTATTAATAATGCTATAATGCTAATTAATGCTATTAATGCTATTAATTATCTATTAATATAATGCTATTAATGCTAATAATATTAATGCTATTAATGCTAATAATGCTATTAATGTTTATAATTATATGCTATAAGCTAATAATGCTATAATGCTATTAATGCTTTAATTAATGCTATATAATGCTATTAAATGCTTAATAATGCTATTAATTAATGCTAATAATAATGCTATTAATGCTAATAATAATGCTATTAATGCTATTAATAATATAACTTGCTATTAATGCTATAATATGCTAAATTAATGCTATAATTATATTAATGCTATTAATCAATCCTGCTAATATGCTATTAATGCTATTAATATGCTATTATAAATAAATATATGCTAATTATTACATAGCTAATGATGATTAGCTATATAATATCTAATAATATAATTAAAAGACATATAATAATAATAATGCATAATTAATTAATAATGAATTAATGCTATTATTAATGCTAATAATGGCTATTAATGCTAATAATTAATTGTATAATGTATAAATATAATGCTATTATTAATAATATCATAAATGCTATTAATGCTAATTAATGTATAATGCTTAATTAATGCTATAATAATGCTATTAATGCTATAATAATGCTATTAATGCTATTAATGCTAATATTATCTATTAATGCTATTAATGCTAATTAATAATGCTATTAATGCTATTATATTATTATGCTATTATATGCTTATATATAATGTAATTAATGCTATTAATAATGCTATTAATGCATATTTTATTAATGCTATTTAATGCTATAATAATGCTATTAATGCTATATTTATTATATAATGTTATTAAAATGTATTATTAATGCTATAATGCTATATTTAATGCTATAATAATGCTATTAAATAATGCTATTAATGCTATTAATTAATGCTTAATTAATGCTATCTATTAATGCTAATTTTAAATGCTAATAATATGCTATTATCTATTTATAATGCTATTATAATGCATATTTAATGCTAATATATATGCTATTAATGCTAATATATGCTATATAATGCTATATAATTCTATTAATGCTATTATATGCTATTAATGCTATTAATGCTAATATTATTATAATGCTATTAATGCTATTGCATTAATGCTATTAATAATGTTATTAATGCTATTATTAATGCTATAATGCTATTATAGCTAATTAATAATGCATTAATGCTATATAAATGCTAAAATAATGTAATCTATTATAATGCATAATCTAATTACATTAATGCTATTAATGTATTAGCATACTAATGCTATAATGCTATAATATATCTAATATCTAGCTGACTTAAGCTAATAATAATGCTATATGATAATTGCATAAGCTATTTATCTATACTAATGCATAATATTAATGCATATAATGCTAATAGCTAATTGCATAATCTTATATGCTATTAATGACATTTTAAATGAAACTATAATTATAATGCTGCTATTAACATAGCTATATATCATATAATGCATTATAATGCTATATAATGCTAAGCTGTATTTAAATAATATGATTATTAAAAATGCTATTATGCATTAATTTATTCCTATTATGCATATCATCTAATGCTAATTACCTGTAATTATTATACATTGCTATTAATATACCTATTAATGTTTTATATGCTATTAATGCTATTAATAATGTTATTAATGCTATTATTAATGATATTATAATGCATTAATATATAAATGCTATTAATGCTATTAATAATGCAAATAATGTAATTAATAATGAATCTTATTAATGCTATTATAATTATTATGTATATAATGCATATTACATTATGCTATTAATGCTATATAATGATTATATCCTAATATAATGCATATGTATATTGCTATTAATGCTTAATAATGCTATTAATGCTTAATAATGTCTATTAATGCTATTATTAATGCTTTAATGCTTGCTATTATTATATGCTAATAATAATGCTATTAATGCATACTAATTGTTATAATGCATATTATTATGCTAATAATGCTAATATAATGCTATTAATGCTAATACTATTAATGTATTAATAATGCTTATAAATGTAATTAATGCTAATAATGTTATTATATAATGCTATTAAGCTAATAATAATGCTATTAATGCTATTAATAATGTATTATATGCTTATTATTAATGCTAATAATGCTATTATTTATGCTATTAATGTTAATAATAATGCTATTAATGATAGTTATATGTTATTAAATGCTATCTATTAATGCTATAATGCTATTAATAATGCATTAATGCTATAATATCATTAATGCTTTAATACTGTATTAATGTCTATATTACTTAATCAATGCTTATGAATACTATTACTGCTGAATAATAATGCTATGGCTTATTAGATATAATTGCTATTGATGATCGATATTATTTAAAAATGTATTAAAAAAATATCAATAAACATTTTAATACCCGAATGATTTGCAATCTAGTAACAGCTATAATACTATAATCAAAATTAATGCACGTTTAGAAACCGATGTATTATGCATCAGCTCAACAGCTAGTATTTTAAATGTAATGATATGTATCTTAGAGCAAATACTGACTCATCTTTTCCCTCACTTATATTCACTTTTCCTTTGCCCGCCACCTCGCAATTTAGCCTTTCAGTCAAAGCTGAAAATGTAATATATATCTAAAACGCACACACCCTCCTCAGTCTTGCTTAAAATAAGGCCTCATTCAGACATCAGTTTTTCACGCTTTAGTACCTCGGCATTTTCACGGACAGTACTCATACGTAGTTAATAAGTCTACAGCAAAGGTGGGCAATTGATTTTTTAAAAGGGCTATTTTCCAAGCGACTAACTTGAGGAGGGCCGAACAAATAGGATGAAATTGAAATTAATTCTGCTCAATCCTAAATATTAACATATTAATAATTATTTTATATTATTTGTAGCACTTCATATTGAACAGAATTAAGTACGCTGACACCCCCCTATATATGGGATGATCCCGAAACACAGTCCCCCCTATATTCAGTATGAACCCCACATAGTCCTCCTATATACACCAATAGAAGACCCCACATAGCCTCCATTAGGCAGGTACACATCTCACACATACATCACAGTGACAGTGGACGTGGGCTGCAGAGGGCATGGTGTGGCTCATGGGCCACCATATTCAGCCTTTGGCTGTATCAGGAGCCATCCGAAAGCCTTCCGTTTTCACGAATTGTTAGAAGATGGAAACATTATTATTCCCTTCCTGCTTCAATACAAGAAAAACTGATGAAAATCATACAAGACTGTGATGAATGTAGATCATACACTGATGAGAATGCCAGCTGTGATGTGTTCAAGTTAGTCCAGATTCACCCCCTGCTGAGCATTACACAGCTAATGACCAGTCAGTCATTTACCTCTTTTTTATCTCGAAAACGTTCTACATCTCTCTTAGTTGCTCAACCTTTCGGAATGATTCTGCGCTGTCCACACTGTAGACAAGGATAAAGCCATCTGCAATGGAGAAATAATGCTATGGCAGCTCTGTGCCTTCCTGAAGTCCTGTGTGTCATAAAGGGCAGCTGCTCCTTCACTCCACGCTCTGTTTCCACTGAAGCAATATATACATCTTCCAAGGTCTCAATGCTTTCCTGTCCTGCAACAAAGCAAAAATAATTTCTATTTTTTTTTTCTTTTTTTGAGAGAAATCATCAGTTCAAATGAACATCCCAGATGTTTCCATTCTTCTCACTTACTGTATATAATAACCATTTAACCTATTTTAAAGAGCAAGATTTGGGCCATTTCCATACATCCGTTAAACACAGACTGATCTCGCATCAGAAGATTTGGCTCTACCCTCAAAAAATTTGTGCAATTGTGTTTCATTAAAAAAAAAAAAAAAAAAAAAAAATTATACCGTATATATAATAATATGGTTACACTGTTCAGCTAAGCGACTTTTTTCTTTGGTCCTTAGATATTCAATTTTGATGTAGTCTGTGGTCACAAATCAGCTGAGAAGAGCTCAGAAAATCTATTCTAATAAAACCCTAAGCCAGCTTCCGTCAGTATGTCATTGAAATGACGTCACATCCTGATGGAAGCCGGCTCTATACCTAACCAAGATGGCCGACCGTTAGCGAGAGCGGGGCTAATACTGCCCCACTCTCGCCATCGGCGGCCTCTCCTGCGCCCCACACCCTCCTGCCCCTCCTGCGCCCCTGCTCTTGCTGCCCCCTCGCTCCCCCACCACTCTCCCTGCCCCCCCTGCTCCTCAATGGTGAGAAAAAAATAAAAATAAAAAAATCCTATAAGGATACTCACCCTCCGCAGCCGCGTGCTCCACCTCTCTTCTATCTCCCAGGACAGAACCTGTTGTTGCCTGGGAAACCGATCAGCTGATCGGCAGGGTAGTGGGGGCCACGGGGAGAGGGGGGGGGGGGGGGGGAAGGCAGGAGCAGCACCTCCATCCTGCTCCCCCCGGCAATCCATCCACCGCTCCCGCCCCCGGCAATCCATCCACCACGCTGACCACTCTGCCAGCCACCGCGCAGTGCTAACCACCGAGCCACCGCGCAGTGCTAACCACCGAGCCACCGGATACTCTGCTAAGCACTCTGCTGCGGGCAGGAGTGGACCGTCGAACAGCGGCCGGGTGTGGACAGGAGGGGCCCCCTCTTGCCCTCACCCAGCCGCTCTTCCCCGGCCCCTCCTGCCTGCACCCGCCCGCTCTTCCCTGGCCCCCTACTGCCTGCACCCGGCCACTCCTGCCTGCTGTGCCCTGGACCTCTCCTGACCGCACCCGCCCGCTGTCCCCTCCTGGACTCTGGCACCACTGCTCACTGGCACCGTTGCACACCGGTACTACTGTAGGTATCTACTATATAATTGTCTACTTTTGTCTGTTCGCAAATCCTGCGTCGCTGGTCGCTGGCCTGACCAATCAGTTAGCAACAGGGACAGTATGCCCGCAATTTGGTGCGGAATTTCAACCACGCTTTGCTGATTCGTTGTGCCCGGCCGGTTGCCTTGCTAGCAAATCAGCGATATTGGAGCAGGATGTAAACCAGCTTCTCTTTGCATTATTCTTAAATCTTCATAAAATAAAACTACATACATAGTCTAGAATACCCGATGCGTTAGAATCGGGCCAACATCTAGTTACACATAAAAATTATACATTATTTAGCGGTCAAGCCTACAACCTGCAATGAGACCCAGTTCACCGCACCGTCTCACTATCGGGATTACCCCCTCCTACTGTATCCCTACTCGTCCCTCTTAGACTGTGAGCCCTCGCGGACAGGTTTCTCTCCCCTCCTGTATCTGTAAAGGTGGGTTTACACGCCGCGATATCGGCGTCCAACTCCGACAAAAAGTCACGTGGGTCGCGAGTTGGAGCCGATATCGGGTGCGCGTTGTACAGTTTGACAGTACAACGCGATGCTGGAACGATGCCAAAACGATATCGGAGTTGAATAGCAAAGCTATTCAACTCGCCGATATCGCAAGGCCGTTGTACCAGCATCGCTGCGTGTGACAGCCCAACTCCGATGCGTACTCGCACCTCACCCATTAACTCCCATGTTAAATGGTCGTTACTGGGTTGGTGGGCGTACACATCGGAGGGACGTTGTTTCCCCGATATCGCAGCGTGTAAACCGGCGATGCGATATCGGGAAAAGGGCTCCCAAAATGCGCGCTCCCGCGGCGTTGTATGTGATATCGTCCCGATATCGGGACGTGTAACCCCACCATTAGAGTTGATTGTCCATATATATTGTAATTGTCCTCATCTGCCCTTTCCATATGTAAAGTGCCATGGAATCTAATGGCACTTTATAAATAAATAATAATAAATAATGTGCTCTATTGGATTCAAGTCTGGGGGATGAGCAGGCTAGTCCATAGCATCAATGCTTTCATCGTGCAAGAACTGCTGACACAGTTCAGCCACATAAGGCCTAGCATTATCATGCATCAGAAGGCACTCAGGGCCCACTGCACCTGCATATGGCCTCACAATATGTCTGAGGATCTCATCCCAGTATCTAATAGTAGTCAGGGTGCCTCTAGGCTGATGGGCTGAGCGGCAATCCAAAGATATGCCTCCCCACACTATTACAAATCCACTGCCAAACCAGTCATGATGGAGGATGTTGCAGGAAGAACATTCTTCACGGCGTCTACAGACTCTTTACGTCTGTCACATGTACTCAGAGTGAACCTGCTCTCATTTGTAAGTGCACAGGGTGCCAATGCCGAATCTGCCAATCTTGGCAAATGCCAATCGCCCTGCACAGTGTTTGGCTGTAAGCACAACACCCACTTGGGGATGTCGGGCCCTCAGACCCACCTCATGGAGTCTGTTTCTCACAGTTTGAACAGACACAGATATTAGTGACCTAATGGAGGTCATTTTGCAGAACTCTGGCACTACTCCTCCTGTTCCTACTTGCACAAAGGAGGAGGTAGCGGTCCTGCTGCTGAATTGTTGCCCTGCTATGGCACCTTCCACGTCTGCTGGTGTACTGGCCTGTATCCTCATATATCCATGCTCTGGACACTGTGCTGACATTCACAGATGCCCTTTTTGCCACAGCAAGCATTGATGTGCCATCCTGGATAAGCTGGACTACCTAGGCAACTTTTGTAGGTTGCAAGCAGTACCTCATGCTACCTCTAGGGATGAAAGCAATGACAACATGCAAAAGTGACAATAAAAAAAAAAAAAAAAAAAAAAAAAAAAAAAACAATAAGGAAAAGAACAGAGAAATGGTCTGTGGTCACCACCTGCAGAGCCACTTCTTTATATGGGGTTGTCTTGCTATTTGCCTACCATTTCTACCTGTTGTCTGTTCAATTTGCATAATAGCAGGAGAAATTGATTCACAATCAGTGTTGCTTCATAACTAGATGGGTTGATTTCACAAAACTAAGATTGACTTGGAGTTACATTGTGTTTAAGTGTTCCTATTATTTTTTTTGAGTCGTGTGCATTTTATATTATATAAAGAAATTCTTCCAGAAAATGAGGCAATTCTTCCAGAAATTATTACAGTTACACATATTTTGTTATACACGTCTATTTCTGTTGTGTTTTTGAAACAAAAAAAGAAACCTGAGAATAAAGGCAAATTGGACATAACTTCACACAAAACCCCAAAAATAAGCAGAACAAAATTCTAGGCACCTTTGTGGGTAAACAACTTTGTTTCAAGCATGTAATGCTCGTTCAAATTTACCTGTGACAAGTAATGGTACTGTCACACCTTGCGACGTCGCTAGCGACATCGCTGAAAAAGTGACGTATCAGCGATGTTGCTAGCGACGTCGCGCCGTGTGACAGCGCGACGCGACCGCGAATTATCGCTGGTCGCAGGTTGACAGGTTTACGAGGAGGACCGTAAACCTGTCAACCTGCGACCAAGCGATTAGGCTGGATCGCGCCGTCTGACATCGCCATAGCGATGTTGGCGGCGATCCAGCCTATACCGCAGCATTGCTGCGGATCGCTCGCTGGGTTGATCCCAGCCCAGCGAGCGATGGCTCCGCCCGCATCGCTGCAGTGTCACCGGCAACATCCTGCCGTGTGACAGCTGGCCTGCGATGTCGGAAGCGAGCGTGCACCTGCGCATCGCTTCCGACATCGCAGGCCAGATCGCGCTGTGTGACAGCACCATAAAAGATTTGGGAAACATGAAATAGAGAGGACAAATTTATTAAATCTTTGCATTGTGTGCCACACTAATCAAGGAGAACAAAAAGAGGAGATGAGAACTGTTTGAGGACTTCCTAACCAAAATTATTGAAAAATATCCACAATCTCCAGAGATCTTGATATTCCTTTGTCCACAGTGCCCAACATAATCAAGAAGATTACAATCCATGTCACTGTGGCTAATTTCCCTGGAAGTGGACAGCAAAATTGGTTAAAGGCTGCAAGGCAGGCTGGTTCAGATGTGGATAAGCAGTACCAATCAAGTTCCAAAGAAATTGAAGCGGTCCTGCAGACTCTGGGGTGCATCAGTGTGATCAATCCATTAACCTTTGAATGAAATTAAATTCTATGGCAAGAGACCCAGACAAACCTCACTGCTGACACAGATACATAAAAGCTAGACTGCAGTTTGCCAAAATGTATGTGAGCAAGGCGAAATCTGTCTGGGAAAGGCTGGCTTCACACTGCAGTTTTTCACTGATCAGTGGCTATCAGTGTTTGGATGCCAAAACCAGGACAGGAACTTGCAGAGAAAAACTATAATTGAAAGATTGACACCTGTTCTGTGTTTTGGAGACACTCCTGGGTTTGGCACACAAACACTGATCAGTGAAAAACTGCAGTGTGAAGCCAGCCAAAGAGTCTTTTGGACAGATGACACAAAGATAGAGCTTTTTGGTGAAATAAATCATTCTACAGTTTACCAAAAATATAATGAGCCTTACAAGGAAAAAAAAAAACACTGAACCTACAGTCAAATATGGTGGAGGTTCAAAGTTGTTTTGGCTGCCTCTAGCACTGGTTTCCTTGACTATGTGAAAGGTACCTGTGGAGAGAGATTAAAAATGCTGTTTGAAGAAGGCGCCCTACAAATTTGAGAGACCTGAAGAAGTTTTCAAAAAGAGAGTGGTCCAAAATTCCAGTTAATGGTGTGAAATGCTTGTTGATGGTTATAGGAAGCAATTCATTTTTGGGTGCACATCATTTGGAATAAATACATGTAAATCAACAATTTTGACAAGTCAATTTTTGGGGTTGTGTGGGAAATTATGTCCAGTTTGCCTTTTTCCTCTTTTTTTGTGTTGTTCCAATACACACAAAAAAAATTAAACAGGTGTATAATAAAACATGTGTAATTGCTACAATTTTCTGGGAGAAAAACTTCATTTTCTGGAACAATTTCAAGAGTGCCAATACTCGACTGTAAATGATGGCTGCCAAACACCCCATGAAATCAGATGTGCCTTGTTTGATAAAGGTAACAGCAAATAATGAATTTGTGCAAGAAGAGAAAAAGACAATGCCAGCCAGAGCTTCTGAAATATATCAAATCTCACCTATTATGTGCTTTCCATACAGCACCTGTTCAAGGATAGCAGTTTTGCCAACGCCTGCCTGTCCACAAACAACTATGCGACTTCCTTTCCCCATTTAGAATCAATTCTGTATGAGAAAAAGAAACAGAAAATGTATTAAAACAGCAGTAAAAAGATGCATACTAGTATGTACTAGGGAAACATTTCACAAACTCTCGCGTCATTAAGACATTATTGTTCATATATTTCCATTTCCGATGTTTAGGGATACATACATTCTCTGTCACCCATATTTGTAATTGTGTTTAATCATCTGTGTCTGCTGCTAATGTCATTTGATCAATAAATCATGTCCATTTTATTATTGTACACCTTTAGATGGTCATGTTTATCTGTTTATAGTTTTTCTTGTAATCCTTAGTTTAGTTATCATTATGGTGCCCACTACACCTTGGTTCCTTCACTAGACTCTCGTGGTAGGATTCATGCACACAACTTAATTTATAGTCCAAGAATTACGGTACATGTGTGCTAAATACAAAGGACTGGTGCATGATTTTTTCCTTCCAAAAACAATACTAAGGATCATGGAAATTGTCACTTCAGTGAGGAAGTAGACAAACTCTAATGCCACCTAATAAAGGTACTAATCCTAAAGAGGCCGTCACACACATCAATGTCGCCAGCAATCTCATCGCTGGCGAAATTAAAGGCTGATCGCTGGTGAGCTGTCACACAGGCAGACTCACCAGTGATCAGTACCAGCGAGATTGCTGTTAACCATGTAAACAAGCGGGTAGCTAAGCACTGGGCGGCGCTTAGTTACCCGCTGTTTACCATGGATACCAGCTCCCAGTGCTTACTGAGAGGCTCTGGGAGCTGGCTTCTCGCTCGTCTCCTGGTGTCACACGCAGTGATGCTGCATGTCCACTGGGCGACCATCGCCTGGTTTTAGAGCAGGTTCTAAAACCTGGCGACCATCAACCAGCGATTTATCGCTGGTTGATGCACCCTGTCACACACGTCAATATCGCTGCAACCTCATGTACAGCAGCGATATTGCACGCGATACTGACGCGTGTATCGTCCCCATAAAAGTCATAATTGACTCTTTAAAAATATAAAAGGGTGGGGGACAAGAGGCGCAATAGTGCCCTATCACTAGTGACACTGATGGTAATGGGGTGATGCCGAGAAGCCACTCACCTGGTGCAGTTGTGATCCTCACAACTGGTTTGAAGGCGTTTAGGAAATATTATTCCAAGCTGCTGCAGGACCTCCACCGACCACTAAACAGTGGTTTAATCCAGAAAGATGATGGGAGTATAGGTGTATCACGGTCTGCGCTGCTCCAGGGCTTAAAAAACTCAAAGAGACAGTCAGATTTCCATCCTTTATTCTCCTCCTCCTACGCGTTTCGGCGCCTAGCCTGGCACCTTCATCAGGGATCCCTGATGAAGGTGCCAGGCTAGGCGCCGAAACGCGTAGGAGGAGGAGAATAAAGGATGGAAATCTGACTGTCTCTTTGGTCTGATGAAGGTGCCAGGCTAGGCGCCGAAACGCGTAGGAGGAGGAGGAGAATAAAGGATGGAAATCTGACTCTTTGGTCTGATGAAGGTGCCAGGCTAGGCGCCGAAACGCGTAGGAGGAGGAGAATAAAGGATGGAAATCTGACTGTCTCTTTGGGTTTTTTAAGCCCTGGAGCAGCGCAGACCGTGATACACCTATACTCCCATCATCTTTCATAATTGACTCTTTAAGAAGCCTTTTAATATGACTTAGGATTTGTGCCAGATCAGAACCCCAAACTGCAGACCCTGCATTCCGGGGTGATTGCCCTCCTCAGTGCAGTGTGTGGGAATTCTAAGGACCATGGGACACTCACTGGGGTTGAAAGAAAGGCAATCAATAGGGTTCTTTACAGTTAGAGCACTCAGACTATGGAATGCTGTACCGCAATATGTAGTAATGGTGGACACCATATAACAGCTTTTAAAAAAAGGACCAAATGATTTTCTCAGTGCATATAATATTGTCGGTTATAGAGGATTTCATGAGTATAAATGTATAATTGAAAGGAGGTTGAACTTTATTGTCTTTTTTCAACCTATGTAACTACTGTATATGGGGTATTTTTGAACTCAGAAGAAATTATTTAACAAATTGTATGGTCCACTTACTTCAATTACCCTTTATAAAAATTAAAAAACTTTGGGCCCAAAGCGACATTTTAGTGGAAAATAGTAATTTTTTATTTTCACAGCCCAATGTTATACAATTCCGTGAATCACCTGAGGGTTAAAATTGCTCACTATGACCTAGATGAATTCCTTGAGAGGTGTAGCCTCCATAATGGGTTCACTTCTTGGGGGTTTCAGCAGTTTTGGCATATCAGGGGCCCTTCAAAAGTGACACAGTGTCCGCAATCTATTCCAGACAAAATGGCGCTGTAAAATTCAAATAGGACTCCTTCCCTTATAATCCCTGCCATGCGATTCCACCACATATAGGGCATCGGTGTACTCAGGAGAAATTTCACAACAAATTAGATGGTCCGTTTTCTCCTGTTACTATTGTGAAAGTAAAAACAATAGGACTAAAGCAATATTTTTGTGGGAAAAGTAATGTTCAGTTTTCCTTCCACATTGCTCTAATTACTGTGAAGCAGCTGAAGGGTTAATAAACTTCTTGAATGTGGTTTTAAGCAGTCTGCAGTCTTCAAAATGGTGTTATTTGGGGTATTTTCTGTCACATAGGACCCTATGATCACTTTAAATGTAATTAGGTGCCTAAAAAAATGTTTTTTTAAATTGTTATGGAAAAATGCTGAAAAAGTTTAACCCTTCTAACTTCATGTCAAAAAACAAAGTTATGTTTCAAAAATGGTGCTGATGTAAATGTAGACATGTGGGAAATGCTATTTATTAAGGATTTTTTAAATATTTTCATAAATAAATGTAAATAACATCAGCCAAAATGTACTACTAAGGCCCCCTTCACATTACGTTTTGTACCTGTCCGTGTGGATCTTGTTTTTTTGAAGGACGACACGGATAGGAACGGATTTGTGTAAACGGATGGCAATTATGCTCCCAGATCCTGTTTTATGAAGGATCTGTTTTGTGCATGGCTATCGCTGGAGGATAGAGAGATAGAGAGAGAGTCCGACGCGCCCAAAAATTGGTGCAGTCTCCGATTCTGGATCCTAGAAAAAAAAAAAAAAAAAAAACAGAACAAAAATGAATCCCGGACTGCATTCACATAAACAGATGGCCATATATGACCAATCCAGTACCATAGGGATACAGGGGAGGCAAAACCAGATCCCTGCCTATCCGTTTAAAAACGGATAGACCCAGATCCCCAAAACTGTGGTGTGAAGCAAGCCACGGACGTGTGAGACAAGGCAGTTTGGGGGCGAGGCGTATATTCATGTGTCACAGATGTGTGACATGTGTGCTGTCCTTGTGCTATCCGTGGATAGCACATGGACAGACTGTCATCTCATACTCACCTCCCTCCTGCTCCTCTCACTTCCAGTCCGCTGTCAGGCTCAGTGAAGTGAATATTCATGAGTCTAATGAGCGGCATCTGAAGAGAGAGGAACTGTCAGCGCTGGAGTGAGGCGAGTATGAAATTCTTTATTTTTAGGCTTGTAACTTTCGTCCATGGTCCGTGCACACGGATGTCATCTGTGTTGCTGGACGTGTTCAGCCAAAAGCGGTCCATGCCTCCGCACAAGAAAAAAAAAAAAAAAAAAGGGAAGGCCATGTCGCCATGTGGAGCACACAGACACGCATCTGCTCCACACGGCGAACGGTTTGTGCAAAATTACGGACATGTGTCCCCGTATGTCCGTGCCTCTGGCATGCGTTGTCACAGATAGCACACGTGTCGGAGGCACGGATGTGTGAATGAGGCCTAATAAGAAGTCCAATATGTCACAAAAAAACAGTCTCAGAATCACTGGGATATGTTGAAGCGGTCTCAGGGGCATAACTACAACAAGTGCAGAAGTTGCAATCGCACCCGGGCCCTGGAGCTTATGGCCCTTTGGCCTATAGAAAAGGACTAATGCAATTAACAACTTGCAATAATTGGGGGCCCTGTTGGAGCTTTCACATCGGGGCCCAGGAGCTTCATGTTACGCCACTGAGCATTCCAGAGTTATTATTTGATAAAGTGACACCAGTCAGAATTGTAAAATTTGGCCTGGTCATGAATGTGAAAACACGCTTGGAGGTGAAGGGGATAAAGCACAAGAGACAAAATAAAAAAAAAAGGGAAAGTAACCTCATTTACATACAAGGTGCAGAAATGCTGG
Source organism: Allobates femoralis (assembly GCA_033576535.1). Classification (NCBI taxonomy): domain Eukaryota; kingdom Metazoa; phylum Chordata; class Amphibia; order Anura; family Aromobatidae; genus Allobates; species Allobates femoralis. Next base: position 455,815,488 of record JARQOC010000005.1, on the reverse strand, counting down.
GAAAAAAAATAAAATAAAAAAAATCACCATGGGCTCTTAGGGTACCGTTACACGTCGCAATATCGCAACGCAACATTGACAGAAAGTCACGTGGTGTGGTCGTTGCAGTTGATATCAATGGTGCGTTGTGTCATGTAATAGAGCAATGCAACGGGGGGGAGGGATTGGGGAGTAAATTAATAAATTTAAAAAAAAAAAAAAAAAAAAAAAACACACCCACACACACACACACACAACACAATTGCAGCCACGATATTGCGATAAGATTGTGCAAGCCCTTCAACCATACGATTTTGCACATGCAATGTGGCAAGATCGTGCTGTGTGACGCCGCAACTACGATCTTGTTTGAAACTTCCCCTATTCACTACAATGTTAATGTTCGGTCCCTGGGTTGCTCAGACCCAGCGCACAAAAGTTGCGTACTACATCGTAGTTGCGTTGCCTGTCGATATCTCCCTGTGTGACATCTCCTATACGATCTTGGAAGTGCCAAAAACGTGCGCGCTCCCGTGAAATTGTATGCGATATCAGAACGATATTGCAACATGTAAAGGGGCCTTAAGCCTCAGTCCATGTGCACACAGTGAGTATTAGGTGAGTTTTTAACTCATAGTTTTTTCTGGCTAGCTAATAAAACGTTTCACTCCTAGAATACGCTTCTCATTTTTTTGGGACAGAAGTATTTACCTCAGTTTTTGTAGCCAAAACCAGGAGTGAAACAATCAGAGGAAAAGTGTTAGGGCCACTTTACACACACAAACTTATCTGTCCAACTTCTGACCAACTTACTGGTTGCAGTGAAATCATGGACACATCGCTCCATTTTGTGACTGTGTACAATGGAACTATGTGTCCATGATTTCACTGCAACCAGCAAGTTGTTCAGAAGTTGGACAGATAAGTTGGTGTGTGTAAAGTGGCCGTAATAGAAGCACATCACCAGTTCTGGATTTATTTTATACTCACTCCTGGTTTTGGCTTGCAAAAATGCAATCACCACACAAACATGTTCATGGGCAAATTGAAATGGGAAGGGAAAACCTCATACATTAAATCCTAATAGCAGACTGCACCAGGACACTGTGTTCATACCTTATAGTAAATCATAGTGAGCACCAGAATATTTCATATTATCAAACAATGCAAGTACATCCTCTGCTCATCTCTAGAGGTAATAGAGTGTTCCACCATAGTATACCTTCTTTGTCTCATTCAATGAAAGTCGTGCACCTGCAGCACTCACCAGTCCATACACCAGCTTTCTCTGCTTGTTAGCCCTTCCCCATTAACCCTTTATTGGCTATTGAATGTAAGCAGTTTAAGGCCTGTTTCACACATCTGTGCCTCCGGCACGTATGCAGTCCATGCTGATACATGCTGGAGGCACGGCCGTACAGGGACACATGATCCCCTAAGGAACCTGCAGACGTCCGTTATTCATCACAGACCGTGTCACCATGTGGAGCAGAGGCGTGTTCGTGTGCTCAACACAGCAACATGTTCGTTTTTCTGCAGAAGCACGGACTACTTTTGCCCCAAAATGCCAATGCACACAGATATATGGGATATTATTTGGCAGTATATGGGGCTATTATTTGGCAGTATGTGAGGGTATTATTTTGCAGTATGTGGGGGTATTATTTGGCAGTATATGTTGTATTATTTGGTAATAGATAGGTATGTTATTTAGCAGTATATGGGAGTGTTATTTGGCAGTATATGAGGGTATTATTTGGTAATATATAGGGTATTGTTTGGCAGTATATGGGGGTATTTGATAGTATATAGGTATGTTATTTAGCATTATATGGAGATATTATTTTGCAGTATATGGGGTATTATTTGGTAGTATATAGAGGTATTATTTGGCAGTACATGGAGGTATTATTTGGGAGTATGTGAGGCTATTATTTGGCAGTATATGTGGGGCTATTATTTGGTAGTATATAGGTATATTATTTAGTATTATATGGGCAATTATTTGGTAGTAGGTATGTTATTTAGCAGTATATGGAGATGTTATTTGGCAATATATGGGGTATTATTTGACAGTAAATGGGGTATTATTTGGTAGTATATAGGTATGTTATTTGGCAATATATGGGGGTATTATTTGGCAGTATATGGGAGTACTATTTGGTAGTATATAGGTATGTTATTTGGTGGAATTTGTGGAATTATAACACCATATCACAAGTAATGGCCACTTTACACGCTCCAACGTCGGTCCGATATTGGATCCGACGGAGCGGGAGCGCGCTTTTTCTGCTCAGATTTCCAAGATCGCATCGGAGATTTACACAGCGCGATATCGGCATACAATGTCTCTACGATGTCTACACCCCCCTTGTACGGCCGACCCAGCAACGACCATTTAACATGGGAGAGAATAGTGACTGCTCAGATAAGGGGCACCGTGTGCTGTATACTGGAGTACTGTGTGCTCTCTACAGTGTACTGGGGGTACTGTGTGCTGTATACAGTGTGCTGTATACGGTGTACTATATACAGTGTGCTGTGTTTAGTGTACTGTGTGCTGTATGGAGTGTGCTTTTTATAGTGTACTGTATACAGTGTGCTGTGTATAGTGTACTGTGTGCTGTATAGTGTACTATATACAGTGCACTGTATACAGTGTTCTGTGTATAGTGTACTATATACATTGTGCTGTGTCTAGTGTACAGTGTGCTGTATACAGTGTGCTGTGTATAGTGTACTGTGTGCTGTATACCGTGTACTATATACAGTGTACTGTATACAGTGTACTTTATATAGTGTGCTGTATATGTGGCACCCCACTATGTAGGTGCCACAGAGGGGTACTGCACCCATAAAAGCAGTGCAGATATCCCAGCTGCAAGTAGATTTCAGGATGATAGGGGGAACTCGAAACTAACACCCCACACTAGATCACACAGTGGGAGGTAACCAGGAGGGAGAAAAAAAACACCTCCAGGGGGAGTAGTAGAGAGTTGGAGTTGTTAGAGAAGAGAGTCAGGTGGATGGCCTGAGGGACCAAGGAGGGTCTCTCGGCTGAGGGACCCGGGAACGACAAGGACAGATCCCAGTTACAGAGAGCGATTGGGGGATAGAGGAACTTGAGAGAGTTCGCCTCAGGAGAGAAACCGGGTTACCGGAGCCCGCACCTGTGGGAACCTTTAAGGCCCGCAGAAAATCCGATGTATGGGGGTATATCTATATACGGCCTCGTCTCTCAAGCGACCAGAAGAGGGTACCAGGCACAGCAGGGCAGAGCCGCAGTGTCCAGACAAGGCAACCCGACGGGAGTGAGGAGAGTGAGAAACAGCTGGAGGTCAGATCTACTTTATGGGGTCAGTCTTCACACCGACTACTGGGAAGCAGGGAAGAATTGGAACAGGAAAGGCACACGCTGGGGGTTCCATCCAGCTACCAGAGATCTGCTTGCCGCCACCCGTAGCCACTTGTCATTTAACATCTTACTGCACTGAGGACTGTAATAACGCTGCTAAAGTTCTGGAGTGAAGTGACTTTGACTCTGCTGCATCTTCTTTCTATGAACTTATTTCATTCACAGGATCGCTGCCTCGGAGGTCCCGGTCCTGCCTGCGGAGGATCACACCATCTCGGCCGCAATACCATCGGCCTCCGGAGGACTGTGGCGGCGCTGGTGCTACTTCACCAGGAACTGCAGGTGGCGTCACTACAAACTATAAACTTGTAAATAATCCCCTGTACATAAATCTCCTTTTTTAAGAGAACCGTACCCCGGGACACGGGATCAGGCGCGGCCGCCATTCCCCGTGACACAGTTAAACCCTTCTGCCGCCTGATACCCGAGTACCCCACACCCTGCGGCGACACATATACAGTGTGCTGTGTATAGTGTACTGTGTTCTGTATACCGTGTACTATATACAGAGTACTGTATACAGTGTACTATATTCAGTGTGCTGTGTATAGTGTACAGTGTGCTGTATACAGTGTGCTGTGTATAGTGTACTGTGTGCTGTATACAGTGTGCTGTATATAGTGTACTGTGTGCTGTATATAGTGTGCTGTATACAGTGTACTATATACAGTGTGCTGTGTATAGCAGACTGTGTGCTGTATATGTGGCGCCCCTCTGGCTAGGTGCCACAGGGAAGTATTACACTATAACATTAAATGTGTTTTCCCCTGTAAAGTTGTCAGTTCAGTGTTCAGAGTCTGTAAGTGCACACACCTAGGATTAGATCACTAGAATAGGGGGGACCGATAATTTAGTATGTCCCAGGAGGGTGGGGGTGGAGCCTAGGATAGGGTAGTGGGAGGAAGAGCTTAGTTAGTCAGACGGTGCTGGGAAGGCAGGCAGGAAGGTCAGGCCTGACAGCCCAATTGACAGGAGGGAGCCCCATCTTTAAATGGGGGGTCCAGAACAGCAGGCAACGGGCCAGGACTGGTTGGAGCCGGCTGGTCGCGTTGAGGGAACTCTGGCATCGCAGGGAGCTGAGGCAGATAGCAGTTCAGCTCTATCTAGCTGCAGGCCCATACAAACCGGGTTGCTGACAGCACCACAAGGTACCTCGCCCCTCAGGACCGAGAACCGGTTCAAAACACTACAGGAGAAGGGCCATAAATTGCGGTGCTGGAAGGAGGCTTACTAGCTCTCGTGCTTCCTATCCGGACCGGTGGGGCACAAACCTTGCCTGATAGATACAGACCGTGGGACTGGCGGGAGAGCTCTGCGAGGGTGGTAGAAGTGAGGAAGAAAGGAAACCCTGAAAGGCACAGAATGCGAACATCTAGAGACTCCATAAGGGGGACCCCAAGTTGGCAACATCCACCCTGTAAACCAAACTGTACCATGTCTTGTTTTCCCATCTACTGGTACCCAGTAAATTGGAGTTAAACTTGAACTGGTTTCCGTTATTCTTCCTGCCGTTGCCCAGAGGGTTCAGCACCACCAGCAGCTCAGCAGAGGGGTAAGAACTGCAACACCATTATCACCATTACTGCCCTCCCTCACCATCTTCCTTCACCACTGCCCTGAGGTAATAGCTCCACCTGTAGGGAGCTGGACTATTCTCTGCTGCACCCACCATCACCTCAGCGGCTGGCTTGCAGCGCCGGTACCATTTTACCGGTAACTACAGGTGGTGTCACGATCCCCTGTAAAGGCCCCCTTCTCCCCCACCACCATCTACTCCAAATGATCACCAGGGCACGGCACCGGGATCCCGTCCACCCGTGACTCCCTATTCAACAGCCCCGGTGTCCGAGTACCCCTAGCCCTGGCCGCATCATTTTCTGGTGTCTACGAACAGGATAGAACCAGCCTGGTGGAACCAGGTAAAGTGCGCCCAAAAGACTTTATTAACTGTTGTAAACTGCCAGGCCGCCATTACAGAAATTGTACTGCGCCACAGCGAAGATAAGCCCCGCCCCTTTGTTCTGCTGAGGCGTGAAGAGAGCAATGGCGGGCTCACAAATTTAAGAGACTATGTGCTGGCCCAGGGGCGTGCCTCGGCCCCTCAGCATCCATGGGCCATCCAAGAGGCGCAAAAATGTCTCCCCGCCCCCCTTGCTCTCAATCAACCAAGGGGGCGGGTCGAGCATCAGCCCACACCGGTTCAGTGAGTGTGTATATGTGTGAGTGTGTATATGTGTGTGAGTGTATGTGTGAGTGTGTGTATATGTGTGAGTGTATTCCCGTGCCGCCTGGGCGGCACAACGCCGGCTGCTGGTGCTGGCGGCTGCCTGGTGCCGCTTAATGCCGGGTGCTGGCAGCTGCCGCCTGGCGCTGCCGGATGCCACCTGGCGTTGCCTCCCAGTTGGTGCTGGGTGCTAGTGGCCACTGGGTGCTGGCGGCTGCCGGGTGCTAGCGGCTGTCAGGTGCCGCTTAAAGCCGGGTGCTGGAAGCTGCCGGCTGCCACCTGGTGCTGGCGGTTGCCGGGTGCTAGCGGCCACTGGGTGCTGGCAGCTGCCGGGTGCTGGCAGCTGCCGCCTGGTGTTGGCAGCTGCTGGATGCCACCTGGTGCCGCCTAATGCCGGGTGCTGGCGGCTACCGTTGGGTGCTGGCAGCTGCCAGGTGCCGCCTCCTGGGTGCTGGCGGCTGCCGGGTGCCACCTAATGCCGAGTGCTGGCAGCTGCTGGGTGCCACCTGGTGCCGCCTCCCAAGTGCTGGCGGCTGCCGGCTGCTGAGTACAGGCTGGTGCCGCGTGCTGGCTGGTGCCGGCTGCCAGGTGCAGACTGGTGCCACGTGCTGGCTGGTGCCGGCTGCCGGGTGCAGACTGGTGCCACGTGCTGGCTGGTGCCGGCTGCCGGGTGCTAGCTGGTGCCGGCTGCTGCCAGCAAGCGGGAGACTGGGAGCCACAGAGGAAGAAGCTGCTGGGATGAGAAGAGTGGAGTCAGGTAAGGCGCTGTTACAGCCGAAGATAGCTGCCTGGGGGGGAGGAGAATGTGACCACTGAAAGTGCCTAGGGCGGCAGGAACTCCAAATATGGCCCTATGTAAGTGTGTCAATGTGTGAGTGTGTATCTGTTTGTGTGAATATGTCTGAGGATGTATGTGTGTGTGAGTGTGTGTGAATGTGCGGGTGTGTATATGTGTGAGTGTGTGTGTGAGCGAGAGAACAAAAATAACAGAGACCAGGACAATCCTACAAGATGACAAGGGAGGGAACATTACTAATGGTGGGTTTACACACACCAATTTCTGTGTCCAATATCTGAACAGATCTCTGGCTGCAGTGAAATCATGGACACATAGTTCCATTTTGTGGCTGTGTACAAAATGGAGCAATGTGTCCATGATTTCACTGCAACCAGAGATCTGTTCAGATATTGGACACAGAAATTGGTGTGTGTAAACCCACCATAAAAGATTGGGACATTACTACAAAATGAGGACCAGGATGGGGCATTACTACACGTATGGACCAGGGAGGAACATTACTACAAGATGGAGACCAGGGCGGGGACATTACTACAAGAGGAGGACCAGGATGGGGACATTACTACAAGATGGGGATATTACTACAAGACGGGGATTAGGATGGGGACATTACAGCATGATGAGGACCAGGATGGGAGTCTTTATTATAGGATGGGGACCAGAATGGGGCATTACTACACGTATGGATCAGGGAGGAACATTACTTCATGAAGGGGACCAAGAAAGGGGACATTAGTGCCAGACGGAGAGCAGTATGTGGGACATTAATATACAATGGGGACCAGTATGGGGACAATACTAGAAGAAGGGGATCAGGAAGGGGATAATAGTACCAGACGGGGAGCAGTATGGGGGACAATAATATACAATGGGGACCAGTATGGGGACATTACTAGAAGAAGGGGATCAGGATGGGGACATTACTACAAGAAGGTGACCAGGATGGGGACATTACCACAAGAAGGGGATTAGGATGGGGACATTACTACAAGAAGGGGATCAGGATGGGACATTACTACATGATGAGGACCAGGATGAGGGTCATTAATATAGGATGCAAAATATAAAGGGGGGGACAAGAGGCGCAATAGTGCCCTATCACTAGTGACACTAGTGAAAAAAAGGTGGTGCTATGTGGCCGCTCACCTGGTCCAGTTGTGGTCCCCACAACTGGTTTGAAGGCGTTTTAGGAAACAAAGTTCCAAGCTGCTGCAGGACCTCCACCGACCACTGGATAGTGGTATGTTCCAGAAGAATATGATGGGAGTATGGTGTGTCACGGTCCGCGCTGCTCAGGGTTCAGAAATAACTCACCAAAGAGCCGGGCAACTTATCATCTTCTTTATTCCACCTTATCCAACGCGTTTCAGCGCCAAACCCTGAGGAAGGCGCCGGGTTTGGCGCTGAAACGCGTTGGATAAGGTGGAATAAAGAAGATGATAAGTTGCCCGGCTCTTTGGTGAGTTATTTCTGAACCCTGAGCAGCGCGGACCGTGACACACCATACTCCCATCATATTCTTCATTAATATAGGATGGGAACATTACTACACGAAGGGACCAGGGAGGAACATTACTTCAAGAAGGGGACCAGGATGGGGACATTACTACAAGACGGGGACCAGTTTGGGGGACATTAATATACAATGGGGACCAGTATGGGGACATTACTATATAAAGGAGATTAAGGTGGGGACATTCCTACAAGAAGATCAGAATTTGTACTTTACTAGATTGAGCAAAAAATTCTGGTATTGCTAAAATATCCCTTAGGGTACCGTTACACGTCGCAACATTGCATGCAGTTTCACAGGCAATTTGCTGGTTGCAGTGAAGTCATGGACACATTGTTCTATTTTGTTGCTGTGTACAAATGTAACAATGTGTCCATGATTTCACTGCAAACAGCAAATTGCCTGTGAAATTGCATGCAATGTTGAGACGTGTAACAGTACCCTTAGGGTAAGTGCACACTTACCGGCGGGTTGGTCGGCGGCGGCTGGGCGGAACCCGCCAGGAAGCTCCGGCGCCGTCCACCGGCTTCCTGGGGTATGTGCGGCGGGAGCCGGGCGGGTGACGGGCGGGAGCCGGCGGTTGCACAGCGGGTTCTCGGCGGCGGGTCTGCTGCGGCTGGAAGCAGCACATGATTCTGCTTGCAGCCGCTGCAGAACCGCCGTTTTATAGAACAAGCTCATTCTTTGCTAACCCGCTGGGAAACCTGCGGGTTAGCAACGGATGAGGCTGTGTAAACCGCCGGTGTGTGCACAGCCTTGGTCGGTTTACATTGGTTTTAATGTTAATCCAAACGCCGGTTTGGATTAACATAAATTTACATAAAACTAATGTAAACAAACCGGCGGTTTACACAGGTAAACCGCCCAAAACCCGGCAAGTGCGCACATAGCCTTATGGTGCTGTCACACCTGGCGACGTCGCTAGCGACATCGCCGAAAAAGTGACGTATCAGCGATGTCGCTAGCGACGTCGCGCTGTATAACAGCGCGACGCAACTGCGTATTGTCGCTGGTCGCAGGTTGACAGGTTTACGAGGAGGACCGTAAACCTGTCAACCTGCGACCAGCGATTAGGCTGGATCGCGCCGTCTGACACCGCCATAGCGATGTTGGCGGTGGTCCAGCCTATACCGCAGCATTGCTGCGGATCGCTCGCTGGGTTGATCCCAGCCCAGCGAGCGATGGCTCCGCCCGCATCGCTGTGGCGTCACCGGCAACGTCCTGCCGTGTGACAGTTGGCCTGCGATGTCGGAAGCGACCGTGCACTCGCGCATCACTTCCGACATCGCAGGCCAGATCGTGCTGTGTGACAGCACCATTAGTCCTACAAGCAATGTGGCCCCCCGATATCAATTTTTTTCTACGTGCAGCCCACCAACCCAACCGAGTTTGAGACCCCTGCTGTATACAGTACACTGTATATAGTACACTGTATACAGCACACAGTACACTATACACAGCACACTGTATACAGCACACTATATACAGCACACAGTACACTGTATATAGTATACAGCACACAGTACACTATACACAGCACACTATATACAGCACACAGTACACTGTATATAGTACACTGTACACAGCACTGTATACAGCACACTATACACAGCACACTGTATACAGCACACAGTACAGTATACACAGCACACTGTATATAGTACACTGTATACAGCACACTATATACAGCACACAGTACACTGTATATAGTACACTGTATACAGCACACAATACACTATACACAGCACTGTATACAGCACACTATACACAGCACACTGTATACAGCACACTACACTATACACAGCACACTGTATATAGTACACTGTATACAGTACACTGTATATAGTACACTGTATGCAGCACACAGCACACTATACACAGCACACAGTATACTATACACCGCACACTGTATACGGCACACAGTACACTATACACAGCACACTGTATACAGCACACAGTACACTAAACACAGCACACTGTATATAGTACACTGTATACAGCACACAGTACAGTGTGCTGTGTACAGTGTACTATATACAGTGTGCTGTGTATAGTGTACTGTGTGCTGTATACAGTGTGCTGTGTATAGTGTACTGTGTGCTGTATACAGTGTGCTGTCTACAGTGTGCTGTGTGTTGTGTGCTGTGTGCCGGTGTAGTGTGTGCATTGTGCTGTGTGCCGGTGTAGTGTGTGCACTGTGCTGTGTGCCTGTGTAGTGTGTGCACTGTGCTGTGTGCCAGTGTAGCGTGTGCTGTGTGCCGCTGTAGTGTGTGCACTGTGCTGTGTGCCGCTGTAGTGTGTGCACTGTGCTGTGTGCCGTTGTAGCGTGTAGTGTGTGTACTGTGCTGTGTGCCGGTGTAGTGTGTGCACTGTGCTGTGTGCCGGTGTAGTGTGTGTACTGTTCTGTGTGCCGGTGTAGTGTGTGCACTGTGCTGTGTGCCCATATAGTGTGTGTACTGTGCTGTGTGCCGGTGTAGCGTGTGCTGTGTGTCGGTGTAGTGTGTGTACTGTGCTGTGTGTCGATGTAGTCTGTGCACTGTGCTGTGTGCCAGTGTAGTGTGTACACTGTGCTTTGTGCCTTTGTATTGTGTGCACTGTGCTGTGTGCCGGTATAGTGTGTGCACTGTGCTGTGCGCGGTAATATGGGGTACTGTGTGCCGGTGGCGCAGTATACACTATTATTGTACAGGTGTAGAATGGTATACAAACAAAATAGTATTTACATCAACGTGTCCTTATCATAGATTAAGTCGTCCAGCCATATATGGCACTCCAACCATCCTCCTTGACTTTTAAGGCTTTGAACATTAAAAAATTCACTGGCGAAGCCCAATGAGTAAGGGCGTTTATGCCAGAAACTCGTATGAGATGTACCCCCGACCTATCTGATTTTTAATGGAAAAATAAAGATTGAAGATTTCATATATACATTCGGGATTCGCCAGTGAATTTTTTAATGTACAGTGGTATACGCTTTATTATTGTAGTGGTTTTTATACACTATTATTGTACTGGTGTAGAGTGGTATCCACTGTCATTGTCCAGGAGTTCAATTCCATGCAATTGGGGCCTGGTTGTCATTACTATTACTGTACAGCAGGGGTCTCAAACGCCCCTTCCCCCAGGGCTTCAAAGTGCAGCCCGCGGCACCGTGGACATTGTTAGGACGCCGGGATCCACAGTGCAGGGGGCCGCCACAGTGCGCTGTGTAAGGGGCCGCCACGGTGCATAGTGCTGGGGATTGTGGCTTTATTATCACTTTCTGCGGCCGCTACGACAGGCTCCGAGGCTCCTTCCCTCAGCTACATCAATGGAAGCTGGCGGGCCAATCAGATCACAGACTCGCAAGTGACGTCGGCCAATCAGAAATCTCAAGTGAAGTCATACACCGACATCACTTGCGGGTCTGTGATCTGATTGGCCCGCCAGCTTCCATTGATGTAGCTGAGGGAAGGAGGCTCGGAGCTTGTAGTAGAGGCCGCAGAAAGTGATAATAACACCACAATCCCCAGCACTATGCACTGTGGCGGCCCCTTACACAGCGCACCGTGGTGGCCCCCTGCACAGTGGATCCCAGCATCGTTAAGGTGTGTGTCAGAGAGAGAGAGTGTGACTGTGTATGAGAGTGTGTGTATGAGAGTGTGTGTATGAGAAAGTGTGCGTGTGTGTGTGTATGTGAGTGTGTATAAGTGTGTCTGGATGAGAGTGTGTATATGAGTGTGTGTGTGCATGAGAGTGTGTGTATATGAGTGTGTGTGTGTGTGTGTGTGTGTGTGTGTATGAGTGTATGTGTACCAGGATGGGGACATTACTACAAGATGAGGACCAAGATGGTGACATTACTACAAGATCGGGATGGGACATTACTACAAGAAGGACCATAATGGGGGACATTAATATAGGATGGGGACCAGTATGAGGACGTTATTGCAAGAAGGGGACCAGGATGGGGACATTACTACAAGAAGGCAACCAGGGTGGGGACATTACTACAAGAAGGCGATCAGGATGAGGGACATTAATATTGGATGGGGACCAGTATGATGAATTATTACAAGAAGGGGACCAGGATGGGGATATTACTACAAGGAAAGACCAGGATGAGAACATTACACAAGATGAGGACCGGGATGGGGACATTACTACAAGAAGGAAACCACGGTGGGGACATTACTAAAAGGAAATCAGGATTTGAACATTACTACAATGAGCGAAAAATTGTGGAATTACTAAAAATGTCACTTAGTCTTACAATGAATGCGGCCCCAACCATATCAATTTTTTTTTTCTATGTGCGGCCCACCAACCCAGACGAGTTTGAGACCCCTTCTGTACAGTATAGGGAAGCAGGTGCTGTCAGTATCTGTTTCACACCTGATGTCGAGACTTCCCTTTTGTTGATCTGTCAGTAGCTCAGTGTAAAGTTCACTGCTATTTTCCTGTTGTACTCATACACAATCATGCCTTATTTTTACCTGCTGCAGTATAATAAGGAAATACTAGAGAAGAAACACCAATAGACTACACAACCCTGGAGAGCGCTGGTTCATTTTGCTTCCCTTTAGTGGTAGAAAAATGTCTGTTGTTCTCATTGTCCTGTCTTTAGATGTATGGATATTTTGCATTTACTTTGCTTCTGCATCAATGGGGGGTGCATTATACTATATGGAGGACTGTGGGGGTGCATTATATTATATGGAGGACTATGGGAGTGCATAATATACGGAGGAATTTGGGGGTGCAATATACAATGTGGAATACTATGGGGGGTATATTATATTATATGGAGCCAATTGTACTACATGGAAGCCATTATAATATTTGGAGGTCTCTGCTGGAGACATGATATTACTTGGAGGTCTACAAGGCAGCCTTTATACTTTATGAAGGGCTATTTGGGAGCTGTGTTGGGGGCCATTATACTGGTACATAGGTCCATTATACTACATGGAGAGCTAGGTGGGGGTCATAGTTGAGGATCATACTGTACTGCAGTGGTTGAAGGAGGTACAGTAGGGTCATCATACTGTGCGTGTGGAGGAATGCACTGTGGGGGAGGGATCACACAGTGTTTCTGGGGCACTTTTGTTGGCATCACACTTTATAGGGGCAATGAAAGTGTTATCTAAGGGCTTCAGTAGGAGAAAAATTACTTTGTAAAGGCTGAAATGTTGTGAGAGATGTACCTATGTGTCCCAGCCAAATATTCTTTTTTGGGGGGTGCCCAATTAGAACTTCAGCGCTGGGGCTCCATGACTTCTATGGTGCAGAATGCATTATCCCTCTGCTGCAGGACTGATTGGCCATAACTTACACACCAGGTCCAGTGCCGCTCCCATATCCTTTGCTCAACCCAATAGGAAAGACCCTGTTATTAATTCCAGACAGACCTGTGTGCGGCGCTTGTGATTGGCTAAGCAATTCAGGAGTAAGCGTGGTCTGTTGGAGGAGAAGCGTCATTTTACCAGATTAGTGCAGTGGCGGTTTGTTGATGCTCAGACTGCAGGTCGTTACCTGTGGTGTGTGGACGGTGCTGCATGGTGACATATCTGACTACTTAGTGCCAGGCAGTGGTTCAGAGTTTTTAAGGTGTGAGCCAGAGGTTGGCAATCAGTGCTGCCTCCTGTGCTATAAGGATGCAGGACTGTTTCTGCCTACAGGACCACAGGTCTGCCAGTCGTCATTATGTGTCTACACTTCCTGACAGAAGTTATGTCGCTTATCCATGTTATGTAAATAAAAGTTTATAACCTGACGTTAAATTCATCCATTGGTTGTACAAATTACTCTTTTGAAAGTTGAAACCCTCCAAAATTTGGTTTAGGTTAAGAAAATAAATTGGCATCAATGCTGAAATATTGATCATTTAATGAACACAGAATGGTCAGATTTTAGCAAGAAAAAAGTTTTGTCGCCCGCAGAAAGTACCGTAATGTGATATTCAAACAAGAAAGAATGCAGTCTTACATGCAAGACAAATGTTTTGTCACCTGGATATATAATGCACCCAATCCTAGTTTACATCCTCATCTGTGCTCAGTAAATGATCGGTTAATTAGTGGGTGTGTCTAAAAAGAAACCCAGCACCCCAGACCTTCACTTTAACTGCAGCTTGAGCTCTGACAACATGGCAAAAATCCACCCTGCGACCAAAGCCTTGATTATCAAGAGGCTGATGACAAGATCCACTGCAGAGGTGACTGGCACCTTTAATGTGTCTCAGTGTCAAGTACAAAGAATTAAAAAAAGATTAAAAGAGACTGGAGATGTGTTTGACAAGCCCAGGTCCGGCAGACCCTGCAAGACAACTGCTCAGGAGGAATGTTTGTTGGTTAGAAAATCCAAAGCAAGCCCCTATTCCACTGCAGCAGAGCTCCAACAGGCCTGGTCACCTCAAGTCCCTGTGTCAACCAGGACAGTTTGTAGGATTCTGTCTAGAAATGGCCTCAATGGTTAAATGAGTGCCCAGACGCCAGCACTAAACAAAAGGCAAATAAATACCATGTGGCATTTGCAAAGTCTGATAGCCTGCTAAATAGATGGACGCTGGAAAAATGGCAGAAGGTGGATTTCTCTGTTGAATCTTCAGTAGAATTACACCACAGCCGCCGGACATACTGCAGGAGACCTACTGGAGCCCATATGGATCCAAAATACACCCAGAAAACAGTTACATTTGGCAGTGGAAAAACTGGGGTTCAATTCAGTATGGGAGTGTGCGAAACATTTGCAAGGTGGAAGGCAATATCAATAGCCTAAAATATCAAGAAGTATTAACTACCTCTTACATTACAAATCATAAAAGGGGTCAAATTCTGCAGCAGGATTGTGCTCCATCTCATACATCCATCTCTACAACAAAGTTCCTCCACGTAAAAAAGATCAAGGTGCTCAAAGACTGGCCAGCCCAGTCACCAGACATGAACATCATTGAGCATGTTTGGGGTAGGATGAAAGAAGAAGCTTGGAAGACAAAACCAAAGAATCTAGATGAACTCTGGGAGGCATGTAAGACTGCATTCTTTCTTGTTTGAATATCACATTATGGTACTTTCTGCGGGCGACAAAACTTTTTTCTTGCTAAAATCTGACCATTCTGTGTTCATTAAATGATCAATATTTCAGAATTGATGCCAATTTATTTTCTTAACCTAAACCACATTTCGGAGGGTTTCAGCTTTCAAAAGAGTCATTTATACAACCAATGGATGAATTTAACGTCAGGTTATAAGCTTTTACAGTTAGGGCCAGAAATATTTGGACAGTGACACGAGTTTTGTTATTTTAGCTGTTTACAAAAACATGTTCAGAAATATAATTATATATAATATGGGCTGAAAGTGCACACTCCCAGCTGCAATATGAGAGTTTCCACATCCAAATCGGAGAACGGGTTTAGGAATCATAGCTCTGTAATGCATAGCCTCCTCTTTTTCAAGGGACCAAAAGTAATTGGACAATGGACTCTAAGGGCTGCAATTAACTCTGAAGGCGTCTCCCTCGTTAACCTGTAATCAATGAAGTAGTTAAAAGGTCAGGGGTGGATTCCAGGTGTGTGGTTTTGCATTTGGAAGCTGTTGCTGTGACCAGACAACATGCGGTCAAAGGAACTCTCAATTGAGGTGAAGCAGAACATCCTGAGGCTGAAAAAAAAGACAAAATCCATCAGAGAGATAGCAGACATGCTTGGAGTAGCAAAATCAACAGTTGGGTACATTCTGAGAAAAAAGGAATTGACTGGTGAGCTTGGGAACTCCTAAAAGGCCTGGGCGTCCACGGATGACAACAGTGGTGGATGATCGCCGCATACTTTATTTGGTGAAGAAGAACCCGTTCACAACATCAACTGAAGTCCAGAACACTCTCAGTGAAGTAGGTGTATCTGAAAGGGTTCACATCTAGATGCAAACCATTCATCAATTCCAAAAATAGACAGGCCAGAGTTAAATTTGCTGAAAAACACCTCAAGAAGCCAGCTCAGTTCTGGAAAAGTATTCTATGGACAGATGAGACAAAGATCAACCTGTACCAGAATGATGGGAAGAAAAAAGTTTGGAGAAGAAAGGGAACGGCACATGATCCAAGGCACACCACATCCTCTGTAAAACATGGTGGAGGCAACGTGATGGCATGGGCATGCATGGCTTTCAATGGCACTGGGTCACTTGTGTTTATTGATGACATAACAGCAGACAAGAGTAGCCGGATGAATTCTGAAGTGTACCGTGATATACTTTCAGCCCAAATTCAGCCAAATGCTGCAAAGTTGATTGGACGGCGCTTCATAGTACAGATGGACAATGACCCCAAGCATACAGCCAAAGCTACCCAGGAGTTCATGAGTGCAAAATAGTGGAACATTCTGCAATGGCCAAGTCAATCACCAGATCTTAACCCAATTGAGCATGCATTTCACTTGCTCAAATCCAGACTTAAGACGGAAAGACCCACAAACAAGCAAGACCTGAAGGCTGCGGCTGTAAAGGCCTGGCAAAGCATTAAGAAGGAGGAAACCCAGCGTTTGGTGATGTCCATGGGTTCCAGACTTAAGGCAATGATTGCCTCCAAAGGATTCGCAACAAAATATTGAAAATAAAAATATTTTGTTTGGGTTATGTTTATTTGTCCAATTACTTTTGACCTCCTAAAATGTGTAGTGTTTGTAAAGAAATGTGTACAATTCCTACATTTTCTATCAGATATTTTTGTTCAACCCTTCAAATTAAACGTTACAATCTGCACTTGAATTCTGTTGTAGAGGTTTCATTTCAAATCCAATGTGGTGGCATGCAGAGCCCAACTCGCGAAAATTGTGTCACTGTCCAAATATTTCTGGCCCTAACTGTATTTACATAACATGGATAAGCGACATAACTTCTGTCAGGGACTGTATATGCTTGTGCCAAGCCGCCATTGCCATTTATGACCCTTGTTCTGGACTCTTCTGTGTGGTTCTTGTATGTGCATGTGATGGCGCTGACAACCTTGTGTGGACGTCTTTTTTTCTATATTCTATTTTGCTCATTCTTACAGGATAGATATAAATCTCTATGAACCAGATTTATTTTTACTGATTAAAATATTTACTAGCAGGGGGATTGGGGGGGGGGGGGGGGGCGCTGTTTTGCAGTTCACCTCAGGCAGCACAGAGGCTAGGTTCACCCCTGGCTGTAAGCCATAATCATCAACATTAACAGAAATAGACACTTGAAATAGATCACTTTTTGTAATGACTCTATATAATATATGCGTTTCACTTTTTGTATTGAATTACTGAAATAAATGAACTTAGTGATGATATTCGCATTCCTTGAGCTGCCCCTGTATATGGGAGGATTGCTCGGTGTATATGGTGTAATGTGTGTAAAGCCGCAGTATGGCGGCTGTATTTGGGGTCGTATATAGCAGTGGAGCACCTGGAATTGTTTGAGGTCAGAGCACAGAATGACGCGACCCTCTGAGCTCGGTCTCTGGAGCCAGCAGATATCAAGACTACATTTCCCATGAAGCTTTGCGTGTGAAACAGGAAGTGACGTCGTCTCGGCGATGTCATAAGGGATTCTGGGTAATCGCGTCCTTCCTTTCCGGCTGCCGAGCCATCAGGTAATGGAGGCTTCCTCTCACACGCCGGGATGTGTCTTCTGAATCCGCGTCCATCTGTGTCCTTATCCTCCAGCCGGTGCTCTGTGCGGGGGCTCCTCACCGCCCTCCCCGGGCTGCGGTCCCCGGACCCTCCTGTGTGCGGCTCCTAGGACCCATCATGGGGCTTCAGCCTCTGAATAAGCCGCTGCTCCATGGAGGCCTCCGCCGCGGCCTGTATACGGCTGCCTGCAGAGCTCTGCGTGTGGGCTCAGTGCGGCCGCAGGTTATACCGCACCGGCCATGTGTCTGCACCGGGGCCACAGGAATGGAGGCCCAAGCCTGCTGGGCCTCAGATCGCACCAGGAGCCGGCCTTGGGAGGGGGGATCCATATGGGGCTGGTAGTAGGAGGGGGGCTGCCTGTAGTATTCGGGTTGGGAGTAGGGGGCTGCCCTGCAGTATTGGGGTTGGGAGTAAGGTGGGGGGGGCCCTGCAGTTCTGGGGGGGAGGTGGGAACCCTGCAGTTCTGGGGGGGAGGTGGGAACCCTGCAGTTCTGGGGGGGAGGGGGGAACCCTGCTGTTCTAGGGGGGAGGGGGAACCCCTGCAGTTCTGGGGTTGAGTGGGGGGGGCTCCCTGTAGTATTTGGGTTGGGCATATGGGGGGGGCTCCCTGTAGTATTTGGGTTGGGCATATGGAGGGGCTCCCTGCAGTAGTGCGGGTTGTAATGATCGCTGTTTCATGTGTGATGTCCTCGGTGTACTAACCCCCTGTTTTCTCCAGCAGTTTGCCAGCATGGGTGCCTACAAGTACATGCAGGAGTTATGGAGGAAGAAGCAGTCCGATGTGATGAGGTTCCTCCTGCGCGTCCGCTGCTGGCAGTATCGCCAACTGTCCTCCCTCCACCGCGCTCCACGTCCCACCCGCCCAGACAAGGCTCGTAGACTGGGATACAAAGCCAAGCAAGGTGAGTACCAAGTGACCAGGTATCTTAGGTTTGTTTAGGTCTTGGCACTAGACCCCCATCCAGCATTACCCCTTCAGTTTATGGTGCTTTCAGCCAGGTGACTTGTCCCTTATGGATGGTATAATGTATTCTATAGCGCTCTACATACATCAGCAACACTTTCCCCATTGCGGCTCACAATCCCAGTTAACTATCAATGTCTTTGTAGTGTGGGAGGAAACTATCAGATTTAGAGAACGCACAAACTCCTTGAAGATGTTTCCTTGGTGGGATTGGAACCCCGGACACCAGCACTGATGATCCACAGAGCTAACCATTGAGCCATTGGTTTTGCAATCTGACATCTTATTTATCAATTTTTTTTCCCCCATGCAGCTTGTAACAAAACAGCAGCAAAGTCCACCCAAAATAGTGGTTAGGAGTGTGATGGCAGAGGTTTTGGGGTCTTGTAGGAGGGTATGTGCAGACTATCATGAGTCACTGCATCTTGGGTGCAGGTTCCCCTCTCCTGTGGGAAGCCAGCTAACTCTGTGGGTGAACGCAGCAGCCTTGCGCTTGCAATGTGCATTCAGGGCAGGGTGGCTTTTCACCGTATTCACACAACTGGATCACTTCCTACTCCACAGCGCTAAATTGACATTCTGCAGACAAGGGGTTGCACGGAAAGCCACTCTGCATGTCAGTTAATGCTAGTGAGTAATGAAGCACAGTAGGCAGGAGATTCCTGTAAATCCCATTTAATGTGCTAGTTATGTATATCCAGGTCTGTACGTCAAACATCTGACTCTTGAATCCAACTCCATGCTAAATGGACACGGACTCCACAGCTGTATGTACATCACAGCGTTATGGATTCAGTGCAAACACTGATCGTGTGCATTCCTCCCAAGTCTTTGTCCTGTGTCTGTGACCTCTGAGCCTTGTGTTCTTCAGTGATGTACATGATTGATCTCATGATCTGATGCTCAGTGTCACATACTGTGGTTTCTCTGTGCACTTACGCACTTTTTAAACGTTTTAGGTTATGTTATCTACCGCATCAGAGTTCGCCGTGGTGGCCGAAAACGCCCAGTGCCCAAAGGAGCAACCTATGGCAAGCCTGTGCACCATGGTGTAAACCAGATCAAGTTCGCTCGCAGCCTGCAATCTGTCGCCGAGGTATGGAGGCCTGAAATGTCTATAGCTTTATCTTGTAATATGTTTCTGTACGAAAGCAATTTGTTGTACACTGCCCATTGTGCTCAAGGTACAGATAAAGCTGAATAAGATTTATGACCACATCAATTTTTGGATGCAGGGGAGCAGCCTGTGATAACTAGTCAATGCAAAATGTTTAATCCATTCAACTACGAACATTGACACACAAATATGTAATTAACAAACCCAAATGAGTGGAAACATTTGTGTAAGGCTGCGTTCACACATTGCGTATTTTGCCGCGCTTTTTCAAAATACGCAATGTGCCTTTTGTCTGCCATCAAAGTTAATGTGAAATTCACTTTGCAGTGCAGACATTGCGCAAAAATACGCAGTGCGTTTATGGGAGAAAACGCAGCTACGTAAAGAATTGAGATGTCAATTCTTAACGCAGCTGCTCCTGCGTTTTCTCCCTGTGATGTCAGAGGGGAGGAAGAATCCTGTTTCCTCCTCCCCTCTGTGACATCTGTGACCACTCATTAGATTTCACAGTGAATTAATATACTCTGCGAAATCTAAATTAAACAAAAGCAAGTGTATGAAAAGTAAAAAGAATGAATACTTTACCTGTCCAATGCCTTTTCTCGGTGTCCGCTGCCAAGCGAGATGTCTTCTGTCAGGACCTGTGGTGATATGTATCACATGACCGCGAGCAGCCAAAAAGCGCCGGGAACGCCCCTCTGACGTCACCGCAGGTCCTGGCAGAAGACATCTCGCTTGGCACCGAACACTGGGAAAAGGTGTCGGGACAGGTAAAGTATTCATTCTTTATTTTTCATACACTTTTGTTTAATTTAGATTTCGCAGTGTATATTGATACACTGCGAAATCTAATGGGGCTGTCAGAGGAGAGGAGGAAGCAAGATTCTTCCTCCCCTCTGTGACATCACTGCACTTTCTGGGGTAAAGAGAGCGCAGTGTGTGAAAGCCCATGCATATTTTTTTTGCGCGGCTGAAAAAGCGCAACAAAATACGCAATGTGTGAACGCAGCCTTTGTATAATATAAAACACTGCAAAGTTTATCAACAATGCATTAAACATTTACAGACCAAATTAATCCACACAAGACTTGCGACAACTGGAAACTTCATACATGTATAAATCTGAGCACAGCCAGAAATAACATGATCTAAGGCTGCCTTCAGACTTGCAGATGCATCTGCAGCGTTTTGCAGATGCATCTGCATGCAGACGGCAGCCCCTATGTTTATAATGGTGCGCACGGCAGTCTGCAGATGCTTGCGGTCTGCAGATGCTTGCGCATCCATTCACTCCTATATGTGATCTGTGCGCAGGCGGATGCCTGTGGAACAAATCACACACTCCCGCCCGCACCATGGACGCGAGATGTCGCGTCCCTGGTGCGGACGAGAGTGTGTGATCTGTACGCAGGCATTCGCCTGCGCACAGATCACATATAGGAGTGAATGGGTCCGCAAGCATCTGCAGACCGCCGTGCGCACCATTATAAACATAGGGGCTGCCGTCTGCATGCAGATGCATCTGCAAAACGCTGCAGATGCATCTGCAAGTCTGAAGCCAGCCTAAACCAGTGTTTCCCAACTCCAGTCCTCAAGGCACTCCAACAGGTCATGTTTTCAGGATTTCCTTAGGATTGCACAGGTGTTAGTTTAATCACTTGCACAAGGGATAATTCCATCATCTGTCTAATGATAAGGAAATCCTGAAAACATGACCTGTTGGTGTGCCTTGAGGACTGGAGTTGGGAAACACTGATCTAAACAAATTAGGACAAAGCCCAAACCAAAGGTAATGGGTTACTATAAATACAGTCGGTACGAAAAGTATTCAGACCCCTTTACTTTTTCACTTTGTTTTATTGCAGCCATTTGGTAAATTCAAAAAAACTCCTTTTTTTTTTCTCATTAATGTACACTCTGCACCCCATCTTGACTGAATAAAAACAAATGTAGGTTTTGTTGCAAATGTATTAAAAAAGAAACTGAATATCACATGGTCATAAGTCTACACAGACCCTTTGCTCAGTAATTGAGTATTTGCACCTTTTGAGCTAGTACGGCCATGAGTCGTCTTGGAAGTGATGCAACAAGTTTTTCACCCCCTAGATTTGGGGGTCCTCTGCCATTCTTGCAGATCCTTTCCAGTTACGTCAGGTTGGATGATGAATGTTTGTGGACATTTTCAGGTCTCCAGAGAGACCAGGGCTCAATTGGGTTTAGGTCAGAGCTCTGGCTCGGCCAGTCAAGAATGGTCAGAGTTGTTCTGAAGCCATTCCTTTGTTATTTTAGCTGTGTGCTTAGGGTCATTGTCTTGTTAGAAGGCGGCCCTTCGTCCAAATCTGAGGTCCACAGCACAATGGAGGAGGTTTTCATGCATGAGATCTCTGTACTTGGTAGCATTAATGTTTCCTTCAATTGCAACCAGTTGTCCTGTCCCTGCGCTGAAAAACACCCACATAGCATGATGCTGCCACCAACATGTGTCACTGTTGGGATTGTATTGGGCAGGTGATAAGCAATGCCTGGTTTTCTCCTCACATACAGTACCGCTTAGAATTTTTTTGTGATAATTCTATCTTCATCTCATCAGACGATAGTATCTTATTTCTCATAGTCTAGGAATCCCTCATGTGTTTTTTTGCAAACTCTATGCAGGCTTTCATATGTCTTGCACTGAGGAGAGGCTGCAGTAAGGCCACTCTGCCATAAAGGCCCGGCTGGTGGAGGGCTGTTGTGATAGTTGACTTTGTCGATCATTTCTCCCATCTCCATGCTGCATCTCTGGAGCTCAGCCACAGTGATCTTGGGGTTTTTCTGGTCATCATAATGGGAGACCCAGACAATGGGGTTTAGGGCACTGCCCTCCGGAGGTCACACTAGGTACTACAAATTTGTAGACACCGCCTCCTCCGCTTATAAACCCCTACCGCAGGGAACATCCTCAGTTTTAAACTTAGTGTGCTCGGAGGATCACGCTTTGCTTGCACTTCACTGCATTCTCACAGCTTACGTGATGGCGTCTGAAGGCAAGGTAAAATGGTTCCGGTCGGGACCGGCGACAGCCTCCCCGCTCACCCTTGTGGAACACGCAGGTGGAGGTACCGGAGGGCCTTGAGCCTGGACACTTTGTGTCCTCCCGGTACGCTGTCGCGCTCCTTTCCATCCCTCTCTGGGGGGCTCTGGAGAGTGGGAGATGGGAGCCTTGCACAGCTCCGCTCCGTCCGAGGCCTCCCTAAATGGTGCTTACAGACCGGACTGGAGCCAGCCCAGTCCGAGGCCTCCCTAAATGGTGCTTACACTCCGGACTGGTGCTGAACCCCCCGTCCGAGGCCTCCCTAAATGGTGCTTACAGACCGGACCGGCACTGAGGCACTCTGTGTCTCCTGTGTGCCTGGGGGTAGTGTCTGTCACTTTGTGTCCTGACACTCAGACCGCGCGTTACCCTCGGGTCCGCGGATCTGCTGGTGTACCCTGTGCTGGGGTCACCCTGGCTGACCGCCCTGTGTGTCACAGGGGCTGAGGCTGTAGGCTGCGGATGTTTGTTTTGTGCATGCAGTCTGTGTGTAGTATTTCACACTAATTCCCGCGCTGCGGGCTCTGGCGCCTTCATGCTGAGGCTGCTTGGAGGATGGGAAGCAGCCCGTGCGGTGACGTCATCGATGGGCGTGTGTGTGTGCTTCCCGTGTGTTTGCGGCGCCGCCCACAGTTTCACTGTCGGCGGCCATCTTTACCCCTCACTTCCCGGCTGGGATCTGTATGCAGCGTGCGTCTGCACTCCAGGGGAGACCGGAAACCTTCGCGGAGGTCACACACACACACCGCTTCCTCCTACCGCTTTGCTGCGGTCGGTAAGCCACCGGGACTCCCGGTTTTTGTCTGCAATTTGGCTTATTTTCCCCTACTGTGGCGATGTCCTCAGCTAGGAAGCGTGCTGCTAGGGCGGCAGAGACCACCGTTACCTGTGCTACATGCAATGGGACACTGGTGGAGGGGTCCTGCAATAACTGCGGACGCCCAGAGGCCCGGACTGGCACTGCTGAGTCAGCAGCTCCGGTGCTATACCCTGAGGTTCAGGTGATCCCAGGGCCTTGGGAGACTCAGAATAAGATCAATGAATCTCTGTTGTCCCAGCTGTCCTCCATGTCGCAATCCCTGGAGGCACTTAATAGGAGGCTGGATAGCCCAGCTACTCCGTCCAGTTACCCCCGGGTGTCTCCCTCTTCTGCTGTGAGACCCCTTAAGCGGGCTCGTCGTGAGGAGTCACCCGAGCTCCAGGCTCTCTGAGGAGGAGCGTTCCTCTGATGGTGAGGACGATGATGGGGGTTCAACTTTCGGGTCTGTGTCTGTATCTGAACCACCAGACGGGGTGGAGGATCTGGTGTCCTCTATCAACGAGACCTTACGTCTCGTGACACCCCTGAGGAGGTGACGGTGCACCCGAAGGAGGTCTATCAATGGCTGCGGCCAGAGGCTAGACCAAGTGGCTCCTTCATGGACCACACGAACTTTGGAAGGGTGGTTAGAGCTCCCAGGTTACATCCTGGGCGGCGTTATGTCCGTAAACCCAAGGACAATCGCTTCCCCTTCCCCCAGGAGGTGCTTCAGGAGTGGTCGCAGTCCCCGAAGGTGGATGCTTCCATGACCAGGATTGCTGCACGCTCCCTTTTCTCTGCCTCTGATAGCTCCTCGCTGAAGGATGCGACGGATAGACAGGTAGAGCAACTCGCCATGTCTTCCTATGAGGCTGTGGGGTCTTCATTTGCCCCTAATTTTGCCACGGTCTGGACCTTACAAGCGATTACTACCTGCTTGGATGGTATCTCTGACCTAGCAAGGTCCAGTCCAGAGGTCCTGGCACTTACCGAGAGGGCGAGGGCCTATGCGGACTACGCCAGGACGGCGACTCTGGAAACTGCCACTCGCTCAGCTGTGGCTTCGGCCAATGCTATAGCGATCCGCAGGTTGTTGTGGCTGCGTCTTTGGGACTCAGATACCACATCCAAGAAGATTTTGCAGAATCTTCCGTTCGCTGGTGACAGGCTTTTTGGCACCGAACTGGACAAGCTGATAAAGGATTCTGCTGCGTCTAAGATACCGCAGAATAAGCCTAAGCCACGGTATACCGTTAAAAGGAACCCAAAACAGTGGTCCTTTCGTTCCAGCTCGCAGTCATCAGCACCGTCCGCTCGCGCGGACCGAGGGGGAAAGCCCGCTTCTCTGTGGCGCTCTTAGAGTCGTCCAAAGAAGCCGGCGGGGGCGGCAGCTGCCACCCCCAAACCCGCCTCTACATGACTCGCTCTCCCTTCCTGCCTCCCCACAGGTGGGGGGCCGCTTGTCTCGCTTTCAGGACAAGTGGCTACTTCACGTTCAAGATCAGTGGGTTCGAGACGTGGTCTCGCGAGGTTACAGGATAGAGCTGACGTCAAAGCCGATATCCCGATTCCATCGGTCGGTCCCATCACCAGAAAAGGCTCAGGCTTTTTACCTGGTGTTGGAGGGT
Source organism: Allobates femoralis (assembly GCA_033576535.1). NCBI lineage: Eukaryota > Metazoa > Chordata > Amphibia > Anura > Aromobatidae > Allobates > Allobates femoralis. Next base: position 455,790,334 of record JARQOC010000005.1, on the reverse strand, counting down.
CTCCGCAGGGACGGAGTGGTGGTCCCGGTGCCTTCCGGAGAGAGGTTCAGGGGTTTTTACTCCAACCTCTTTATCGTCCCGAAGAAGGACGGATCCTTCCGCCCGGTGCTGGACCTGAAGTTGTTCAACCATCACGTGTTGGTTCGGAAGTTCCGTATGGAATCACTGCGCTCCGTGATCGCAGCTGTGTCACAGGGGGACTTCCTAGCGTCCATAGATATCAGAGACGCTTACCTTCACGTGCCCATTGCACCAGCTCATCAGCGCTGGTTGAGATTCGCAGTGGGGGAAGAACACTTCCAATTTGTGGCGCTGCCGTTCGGGTTGGCCTCGGCACCGCGGGTGTTCACAAAAGTGATGGCCTCCATGATGGCTCTCCTGCACGTGCAGGGACATGCCGTCATTCCCTACTTAGACGACCTGCTGGTCAGGGCGCCATCAGAACACCTCTGTCAAGAGAGCCTGGATGTGACCATGCGGTCTCTGGAACAGTTCGGTTGGCTCCTCAATATTCAGAAGTCAACGCTAGTTCCGACCCAGTCTTTGACATATTTGGGCATGGACTTCAACACAGCCTCAGCCCGGGTGTCTCTGCCACGAGTCAAACAGTTGGCGATCCAATCAGGAGTGCAAGCAGTCCTCCTGTCACCACAATCATCCCTACGGGTGTTGATGAAGCTGGTGGGGCGCATGGTGGCAGCAATAGAGGCGGTGCCTTTCGCACAATTTCGCCTCCGTCCTCTCCAGCTGGAGATTCTCCGCAGGTGGGACAAAAGGACGATTTCTTTGAATCGGCTGGTGACCCTTTCCCAACCGACCAGAGATTCCCTGCAGTGGTGGCTACAGCCACATCACTTGTCTCGGGGCCGGTCCTTCATCAAACCGTCATGGTTAGTGGTGACCACCGACGCCAGTCTGAAGGGCTGGGGGGCGGTGTTCTTACACCACAGGGCCCAAGGCCTCTGGACTCAGTCGGAGTCGGCGTTGCAGATCAACGTGCTGGAGATCAAGGCGGTCTATCTGGCACTCCTGGCGTTTCAGAGATTCCTCTCAGGACAACCCATTCGGGTTCAGTCCGACAATGCGACGGCCGTCGCTTATATAAATCATCAAGGAGGAACCAGGAGTGCAGAGGCTCTGGCCGAAGTTCACCGCATCCTATCCTGGGCGGAGGACAACAACTGCCTGATCTCCGCAGTTCACATCCCAGGGGTCGAAAACTGGGAGGCCGACTATCTAAGCCGGCAGGGGATGGACGCCGGAGAGTGGTCTCTTCATCCGGATGTCTTCAGAGAAGTCTGCAGCAGATGGGGCACTCCGGACGTGGATCTGATGGCCTCACGGCTGAATCATCAGGTGCCGCAATACATGGCGAGGTCATGGGATCCCCAGTCTCTGGGAGCGGACGCCCTGGTCTTGACTTGGTCCAGATTCCATCTGCCGTATGTGTTCCCGCCTCTGGCTCTGATTCCCAGGGTGCTGTGGAAAATCAGGTCGGAGTGCAGGGTAGCCATTCTAGTGGCTCCAGATTGGCCCAGGAGGTCCTGGTATCCGGACCTGTGGCAACTGTCAGGCGGACACAGGTGGGCTCTTCCAGAACGCGCAGATTTACTCGCGCAAGGCCCATTCTTCCACCTCAATTCCAGGGCCCTCAGATTGACTGCATGGCTCTTGAGGCCTGGCTGCTGACATCCAGGGGTTTCTCCTCTACAGTGGTTGCCACTATGAATCGGGCTAGGAAGCCAGTTTCCAGGAAGATGTACCACAGGACGTGGAAAATCTTTTTTACTTGGTGTGCCTCTGGTGGACGGTCTCCGTGGCCCTTGTCCATCCCGACGTTGTTGGCTTTCCTACAGTCGGGTTTGGAATTGGGATTATCCCTTGGCTCCTTGAAAGGTCAAGTATCAGCACTTTCAGTGCTGTTTGACAGGCGTTTGGCGCTCCTCCCGAAGGTCCGTCAATTTCTGCAGGGGGTGTCGCGGATGGTTCCACCCTACAAGAGACCTCTGGACCCTTGGGACCTTAACATGGTCCTGGCGGCATTACAGAGACCACCGTTTGAGCCGCTGAGAGATGTTTCTCTATCTCGTCTGTCCCAGAAAGTGGCCTTTCTGGTGGCAATTACGTCTCTGAGGAGGGTTTCAGAATTGGCTGCACTATCGTGCAAGTCACCCTTTCTGGTGGTCCACCAAGACAAGGTGGTGTTGCGCCCATGGCCAGAGTTCTTGCCGAAGGTGGTTTCAACTTTTCACCTGAACCAGGAGATTGTTCTCCCATCATTTTGCCCCGCTTCCGTTCATCAGGTTGAACGCGACCTCCATACTCTGGATCTCGTGAGAGCTGTACGCATTTATGTGTCCAGGACCGCCTCCTTTAGGAGTTCGGATTCCTTATTTGTTCTTACGACAGGTCGCTGTAAGGGGTCCGCGGCATCAAAATCGACATTGGCCAGATGGATTAAGGCTTCCATTCAAGAGGCTTACCGGGCTTCTGGTTTGCCTCTCCCGGTGGGATTGAAGGCTCACTCTACCAGAGCTGTAGGTGCCTCCTGGGCTTTGCGACATCGAGCGTCTGCTCTACAGGTGTGTCAGGCGGCCACTTGGTCCAGCCTGCACACTTTCTCTAAGCACTATATGGTGCATGCCCATGCCTCTGCGGATGCAAGTTTGGGCAGGCGGGTTCTCCAGGCGGCGGTTGCCCACCTTTAAAGGGAACCATGTGTTATCCGTCTTGTTGAGGAACTCTTCCCGCCCTGGGGTATTGCTTTAGGACATCCCCATTGTCTGGGTCTCCCATTATGATGACCAGAAAAAAGAGAATTTTGTTTACGTACCGTAAATTCTTTTTTCTTTAATCATCAATGGGAGACCCAGCACCCACCCAGTTGTTCCGTTGCATGTTTTGCATTTGCTCTGTTCTCTGTTGAGACAGTGTTTGCCGGGTTGTTGAACCGTCTGTGCACGGCGTTCTTCCCGATGTTTCGGGTGTGGTTTATTTCCTCCTCGCAGCTTATGGACCAAACTGAGGATGTTCCCTGCGGTAGGGGTTTATAAGCGGAGGAGGCGGTGTCTACAAACTTGTAGTACCTAGTGTGACCTCCGGAGGGCAGTGCCCTAAACCCCATTGTCTGGGTCTCCCATTGATGATTAAAGAAAAAAGAATTTACGGTACGTAAACAAAATTCTCTTTTTTTCTTTACCTCAGTCACAAAGACTCTTCTCCCACGATTACTCAGTTTGGCTGGACAGCCAGGTCTAGAAAGACTTCTGGTAGTCCCAAACATCTTCCATTTAAGGATTATGGAGGCCACTGTGCTCTTAAAAACCTTGAACTGCAGAAATTCTTTGGTAACCTTGGCTACATCTGTGCCTTGCCACTATTGTCTAAGCTCTTTGGGCATTTCCTTAAGGCCCCTTAAGGCTGCGATGTGGCAGCGATCCGACAAACGATGTATATCACTGCCACATCGTGAGCTGATCGCTGGTGAGCTGTCACACAGGCAGACTCGCCAGCGACCAGTGGACCAGTGACATCGTGGAAAAGAAAAAAATATTCTTTCTACGAAGTCTAGCTCCTGCTGCCAGGCTGCAGTAAGCTGGAACAGGCTGGTAACCATGGTAAACAGCTGGTATCTAGGCAGCGCCTAGTTACCCGATTTATACCCTGGTTACCAACCTTCTCTGCTTACAGACTGATATCCAAGGTACACAGCGGGTAACTGGGGACGGCACTGTCCCTAGTTACACGCTGTGTACCTTGGATACCAGCCTGTAAGCAGAGAAGGCTGGTAACCAGGATATACATCGGGTAACTAGGTGCTGGGCACCTCCTAGATACTTGCTGTTTACCATGGTTACCAGCTCCCAGCATTGGGAGCCCGTTCATAGTCTCCCGCTGTCATACGTGCTGATGCTGGGCGCCCAGCGGGAGACCAACGATAGATTTATGGACAGGACCATAAATCTACGATCGACTTATTGTTGATACGGGTTACACACAACGATGTCTTTTCAACATCGCTGCAACATCACCAAACCAGTGACGTTGCAATATCGTTGTGGGTCATTCCATGTCAAGTGATCCAAAAATGAATATTTTTTTTGTACCTGATGTCTTCAGATTTTTTTTTTTTTTTTTTTTTTTTATATGAAGTACAACTTTAGTTATGTACAAAAAAAGTTTTGAATTTTTTTCTTAATCAGTTAATTTTTTACAGATATTTAAAGTTTTAAAAAAGTGTGAATTTTGGCCTGGTATGGCTTTACATTTTTTTTAATCTCGGCTAGAAATAAGATTAAGTGGGAGAGACATAATTTTACTAAGAACGGTAACGTCTTTCATTTGATATGTCACAAGACTGTTTTTTTATTTTGTTTGGGAAAAATCTAATTCTAAATTTTGATGCGCAATTGTGAAATGTTCGAAAATTGTGAAAAATGCCTGTTACTTGTGTTTTAAAAATCTGTAAAAAATTCTTAACTTATTTGTAATTAACTAAAGTAGTACTTCATATAGAAAAAAAAAAAATCAAGACATCAGGTAAAAAAATATTCATTTTTAGATCACTTGATATGGAATGACTCATTGACGCTATTAATAGTAAAATATTTTAAAATATGATCCCATCGTGATCCCAACTTGAAATTTGGTACAGATGTGGCGAAAAGCATAGCAGACACATGGAGTTTTTGAAATATTTAAATTATGCTGATTTTTCGGAAATGCGTTTTAAAATTTTGCATTTGCATGGGTAAAACATTAACAAAGATCCTCTTGTGACATATCTGGTGAAAACCTGTACAGTTCTGAGTAGAATGGTGTTTATTTTGTTTCTCTATCTTATTTCTAGCCCGAGTTATGAGGAGAGATGTAAAGGCAGGCAACACCGGAATTCACACTTTTTTTTCAAACTTTGAAAATCATTTACAAAAAAAAAAATATAGAATTCAATTTTTCTCTTCACATTTTGCATTGTCTGACATGCTATTATCAAATAACAATTTCAAAAGAATTCAAAAATATAGAGGTAATAATCATTGGTTCACTTGACATGGAATGGCCCTTGTGTGTAACTGGCCCTTTAGGGTATGTGCCCATAGGATGTTTTTTAAGCAGTTCTGAACGCAGCAAAACCTGAGGATCCTAGAGTCCTTGACAGGAGATTAGCTATGATCTTGTCTGCGTTTTTTGTGCGGTGTGTTTTATTTTTTTGTTTTGTGCCTGCGTTTTTTCCATTGACTTTAGCAAAAACGCAGGAAAATAATCATGTCAATTCTTTCCCATCCACATCAAAAACGCAGAGCTTTGACAGTTCTTGACACTTGCAAAACCAATGTGTGGGCACAGTGTTTCTGTGAAACAATTGGTTTTGCTGGGAATCAAAACCGCACGAGCAAATTGGCCTAATTTACCATAAATCCAATGGTTTTCTGCATGCAGAAAACTCAGCAAAAACGTCCTGTGGGCACTCACCCTTAAGGTACCGTCCCACGTCACGATATCGCAGAAACGACCTGTTTTTTGAGGCGTGGCTACGATGTCCAAACTATATCGTAGCGTGTGACTCCTACATACGACTATGATAATACATCGTATCGTTCATCGCAGATTTCTGAACATGTTCAGGAATTTGACTATTTCCGACCGTACGATCTGCTGCATCGTGCAAGGTGACACCTGTGTAACGACCTTATTGACGATTTCACCTATTCCTACAATGGCTGCTCTTGATCGCAGAGTACTGCCAACGATCAATGGCACGTTTCCAAATTGAAGATCGTAAACGACATCTTTGCTTGTGACACCGCACAAGCGATATCGCAGAATCGTTCATGCGATCTCTATCACGTGACTTTTCAGACGATATCGTTTGCGATATCGTGAAGTGTGACGGTACCCTTAGACCTCATGATTCTCATTTGGTCGGACATGCACTGTGAGCTGTGGGGTCTTATATAGACAGGACTTGATTTGGAAAGGCACTCACCTATCAGTTTAATTAAACACAGTTGGACTCAAATGAAAACCATCTCAAGGAGGAGCACAAGGAAATGGTCAGCATGTCACTTAAATTTGAGTATCTGAGCAAGGGATCTGAATACTTATGACGTGATATTTCCGTTTTTCTTTTTTCATAAATTTGCACAGATTTCTACACTTCTGTTTTCAGTCATGATGGGGTTCAGTGTAGATTAATGAGAAAAAAGGGGTCTGAATAGTATACTTTCTGTACCCATTTTATGTACCCCAATACAGCAGCTGTAAAAAAAAGAATATAAAAACCAGAAATTGTAAGTACAAAGGCAAGATATTGTTGAATGTAACCCTGAGGAAGGTGCAAGGTTTGCACTGAAACACGTTGGTATGAGGAGAAATAAAGGAGCAGCAGATACAAGTGTTGACTCCCTGTGTATCATTTATCAAGCAGCAGCGCGGATCAGACACACTACTCCTATCTTGGATGATTCAAGACATCATGGTAGACACATGTTTGGACATGGGCCCCATAATGCACATCTGTGGATGTCTAATCACTTGACAATCAATATTTTCCCTTCTGTAGATAATCTGATTTTGAGATCTTGGTCCTTCATATATTACATCTGCAGTATTGTGGTATACGTATTTATACATTCACTTATTGCCCTTTTGTTTCAAGTTTGTGTTCTGAATTCTTTTATTTCTACAGCCTCATACATATGCAGGCCTTGGTTTATAAAAACTGGGGATGTTTCTGGCTGGTCCTGAGGGGATGTGTGGTGGGGTAAGGTGCTGGTTTATTAAGAGGTGCACAGCTCTGAACCTGTAATTTCTGACCGTGATGTGCTACACCACTCATGGACGCTGGACTAAGGCCCCTTTAACATCAGCTTTTTTTGCTGACTGCGGCAAATTTACCACATCTGCCACCTAACAGCTGCACTTGCGGCAAGCCCCATGCATGGTTAATGGGTTTTGCCAGCATTCGTCGCCGCGGAAAAAACGCGGTCAGCATTGTTTTGTTTTTTTTTTTTGTTTTTTGTCACAGCACGAGCCAGATCTGCCGCATCCAGCAGAACCGCACTTGCTGCACCCGCCCGCAAGCCCCATTGACAATGCATGGGGCTTGCTGAATCCAGGCCGTTGGGCATCAGATGTGGTGCCATCTGCCGGATCGTCCGCAAACATCACCAAACCGCTGATGTGAAAGGGGCCTAGGATTTCTGGCATTGTGGGTGCCACAGCTAGTTATGATGTACACCCATTGTGGTGTCCTGCCCCAGCTGGAAGAGACTGGTGTGAAAATGTCAAGTTACAAAATTACACTGCAACTCCGAGATGTGCTAAAATTAATTATGCAACTTTATGAAATCATTTTTATACAAATTCTGTCATAATTGCTGGGAAGAATCAGGGTCATAGTGTCTGAATTGCCCCACCTGTCTCACTAACTGATGTTGGATTCACTTTAAATGATCTTACACCTTTGCTTTTTTAACATTTTGATGTTTTTGTAGTACATTTTATATTGGTTGCTTTCATGTCTCGTCTATGAGTTTGATTGTTTGTGATTTACCTACATTGGTAAAAATTGACCAGAACATTACAAGTGTATAGTAGACCTGAACAGAACAGCTGGGTAATAAATCCTGCTGCAGATGTAGCCTTTCTCTGAATGCTGAGCTATGTATAACCCTGTCCACACTACTGATGGCAGCTTTTCTTCCCATGTACAACATACACAGAAAGCTGCCAATCGGTGGGGTTATATAGAAATCATGAATATGGAGGGCTACATGACAGCAGGTTTACTAGTCCTCTGAACCACTGCTAATAAATGTGATTTTATGAAAACTACAAAGTGCCAGACACTGACACATCTCTGGAATCAAGGTCTTTAGCGCCTCATTTTGCTGCTCTTTAGAAGCCAGAACTGAGACAGATTTCCTTTAACAATGAACGACCATTGGTTTTTGAAGCAAAAATGCTGAAAGGAAAACTGAAGTGGCTGTTGACTTTTTAAATAATTATCTTTGGAAACCTGAGTTATACCTCTCAGCTTAAACAAGGCTTTTTTTATTTTATTTTTGGCATAGAAATAAGTAATTCTTTTGCTTACTAAGCACTCTGTAGATTTTAATAGCTGCTGTGCCTGGTCTAGTAATTGCCTTTCACTTAAACATGAGAAAGCTCCAGTGAATGAATTCCAGTCCTAAAAGTACAGTGCTGTCTATAGGACAGGGATTAAATCTAACTCAGCAGAGGTTGATGGCCTATCCTACAAGCAAATTGGTTTTGAAGAACCTGCTAACGTTTTGTTGTCTGACAAATGGGATGGATTCAGGATTGGACAAACTCCAGATGAGCAGAACTAGAAGTTAGGTTTATATATGATGCCTATGTTCCAGACTTTTCTTCTAGTCAGAGATCCATTTTCCTGTCTGCTAAAAATTTGACTGGTTCCTACTGTAGTTTGTTAATCACTGGTTTAGTATTTAAAGTGGTATTCCCATCTCAAAGACCCTTCCTCAATATCTAGTAAGTACGAATAGCAAATAACATTAATTAGAAATGTAGTATAGTTCTTATTATTATTCCCTTACCTCATGTGCAGGGCATGGCAGCTTGGCAATCTGTGGTTATAACCAAAAGCAATTAAGTCTGTTTTGCAGCTGAGGAATCCATGATTACAATGCTCTGCTAATCAGAATTATAATACAATTAGCTCAAAGCTGTTTATTGGTTTAAAGTGATGATCACAAGCACCTTGATACCATTGTGTGATCAAAGATTCTTGTGGGAGATATTGGTATTATAATCTTTATTTTCTGTCAAAGGCTTTAACAAGAAAAATCATACACTTAACTCTCCAATTACCCTGCCGGTCTCTGGCTACAACCATCGAGGGAATTGTTAAAGTAATCTATGGAGCACTAAGCTGAGACTAGCTGGGGACCTCTGACACCTCAAAACCAGAGTGTTATATTAGTAACAGGATGATTCCTGTCAGACCTTTCTGAAAGGTTTTGATTTTGCCAGCAGACCAGAGTTTTTGCTGCCTCATCTGAGAGCAGCATAATGTAGGAAGTGACCCCAATTCCACAGATCTATCACTTAGTTCAGGATTCCTCAACGCCAGTCCTCAAGGCCGACAAACTTAGTATTGGTCAGGTATTGTCATAATCACCTGTGCAATACTCAGGAAATCCTGAAAATTGCACTGTTGGTGGGCCTGAGGACGGGAATTGGGGAATACTGCCATAGTTTTAGGTGCAGTACTTGTGACAGTTGTTGGGCTACATTCACATAGTGTTTTGTGAGGATCTGTTTTTGGTGCAGAAACTGCACCAAAAATGGATACTCACAAAATGCAGCCTTGTGTGTGAACGTGTGTGGCATTATTTGCTGTGCTAATTATCTGCCCAGGGTGACCTTTGGAGTATCCTCATTCTTGAAGCTGCAGGACCTGAGTTACTGTAGTGTGTTTCTAGGACCTGACACTGCACTATGTGACTGAGTGATATCACTTAGGCTGGCTTCACATTGCGGCGGCGTCCGGTCCGGCTGTCAGGAGTGACAGCCTGGACCGAGTTTTACTGCATAGAATATATCGGCTGCACGGAGCTGGATCGCGCCGGGTGGCAATTATCTGCCATCCGGGTGCTAGCTCGCCGGATGAATCCTGCAGAAGTCGGGATTTGTCTGCCGACTCAAAACGGTGCATGCAACGTTTTTGAGTCGGCAGACAAATCCCCACTTCTGCAGGATTCATCGGCGAGCTAGCAGCCGGATGGCAGATAATTGCCACCCGCGCGATCCAGCTCCGTGCAGCCGATAGTATTCTATGCAGTAAAACTCCGGTCCAGGCTGTCACTCCTGACAGCCCAGACGGACGCCGCCGCAGTGTGAAAGGCACCCTTAGCTGACTGTGACGTCACTGTCACATGTGCAGGACTAGATGCACAAACACTGCAGCCTCTGGGAATGAGAATATCTCCGAAGGTCACCCTGGGATCGTGGGGAGGTAGGTCGAAAGTGCAGCAGATAACTCCAAAAGATTTGATATGCTCATTCTTTGTGCAGTTCTGCTTCTGAGCCAAAAAGTGGATCCACACAAATTGGATTGAATGCAAATTTGTGAAATGCATTGACTTGGCTGAGATGGCAAACATCACTGCATTTCACTGCAAATGGTGAATACGCTAAAACACTACACTAACTGGGTACACTTCAAGAAATGTAATAAAAAAAAAAAAATACACATTTACATGTTAAAACATTTTATTATTTTTATATAGCAAAATTATTTGATTTACTGCACTGTCATTTCCAAAATGTCAGCTACCATCAATCACACCTCAACTTTGCGTTCAGAAGACACTTAAGGCCCAGTTACACACACAGATATCTGTTCAGAGATTACTCAGATTGTTGGCAGATCTCTGGTTGCAGTGAAATCATGGACACATTGTTCCATTTTGTTGCTGTGTACAAAATGGAACAATGTGTCCATGATTTCACTGCAACCAGAGATGTGCGAACAATCTGCACAATTATCTGTGTAACTGGGCCTTTAGAAGGATGAAGCATAAGATTAGGTCAGGTCAGAGCAGCACCTGGTCAGGCATTGGGAACCAAATTCATTCAGTAAACCTGACAGGACACAGAGCGGAGTGGACTGAAGAAGATAAACACGTTTAGTGGACTGAAAATGAGCATCCATTTGTCAGCCTGACTGTTTTACTGACAGAGTTCAGATAGTGTTTGCTGTGGGCGTGGGAGTTGCCACACCCAAGTAATGAAAGGTGTAATGAAGTCTTGTGTATGTGGAAGTAATTTTCCTCGGTCACTAATATATATAGGATAAGTCCTTTATGTAACTGTTTTAATCTTTACTGTGTGTTTTGGGGTGGCAGATTGTGTTAATGTGGGTTTTTGATCAGTATTTGCCCCAAAATTCACATACATCTTTGGCCAAAGGTCAGTATAAGTGCCTAGTGTATAAAAACAAATTACAAAGTTCAGTAGAAATCTGACTTACTCCGTTTCTTTCTAGGAGCGTGCTGGCCGTCACTGTGGAGGATTGAGAGTTCTTAACTCCTACTGGGTTGGTGAGGACTCCACCTATAAATTCTTTGAGGTTATCCTCATTGACACCTTCCACAAGGCAATCAGACGTAATCCAGACACCCAATGGATCACAAAGGCTGTGCACAAGCACAGAGAGATGCGTGGCCTGACATCAGCTGGCAAGAAGAGCCGTGGCCTTGGAAAGGGCCACAAGTTCCATCTCCCCATTGGTGGTTCTCGTCATGCTGCCTGGAAAAGACGCAACACTCTTCAGCTCCACCGTTACCGCTAATTTGCATAGTACTTGTACATTTGACAAAAATAAAGTTGTTTGGACAAATGTCTCTGTTATTGTATTAAAACATCAAAAGTAGCTACAAGTTGTCTGTTCTATTCTAGAATATGACACTAATATAACTTGTAGGTCCATGTATATTGTGAGATGGTTAAAAATGGGGCTAGAGTAGCTCATGCTGATTAGGTGTGCTGCTTGTGTGCATAACTTTCTCATCAGTGGTGCAGATCCAAGGGATTGGACAACCAATCAGCTGACTGGGAAATTATATCGGATGGAGGTACGTCTATTCCCGTAACATAATGGAGCTGCAGAGCACATGCTTGACCGCCATTTCACTCTTTATGGGGCTGCTGGAAAATCTGAGTGCAGCACTTGTCAGCCCCATAGGGAATAATTGGAACTGGGGTTGATGAGCAATAAGTTCCAGAGGATCCTAGAACTGTAAAAATTAAAAAAAAACAAAACAGTGATGTAACACATAGCAAAAAGTGGAGCAGACTGGTTTTAAAGGGAACCTGACCCACAAACTGACTCCCCGCATCTTTCTACCTGTCCCTGCACCCCTCTTATCATTTCTAGCCATCCCTTTTGCAGAAAAAAATCGATTTTGTAAAGTAGAGAAGAGGTTATATTCACCTCGTCCTGTGCGAGTTCTCTGTTTCTGAATAAGTGTCAATAGGCGTGCCTGTCTGCTGCTCCCTTGTAATTATGCACGCCCCTCTCAGGTTGCTGCCTTGCTAAGAGCCTGGCTGCATCATGAAAGGGGGCGGGGCTACCGTCATGACGTGATTTAGACCGCCCCTTTCTTGATGCGGCCAGGCTCTTAGCAAGCTGAGAGGGGCATGCATAATTACAAGGGAGCAGCAGACAGGCGGGCCTATTGTGGCTTCTTCAGAAACAGAGAACTCCCACAGGACGAGGTGAATATAACCTCTTCTCTACTTTACAAAATCGATTTTTTTTCTGCAAAAGGGATGGCTAGAAATGATAGGGGGTGCAGGTACAGGTAGAAAGATGTGGGGGGTCAGTTTGTGGGGTCAGGTTCCTTTTAAGGGAAACTTTACACCATGAAAATCAAAAAGATATAAAAAAAAAAAGGTGGTGTCTAATTGCCCCCACAAGTTATACCTGGATGGACTCCCAGGGAGAGAATTGTTGAACTGGTTTTAATTTCAGCTACTAGCTACTGATCCTACTAGCCAGTCTTCTACTTTCTAAAACCACAAGAGAAGAAGGGGCTGTTGGCCATGAATAAAGGTATAACCCGCTGAAATATGGAGGTGAATGGGCTTCAGTGTTTTTTTTTTTTTTCTACAACATGAAATATGCTGGGAGTGCGATGTGTTTGATTCATTAAGAAGCACACTCCTCTTAATCAGGTGAGTCTTCAAATAACTTGTGCCTCACCATAAATCATAGGCAGTGATGGCGAACTCCAGGCTCGGTGCCACCAACAGTGCAGGTTTTCAGATTTCCTAGCATTGCACAAGGTTGGAATCATTACAGTGCAGGTGATTATATTATCACCTGTGCAATATAAGGAAATCCTGAAAACTGCATGTTGGTGCACTCGAGGCTGGAATTCGCCATCACTGTCTAGGTGTTCACATGCTGCATATTGCTGTTGCAGTTTTTGTAGCCAAAACCAGGAGTGGAACAATCAGAAGTCTAAATACAGAAGTGGAACACTTGTTTCTATTATTCACCCATTGCTGGTTTTAATTAGCCACTCCCAATTTTGGCTACAAAAACTGCAAGAGCATTCACGTAAAAAACGCAGCATGTGAACGCACCCGTACTCCAGTTATAGACTCGTGTATATTTGGGCCAAACAAAACTACAGCTCTTCATAAAATTTGAGTCTCCTTCCCCCCCCCTCATGGGATATATGGTGATCTTTTTATTTACATCAACTTGGCCATTTCAAGTGCAGTTATATAGCTGGGAATGTTGGGGGTAAGATTACTGGGGTGCTTTCAGAAGTACCAGTCTTTTGGTGTCTTGAACAAGTTTAGCATACTTGAGTTTTCTATCTATACTTGATGGCATGTCTTGATTTCTCAGCCATGGTGACTTGTTTAAACTAAAGTACTGTTAGATGCTTCAATGTCGTTAAGATATCACCAACGATTTCACGGGAGCGCGGTCGTTAGGACATCTTTTTGAGATCGTTGGTGAGATGTCATACGTCTAGATATTGTTAACGACACACAAACTGTGGTGAGCAGCTATTGTGTACACAACCCAGCGACCGACATTTGTTCACTGTTATGTTAACGACTTCTCCTATTCACAACTATCGCGGTGTTGCACACAACGATGCAGCAGGTTGGCTGAACGACAATCGTCTGATTTGAGACCATGTTCTCAAATCTGCGATCAAACGGTTTATCGTAGTTGTATGTCGGTGTAACACACAACAAAGTTCTAACGGTGTCGTTTGAACGACTACAAACCTGTGACGTTCACAATCTGTACGGTGGAACGGGGCCTTAATTTGCACTTTCCTAAAAGTTTTGGAATATGTTAGACACTAGAATGTTTGTTTTTTTTTCTTTCTATCTTGCTTACTGGGCGATTTCTGCTTTTTCTGTGCCGCAAGTTTTGGGTTTTTTTTTGACAGCCAAGTGAGGACTTTTTTTTTTTTCTTCTTCTTCTTGCTGGATGAGTTCTTTTGAATCTGACAATCTGTTTTATCATGTAATGTTAATAAAGGCAGGAAAAGTTAAAGTTCAGTGAAATGGCAAAAAAAGGTAATTCAGCATTGATTTTATGGGGCTTTTACTGACAGCGTTCATTATATGGAAAAAATTACCTGGTAATAGGATCCTCCAATCAGTTTGATTATGGCAATACCATACATGCATAACGGCCCTGGTAACACATACGATTAATGATTATAATAAAGGCTACAGGCTGTGTATATATACTGAAAAGGACCTGAAATTCAGGAAAATAAATTGTATACCTGCCCAACCTCACTAACATGCTCATCCCAGCCCTAACCCACCTCTTCAAACTATCACTATCTGCTGGGACCCTTCCCCTCAGCTTTCAAACAATAATACTTTATTTGTATAGCGCCAACATATTGCGCAGTGCTTTACAGTACAATGGTATGTATAAGAAAAATATACGATACAGAATGGTAGGTAATACAGAACAGTAGCTTCATACAGTAAAAATAGATTCATTTTAGGAGATACAATAAAAGGCAAAAAGTAAAGGTGACCCTGCTCGAAGAAGCTTACCATCTAAGACTGGATGGGAACACAAAGTACAGGGGCTTATAACAATGAATATCTTCTGTCTAAATGACTCCTGTTAGGGAGAAGGATAGGTCGCCCTGAAGAGGTGTGTTTTTTAGGGAGCGTCTGAAGCTATGCAAGTTGTGGATGGTCCTAAGTTCTTGGGGTAGAACATTCCAAAGGATTGGTGCAGCTCGAGAGAAGTCTTTGAGTCGGGAACGGGAGGTTCGGATTAATGCCGATTTTAGTCTGAGGTCGCATTCAGAGCGAAGGGGAGGGGTGGTAGACAGATGATGGGTAGGGGGGAGGTGTCGCACCATGAATAGCTTTATGGGTGACTACAAGCAATTTGAATTGGATTCTATAGTGTACGGGTAGCCAATGCAGTGACTGGTACAGAGCAGTAACATCTGAGTAATGGTTTGCTAGATAGGTGATCCTGGCTGCTGCATTGAGGATAGACTGGAGAGGGGAAAGCTTAATGCGGGGGAGGCAGCTGATAAAGAATTACAGTAGTCAAGGCGGGAATGAATCAGGGCCATGGGTGAGGGTTTTAGTTGTTTCCATGGTGAGGAAAGGGTGAATTCTGGAGATATTTTTCAGGTGCAAGCGACATGAGCAGGTGAGAAATCAGTGTCCCAACATATCACGCCCATCCTCAAAAAGCCAAACCTAGACCCGACTGCTAAGACGAGCGACCGCCCTATATCGCTCCTCCCATTTGCTTCCAAACTCCTTGAGCAACACGTCCATGCTCAACTTTCCTCCCACCTCTCATCTAACTCCTTGACAATCTACAATCTGGTTTTTGGCCCCACCACTCCACTGAAAATGCCCTAACCAAAATTACCAACGACTTACAGCCAAAGCTAAAAGACAATTCTCCATCCTCCTCCTTCTCGACCTGTCTCTGCCTTGACACAGGCGACCACTTTCTCCTACTTCAGATTCTTTCTTCCCTTGGCATCAAAGACCTTGCCTTGTCCTGAGTTGCCTCATACCTTGCCAACCACACATTTTGCATTTCCCACACTTCCTCCTCCCGCCCTCTCTCTGTTGGAGTCCCACACGGCTCTGCGACACTCAAATCTACCTCTCTGGCCCAGAATGTCAACTCTGCTGTCCAGAATCCTGGAGTGTCTGTCAGTCATATCCTCCTCTTCTCGCTACCTAAAACTCAACATAGACAAAATCGAACTCATCTTTCCTCCATCCCATCTTTTCCTATCGCCATGACAGCACCCACCGAGAGAGGCGATCCCCCACTAGGACAGGAAACCTACAAATAAAAAAGGGGTGGGCCTCCTCAGTTTCCTGTCCTCGTGGGAGGAACCTACAGATGAAGATCTTTCTTACCTAGGGCCTGAGGCTTCCATGGAGGGCTGCTTGAGGTCTATGGAATCCAGGTCTTGGAGGCAGCGTCTCTCGTCAACTGGTTCTAGCAGCACGACTCAGTGTCCGGGTGGTGCCGCTCTGGCTCGTGCAGGTGCTGCCTGGGGCCGTCCCCAGTGCTTGTCTCATGACGCAGGGCAGGTTGGGCGAGGAGATATGCCACCCTGCGTTGCACGCCGGCCGTCTTCCGGGATTCCCGGTGCACATGTGTGCCGGCGGCGGATCGCCCTTTGAACTGAAAATGTGCATCACTTCCTGCGGTCTGGAGGAGGGCGCGTCTGACGGTGGGGAGAACATCATTCTAAGCCGGCGCTGGGGCCTCGTGGATGTGCCCAACATGTCTTCCCCCAAAGATGCGGAAGAGCACCCGGAGGGTATCTGCCAGCCAGAGAATAGGAACAGTAGCGGCTGCAAGCAGGCTTCTAAGTCCACCAGTGCCTGTAATAGTACCTTCACACGCCGCAATATCGCCTGGCGATATAACGTGCTTGCTCACATTTTTCGTTGCAGCAACCTAAGGCCATGTGTCGCTTCGGAAATGGCCTCACCTCCAGCAGAAGCAATCTTGCCTCATTCCCTCACCTCTTCACACGCCGCAATCCCGAAGGCAATGTGGGCGTACATGTTCAGTGCGGCGAGGACATGGGCGTGCCACAGTGGTTTACATCGCGCCCCATACACGCTCATTGGACAACACAACAGCGTTGCGATTGGACAGCCTGGTTCTTGTTTTGCCATACAAGAAATGGATGGTCTGGTGAAGTCGGTCCGTGCCACCATGGGGATTGTAGACACTAAGGAAGACTCCAGGGGTTTTTTGCCCTCCTCTTCAAAAAGGAAATACCCCTTTGATGATCCAGAGTTACTGAACTGGTCTAAGATCCCTAAGGTGGATGCGGCAGTGGCATCCTCTTCCAAAAAGAATGTGTTGCCTTTTGAGAGAGGGACCCCTCTGATAGAAAACTGATACCCTGTTGAAAAAATCCTGGGATACGGGTATAGGGGCCCTTAAACCAGCTATTGCTTCTACTTGTGTAGCCTGTTCCCAGTTGGTATGGTTGGATCAGTTGGAACAACAAATTCGGTCCGGGGTGCCCCGGGACAGGTTATTGGCCACTCTTCCTCAGATCTGGAGTGGCTCGGCATATCTGGCAGATGTGTCAGCGGATGCTCTACGCCTGGCAGCTAGATCAACAAGGCTCTTTGTGGCTTAAAGAGTGGAAAGGGGACGCCCACGCGAAAACTAAGTTATGTGTGATCCCGTGCGGGGATGAGTACCTCTTGGCTCCATGCTTGACGGTATTCTCTCTAAGGCAGGAGAAGTAAAGAAGGGGCTACCTAATCCTTCTGTCCCTAACTATAGGAGAGCCTTCCAGGAAATGCCAGTATACCAGGCAACAGTCCAATGCCAAGTGGGAGCTGGCAAGGAAAAAACAGAGTTCTTATTATGGTGGTTCCTCATCCTCCAAGCCCCCGCCAAGCTTCATTAATTCTGACCCACCTATCGGTGGACGATTGGCTCATTTTTTCCAGCAATGGTCCCAAATTTCAAATAGCCAATGAATCCTCAGCCTCATTTCATCTGGCCTTAAACTTGATTTTG
This sequence comes from Allobates femoralis, assembly GCA_033576535.1. Taxonomy (NCBI): domain Eukaryota; kingdom Metazoa; phylum Chordata; class Amphibia; order Anura; family Aromobatidae; genus Allobates; species Allobates femoralis. Next base: position 455,772,744 of record JARQOC010000005.1, on the reverse strand, counting down.
TGAGGGTCCCAGGGGGATTACTTTTTCAAACTATTCTTTCTAGTTCTTCCCAGTAGCAGTCACTGGAGTTGGAGGTCAAGGCCTTGTTACGTAAACAAGTGTTGGTAGCGCCCCAGGGGACCAGGAAGGAAGGGGGTTTTATTCCCCTTTGTTTCTGGTTTCCAAACCGGTGGTTCCTTTCGAACTATTATTATTCTTCGTAAATTGAACTCCTTCCTCCGATTCCAGTCCTTTAAAATGGAGTCCATTCAATCTGCCGTTCGCCTTTTGTTCCCTAGGTGTTTTATGGCGGTATTCACTTAAAAGACGCCTAATACCATCTGCTATTCATCCAGCTTATAGGAAATTCCTCCGCGTGGCAGTGGCCTTGGAGTGTCAGGTTTGCCATCTGCAGTTTGTCGCCATGCCATTCGGCCTTTCCATTGCTCCTCGGGTTTTTACCAAGGTGATGGCTGAAGTTATGGCATATGTGAGACAACAGGATGTTCTCATAGTTCCATATTTGAATGATTTTTTGGTTGTTGGGGACTCTGAGGGGCAGTGTATTCCGTCTGACTCATGTCATATCCTCCCTACAGGCCTTGGGATGGCTCACCAATGTCCAAAAGTCAAGGCTCCATGTAGTTCAGGTCCAGACTTTTTTGGGACTTCTGTTGGACTCCCTTGCCCAAAAGTGTTTTCTGCCGGCGGCCAAGTCTCTGCAGTGAGGTTTAAGGTGGCCAGGGCCATGACCAATCCGTCGCTGTCACTGCGTCAGGCCATGTCTCTGCTTGGGACTCTGTCATCCTGCATTCCGGCTGTCCCGTGGGCGCAGTTCCACTCTTGCTGTCTCCATCAGGACGTGCTCAGGGCTGGAGACTCTCTGCAGGGTTGTTTAGAAGGTCGTCTCCGTCTGTCCCCGACCGCCATAGCCTCTCTGTCCTAGTGGTGGATCAGTCACTGACACAAGGTTGCCTGGTTATTGCTCCGGACTTTGATGCGACTGATGCAGTCCCTCGGGGTGGGGGGCTCATTTGGGACCTCACCTGGCCCAGGGTCGGTGATCTCCAGAGGAATACTTGGGGTCTTCAAATTTGAAGGAGTTATGGGCGGTCCAGTATGCTCTCCTCCAGTTTTTGCCCCACCTACGCAACTCCCATGTCAGGATTCAGACAACACCACCGTAGTGGCTTACCTAAATCACCAGGGGGGGGACCCGGTCACCTTCCTTCCTGGATTCCGCAACCCGATATTTCAGCTAGCGGAGGTCCATTTTCTCTCCCTGACGGCCCTACATATCAAAGGGATCGACAATGTCAGAGCCAACTTTCTCAGCCGCCACTCTCTCAGGCAGGGGGAGTGGGTTCTGAACAGGGCAGTCTTCCGTGGGATTGTGCGTCTCTGGGCATGCCAGAGATAGATCTGTTTGCGACCAGGGGAACAGGCAGGTTCGGTGCTTTGCTTACCTGTATCCCTCAGACCTTCCAGAGGTGGTGGATGCTCTGCGGGTGCCATGGGATTTTCTTCTAGCTTATGCTTTTCCTCCATTCTGTCAGCTTCCTCTGGTTCAGCGCAAAATCAGGGCGGAGGGTGCGAGAGTCATCTTGATAGCCCCTTTTGGCCCAGGAGACCGTGGTTTTTCTGGCTACAAGCGATGTCGGTCACCGACCCTTGGGTTCTCCCGGCGGATCGGTGGCTGTCTCTCGGGGTTCGTTTTTTCACCCACAGGCGGAGGGCCTTCATCTAACGGCCTGGAATTTGAGGGGCAGGTTCTTAAACGGTGGGGGTTCTCCGATGCTTTGGTTTCTACCCTCCTCAGCAGTAGAATGGAAGTTACCACTAACCTATATTGTAGGGATTGGTGTAAGTTTTTGGATTTTTACTCAGGGGGTGTCACTGAACGTGCTCCGATTCCTGCTATTTTGGAATTTTTGCAGAAGGGACGGGAGTTGGCCTTGTGGTCAGTACTTTTCGGGTTCAGGTTTCTGCTCTGGGGGCCCTTTTTAGTCAGAATGTCGCGGGTGACCGATGGATTTCCCGGTTTTTCAGGATTGTGACCGTGCTGCACAGGTGCAAATCCCTAGGCTTGCTCCCTGGGATTTGAATTTCGTTTTGGACGCCTTGACGAGACCTCCCTTTGAGCCATGGACCTCGGCCTCCATCAAACACTTGACCTGGAAGACAGCCTTACTGGTAGCTTTGACGTCTGCTAGACGGGTGGGTGAACTACAAGCCTTGTCTATTGACCCCCCGTTCTTGTTAGTGTTCCCTGATAGGTTGGTACTTAAGACGGACCCCTCATATATCCCTAAGGTCCCCTTGAAGTTCCATAGAGGCCAAGAAATCATACTGCCCTCCTTCAGTGACAATCCCACTAGCCCTGAGGAGTTGACCTTTCAGACCCTAGATGTTTGGAGAACTGTGCTTGAGTATATTGCTAGGACTCGGCCCTGGAGGAAGTGTAGGGCCTTGTTTGTTTCTTTCCAGGGGTTTTGAAGGGAATCTCGTACCACTAAAAGCACCATCTCCAGATGGATCCGGGAGGCTATCTGCTCGGCCTATTCCGCAAAAGGTGAGCAGCCTGGCCGGTATTCATGCCCATTCTACTCATGCCATGTCTGCCTCCTGGGCTGAACGGGCTAATGTTTCTATTGAGTCTATTTGTAGGGGGGCTACTTGGGCTTCACCCTCTACTTTTTTTCGGCACTATCGCCTTGACCTATTCTCTTCGTCTGACCTCGACTTTGGGAGGGCAGTTCTTAATACTGTGGTCCTCCCAGGTGATGGTCTTCAAGTCTCTCAGGTGGGTGCTGTCATGGCGATAGGAAAATCTGAGATTACATACCAATCATATTTTACAGAGTCCATGACAGCTCCCACTCACTTCCCACTCTTTAGATTCATAATTGACGTGATAGTCTTTATTGTTATTATTTTAGTATGCTTAGTGTGTTGTCACTTGCCACGGGTTGACACTTATTGCCTGAGGGTTTTGTGCGCCCCTTTTTCACGCCTTACAATGCCGGTCTTCTAATATTGTTAATCATTGTGTTTGTGTATTTATATGGTTATGGCGGTTCCTCTAATTTCTCTGTAACCCAACTGAGGAGGCGAGGGGGGCCGCCCCTTTTTATCTGTAGGTTTCCTGTCCTGGTGGGCGGATCCCCTATCTTGGTGGGTGCTGTCATGGACTCCGTAAAATACGATTACCGGTAAGAAATCTCAGATTTCATGTTCACCACCTGATCTATCTATTATGGTAAATGGCATCATGCTCTCTCCCACCCCTCAAATTCGCTGCCTTGGAGTAACTCTTGACTCTGCCCTATCCATCAAACCACACATCGAAACTCTCACCATCTCCTGTCACCTCCAGCTCAAGAATATTTCCAGAATCCGTCCTTTCCTCAGCCCTCAATTTACAAAATTCTTGTACATGCCCTCATCATCTCCCACCTTGACTACTGCAACATTCTCCTCTGCAGCCTCCCTGCTAACACTCTTGCACCTCTACAGTCTGTCCTTAACTCTGCTGCCTGACTAATCCACCTCTCTCCTCACTACACCCTGTTTCTCCCCTTTGCAAATCCCTCCACTGGCTCCCAATTCCCCAACGAATCCAGTTCAAACTACTAACACTGACCTACAAAGCTATCCATAAACTGTTTCCTCCCTATATCTCTGAACTAATCTCACCTATTTTCCCTCACGTAACCTTCGATCCTCCCAAGACCTCCTCCTTTCCTCCACACTTTGCGTTCCTCACACATCCCCCATCCTCTGGAATTCTGCATAACAACACGTCAGATTATCCACCACTCTCGGATCCTTCAGACGAATTGAAAACCTATATCTTCAGGAAAGATTACAGCCTGCAATGACCAAGCCTCCGGAGCTGATGCCCTACCGCAACCGGAGCTACCACCTCTCCACCACCAGATCTGCTGCAACCCGGACCTACTGTTTCCTCCCCATTGCCCCGTAGAATGAGGACTTTACATACTGAAATGGCACTTTTGGCCAGTACATACACTGTTGTTTGCGACGCTATGTTTTTAGCGTCGTCAATACGCGCCTAGACGTACTCCTCAATAGTAAAGGAGGTGTTTAAAAATGATTCACCTTGTATACATGCATTTTGAGCAAATTCATGAGATGCAGAAGTCAATGAATGTAGTGGTGTACGCACACATAATCAAAGATGGCTCCTTTAGCAGGGCCATCCAATCTGCATACAATACTAGCCACCAATCGCCGTAGATGGGGCGCGGAAAACACAACCCACAGGCACACCTATGGCCTTGGTTGTGCAACCTGTGAAATCACAAACAAGATCGTAGTTGCGCTGTCATGCCAGATCGCATATGCAACATTGCACAGTTGAAGAGCATGCACAATCTCCTTGCGATATCGTTCCTGTGATTTATTGCACTCGCATCGCCCTGTTACACGACACAACGCAGGAACGATATCAACTGCAACTGACCACACCACGTGACTTTTGGTCGATGTTGCATGCAATGTTGCAACGTGTAATGGTACCCTATTGCGACTACAATAAATCGTAGAAACGCCATTGACATTTTGAGCCCATCGGGTGCATTTGTTTATTCAATTGGTCTGGGTGGATCACTTTAGAATATACTCTCTGTTGAGTCCTTGATTGATATTACTTTAGACCGGGTAGGACCGAACTGGACCACCGGCTTGGTAATATAAACATCATCATTTTTTGCTTGCATTTGTTGAATTTCACATGAGTCTAAGGTTGGCTGATGCTTGGTACTTGCTACCTAAAAATTGGTTTCTAGTCTCTATATGTATATATGGATTGTGGGGATATGGTGATTTGGGATGGTTTGATCAGATAAATCCACACTATTTGGTGGTATTACAGTTGTGGCCAAAAGTATTGACACCCCTGCAATTCTGTCATATAATACTCACTTTCTTCCTGAAAATGATTGCAATCACAAATTCTTTGGTATTATTGTCTTCATTTAATTTGTCTTCAATGAAAAAACACAAAAAGAATTGTCCTAAAGCCAAATTGGATCTAATTCCACACCAAACATAAAAAAGAGGGTGGACAAAAGTATTGGCACTGTTAGAAAAATCATGTGATGCTTCTCTAATTTGTGTAATTAACAGCACCTGTAACTTACCTGTGGAACCAAACAGGTGTTGGCAATAACTAAATCACACTTGCAGCCAGTTGACATGGATTAAAGTTGACTCAACCTCTGTCCTGTGTCCTTGAGTGTACCACATTGAGCATGGAGAAAAGAAACAAGACCAACGAACTGTCTGAGGACTTGAGAAACCAAATTGTGAGGAAGCATGAGCAATCTCAAGACTACAAGTCCATCTCCAAAGACCTGAATGTTCCTGTGTCTACCGTGCGCAGTGTCAACAGGAAGTTTAAAGCCCATGGCACTGTGGCTAACCTCCCTAGATGTGGACGGAAAAGAAAAATTGACAAGATATTTCAACGCAAGATTGTACGGATGGTGGATAAAGAACCTCAACTAACATCCAAACAAGTTCAAGCTGCCCTGCAGTCCGAGGGTGCAACAGTGTCAACCCGTACTATCCATCAGCGTCTGAATGAAAAGGGACTGTATGGTAGGATACCCAGGAAGACCCCACTTCTTACCCCGAGACATAAAAAAGCCAGGCTGGTGTTTGCCAAAACTTACCTGAGAAAGCCTACAACGTTTTGGAAGAATGTTCTCTGGTCAGATGAGACAAAAGGCATCAACATAGAGTTTACAGGAGAAAAAAAAGAGGCATTCAAAGAAAAGAACATGGTCCCTACAGTCAAACATGGCGGAGGTTCCCTGATGTTTTTGGGTTGCTTTGCTGCCTCTGGCACTGGACTGCTTGACCGTGCGCATGGCATTATGAAGTCTGAAGACTACCAACAAATTTTGCAGCATAATGTAGGGCCCAGTGTGAGAAAGCTGGGTCTCTCTCAGAGGTTATGGGTCTTCCTGCAGGACAATGATCCAAAACACACTTCAAAAAGCACTAGAAAATAGTTTGAGAGAAAGCACTGGAGACTTCTAAGGTGGCCAGCAATGAGTCCAGACCTGAATCCCCTAGAACACCTGTGGAGAGATCTAAAAATGCAGTTTGGAGAAGGCACCCTTCAAATATCAGGGACCTGGAGCAGTTTGCCAAAGAAGAATGGTCTAAAATTCCAGCAGAGCATTGTAAGATACTCATTGATGATTACCAGAAGCGGTTGATCACAGTTATTTTGGCTAAAGGTTGTGCAACCAAGTATTAAGGCCACTTCACACACACATATATCTGAGTCCAATATCTGAACAGATCTCTGGTTGCAGTGAAATCATGGATACATTGCTCCATGTTGTACACAGCCACAAAATGGAGCAATGTATCCATGATTTCACTGCAACCAGAGATCTGTTCAGATATTGGACTCAGATATCTGTGTGTGTGAAGTGGCCTTTAGGCTGAGGGTGCCAATACTTTTGTCTGGCCCATTTTTGGAGTTATGTGTGAAATGATCAATGTTTTGTTTTCTTCTCGCCACGACAGCACCCACATGAGAGAGGGGATCCGCCCACCAGGACAGGAAACCTACAGATAAAAAGGGCGGGTCCCCCTCGCTCCCTCAGTTTGGTTTCCTGTCCTGAGGGGAACCTGCAGCAAAAAGGCTTACCTGGGTTCAATCAGCCTCTGTGCGGTGTCTTTGAGAACGGCAGGGCCTGGAACTCCAGAAGCAGCGTCGGGAAGTCCGGTTTCCGGCTCTCCCCTCGTCTGACTAGGATGTCACGTTGTCAGTGCTGGGTATCCACCCTGACTCGTGGGAGCGCGGTGCAGTTTGGACACACTGCATTCATCCACGGTGGTCTCCAGGGGCAGCCAGGGAGCCCAGAGGTATGTAGATAGCGGGCTGGTTGTCTGGCTGTCTCCCGCGGTAGCAGCGCCTGCGCTTCCCGGGGGGCTGTGGCTCTATGGCGCGGACGTTTTGCCGCCATTTCGCGGGGGATGGGGGCCGTGCCCAGTGGTGGGCGGTTCCGTGTCCCCCGGTGGTGGGGCGGGGTGTCGGTGCGGTGGAGTCCGGGCTCTATCCGGGGAGTGTGGGGAGGCTGCGGCCGCGGCGTTCGGCCGCCTTCTGATCGCTACGCCGGCTTCCGGGCCGCGCCAGCGCCTGCGCAGTAGCCTTGAAGCGCTTCTGACCCGGAAGTAGTACGGATTGGCTTCCGGGTGGCCGGGGAGGTGGCCCCAGCGCGGGAAGTATTAGACAGTGCGGCAGCAGCGCCGCTGGTGTTCTGATCCCGGTGATGTCGTCTCCTGGGGCAGGGGGGCTGCAGCAGCCTGACGCTGACTTACAGCCATCCAGCAAGACTCGTGGTGGCAGTGGGCGCAGCAAGGAGGCTGGGTCTGCTGACAGAAATGACCGGAATAAGGCTGGTCAACCATCACAGGCTGGTCCTACACCTCCTGAACCAGTCAGTATGCACAGCTTCACGGGGTGAGTGTGTTCTCTGCTCCTCTGCTGATCTCCTCCCTTCCTGTCTTTCTCAGGCTAAGAAGGGGAAAAAGCTGAAGCATAAAGAATGCGCTTTGTGTACACAGCCTCTTCCTGAGACATATGTGAAGCGTTTGTGTCAAGCCTGTATAAATCAGACCTTGCAGGAGGAGTCCTCTGTTAAGACGGCAGACATTCGCTCTATGATCCGGGAGGAGTTGTTGTCCATCAGTGAGGGGGCTCATTCTCGGCCATGTTCCTCCAGGGCTAGGAAGCCTGTGTCCCCTAGTGTGTCTTCTCCGGAAGGCAGCCCGGTTAGGTCTCAGGGTGTCTTCCGGTCCCCATCGGCCTCTCCTGCATCTTCTTCCTCATCGGATGATGAGGGAAAGTCCTGTTTTCCCCTGGACAGTGTGGACAACCTTGTCAAGTCCATCCGCCACACGATGGAAGTGCCTGATTCTAGGGAGTCTCGTTCAGCGCAAGATATTATGTTCACCGGCCTCTCGGAAAAGAGGAGACGTGCTATTCCGGTGGTGGCGGCTCTCAAAGATCTGGTTTATCGGGAATGGGATAAGCAGGACAGACGTGGGGCTCTTCCTTCCTCTTCCAAGCGGAGATATCCCTTCGATGATGAGGACTTAGCTACATGGTCCAAGGTTCCGAAGGTGGACGCTGCGGTTGCCTCCACGTCTAAGCGTTCCACCCTTCCGGTAGAGGATGCTGGGTTGCTGGCCGATCCGCTGGACCGAAAAGCCGAGATGTTGCTTAAACGCTCTTGGGAATCTTGCACAGGGGCCTTTAAACCCGCTATTTCGGCTACCTGTACTGCCAGATCCCTGTTGGTCTGGGTAGATCAGCTTGAGGATCAGATTAGGTCAGGGGTTCCCAGGGACCAGTTGCTGTCATCACTTCCATTGATTCGTGGGGCCTCGGCTTATTTAGCGGATGTGTCGGCTGATTCCTTGCGCCTGGCAGCTCGGTCTGCAGGCCTGACCAACTCGGCTCGTCGGGCCCTGTGGCTTAAGGGGTGGAAGGGCGATTCTCAATCCAAGTCGAAGTTGTGTACGCTCCCCTTCCGTGGTGAGTACCTCTTCGGTCCTGACTTAGATGATATTTTGGCTAAGGCGGCTGACCGTAAGAGGGGGTTCCCTAATCCACCTGTTCCGTCTTATAGGAGAGCCTTCAGGAGACGTCCGTTCGGCCAGAAGAGGTCGTATAGGGAAAACCGGGACCGTTGGGAACCCAAGGAGGGTAAACAACGGGGTGCCCTGTTTGGGGGGTCCTCCTCCTTCAAGCCCGGTAAAAAGTACCGTTAGGTCAGAGCTCCCTGTGGGGGGTAGGTTGTCGGCCTTCTCTGATCGCTGGGCTATTATTTCCTGTAGTCCCTGGATTTTGCGGTTGATTGCCTCCGGTCTTACTCTGGACTTTGCCCGTTCTCCTCCAGATTCGTTTGTCCTCACCTCCCCTCCGCCGCATCATCAGCGTGCCCCGGTCCTGGAAATTCAGTCACTGTTGTCCAAACATGTTCTTGTTGAGGTTCCGGTAGGCCAGGAAGGAAAGAGGTTTTACTCCCCCTTGTTCCTGGTGTCTAAGCCAGATGGTTCCTTTCGGACCATTATTAATTTAAAGAAGTTAAATTCCTTCCTGGCGGTCCGGTCCTTCAAAATGGAATCTATTAATTCCACGATTAAATTGTTATTCCCCAGATGCTTCATGGCGGTCCTGGATCTCAAGGATGCTTATTATCATGTCGCCATCCACGTCGATTACCAGCGGTTTCTGCGGGTGGCGGTCGTCTGGGAGGGGCGGACTCGACATTTCCAATTTGCAGCAATGCCCTTTGGTCTTTCGATGGCTCCTCGTGTCTTCACCAAAGTAATTTCCGAGGTGATGGCTTTTTTGCGGCACCAGGACACGCTCATTGTGCCGTATTTGGATGACTTTTTGATAGTGGGTAACTCTTTCAAACAGTGTCGGTCCCGTGTGCTTAATGTCATATCATCTTTGCAGGACTTGGGCTGGATCATCAACAGGGGGAAGTCCAGACTAACTCCCGTGACTCATCAATCTTTTCTGGGTCTCCTTCTGGACTCTGTAAGTCAGCTCTGCCTCCTTCCGGATGACAGAATATCGCATATCAGGGCTAGGGTCAGTCAGGTTATTGCTCGCCCTTCCCTGTCATTGCGTGAAGCCATGTCCCTGTTGGGCTCCCTTTCGTCTTGCATCCCGGCAGTTCAGTGGGCGCAGTTTCATACGCGGCCATTGCAGCAGGCGGTGTTGCAGGCGGAGGTTGCCTTGCAGGGTCGGCTTCAGGGTCGTCTTACCTTGCCCCCGGACGCTGTAGAGAGTCTGGCCTGGTGGGTGGACCCGCTTCACCTTTCAAGGGGGGTTCCCTGGGTAATTCGGCCTTCTCAGATCCTTCTGACTGATGCCAGTCCGGACGGGTGGGGGGCTCACCTGGGGGCCTGTTTAGCTCAGGGTCAATGGTCGGTGGAGGAGTCTTCCGATTCTTCCAACTTGCGGGAATTAAAAGCTATCCACCTTGCCCTCCGTCATTTTCTTCCACAGCTGCGGGGCTCACACGTTCGGATCTTGTCAGACAACACCACTTCGGTGGCATATATCAACAAGCAGGGAGGTACTCGATCCCGGACTCTGCTGTCTACTGCGGAGGCTATCCTCAACCTGGCGGAGGCCAACCTGTTGTCCCTTTCGGCCCTCCATATCCGGGGTGTCGACAACTCAACAGCAGACTTTCTGAGTCGCCATACCCTTCATCAGGGCGAGTGGGCCCTCTGCCGTCAGACCTTCCGGAAGATAGTTGCCTTGTGGGGTCTTCCGGACATAGATTTGTTTGCAACCAGGGCCAACAGGCAAGTCAGCCGGTTTGCCTCCCTGGATTTCACGGACGAGCCGGAGTTGTTGGATTCCCTCCAGTTCCCTTGGACCTTTCGGCTGGCTTATGCATTCCCTCCCATGAACTTGCTTCCAGTAGTCATCCGGAAGATCAGGGACGAGGGGGCGAGGGTGATTCTCATTGCCCCGTTTTGGCCCAAGAGGCCGTGGTTTTCCTGGCTCAGAGCCATGTCAGTGTCCGACCCGTGGCTGCTGCCTTCCGTTCCAGGTCTGCTCTCTCAGGGTCCATGCCGTCACCCTCAGGTGAAGGGGCTCCACTTGACGGCTTGGAACTTGAGAGGAACCTATTGAGATTGCGTGGGTTTTCAGAACAGCTTATTTCCACCCTTCTCTTGAGTAGGAAGCAGGTTACGACACGGATTTATGGTAGGGTCTGGCGGAAGTTTCTTCAGTTCCATACTGCTCCTTTTTCTCCACTTGTTCCCATCCCTTCTATTCTGGAGTTTCTTCAGAAAGGTCGGGAGTTGGGGCTTTCAGTCAACACCCTTAAGGTCCATGTTTCGGCCTTGGGGGCGTTGTATGGCTCAGATGTAGCGGGTGACAGATGGGTGTCTCGGTTTATAGCGGCTTGTGAGCGTAGCACCCCGGTTCATATTGCTCGGTTGGCCCCGTGGGATTTGGATCTGGTCCTTGACGCCCTAATGGGGCCCCCCTTTGAACCTCTTGAGGCAGCCTCCCTTAAGTCCCTGTCTCTCAAGACGGCACTGCTAGTGGCCCTTACTTCTGCTAGGCGGGTGGGTGATCTCCAGGCTTTATCTATAGATCCTCCATTTCTGTCCGTCTGGCCAGATAGGCTTGTCTTGAAACCGGATCCTTCCTACCTCCCTAAGGTCGCTTCCCGGTTTCATCGGAGTCAGGAGATTTTCCTCCCTTCCTTTTTTCCTACTCCGGGTTCTCCAGAGGAACAGCGGTTTCATACGCTAGATGTCAGGAGATTAGTGTTACACTACCTTGATAGGACTAGCCCCTATCGGCAGAGTAGGGCTCTGTTTGTGTCCTTTCAGGGTCCTCGTCGGGGGTTTGCTGTTACTAAGAGCACGTTGTCTAGATGGATCCGGGATGCCATCTGCTTGGCCTACTCGGTGACGGGACGCAGTCCTCCGGAGGGTGTGCGTGCGCATTCTGCTAGGGCTATTGCTTCTTCACGGGCCGAACGCGCTGCGGTCTCCATTGAAGCTATTTGTAAGGCTGCCACTTGGTCATCCCCTTCTACCTTTTATACCCACTATCGTTTGAATTTGTCTTCTGACTCTGACTTGGCTTTCGGGAGATCTGTCCTCAGCACTGTTGTCCCTCCCTAATCTTGCTCTCTGCAATTCTCTCATGTGGGTGCTGTCGTAGCGAGAAGAAAAGACATGATTACTTACCGGTAATTGTGTTTTATGGAGTCCACGACAGCACCCACTCACTTCCCTCCCTTGTCACGGTTTTTGATCTGTGTGTATTTTGCTCCACGGGCGTTGTCCGGGGTTTATTAGTTTGTACTTGTGCTGTGTATTATGAGATGTGTTATGCTTCTCTTAACTGTGCGGTTCCCCTCATACTCTGTAAACAAAACTGAGGGAGCGAGGGGACCGCCCCTTTTTATCTGTAGGTTTCCTGTCCTGGTGGGCGGATCCCCTCTCTCATGTGGGTGCTGTCGTGGACTCCATAAAACACAATTACCGGTAAGTAATCATGTCTTTTTTGCTTCATTCTCTTTTGTGTTTTTTCATTGAAGACAAATTAAATGAAGATAATAATACCAAAGAATTTGTGATTGCAATTATTTTCAGGAAGAAACTGAGTATTATCTGACAGAATTGCAGGGGTGTCAATACTTTTGGCCACAACTGTATATGGATATACAAAACATAATACAATTGTCGGTTGATTTTTATTGACCCACATGGAGAATATGTGGAGCTCACTGGGACAGGGTACTCGGTACCGGACCGGGGTTTTGCTGGGGGATGTCACGGCGGTCCTGGTCTGGACCGTGTCCCGGGTTCATACAAGTAAATGGGGTGTATTTACAGGCGATTAGGTTTGTCGTGACGCCACCCACGGGTTGTGGTCAGGGTGACCACCGCTGCTGCAGAACCTCCGGGGGTGATGTTTTGGCAGCTTAGATGGAACGGCTCTCCACAGGTAGGGCCTGATTCCCCGGGGCAGTGATAGTTAAAGCCAGTGATGGTTGTTATAGCTGTTGCAGGGAAAGGGGATGATGTGGAGATGGCTCCTGACAGGGTCAAATGGAGGACTGACAGTTCTAAATGCCTGAAATCAGACACAGACACCGTAGCAGGATTCACCCGGGTTTACTGTCCTTATTCTTCTGTCAAACAGGGCACGGTACAATACAGATCTTTACAGTTTCACTCAGTTGACTCCGGTACACTTGAACCCACTGCAGCCAGGTTATCTCTCCTAGACTCCTCAGTCCTTCTAGGTGTCCTTTCAGGCTTATTCTCCACTTTCCCGTTTTAGGTGAATTGCGGAGCGGCAGCTCGGTCCCAAATAGTAGCTTCCCCTAAATCTCTGGGCGGTAAGCCGGGTCCTCTCTGTTGCTGCTGTGCCCCCAATCCTCTGGTGGGAATACAGATCTGGAGTCTGTGTCCCCCGTCAGTTTGTCTGGAGCGCTGGGTTTAATCTTCAGCCCCCCTCAGAGCTGACACTCTGGTTTCAGCCTAACCTCAGGTATCCCTGTATCTCAAGGGATCACCGGGTCCTTTCCTTCCCGTGTAACTTCCCAATATAATAGGGGTGACTCCTCTGTCAGTTAACTGCTGGCCCTCACATCTTCCCTGGACCTGATGGTACTGGTCCGGTCTTGGCTGCTCGGCACCCGCCTACTCCTTCATCTGTTCCTCTCAGCCTACTCCAGCCTACTCTTGGTCTTTTCAGTTCAGCTCACTCTGGCCTACTCCTTGGTCTTCATCTGTTCTGCTCAGCCTACTCCGGCCTACTGGCTAACTGCTTCCTGTTTCTCCCTTATATACTCATCCGTTACCATGACTACGCTCCATCCACTCATATCTAGCCCTTCTACCCCTTGCCTGCCTAGAGTCCCAAGCTCCGGGTTAGGTCCCTATGTCAGTGGATATGCGTATTGAGGTGTTTGCTAAACAAACTATCTACCCTCCTGCCTGGCTGCAGTTTCTACCTGTGGCCACCCTGGACGCAGGGGCGCCACAAATACATGTATATCTGTATATGAAAAAAACTTTGTGATGGATGATATCTCAGCCTCCTCTTATATGGCAGGTTAAAAACCATATACTAAATCCAGTACCTGTAATATAGTGTTTTATAAATCCATTAGTATGGTGGTACTACATTTAAACTGGAACTTGGAACTATGAGCCTTGGGGCTCTGATGTCACTTTGTAATGAGGCACTTTCCTCCCCTTTCCTTGGTTGTCTCTCTGTGTGCATTATTAATTAACAGTATCTTGCTATAAGATTCTCCTAATGGCCTTCAGTTACAATTGGTATATTAGAGCAACAAGGGTTGGTAATGCACTAACGTATACATCTTGATAGCCCACGATCCATGGATCTCTGATGTGCAGGGCTTTGATTAACCTTGCCATCAGCTCTAACACTACTATTGTGTGTCCGGACATGCACATTACACGCGCATGCGCAGTTGTATGTGTCTCTGGGATGGGAGCCGCCATTTTGTCGGCTCCAGATATGCGCAGTATGGTACACTGACATGCGCAATTACATACTGATTGTGCAGGGGGACGGACTGTCCCCTGAATTTCCTCAGCACACAGCTGAGAAGGATAAGCGTGATCAACAGGGCGGATTTATTATATCAGGGGAACATTGCAAGACAGAGTCACATTCCCCTGACGAAGCTGCCAGGCGTGGGCAGCGTAATGTGTGGGGAGCGCCACACCACCTACCAATATAACTCTTATACATTGGTAAAACCAGTCCTTACTGGTATTAACCCCTTATTATCCTAAACTGTTCTTAGGTGTATGTACAGCAGCTATTAGGGTTAAATATATGGGGATTTCTTATTGAAAACATTATTATTCTATAGGTGGAAATGTACCCTGGGTACTTTTTGGGACTAATTACTAACCAGGTGTATATTGCCTGTTCTCCTCTCCTCTTATATATCTTGGGAGGGAATAGAACCTAAACCACTAATGTCTTATTCATAAATAATATTGTAGTATATGGTTGTTTTTTTACTTTGTGTTATATATATTGATCTACCTAGGGTAACTCTCTATCAGGGGCAACTCTGGGCTTACTATCTATGCCCCTGTGTCAACAGACTGGTGTATGAATTGGAGTGTATTTAGGGGCCACTGATTGAGCTCATCTATGCTTCTAAGCAATTAATACTTGAACTCACTTTGAGTAGGTAAAACTCCTCCTTACACCGCTTATACCAGGCTATAATTGTACCTGCATATGTCTGAATCTATCCCCTCTGTATATACTTTGGGGAGGTTGTAATATATGTACTGTAGTGTTAAAACCGTCTACTTTTATACAACATCATTATTAAGACAACATATACCTCTGGAATACATTGCATTAACCTGGTTGGAGATATATTATCTGTATACTCATGTTTAATGACCCCTGATGCTGCAGTTTATATAGTTGAATAACTGTTACCTGGTTCCATCTATTTAAATTTGGAATGGTTATCCTTTGTTCGCAATTGGTAGGGAGGTTCCCTTGGATTATTTCATCCTAAATGGATTGTAAAAGCTGACTTCAGGCTTTTTAATTGTTTTTAATGTTTCTGTGATTTTTGTATTTAAAATTTATACTTGAAATTATTTTGGGTAGTATCGCTGTTTGAGACCTCCCTATCCTTGCTCTATGTACCCTTGTAAGTCTAGCGATCCCCTTTGTGAGATATACATAACTAGTGGTGCCCTCCCCTTACCTTATTTAACTTTCATCTTTCCCCTCACATCTCAGCTAATATCAGCTGAGCTGTGTGGCTAACGTCGCCGATTGGATCAGCGGTATTAACCTTTGAATTGCAGTGACAGTGCAATCCAAAGCCCCATGGTGGGGATTGCGCCGTTCTCTGCTGGGAGCTGAGATCCCTTGATGCGATCGCAGGATCTCGATGTGTTACCTGGATAGCCTGGGGTCCTGTGTTGACCCTGGATGCTATCAGGGTTCACCTCTTGTAGATGGCTAGCAAGTGCCAGCATCCACAAGAAGTGATCATTTGTCCTATACAGAGATGTGCTGCAGCTCATCTCTATATATATCACAAGGGCTCAGACAGTGCAGCACTGTGGCGCCCTATGGGGCAGTGTAAAATAAAGAAAAAAAATAAAAACTTTTTTTAAAAAATGTGAAAAAAAAACTTCAAATCACCCCCCTTATGCCCTATTCAAAATAAAACTATAAAAAAATGGCAAATACACACATTTGGTATCGCTGCATTCAGAAATGCCTGATCTATCACAATATAAAATCAATCAAATCTGTAAACTGCAGAACAGAAAAAAAATCCAAATGCCAAAATAACCTTTTTGTGGTTGCCATAAAATGCTATAACGGGCACTCAAAACAACGTATCTACGAAAAAATTGCATCCCCTGCTCAAGACGCAAAAAATAAGCCTTCACTAGTGATGAGTGAGCATGCCCGGCGTTTCTCGCACGAGTATCCCAGGAATCGGGATGCTCAGCGAGCACTGAGTACCGCCAAGATGCTCGGACTCTTCACTAATAATTATCGCTCTGACACAAATACACAGCTCCCTTCAGTGCACACAGTGAGCTGGCACCTCACAGAGAGCAGATTGATTGTTAGGGTCCCTCTGGGGGGCACAGCAAGGTGTTGTATGCTGCGACGATTTGAAAAAGCCCCCCTCCCGCCCATTCCCAGAAACTCGTTTTATAGCTGGAAGTCTGTGGGCAGAGCCTGTCACTAATTGACTTACATTGGGCTCGGTGCTCGGTCCAGATGCTCGACCCGAGCATCGAGCACCCGAGCATTTTAGTGCTCGCTCATCACTAGCCTTCACAGTCCCAAATCACAAAAAAATCAGAATGCTAGGGGTTGCGGAAAATGACGACAAAAGACCAATTTTCTTTTTTTTTTTTTAAACAGTCTTAATTTTTTTTCACCACATAGATAACAGTAAAAGTATGCATAATACATGTTTGGTAACTACAAACTCGTAATAGTTTGAGGCATCACACTGACACATCGGTTTTACCATATACTGGACATAGTGAATAAAAAAACAAGAACAAATGTGCAGTTGCACTTTTTTTTTGCTATTTCACTGCACTTGGAATTTTTTTCCCCATGTTCCTGTACACTATATGGTAAATTAAATTATTTCTTCTGAAAGTACAACTTGTCCCACAAAATACTAGCCCTCCTATGTCTATATTGACAGAAAAATGAAGTTATGGCTCTTGGAAGAAGGGGAGAGAAAAATGAAGAATGGAAAGTCATCTGGGGGGTCAGGTAAAATACTGCTGTCCATGATGCTCAAGTTAGAACACCAGGATTTCTGAGCATGCTCTGTGTAAAAAAAAAAACGGATCCAGGAAACGATCCGATTTTTCATGGATCCAGCACCATAGACTCTTATTATATGGAAACCGGATTGTGCCCGATCCGGTATTGTCCGATTTTTGCACCGGAGACAAAAAATGCTGCAGGCTTCAAATTTGGGGACGGTGAAAAACCTGACAAAACCAGATCAGGCACAGAGTACACAAAACCTGATGGCTAAATAGGACCAATCCGGCACCATAGGGATACTTGGGAGGCAAAACTGGATCAGATTCTGTCCGGCACAAAACTGTGGTGTGAAGCCTGCCTAACAACAGCAGGTAGATAGGACATCCACCTGCCAATTACAACCAGTTAAAGTCCACTGTCAATCTCTGACATCAGGATTTAACACACGTCGGAGGGGAGTGCACTAGACCCCGCCCCCATCAGTCTCCACATTCACGTCACTACTCATGACCCTTGTGTCTGTCAAAGCTCACTTTCTCTGAACACTGGCTGAGCGCCAACATTCACATCCAATAGATATAAATAAATAAATAAATCCGATCGGTAAACCAAGTAATGAGAAGTAATGCCACAATTATGTTTTATTTTGGCTGGCTCAGCAATACAATGTAATAAGAGATGATCAAAACATCACATCTAGCAAAAATAGTTTTTCTGAAAATGTCAACTAAAGATGCAAAAATAATCTATCACACTGTCCCAGATCATGAAAAATGAGAAAGTTACACTTCTTGGAAAACAGCGACACATGCGCCATTTTTAAAAAAAATTCATTTCTGTTTTTTTTTTATTAAATTAATTTTAAAAAAAATACGTGATTGGTTTCTACGCTCGTAATGACCCGGAGAATCAAATTGCCAGGTCAGTTTTATCATATAAGAACATGGTAAATAAAAAACCATAAAAAAAATCGTGAAATTACACTTCTTGAAATTTTACCGCACTTGGAATTTTTTTCCTGTTTTTCAGTTCACTATATTGTAAAATAAATGATGTAATTAAAGTACAATCAGCAAGTATTTGATCCCTTACTGATTCTGTAAGTTTACTCCCTGACATAAGACATGAACAGTCTATAATTTTAAGAGTAGGTTAATTTTAAAAGTGAAATAGAATATCAAAAATAAAATCTAGAAAAATCCCATTGACTAAATTATATAAAGTTATTTGCATTTTGCAGAGAGAAATAACTATTTGATCCCTCTGGCAAACAAGACTTAATACTTGGTGGCAAAAGTCGTGTTAGCAAGCACAGCAGTTAAGGCCCAGTTACACACACAGATAATTGTGCAGAGATTGTTCGCAGATCTCTGGTTGCAGTGAAATCATGAACACATTGTTACATTTGTACACGGCCACAAAATGGAACAATGTGTCTATGATTCCACTGCAACCAGAGATCTGCGAACAATCTCTGCACAATTATCTGTGTGTGTAACTGGGCCTTTAGACTTTTTTGTAGTTGATGAGGTTTGGGCACGTCAGGAGGAATTTTAGTCCACTCCTCTTTGTAAATCATCTCTAAATCATTAAGATTTTGAGGTTGTCGCTTGGCAACTCAGAGCTTCAGCTCCCTCCATACGTTTTCATGGGATTAAGGTCTGGAGACTGCCTGGTCCACTCCATGAGCTTAATGTGCTTATTTTTGAGCCACTCCTTTGTTGCCTTGGCTGTATGTTTTGGGTCATTGTCATGCTGGAAGATCCAGTCACGACTGATTTTTAATGTCCTGGGGGAGGGAAGAAGGTTGTCATTGAGGATTTTACAGTACATGGCACCATGGATTGTCCCATTGATGCAGTGAAGTAGTCCTGTGCCCTTAGCAGAGAAGCACAGTGGGAACAGTGTTCTTTGGGTCATAGGCAGCATTTCTATTTCTCCAAACACAGCGAGTTGAGTTAATGCCAAAGAGCTCAATTTTTGTCTCATCTGACCACAGCACCTTCTCCCAATCACTCTTAGAATCACCAAGGTGTTCATTGGCAAACTTCAGACGGGCCTTCTTGAGCAACGGGACTTTATGAGCATTGCAGAATTTTAATCCATTACAGCATAATGTGTTACCAATGGTTTTCTTGGTGACAGTGGTCTTAGCTGCCTTGAGATCATTAACAAGTTCTCCCTGTGTAGTTTTAGGCTGATCTCTCACCTTCCTCATAATTTTGGATACCCCATGAGGAGAGATTTTGCATAGAGTGCCAGATTGATGTCGATTGACACTCATTTTGTATTTCTTCCATTTTCTCACGACAGCACCCACATGAGAGAGGGGATCCGCCCATAGGGACAGGAAACCTACAGATAAAATGGGGCCGTCCAGCTGGAAGACCAGATCGAAAAAGGTGTTCCCAGAGAGAAGCTATTGTCTTCCATTTCATTAATACGAGGTGGTTCAGCCTATCTAGCAGATGCTTCGGCAGTTTCCCATCGGCTGGCGGCCAGATCAGCAGGCCTCATTAACTCTGCTTGCCAGGCCCTTTGGCTAAAGGGCTGGAAGGTGACACACAGTCTAAATCAAAATTGTGTGCCTTGCCATGTCAGGGTGAATACCTGTTTGGCAAAGCGCTTGATGAAATTCTCACCAAAGCAGCGGAACGAAAGAAGGGATTCCCTAATCCATCTGTTCCCTCCTACAGGAGAGCATTTAGAAAACATCCATTTGGTCAGAAGAAGTCTTATTGAGACCGGGACCGGTGGGAGAACAAGGAGACCAAGCAAAAAGGTGTCCTTTTCAGTGGGCCCTCTTCTAAGGGTGGAAACAAATTCTGCTAGACCTGACCCTCCAGTGTGTAGCAGACTGAAGTTTTTTAGTCACGCATGGGGAAGACTTACATCTAATCCCTGGATCCTGAATTTAGTTGCATCAGGCTTAAAGCTAGAGTTTCATCATATTCCTCAGGATTTGTTTGTGTTGACTGCTCCGCTATTTCCTATACAACAACAGGCCCTCGAATCGGAGGTCAGGAGACTTTTATCCAAACATGTCCTGATAAAAGTTCCAGCAGGCCAGAAGGGAAGGGGATTTTATTCCCCTTTGTTCCTGGTCTCAAAACCAGATGATTCTTATAGAACCATTATAAATTTGAAGAAATTGAACTCCTTTCTATGTTTTCATACTTTCAAAATGGAGTCCATAAGATCTACAATTAAGTTGTTGTTTCCTAGATGCTTCATGGCTGTTGTAGACTTGAAGAATGCCTATTACATCTGGATATACATACCGATCATCAACAATACCTCAGAGTGGCGGTCAACATAGACGGATGTCTACGTCATTTTCAATTGCGAGCAATGCCGTTTGGATTCTCCATGGCTCCTTGTGTCTTCGCCAAACTAATATCAGAGGTGATGGCTTATTTACGTTACCAGGACACACTCATTGTGCCGTACCTGGATGACTTTCTGGTGGTAGTGAGCTCTGCAACACAATGCAGAGCTTGCCTTACTAACACAATTTCATCCTTGCAGGATTTAGGATGGATCATCAACCTTAACAAATCCAGACTGATCCCACTGACTCTTCAGTCATTTATGGGGCTACATCTACATTCCACAAGTCAGACATGCCTCCTTCCAGAAGAGAAAAAAATGATTATAACAGCAAAGATTAGGGGAGCTATAGAAAATCCTAAAATGTCCTTATGAGATGCTTATGAGATGCTATATCCCTGCTTGTGTCCCTGCAGTTCCTGCAGTTCAGTAGGCGTAATTCCATACTAGGAGTTTACAACAAGATGTCCTTTGGGCAAAAGACCTGTTACAGGGTCGTCTTAATGGGTGACTGACTCTTTACTCAGAAGTTATCAGTTCTCTATCATGGTGGTTAGATTTAACTAATCTTTCCTGGGGGTCCCATGGGTAATTAAGCCTTCTAATATAGTTGTGACAGATGCTAGCCCTGAAGGATGGGGGGCCCATTTGGGAAACGACCAAGGCCAAGTTCAGTGGTCCTTCGCAGATTCTGATGACTCCTCAAATCTAAGAGAGTTAAAGGCCATCAAACATGCATTGCTTCACTTTCTCCCACAGCTGCGGGGTCTCACGTCAGAGTTCTGTCCAACAACATGACCTTAGTCACATATATCAATCAACAAGGCCGAACACGATCATGAACTCTAATGTCTACTACGGTGGAGATCTTCAATTTGGCCGAATACCATCTCCTGTCCCTCTCAGCCCTTTACATCAGGGGTGTGGACAATACCAGAGTGGATTTCCTAAGTCACCATACTCTGCATCAAGGAGAATGTGTCCTCTGTCACCTGATCTTCAGGAAAATAGTGGACTTGTGGGGTCTCCCCGACATAGACCTGCTTGCTACCAGAGCCAACAGACATATAAGATTTGCCTCCCTAAATATGGCAGACCAACTGGAGACGGTCAACTCTCTTCAGGGAACCTCGGACTTTCTCCTTGTGTATGCATTTCCACCAATGAACCTACTTCCAGTAGTCATCAGAAAGATCAGAGAAGAGGGAGCGAGAGTAATCCTCATAGCTCCTTTCTGTCCCAGGAAACCGTGGTTTTCATGGCTCAGAGCCATGTCTATATCAGACCTTTGGATCCTTCCATCAGTTTTTCACTTCCTCACTGAAGTGACAATTTGCATATGCAATTTCCCAGAGGAGCACTGCAGCTTTAAGTCTCCTCACTGCCGGCTGGCAGAAAAGTCTCCACAAGGAGAATAGCTGTTCCCCCAGACCTTGAAGAAATTCCTAGAACTTCATACTGCCCCCTTCTCTAATGAGGTACCAATCCCTGCAATACTGGAGTATACGGGATTTGGGCCTCTCAGCACCCTTAAGGTTCAGATATCTGCTTTAGGGGCATCATACAGCCATAACATTGCTGGGGACAGATGGGTGTCACATTTCATCAAAGCGTGTGAGCGTAGCAACCCTGTACACATTGCTCAGTTACCTCCCTGGGACTTGAACCTGGTCCTTGAGGCCCTAACAAGTCCCCCATTTGAGCCTTTAGAGTCTGCATCTGAAATGTCTATCTTTCAAAACAGCTTTTTTCTGGTCATCATAATGGGAGACCCAGACAATGGGGTTAAGGGCACTGCCCTCCGGAGGCCACACTAGGTACTACAAGTTTGTAGACACCGCCCCCTCCGCTTATAAACCCCTACCGCAGGGAATATCCTCAGTTTTTAACTTAGTGTGCTCGGAGGTATCACACGCTTTGCTTGCACTTCACTGCATTCTCACTACTTACGTGATGGCGTCTGAAGACAAGGTAATATGGTCCCGGTCGGGGACCTTCGGCAGTCTCCCTGCTCACCCTTGGGAACACGCAGGTCGAGGTACCGGAGGGCCTAGAGCCTGGACACTTTGTGTCTCCCGGTACGCTGTCGCACTCCTTCCCATCCCTGTTTGGGGGCTCTGGAAAGTGGGAGACTGGAGCCTTGCACAGCTCCGCTCCGTCCGAGGCCTCCCTAAATGGTGCTTACAGACCGGACTGGAGCCAGCCCAGTCCGAGGCCTCCCTAAATGGTGCTTACAGACCGGACTGGTGCTGCACCCCCGTCCGAGGCCTCCCTAAAGGTGCTTACAGACCGGACCGGCACTGAGGCACCTTGTGTGTCTCCTGTGTGCCTGGGGGTAGTGTCGGCACTATATGTGTTGGGACACTCAGACCGCGCGCAACCCTCGGGTCCGCGGTTCTGGCGGTGGACCCCGTGCTGGGGCCACTCTGGCTGACCGCCCTGTGTCTCACAGGGGCTGCGGCTGTCGGCTCCAGACTTTGTCTGCAGCCTTGGTATTGTGTTTTGTGTGTGTCACGATACTTTCCCGCGCTGCGGGCCTCGGCGCCTGCATTACTGGGGCTGCCTGAGGAGATGGAAGCAGCCCCGGCGGTGACGTCATTAAGGGGCGTGCGTGTGGCTTCCCCCGTGTCTTCGGCTCCGCCCACAATTGATTTGTCGGCGGCCATCTTCCCCTCACTTCCCGGCTGGGATCTGCTTGACGTGCACGGCTGCACTCATTACAGGGGAGACCGGAAGACTCGCGGAGGCCACACACGCACACACCGCTTCCTCCGCCGCATTACTGCGGTCGGTAAGCCGCCGGTTGTACCGGTTTGTCTCTTTAAAGATTGGCTTATCCCCCTGCTGTGGGAATGTCCTCAGCTGGGAAGAACGCTGCTAAGGCGGCCAGTAACACCACTACCTGTGCTACATGCAAAGGGACACTGGTGGAGGGGTCCTGCAATAACTGCGGACGCCCAGAGGCCCGGGCTGATACTGCTGAGACAACAGCCTCGGTGCTGTACCCTGTGGTCCATGTGGGCCCAGGGCCATGGGAGACACAGAACAAGATAAATGAATCTATGTTATCCCAGCTGTCCTCCATGTCGCAATCCCTGGAGGTACTGACCAGGAGACTGGACAATCCAGCGGCTCCTTCACATTACTCCAGAGTGTCCCCTGCCTCAACTATGAGACCCCTTAAGCGGACTCGACGTGAGGATTCACCCGAGCTCCAGACACTCTCTGAAGAGGAGGGTCTCTCTGAGGGGGATGAGGATGATGGGGGTTCATTACTCGGGTCCGTGTCAGAACCACCAGAGGGGGTGGAGGATCTGGTGTCCTCCATTAACGAGACTCTGCGTCTCGTGACACCCCCGGAGGAGGTGAACGTTCACCCGAAGGAGGTCTACCAATGGCTGCGGCCGGAGGCTAGACCAAGTGGTTCCTTTATGGACCACACTAACTTTGGAAGGGTGGTTAGAGCGCCCAGGATTCATCCTGGACGGCGTTATGTCCGTAAATCCAAGGACAATCGCTTCCCCTTTCCTGAGGAGGTGCTTCAGGAGTGGTCGCAGTCCCCTAAGGTGGACGCTTCCATGACCAGGATTGCTGCACGCTCTCTGTTCTCTGCCTCTGATAGCTCCTCATTAAAGGATGCGACAGATAGACAGGTCGAGCAACTCGCCAAGTCTTCTTATGAGGCTGTGGGGTCTTCATTTGCCCCTAATTTTGCCGCGGTCTGGACTCTGCAGGCGATCACCTCCTGCTTGGATGGTATCGCGGACCTGGCAGGGTCCAGTTCAGAAGTCCTGGCGCTTACTGATAGAGCAAGGGCCTATGCGGATTACGCCAGGACGGCAGTACTGGAAACTGCAAATCGCTCTGCTGTGGCTTCAGC
Source organism: Allobates femoralis (assembly GCA_033576535.1). Taxonomy (NCBI): domain Eukaryota; kingdom Metazoa; phylum Chordata; class Amphibia; order Anura; family Aromobatidae; genus Allobates; species Allobates femoralis. The sequence goes on along the minus strand of JARQOC010000005.1, from coordinate 455,748,676 downwards.
CAACGCTATAGCGATCCGCAGGTTATTGTGGCTGCGTCTTTGGGACTCAGATGCCACGTCTAAGAAGATTTTACAGAATCTTCCGTTCTCTGGCGACAGGCTTTTTGGTACCGAACTGGACAAGCTGATTAAGGATTCTGCTGAGTCAAAGATTCCACAGAATAAACCTAAGCCACGGTATACCGTGAAAAGGAACCCAAAACAGTGGTCCTTTCGATCCAGTTCACAGCCATCAGCATCGTCTGCCCGTGCGGACAGAGGGAACAAGTCCTCTACTCAGTGGCGTCCCAAGGGTCGCCAGAAGAAGCCGGCGGGGGCAGCGGCTGCCACCCCCAAACCCACTTCCGCATGACTCGCGCTCTCCTCCTGCCTCCCCACAGGTGGGGGGCCGCCTGTCTCTTTTTCGAGACAGATGGCTACTCCAGGTCCAAGATCAGTGGGTACGAGATATAGTCTCCAGAGGCTACAGGATAGAGCTGACGTCTCAGCCGACACACCGATTCCATCGATCGGTCCCGTCTCCAGAAAAAGCTCAGGCTTTTCATCTGGTGTTGGAGGGTCTCCGCAGAGACGGAGTAGTGGTCCCAGTGCCTTCCGGGGAGAGGTTCCGGGGTTTTTACTCCAACCTCTTTATCGTCCCAAAGAAGGACGGCTCTTTTCGCCCGGTTCTGGACCTCAAGTTGTTCAACCGTCACGTGTTGGTTCGGAAGTTCCGCATGGAATCCCTGCGCTCCGTGATCGCGGCTGTGTCACAGGGGGACTTCCTAGCGTCCATAGATATCCGGGACGCTTACCTTCACGTGCCCATTGCACCAGCTCATCAACGCTGGTTAAGATTCGCAGTGGGGGACGAACACTACCAGTTCGTGGCTCTCCCTTTCGGTCTGGCCTCGGCTCCGCGGGTGTTCACAAAAGTGATGGCCTCTATGATGGCTCTCCTGCATGTGCAGGGACATGCCGTCATCCCATATCTAGACGACCTTCTGGTCAGGGCGCCATCGGAACACCTGTGTCGGGTGAGCCTGGAGGCGACCATGAAGTCTCTGGAACATTTTGGGTGGCTTCTCAATGTTCAGAAGTCGACCCTGGTTCCGACCCAGTCACTGACATATCTGGGCATGGACTTCCACACAGACTCAGCTCTGGTGTCTCTGCCACGAGCCAAACAGTTGGCCATCCATTCCGGAGTACAGCAGGTCCTCCTGGCACCACAGTCATCCATACGGGTGTTGATGAAGTTGGTGGGACGTATGGTGGCATCAATAGAGGCGGTGCCTTTCGCACAATTTCGCCTCCGTCCTCTCCAGCTGGAGATTCTCCGCAGATGGGACAAGAGGACGATTTCTCTGAATCGGCTGGTGACTCTTTCTCAACCGACCAGGGATTCCCTGCAGTGGTGGCTACTGCCACATCACTTGTCTCGGGGCCGGTCTTTCATCAAACCATCTTGGGTAGTGGTGACCACCGACGCCAGTCTGACGGGCTGGGGGGCGGTGTTCTTACACCACAGGGCCCAAGGCCTCTGGACTCAGTCGGAGTCGGCGTTGCAGATCAACGTGCTGGAGATCAGGGCGATCTATCTGGCGCTCCTGGCGTTTCAGAAATTCCTCTCAGGACAACCCATTCGGGTTCAGTGCGACGATGATTTATATATGCGACGGCCGTCGCATATATAAATCATCAGGGAGGAACCAGGAGTGCACAGGCTCTGGCCGAAGTCCACCGCATCCTATCCTGGACGGAGGACAACAACTGCCTGATTTCCGCAGTTCACATCCCAGGAGTCGAAAACTGGGAGGCCGACTATCTGAGCCGGCAGGGGATGGACGCCGGAGAGTGGTCTCTTCATCCGGACGTCTTCCGAGACGTCTGCAGCAGATGGGGCACTCCGGATGTGGACCTGATGGCCTCACGGCTGAATCATCAGGTGCCGCGATACATGGCGAGGTCGTGGGATCCTCAGTGTCTGGGAGCGGACGCTCTGATCCTGAGTTGGTCCAGATTTCTTCTGCCATATGTGTTCCCGCCTCTAGCTCTGATTCCCAAGGTTTTGTGGAAGATCAGGACGGAGTGCAAGGTGGCCATTCTAGTGGCTCCGGATTGGCCCAGGAGGTCCTGGTATCCAGACCTGTGGCAGCTGTCAGGCGGACACAGGTGGGCTCTTCCAGAACGCGCAGATCTTCTCGCGCAAGGCCCATTTTTCCACCTCAATTCCAGGGCCCTCAGGTTGACTGCATGGCTCTTGAGGCCTGGCTGCTGACATCCAGGGGTTTCTCCTCTACAGTGGTTGATACTATGAATCGGGCTAGGAAACCTGTTTCGCGGAAGATATACCACAGGACGTGGAAAATCTTTTTCGCCTGGTGTGCTTCTGGTAGACGGTCACCTTGGCCCTTGTCGGTTCCGACGCTGTTGGCTTTCCTTCAGTCGGGTTTGGAGCTGGGCTTATCCCTTAGCTCCCTGAAGGGTCAGGTGTCGGCGCTGTCTGTGCTGTTTGACAGACGTTTGGCGCTTCTACCGAAGGTCCGTCAATTCCTACAGGGGGTGTCTCGGGTGGTTCCGCCATATAGACGACCACTGGACCCTTGGGACCTCAACATAGTCCTGGCGGCACTTCAGAAGCCGCCGTTTGAACCACTGAGAGAAGTTCCTCTCTCTCGTCTATCCCAGAAAGTGGTCTTTTTGGTGGCGATTACGTCTCTGAGAAGGGTCTCAGAATTGGCTGCACTGTCGTGCAAGTCACCCTTCCTGGTGGTTCACCAAGACAAGGTGGTCTTACGCCCACGGCCAGAATTCTTGCCTAAGGTGGTGTCCACTTTTCACCTGAACCAAGAGATTGTGCTTCCATCATTTTGTCCCGCTCCCGTTCACCAGGTTGAGCGCGACCTTCACACTCTGGACCTCGTGAGGGCTGTGCGCATTTATGTGTCCAGAACTGCCTCCTTCCGGAGTTCTGACTCTTTGTTTATCCTTACGGCGGGTCGCTGTAAGGGGTCCACGGCATCAAAATCTACCTTGGCCAGATGGATCAAGGTGCCCATTCAGGAGGCCTACCGTTCTTCCGGTCTGCCTCTCCCGGTGGGATTGAAGGCGCACTCGACTAGAGCTGTCGGTGCCTCCTGGGCTTTGCGACATCGAGCTTCTGCTCTACAGGTGTGTCAGGCAGCCACATGGTCAAGCCTGCATACTTTTTCTAAGCACTATATGGTGCATGCCCATGCCTCTGCGGATGCAAGTCTGGGCAGGCGGGTCCTCCAGGCGGCGGTTGCCCACCTTTGAAGAGGGGGACCATGTGTTATCCGTCTTTTGAGGAACTCTTCCCGCCCTGGGGTATTGCTTTAGGACATCCCCATTGTCTGGGTCTCCCATTATGATGACCAGAAAAAAGAGAATTTTGTTTACTTACCGTAAATTCTTTTTTCTTTAATCATCAATGGGAGACCCAGCACCCACCCAGTGTTCCGTTGGTTGTTGTCACATTTGACTTGTTCCCAGTTGGAACAGTTTATTCCGGGTTGTTGGACCGTTTGTTCACGGTTTTTTCTCCCGAGGTTTCGGGTGTGGTTATTTTGTGTCTCCTCGCAGCTTATGGACCAAACTGAGGATATTCCCTGCGGTAGGGGTTTATAAGCGGAGGGGGCGGTGTCTACAAACTTGTAGTACCTAGTGTGGCCTCCGGAGGGCAGTGCCCTTAACCCCATTGTCTGGGTCTCCCATTGATGATTAAAGAAAAAAGAATTTACGGTAAGTAAACAAAATTCTCTTTTTTAGTGGCACTAACATCAGCCAGAAGAATTAGCGATATTCAGGCTTTGTCTATTGATTCTCCTTTTCTGTCGAACTTTCCAGATAGGATAGTTTTGAAACCTGATCCATCCTACCTTGCAAAAGTTGCTTCCAAGTTTCATAGAAGTCAGGAAATTTTTCTTCCTTTTTTTCCAAACCTTTTAACCCTGAGGAACACTAGTTTCACACTTTAGATCTTAGGAGGTCAGTCCTAGACTACATAGATAAAGACAGTCCTGGAGGCGGAGTAAGGCTCTGTTTGTGTCCTTTTAGGGCCACAGGAAGGGATCTGGAGTCACAAAGAGCACCTTGTCACGGAGGATCAGGGATGCCATCTGTCTGGCCTACTCAGCGAATGGTGAAAATCCCCCGGATGGAGTACAGACCCATTTGACTCAGGCCATGGCTTCCTCCTGGGCTGAGAAAAGCGGACATCTCAATTGAATTGATATGTAAGGCAGCCACTTGGTTTTAACCATCCACATTTTACAACCACTATAGACTAGACCTGTCTTCTGACTCCTACTTGGTTTTTGGGAGATCTGTCCTCAACACGATGGTCCCTCTCAAGTGATGGTTCTCTGAAAATCTCTCATGTGGGTGCTGATGTTGCAAGAAGAAAAGAGTAGATTACTTACTGGTAATCATGTTTTATGAAGTACACGACAGCACCCACTTACTTCCCTCCCTTGTTATACATGGATGTATGGTGTAGGTTAAGTTCTGGTTCACTATGGTGGTGGTTGTAGATATATATGTATATTGATTGATGATTACGGAGATCATCTTAATTTCGCGGTTCCTCTCATGCTCTGAAAAACAACTGAGGAAGCGAGGGGGACCTCCTGTTTTTATATGTAGGATTCCTGTCCCTATGGGTGGATCCCCTCTCTCATGTGGGTGCTGTTGTGGACTCCATAAACACGATTACCGGTAAGTAATCTAGTCTTTTCTTACTATTGCACCAACAGTTGTCTCCTCACCCAGCATCTTACTTATGGTTCTGTAACTTATTCCAACCATGTGCAGGTCTAGGATCTTTTCCCTAATAGTTATATTTAAACCCTGACAGACATAAAAAAAATGGAGGTCATCAGGGTTGCTTTTCAAGTGTTTTTATTTTTCTTGTGCAAAAGAATGTCTGGTTTCCAAAATACTGGCGTTTCGGCTCGGACACGAGCCTTCGTCAGGAAGACAATCTCTTAGTAGAGATGCTGAAGTTCTTCATAAGTGTATAAATGTTTTTTTTTCACCTTTCACATTACACTATGAGCTCAGACAGGGATGATTAGAATAGTATTATAAAGCTGGATGTGCAGACAGTTATAGCTGGGGGGCATAAACCACCTGACAGGTTCCCTTTAATTAAAATGATCAGCTTTGCCAGACTCCTATACCTATTGCAGACATTAACCCTGATCCTCAAGCATCTAGATATGAACAAAATAAATAGAGCTTTCATCCATATTATTTGGGCAGGTAAAAGACCCAGAATCGCATTGGGAAAACTGATGCTAATTAGAAGTGAAGGTGGGATCAGTTTTCCAAATGTCAGAGCCTACAACATAGCAAGTCTTTTTAGACATGTTATATAGTTCTGTGCAAATTAATTGGGACAAAGCAAGTTTTTCATGCATTAATTTTACTATTTCTGATAAGTGTTTTATCAGTTATTGGTGTCGTTTTCCTTTTTCTTCCACATTTCCCTTTTCGTTTTGGAGAAAATGATCCAGTTTCATTGTGTGTGCGAATTATTCTTGAAACGGTAGATTGTCCAATACCAACGGTGGAAGCGATTTCTCTTACAGTCAGACTTGTATGTTCATTAAGAGCAATAATTCTACACCTCTTCCGTGCAGTAACATCCATTTTTACAGGCACGAATCACACTGAGAGAAAAAGTACCCTAAACCACTCCTCACAGAAACAAGCTCTCAACTGAAGCTGAAGGGGCAGCTAGCTGTTATTTTCTGACTAAAACCAGTCAAACCACATTTTGTTACTTAAGGTTGTACACTGTACACTCACACCTGTTCAAAGCAGTTAAATCTGGTTTGAATCACTGACTGGTAACCAACTTATGACTTTGGAAAAACTCACCAAAAAACTGCCAGGTAAATATCCATTTCATTCAGCAGCAGATTGTCAACTCCCCTGGAAGTCATTATGGGGTCACTTGTGGGGGAGCTCCAATGTTTAGGCACACAGGGGCTTTCCGTACACGACATGGTGTCTGCTAACAATTGATGCTAATTTTCCATTCAAATTGTTAGTGGACACCATGTCGCATATGGAGAGCCCCTGTGTGCCTAAACATTGGAGCTCCCCTACAAGTGACCCCATTTTGGAAACTAGACCCCTCAAGGAACTTATCTAGATGCATAGTGAGCACTTTCAACCCCCAGGTGCTTTACAAATTAGTCCGTAAAAAGGAAAAAAGAAGATTTTTGTGAAAAAAAAATACTTTGTCATTTTTACGGATCAGTTTGTGAAGTGCCTGGGGGATCAAAGTGCTCACTATGCATCTAGATAAGTTCCTTGGGGTTTATAGTTTACAAAATGGGGTCACTTGTGGGGGAGCCCCAATGTTTAGGCACATAGGGGCTCTCCATACGTGACATGGTGTCCACTAGCAATTGGAATTGTAAGCGGATACCATGTCGCGTATGGAGAGCCCCTGTGTACCTAAACATTGGAGCTCCCCTACAAGTGACCCCATTTTGGAAACTAGACCCCCAAAGAAACTTATCTAAATGCATAGTGAGCACTTTGAACCCCCAGGTGCTTCACAAATTGATCTGTAAAAATGAAAAAGTACTTATTTTTCCACAAAAATGTTATTTTTTCATTTTTACGGATTAATTTGTGAAGCACCTGGGGATTCAAAGTGCTCAGCGCCTATCTAGATAAGTTCCCTGTGGGGGTCTAGTTTCCAAAATGGGGTCCGTTGTGGGGGAGCTCCAATGTTTAGGCACACAGAGGCTCTCCATACACAACATAGTGTCAGCTAATAATTGGAGCTAATTTTCCATTCAAATTGTTAGCGGACACCATGTCACATATGGAGAGCCCCTGTGTGCCTTAACATTGGAGCTCCCCCACAAGTGACCCCATTTTGGAATCTAGACACCCCCAAGGAACATAGCTAGATACATAGTGAGCACTTTGAACCCCCAGATGCTTCACAAATTGATCCGTAAAAAAAGAAAAGTACTTTTTTTCACAAAAATTTTCTTTTGGATTAAATTTTTTCATTTTCACATGAGCAATAGAATAAAATGCATCCTAAAATTTGTTGGGAAATTTCTCCTGAGTACACTGATACCTCATATGTTGTCATAAACCACTGTTTGGGCCACGGCAGGGCTCAAAAGGGAAGGAGCACCATTTGACTTTTTGAATGGAAAATTATCTCCAAAAGTCAAATTGCGCTCCTTCCCTTCTGAGCCCTGCCGTGCGCCCAAACAGTAGTTTATGACCACATATGAGGTATCGGTGTACTCAGGAGAAATTGCCCAACAAATGTTAGGATGCATTTTATCCTGTTGCCCATGTGAGAATGAAAAAATTGAGGCAAAAAGAACCATTTTGCTGGAAAAATTAAAACGTCCATTGTTTGTTTCCACTTTGCTTTCGTACCTGTGAAGCACCTGAAGGGTTAATAATCTTCTTGAATGTAGTTTTGAGTAGCTTGAGGGGTGCAGTTTTTGGAATGGTGTCACTTTTGGGTGTTTTCTGTCATGTCCCTCAAAGGGACTTCAAATGTTATGTGGTCACTAAAAAAATGGTTTTGTAAATTTTGACAGAAAAATGAGAAATTGCTGATGAACTTTGAACCCTAAGGGCCGCTTTACACACACCAACTTCTGTGTCCAACTTCTGAACAGATCTCTGGTTGCAGTGAAATCATGGACACATTGCTCCATTTTGTACACAGCCACAAAATGGAACAATGTGTCCATGATTTCACTGCAACCAGAGATCTGTTCAGAAGTTGGACACAGAAGTTGGTGTGTGTAAGGCGGCCCTTATAACTTCCTAACCAAAAAATGTTTTTTCCCAAAATTGTGCTGATGTGAAGTAGACATGTGGGAAATGTATTTTTTTAAACTATTTTGTGTCACATAACTCTCTGGTTTAACAGAATAAAAATTCAAAATTTGAAAATTGCGAAATTTTCGCCAAATTTTTATTTTTTTCACAAATAAACGTAAAAATTATCGACCTAAATTTACCACTAACATGAAGCCCAATATTTCACAAAAAAACAATCTCAGATTCATTAGGATCCGTTGAAGCGTTCCAGAGTTATTAGCTCATAAAAGGACACTGGTCAGAATTACAAAAAAACGTCTGGTTATTAAGGTAGAAATTGGCTCCGTCACTAAGGGGATACACTATTATAAATGCTACGCGGACATATTGTCTAACAAGAAGGATTTGTTTATGTACTTGTGGTAATTTACAGTGTCATTGTGGATATTATATCCTATGCTATGTTATCCTACCCAATGTTAAGTTAAAAAAGTCCAATAATAAAAAAAAAAAAAAGAACCTACCTTTAAAACTATAGACTGTTCATGTCTTTGACAGTGGGAAAACTTACAAAATCAGCAAGGGATCAAAGACTTATTTCCCCCACTGTATATGGAGGACTAAAGAGTGTGCATTATTCTGTATGGATAACTATGTGGGTGCATTACTCTATACGGAGGACTATGGGTTGTGCATTATTCTAGATTGAAGACTATGGAGGTGCATTATTCTATATGGAGGACTATGGGGTGAGCATTATACGATATGGAGGCTTTTTTAAATATATATATATAAACTAGATGGCGGTAGTCTAGAATCCATATATAGTTTATTTACTAATAGTTAGGGGAGTGCGGTGAAATGAATTGTGTGTATACAGGTGGCTCAGTGAGTAGCAGAGTATACGGTGGCTCAGTGGTTAGCACTGCGCGGTGGTCAGTGGTTAGCACTGCGTGGTGGCTCAGTGGTTAGCACTGGGCGGTGGCTCAGTTGTTAATACTGCGCGGTGGCTCAGTAGTTAGCACTGCGCGGTGGCTCAGTGGTTAGCACTGCGCGGTGGCTCAGTAGTTAGCACTGCGCGGTGGCTCAGTGGTTAGCACTGCGTGGTGGCTCAGTGGTTAGCACTGCGCGATGGCTCAGTGGTTAGCACTGGGCAGTGGCTTAGTGGTTTGAACTGCGCGGTGGCTCAGTGGTTAGCACTGCGCGGTGGCTCAGTGGTTAGCAGTGAGTGCGGTGGCTCAGTGGTTAGCAGTGAGTGCGGTGGCTCAGTGGTTAGCAGTGAGTGCGGTGAGATTGGTCAGCGTAGCGCCGTGGGCAGAATGGTCAGCGCAGCGCCATGGGCAGAGTGGTCAGTGCAGCGCCGTGGGCAGGGTGGTCAGCACAGCGCCATGGGCAGGGTGGTCAGCAGTGGGGCGGACGGACACACGCACACACACTCCGATATACTTACCACCGTCCCTGCTTCTTCCCTGCCGCCTGCGTCTTCCTGAGTCCTCCGTTCTGCCGACATGTCGCCGCACCCAGGACTGGATCCAATATGGCGTCCGGGAACTCTCGGTGGCCCGATTCTAACGCATCGGGTATTCTAGAACAGTGTTTCCCAACTCCAGTCCTCAAGGCACACCAACAGGTCATGTTTTCAGGATTTCCTTAGGATTGCATAGGTGATAATTTAATCACTTGCACAGGGGATAATTCCATCATCTGTCTAATGATAAGGAAATCCTGAAAACATGACCTGTTGGTGTGCCTTGAGGACTGGAGTTGGGAAACACTGTTCTAGATTATAGAAATAGAGATTGCATGAGGAAGGCGGTGAGGGCTGAATTGGGAGGAACTTTGAAGAAGGAGCGGCGGGGGAAGAACGGCGTGGCAAGGGGGAGGAGGGAGGACAGAACAGCAGGGGGGAGGAGGATGGAGGACAGAGGAGGTAGCGGCGGGGTGTGGGAGGATGTAGCAGCACAGGCAGGGGGAGGAAGGAGCGGCAGGGGGAGGATGGAGCACAGAGCGGCAGAGGGGAGAAGGACGGTGGACGAAGCGGCGGGGTGGGGGAGGATGGAGCAGCACAGGCAGGGGAGGACAGAGGATGGAGTGGTAGAGGGGAGGAGGACAAAGGAAGGAGGAGGAAGCGGTGGGGTGGGGGAGGATGGAGCGGCACAGGCAGGGGGAGGATGGAGCGGCAGGGGGAGGATGAAGCCCAGAGCGGCGGGGGGGGGGTGGAGGACAGGATGAAGCAGTGGCGTGGGAGAGAGAACAAAGCAGCACAGGCAGGGGGAGGACGGAGGATAGAGTGGCGGATGTGAGGAGGGCAAAGGAAGGAGGAGGAAGCGGTGGGGTGGGGGAGGATAAAGTGGCACAGGCAGGGGGAGGACGGAGCGGCAGGGGGAGGATGAAGCACAGAACGGTGGGAGGGAGGAGGATGTAGGATGAAGCGGCGGGGTGGGGGAGGACGGAGGATGGAGTGGCGGAGGTGAAGAGGACAAAGGAAGGAGGAGGAAGCAGTGGGGGAGGATGGAGCGGCACAGACAGGGGGAGGACGGAGCGGCAGGGGGAGGAGAGAGCGGCAGGGGGAGGACAGAGCGGCAGGGAGAGGACAGAGTGGCAGGGGGAAGACAGAGCGGCAGGGGAGGACAGAGCGGCAGGGGTGGGGGAGGCCAGAGCAGCACAGGCATAGGGATGATGGAGGATGGAGTGGCGGGGGGGGGGGAGGATAAAGGAAGGAGGAGGAAGCGGTGGGGTGGGGGAGGATGGAGCGGCACAGGAAGGGGGAGGACAGAGCAGCAGGGGGAGGACGGAGCACAGAGCGGCGGGGGGAGGAGGACAGAGGATGAAGCGGTGGGGTGGGGGAGTATGGAGCAGCACAGGCAGGGGGAGGATGGAGTGTCAGGGGGAGGACAGAGCGGCAGGGGGAGGACAGAGCGGCAGGGGTGGGGGAGGCCAGAGCAGCACAGGCAGGGGGAAAACGGAGGATGGAGTGGAGGGGGGGAGGAGGATAAAGGAAGGAGGAGGAAGCGGTGGGGTGAGGGAGGATGGAGCGGCACAGGAAGGGGGAGGACAGAGCAGCAGGGGAAGGACGGAGCACAGAGCAGCGGGGGGAGGAGGACAAAGGACGAAGCGGTGGGGTGGGGGAGGATGGAGCAGCACAGGCAGGGGGAGGATGGAGTGGCGGAGAGGAGGTGGACAAAAGAAGGAGGAGGAAGCGGTGGAGGAGGATGGAACAGTACAGGCAGGGGGAGGACGGAGCACAGAGCAGTGGGAAGAGGAGGATGGAGGACAAAGCGGCGGGGTGAGGGAGGATGGAGCACTGTAAGGCAGCTCAGTGGTTAGCAGAGTATACAGTGGCTCAGTAGTTAGCACTGCGCGGTGGCTCAGTGGTTAGCACTGCGCAGAGGCTCAGTGGTTAGCACTGCAAGGTGGCTCAGTGGTTAGCACTGCAAGGTGGATCAGTGGTTAGCACTGTGCGGTGGCTCAGTGGTTAGCACTGCGCGGTGGCTCAGTGGTTAGCACCGCGTGGTGGCTCAGTGGTTAGCACTGCACGGTGGCTCAGTGGTTAGCACTGCGTGGTGGCTCAGTGGTTAGCACTGCGCGGTGGCTCAGTGGTTAGCACTGCGCGGTGGCTCAGTGGTTAGCACTGCGCGGTGGCTCAGTGATTAGCACTGCACGGTGGCTCAGTGATTAGCACTGCGCGGTGGCTCAGTGATTAGCACTGCGCGGTGGCTCAGTGGTTAGCACTGCGCGGTGGCTCAGTGGTTAGCAGCAAGTGCGGTGGGCAGGGTGGTCAGCACAGCAGCACAGTGGGCAGTGTGGTCAGTGCAGCAGCGTGGTGGGCAGGGTGGTCAGCGCAGCAGCACAGGGGGCAGGGTGGTCAGCGCAGCAGCGCGGTGGGCAGGGTGGTCAGCGCAGCAGCGCGGTGGGCAGGGTGGGCAGCACAGCGGCGCTGTGTGGGCAGGGTGGTCAGCACAGCGGCGCTGTGTGGGCAGGGTGGTCAGCGCAGCGGCGCTGTGTGGGCAGGGTGGTCAGTGCAGCAGCGCGGTGGGCAGGGTGGTCAGCACAGCGGCACTGTGTGGGCAGGGTGGTTAGCGCAGCGGCGCTGTGTGTGGGCAGGGTGGTCAGCGCAGCGGCGCTGTGTGGGCAGAGTGGTCAGCGCAGGGCACAGTGGTCAGTGGTGAGCAGAGTGGTCAGCGCAGGGCAGAGTGGTCAGCGGTGGGCAGAGTGGTCAGCGCAGGGCAGAGTAGTCAGCGCAGGGCAGAGTGGTCAGCGCAGGGCAGAGTGGTCAGCGCAGGGCAGGGTGGTCAGCGGTGGGCAGAGTGGGCAGCGCAGGGCAGAGTGGTCAGCGCAGGGCAGAGTGGGCAGCGGTGGGCAGAGTGGGGCGGACGGACACACACACACACACACACATACTCCGATATACTTACCACCGTCCCTGCTTTTTCACTGCCGCCTGCGTCTTCCTGAGTCCTCTGTTCTGGCGACATGTCGCCGCACCCGGAGGACTGGATCTAATATGGTGTCCGGGAACTCTCGCGAGAGTTCCCGGACGCCATATTGGATCCAGTCCGCTGGGGGACGGCGACATACTTTTTCCAGATGGCGTCCGGGAAGTCTTGCGAGACTTCCCGGACGCCATATTGGATCCAGTCCTCCAGGGGGCGGCAATATGTCGGCGGCAGAGGCAAGAGGATCCAAGCAGGTGGCGGGGAAGACGAAGGTGGTAAGTATAGCGGACAGTGCGGTGTGTGGGTTGTGTGTGGGTGTGTGTGTGTGGGGCTCGCGGTGGGCGCTAAAGCTCCACCGCTCGCCGCCATCTTGGATCACCCTGAGGGGTGTAGTGCCGAAGCCACTTCCGTCTGTGACGTCATTTTTGTGCCTTGAAGACGGAAGTGGCTTCAGCTTTTATATATATGATAACATGTAATAAAAGAAATTAGTGAAATCTTTCACATTGTACTAGACTCTGCCATATCTGTGCATTATGATTCATGGTATTTGTTTCACCCAGGGCTCACAAAATCATGCAGCCAGCTCTGGATGCTGCTTTTGCAAATTTCTTGTGGCCACAGTACCCTTGAGAACCCATTCACTTGTATTGCACTGCAATGAAGCAGCGACACCTAATTAAATTTTGCTCCGCATCTTGTATCACCAAAGTAGTTATGTAGGCCTAACCTTAATGAAAAAGTTTGTTTCCCACTCATCATCTAAAAATTCTATAAATAAAACTAAATTTCCATCGCCGCATATATGATAAATGTTGCTCAGAGTCGGTCCATTTCTGCTGGGCCAGGCAGTCAATCCTGTGTATTGCACACTGAAACATGTGTTTGCTATCCCTGAATAGGCACAATGCTGTTACAAGTCGAAAAATTGCTGTCACATTGTATAGAACAGAGGCCATACAAGAAATGATGTCAAAACATTGTACCCTGCTGAATTATTGATGTCACAGCATGAGGAACAATGATTTTCCTGCTTCTCAGCTGAGGCTATCATCACCAGGCAGATTGGAGAATTTATGTAAAACTATTACGGTAGATAAATAGAAACCTGATAACTGACAGAGAATGAATGAATTAAATAATTGCACATTTCTAATGGGATCTAAAAGCCATTGTTCAATATACTGACACTGGAGCAGATTACTGTCAATATTTCCTTGGAGGAGAGGCTGTACTATTATAATGTGGAATCAGAAAATATAATGATTGGCAGAAGGAAAAGGAAATTCCCTGCAATACAGTTATGTATGTGTAAATGTTTTTATAGCACAGTAATATTTATTAGGCTGTGTTCACATTGGCGTTCCCCTCCGCAGCGTTCTGCAGAGGGGAAGCGCCATGTGTGCGCAGCCAGCAGAAGCCCCTATCTTTATAATGAGAGCGCACGGTGCTGCGCTTGACAGCGCATGACCGTGCGCTCCCATTCACTCCCATATGTGATTTGTACGCAGGCGGATGCCTGCGCACAAATCACACACTCTCCTCCGCACCAGGAATGCAACACGTCGCGTCCCTGGTGCGGACGAGACTGTGTGATTTGTGCACAGGCATCCGCCTGCGTACAAATCACATATGGGAGTGAATGGGAGCGCACGGTCATGCGCAGTCAAGCGCAGCACCGTGCGCTCTCATTATAAAGATAGGGGCTTCTGCTGGCTGCGCACACATGGCGCTTCCCCTCCACAGAACGCTGCGGAGGGGAACGCCAATGTGAACCCAGCCTTACTGACCAGTAGCAGGGTTGCCAACCTGAGTTTTTCTTTTTTTTTGACAGTTAATTATAGTTAGATATAAGTTTATTATAGACAAATGGGAAAACCAAAATGAATACTAAACATAACTACTGCATGTACATGACTCAATAAACCGCAATGACACCCGACACATGTGTGACCCAGTGGATTAAGTTGGATTTTTTTTTCTAATAAAGTTGGAGTCCCTAAATGTGTTTTTCCCTGAGGAAGGCGCCAGGTGGAGCGCTGAAACATGTTGGAGAATAAAGACAAAGCTTGAAATAACTTCCTGCATCCCAGGTGATTTCTTTGGTACCCGGTGGCGCGGACTGTCACACACCTTTTCCCAGCTTCCTAAATGTGTTTTGGGTTTTATCCCCAGTAAAAAAATTTCCTCTGTGTTGTGTTTTTATTAATGCTCACTAGAAATTCATGGTGGCCATGATTAATTTGGCGTGACATCATGAATTTTGGTCTTAGTATCAACTGACAGTACAAAGCTGGTATTAACCCCATTATTACCCAGCATGCCACCTCCCACCAGGGCCGTTGGAAATTCTACGATCAATGCGCAAATACCAGAGGCAGCTGCAGGCTGGGATTTTCAACATGGGGGGCCCAGAACGCTTAGCCTTACCCTGCTAAGAATCCACCCCCTGCTGTCTGGTTTTACCTGGCTGGCAATCAAAATATGATGGGAGCATTTTTTAAAATTATTTATTTAAATAATTAAAAAAAAACAAAAAAAACGGATTCACTGTAATTTGATCGACATCCAAGGTAAAGCTAGGCAGCTGAGGGTGGCAGCCCGTAGCTGTTCACTTTAGCTGTGCTGAGAATCAAAAATACTGTGGGGCACTATGTAATTGTTTATTATTTATTTTTTTACACTACTACTATATGTGTGAGGCACCCAACAGTCAATTACAGACGCTGTCACACAGAATTGGTGTCTGTGATTGGCTGCTGGAAACAGCCCATACATTCAACCATACTAGAATGCATGGGCTTATTGCAGATTACTCGAACAGCCAATCACTGACGCCCATTCTGTTTGATACCGTAACCCGGACGCTAGCCTCACTGAATAAGCCGGCAGGGAAAGTGCCTGGTAACTGAGCTCAACCTGACGGAGTTGCCACAGTAACTGAAATGCTTTCCAAGGGTGATGTCACCGCTTAGCGATGTAGCTGTCAGCTTGTCATTTCCGGTCATGCGCAGTGTGGTGGATGTATTGCTGTAAAATCTGGCTCTGGAGCATGCGCAGTGAGTATTCCAAAGCCAGCCTGTACACACAATACCCCCCGCAATACACCAAACTGGAAATGACACATGGCTGGCGTCATCACAAGGAAGGCGGGAATTTTAAATCAGGAGTGCGCTCCTGAATGAATGATCACGCCCACTGGGGCGTGATTGCAGCAGCGAGACAGGGGAGACGGAGGCCTGGAGAGACTGCCCACCCAACAATGGACATGTAAGTTTATACATCACTTTATTTCACTTTTATAATTCACTATTAGGTCAGAAGAAGGATGGTTAGCAATGTAGTACGAAGCTGCAGGGATAGGTAGTGATAGGTTCAGTCGGGTTAAACTAGGCGACAGGTTCCCTATAAGATTATTATCTCCCTTATAAGACAGGATATGCAGAAGATAAGGGAGAGACTTCCACTGGCAGAGAGCAGAGTGAGTGACTTAGAGGATAGTGTGACCCCCCTGTTTAAAGACTTCAAAGTTGCCACTACATCTATTGGCTATCTTATGCACAAAACAGATGACTTAGAAAATTGTTTGCGATGTAACATCAAGCTGGTGGGGGTCCCTGAGAAAGCAGAGGGCAGAGATGCAGTGGACTTTTTTGAAAAATGACTTATTAAAACCCTTGGTACGGATCATTTCTCCAAACTGTTTGCGATTGAAAGGGTTCACAGAGTCCCCACCAGACCCCTTCCTCCTGGAGCAGAGCCGAGAGCTGAATTTATCAAAATGCTCCCATGCTTGTTCCTCATAGCTTAGATTGAGATGTAATTTCATTTGTAATTTCACTTGGGGTTTCACCTGCGGGAATGTGATGTATGATGATTTATAGATTCTGACTTGTTATGGTACATGATGTATTTGTGGCAATCGTAGTAAATAGTGAAGCACATTGGGGAGTGCCTCTTGGCAAAACTGTATCCTGCCATATTCTCTGTGATTTGTACTTACCGTATATACTCGTGTATAAGCCGAGTTTTTCAGCCCAAAAATTGGGCTGAAAAGTCACCCCCTCGGCTTATACATGGGTCAATACGGTAACTATTTTGCTGGGCAGGCTGGGGGAGGCGGGGGGAGGCTGATGAGTGAGCGGCCCGTCACGTGGGGCCGCTCATTAGATATGCACGGCTCCCCCCGCCCATCACAGCGGCAGGGGGAGCCGTGCATACAGCCCCCCAGTGTATACAGGCAGCCCCCAGTGTATACAGGCAGCCCCCACTGTATACAGGCAGCCCCCACTGACAGTCGTCCCCCCATCATGGAAAGAACCCCCTCACTTTGCAGAGTCCCCCCCGGCCCCCGCTGCATTATCTTACCATCCAGGGTCTTCACCGCGGGTCCTCCAGTCCTCCATCCTCGCGCGCTGTCTTCCCGGTCTCATGTGACCCGGCGCGATGACGTCATTCCACTGCGACCGCCGGGTCACATGAGACCGGGAAGACAGCGCGCGAGGATGGAGGACTGGAGGACCCGTGGTGAAGACCCTGGATGGTAAGATAATGCAGCGGGGGCCGGGGGGGGGGACTCTGCAAAGTGAGGGGGCTCTTTCCATGATGGGGGGACGACTGTCAGTGGGGGCTGCCTGTATACAGTGGGGGCTGCCTGTATACAGTGGGGGCTGCCTGTATACACTGGGGTCTGCCTGTATACACTGGGGGCTGCCTGTATACACTGGGGGCTGCCTGTATACACTGGGGG